>OX375882.1:95028882-96228882 GCA_947359465.1 Metellina segmentata
AATGCGGACTTTTTTATCGGATCTTGCCAGACAGAACTCTTTGTTTGAAAGGTGAAAAATGTGTAGAGGAAAGAAAAATACGGAACGCTTAACCGTGTAGTGCAGTAGGCCTCGGCGTTGAGCTTACCGGGAATTTGGACCAAGGTCCCAGTCCATACCAGGAGAAACACCCCCAGACCATAATTCCTCCTCCGCCAAGCCTTACTGTGGACACAATGCATTCTGTCAGGAGGCGTTCTCCAGACGGACGCCAAAAACTGCCATTCTAACTTAACCCATTAACGACAGACGTTGCGTTTTCGCAACATTATTGAAAACATTTTTTTTTTCTTTTTCTGTATTGCGTTTTTTTTAATATATATTTTTTTGTATATTGTAGACAAAGCTTCAATATCTCCAGGGAAAAAAATTGTTGTTTTCTTAATGCAAGATTTTATAAAATAAATTTCTAAAATTGTCATTTTTTTGCGATTTTTTTACTCTAATTTTGAAAAAATCTCACATATGGCAGAACAATTCAAAGGACTTCATGAAGAGAAGCTTATGTTTTAGAAACATCGGTCTGCAAAATGACATTAAAAAAATAAGGTTACTATTTTGTCTTTGTTTGTATAAATATGCATTTTTTTAAATGTTGCGAAAACGCAACGTCAGTCCAAAGCAGTGTCTTTATGAACATTTGTCCGAAAATAACGGATGTCGAAGAAAACGATTTTTAGGTGTGAATGAAGGTTTAGAATATAAGAGAGTTAGATCATGAAGATGTTTCTGAATTTTCATCAGATGAAGACTGTCAAGGTCAAGCAGATATAGTAGTGATTCCCCTCCCCCAGACCTCCTGACTTACTGACCGACGAGGAATGCATTGATGACGACATGTTAGGAGATAATTTGCCGTAACCGAAAGATATATCTGATGAGATCGAAAGTTTTTCTTCATAAAAACTTCAAAATTTATCGCATTCATCACAAAATGATAAACATTTGTCTAAATGACTTTAAAAAAATATTGCTTGGAGAAATTTGCCTCCCGTATACACACTAATGCCTGCTGACAAAAGAACCGTATTAAAAGCAAAAAAAAGGAAGTAATTAATAAAACAAAAATTGCATGATCTAGAGCCAGTAGATGTATTTTTACAATTCTACAATCAGAATCTTTTGGAACATATTACTCAAGAAAGTATAAATGTGTGTGCACAACAGAAAATCTTCAAAATTTTTCCTCTTTTTGTACCTATATTGAAGCGTTTTATAGGATTTCTGCTTTACATTGGCTATGCATGTCTTCCTCAAGAGAGACTTTACTGTTCAATTGCAGAAGATGTCAGTTGTCCATTACTACACTGTAAAAAAAATCCCGTAAAATTTACGGTTTTAAACTGGCAGCTGGGTTGGTTGTGCTTAACCGTAAAAATTACGAAGTTAATCCGTAGAAATAACGGTTTTTTTACCATACGAGAACAAGTTTTTCCCGTAAAAGTTACGAATTAAAATCGTATTCACAACGGTTTTTTCCCATAAGAGATCCAGTTTTTCCCGTAAAAGTTACGAAGTAAAACCGTATTCTCGACGGTTTTCCCCATATGAGATCAAGTTTCCCCCGTAAAAGTTACGAAGTAAAACCGTATTCTCGACGGTTTTCCCCATATAAGACCAAGTTTCCCCCGTAAAAGTTACTAAGTAAAACCGTATTCACAACGGTATTTTGCCATATGATATCACATTTTTTCCGTAAAAGTTATGAAGTAAATTTTTAGTCGCAACTGTTTTTTACCATGAGATCTAGTTTTTCTCTGTATGTTTCAGTTTTCACTTGTTTACATAAAAGTATTTAATCGGTGAAAGTTACAACCAGTTACCATAAAAAATACAGTATAATTTCGCAATCAGAACTATTTTTAACTAGTCAAGAACAAGTTTACTGTAGTTTTTAGTTTATAACTGTTTACAAAACCATATGGAATTGAAGTTACAACCAGTTACCATAAAAAAATATGCTGCAATTATGCAGTGAATATGGTTTTACCACAAAATAATGCAATTACACTAAATACTATAAGGTTTACAAATTGTGTAAAAATGTAAATATCAGCTATACAGTTGAAACAGTTTTGCGCACAAAATAATGGGTTTTCTCTGAAATTTAATTATGAAGTGTGGATAAAATGATAAAGTCATCTTTTAAAATAGTATAGAACTATTGCAGAGCAAATAAATTAAAGAAAAATACTGTGCCGTACACAGTACCTTTTATTCATAATACTGTCAATATACAGTGAAATCTGTGTGTAACGATACTGTCTATAACAATATTTTATTTAGGTCCCTACAGAATGGTTATAGACAGGTTTCACTGTATAATATTTATTACTTTTGTTATTTCAATAATGTTCAAACATTTAAATTAAATAATCTAACCAAATTATGCTAGAATATTATTCAATTATACAGAATAATAAAAATTAAAGTAAATCATTTTTCAATATGCATGTTGAGGATACTTATTAAGTAACAAACTATATAAGCATGTAGAAAAAAGTCTGTATAAATGAAAAAATAAATATTGTTGTCTTCTTATAATGTCAACAGTGATAAATTTTCAAAATATAGAACTCTGGAGCTTTTCATTTAAGAAACCTTGATAACTTTTATTAAATAGCAAAACACCTTTAAATATGGTTACATTATACACTGTGCTGTGCTGAACACGATAATTACATAATGTTTTGTGAGGTACATTTGTTTGTTGCATATAATTTAAGTAATACAAAATGAGCAGGCAAAAATATACAATAAACAGAAATACAAATATAATCAGGGTTCATTGATTGTAATTTTTAAAAATCAAACCACGATTACAATAGAATAACTTTGATGCAATTAACAGAATCAAGATACCTAATATTTTCATATCTATTCAATGAAATGTTCAACACCATTCAAAGTCCATAAGTTTATTTTATAAGGTCAAAACTTTTTGATTCATGGATTTCTTTTTTTGGAGGCTTTGGATCCTTTATCAGGATTCATCCTTAGAAAACACCTGTAAAATACAAATAGGACAGAGAAAAATTCTTTAGTGATTTTGCTTTATTCAAAGTTTAACAAGTTTATTTAACCTTTAACTGCTGTCATGGGTCTCACAGACCCCGAGTGACAGGTCGTTTCCACCTCTCAAAGTGAATATTGGTCAATGTCCTATTCAGTACCTTCCTACTACGTCCAAGAGAAGCCACATTCCAACACTGGTTTGGATGTCCCAACTATTTCGTATTTCACACTATTTGCATTTCCCCCACGGTCTCTTAGACCCTTCACAGCATTTGCGTTAGTGTTCTTGCTGAATGAAATAGTCTGTTTGAGTATGGAATTTCAGCTGAGTCTAAAATGGTAACAAACTTTACTAAGAAACTACCTCTGTATCTAGCACAAAAAGAAGTTCAGGATATTGTTGATAATTGATCGGAAATAGAGTACTGGGACAGTGAAATTTCGGATACTATTGAAAGCAAACATGAAACGGATTCGGAAATTTATGCAGATGAAGACATTTCAAGTGCGTCTTCACAAGAATATTTCTACGGAAAAAAAACTTCAAATGGGATGCTGGGAGGGGGGGGGGGAACCTAATCGTGCCATTAGAACACCAAACCACAACATAGTTTTAGTTTCCAGGGTTGAAATGTCCTGCAAAATTAGTTCCGAAAGCTGAGCCTGAAGAGACATGGAATCTACTTTACTTGTACAGTAATATAAAATATATTTCATGTTAAGAATTGAATTATTTAAAATGTATAAATAATAATTATCTAAAGAATCTTTCATTAATTTATGTTAATTAACTTTATACACGCTTTAGTGAGCGAGGTCTGAGAGACCCCTCCACACTAGTTACGAGACGGTTTGTGACACAGCAGTTAAGGGTTAAAGCTAATTAAAAAAAAAGCTGAGCCTGAAGAGACATGGAATCTACTTTACTTGTATAGTAATATAAAATATATTTCATGTTAAGAATTGAATTATCTAAATTTAAAATGTATAAATAATAATTATCTAAAGAATCTTTCATTAATATATATTAATTAACTTTATACACACTTTAGTGAGCGAGGTCTGAGAGACCCCTCCACACTAGTTACGAGACGGTTTGTAACACAGCAGTTAAGGGTTAAAGCTAATTTAAAAAATACAATCAAACACTATAGCACCCAACCCTTTTTTTTTAATAAATGTCATGTGAGAAATTAACTGCGACAAATCAGTTAAAGTAATGTTCTCGCATGTACTTAAACTGCAATTTACAATTGTGCCTTCAATTCTTCACATTTCTTTGACAAATTTATGAGCTTGAAAAACATGAATTGTACAGGGTGTCCTAAAAGTTCCTGTACTGACGATTCGTGAATTTACTATACAAAATCAACAAACTTTAAAACAAATATTTTTATGTTAATGGTGAAAAGCACTTATAAACGAAAAAAATTTGGACTTACATTTATAGTAAATATTTAAAATTTCTGCAATTTTCTTGGGAGGCAAAGCTGAAGTAGTTTACACATATTTTTAGAAACACCTTTCAAAATGCTGGGAATGACTTCTTGTATCTTTTGAGTAATGGCACTTTTCAGATCACCTATTGTTTGGTGATTATCTTCATAAACTTTGTTCTTTAAATATCCCCACAGAAAAAAAGTCAGGAATGTACATATCACGGAACGAGGTGGCCAATGGTTTCTTGAGATGAGTCGATCGCCAAAAAAATCTTGAAGCATGCCCGTGGTGTCATAACTTGTATGGCAGGTTACAACGTCTTGTTGGAACCAAGAGTCTTGTTCATGCACTTCTAATATTCCAAAAAATTGTTGATTAAGTTGATATACTGTATCTGGGTCATTCTGAAATTAAGTGGAAATTTGAGTCACATATATATATTTTTTTTTATGAATTTCATGTGTCAATTGATTTTTATACAATAGTAATAGATCTTAATTGAGGTATATTTTCATCAGATATCTTCAAGTGAATAAATATTTGCATACTTATACTTAAAAAAGTGAATTAAACATGGAAAATATCACCTCCGTGGCTGTTCTTAACCCTATTTCTAGGTTAAGAAATATAGTTGAAACTTAAAAAGTATAAAAATTCCTTTATTTAATAGCTGTATTTAATATTAATAGTTTCATTGTTAATAGTTTTCATTTCATTGCACCAGAAATTATTATATTTTTCATTAAATTTAATGTTGAAAAATCAGTAAATTATTTTGTCCCTACTATTTTTGTCAGCTCTGCATAAAAAGTAAATAACCTTTAAAAAAGTCTACTAGAAGGCAGTACATGTCTGAAAGTGTAATTAAAAGAAGCTCTAATGAGCCATCTTTACTGTAAGATATCTTTGACTCAATAGCAAGTATGATTTTGTCTGTTTCTTATATTTGCACTCAGAAAATTCTTGAGTTCTTTTAACAATGTCACTGCCATGGCATTTTTTAACTTAATATATTTTCATTTATTGCTGAACTTTTTTCAACAACATATAGTTAGAAAATGTACAAAATAATCTGGAAATCAAAGCACATGGCTGGGATTGTTTTAGGTTAGGCATAAATGTGGTCCAACCATTGAAATTTCACCTCCATGGCTAAGTTCCAACATGGAGGTGACAGTCATCCATGGAGGTGAGCAAATATTTC
Organism: Metellina segmentata; assembly: GCA_947359465.1. Lineage (NCBI taxonomy): Eukaryota > Metazoa > Arthropoda > Arachnida > Araneae > Tetragnathidae > Metellina > Metellina segmentata. The sequence goes on from OX375882.1 coordinate 95,034,581, forward strand.
TTATCAGGAATTTGTACAATGATATGGTAAAATAGTGATTATAAATGGTTATTTATTAAAGTAAGAACAAGCTTGTGTAAACAAATAAGCAGTCCAATTGTTTTTTCTCTAACCAGTACCGATTTAACTTGCCAATTGGTTCTGATTTGAACCTGTAGAATAAAGCCTAACAGCTTTATTTGATTTACAATGTTTGAACACTTGTAACTTTGGGTCTGATTGTGTACGCTGATAAAATCTTTTAATTTTTCCTTAAAAATATGCCATTGAGTTGGGATATAATTTAAGTATCCTCATAACTGAAATTCTCTTTGTTGTTTCTGACATAGTACCAGTTGGTATCATGTCAATCTGGCCTAGTTGGTACGATGTCTAAGAAATCTGATATAATCAAATTTAGGAAAGTCTGGAAAGAGTCTTAGCAAAAAAGAAATAGAATTAAAAATTATCCAGAACTTTACGACATAAAAGAGGGCTCAGCAAAAAAAATAGGTTGAAAAAACAAGAAAATTTTGTTTGAAGGAAAAAAAAATGAATATTCCACCAAACAGAGTGGAGAATTTACCCAGATGAAGCTGTTCGGTATTGCAACCTGATGTAAGAAACATGTGCATGTGAAAAGCATGAAAATGTTTTGTTAACTTTTGGAAAATTAAAAAGCCTCAAAGTTCTTAATTACAATGATTTAGATTAGATGGTTAAATCTCTGCTGTCAGGATGTAGTAAAAAGTGAAGAAGAATGTCTGGAATGAAGTGCATTAACAAACACGTTGAGACAAATGATTACATGTGTTAAGCAATGGAAGAGGAAAGAACTTTACAGTGAAATAAATAAAAAAAAGTCAGCTAAGAAAGTGGTTAAATCAAAAGTTGAAATAGAAGTCAAAGCGCTAGTTAATAAATTTAATTATATGCTTCGTTACTTCATGAAGCATGTTTGCAACATAGTCCCATCAATACAGGTCAATTTTCAACCTAAAGATAACCTTGGAACAGATGAGATACTGATACATGTTGATTTTGGGAGATACAACATGTGCATTTCAGAGATTCACATGACCAAATCACATTACATAGATAAATTGAAAATAGTGAAAAACTTAATGTTCTGTCATTCTACTCATTGTCTGAATCTTTGCGACCCGACTCAAATGCATTTAATGAATATGTAATTGTCAAAGTATTTGGTAGAAATAGTGTTTGCTATTATGTGGCAAATGTCATTGAATGTTTTGAAGCTTCTTACCAGATCCGCTTCATGTCGAGATGACATGACAGTAAAAACAAATTTGTTTCCTATGAAGAATGTGAAGCAACAGTTCAAGATGAGGTTATGGCCATTTTAAAACAACTGACAATGAATACTCATGAATAGTACATTTTTGATTAAATACCTGAAGACTATTTACATTGTGTTAGATGAATCTGAAACATCTCGTCACCTCCACGTTTTAAGGATATAAAAAATTGGCTTTAATTTGCTTAAAATATTGTCTTGACCTGTTTCAGTTGTACAACTTCATTGCCCTAACATGACATAAATACATAAAATAAATTCTAAAACTTTAATTTTATTTTTCAAAAAGTTTTGACTGTCAAATTTCTATTTAATTTCAAAATGATCCATATTTACTCGGTATTGCATCACTTGGATATTTATGTCGCTAAAATTATTTGCATTCAAAATAAGTTTAAAACAGCTCAATTCTCTGAATGCGTGAAATTCATCTTGCAATGAAGAACAAAATGACGTGGAACTTTATTATCGAACAACTTGAGTGCAAAGAAAATGAAACGATAAAAATTAAAGAGCCGATAAAATTCAATAATTAAAAAAAAACACGGGCAATAATTATTTTTAAAGTTGGAGTACGGGAACTTTTAGGACAACCTGTAGTTTTTAAAACAGAGATGGCAAGATTGAGCACCATAAGGGAATGTTACTCCGTGAACATTTCGATGCAAACTCCAGAGGACAACATAGGGTTTGATTAATTTTGTTTTGAAATTACAGAGAGTTCACATTTAAACACAGACATTACGGTAAGAATCTAATTTCTAAAAATTAACAAAAGGAGCATGAAAAGTAAGTAAAAGCTCACCTGATAATTAGAGTTGAAACTATTTGAGCACTCGTCGATCAAAAATGGCGCCCAAACAACATACGACCTGGTTGCCAACTGATGAATAACGAAAAGCTTAAATAAAAGTCGAATCGCACTTTTATTTACATGATGTTCAAAACCATAAAATAATTGCTGAAAAATAAGAGCAAGTGTAGAAAATAATCTTAAAATGATTTAAGAAAAGGGAAAGTTATCGTACGCAAAGCAATACCGTAATGACGAGAACTCGAATTTGAACTGACGGTTTTAAACCGTATATGGCTAGAGCGAAAAACGGTAAAAAACCGTTTTGTCAACAAAACAGCTTTAAACCGTCAAATATACGGGAAAAGTCCGTAAAAACAACGGATAATTGTTGCAGTGTAATTGAATGAAAACTAGCTATCGTAAGTGATGACAAATATTGTCCATAGTAATAGACAAACGCATAGTAATTTTGCAAATTCCCATACAAAGTTATGATAGCCTAATTGAATGAAAAAATAAACAACTTTATGGATTTGAAAATATTGAACTTCATCGATATCCTAATTGCATGAAAAGAAATATGTTACACTTTAAAGCAAGCACAAAGATTTTAAGATTATTTGTCCATGATCAAAGATGAATTGATAGGAAACTTCGCTTATGCGATACAGTTATAGGAAAACAATTTGAAGTGGTGAATATAACTTCCATCAAAATGAAAGCTGAGAAAAAAGGCCTAGAAATTTATTTGCAATTGAACATTTCAAGACCATTTCTGTTTAATCCATGGTCAAATTTTTTTTAATTTTAAGTACAGAGTCCGAATTCTACGGATAAAAGGAACTTGACACATTAGAATACCTATTGCTTCAAAGTTTATGTCAACGCAAGCATCGTTCTAACGTGTTGTTGTATCGTTTTATGTCGCAATTGAGTGAATATCAAGCATGAGAAACATACACCTGACGAACACCTTCGACGAGCGCAATTTTTAAATTATCCCTCACCAGAAATTCACTGCCCTGAGAGTGGTTCTTTACTTTCCATTTTTGATAATTTTGCCAGAAGCACCACCCCAAGTCTCCCCTCTGTAAGGTTGCCAGAAATGTCCGCTCAAGAAACGGTCGCTTAGAAACGTCCGGACACGACACGATACCGTTAAGGTTTATCGATTTTCCACCATTTTTCTCTCTCTAAATACTATGATTTTCCGTCTGATTTTTTTTTTAAATATAATATTCAAAATATTATTTTTTATTATTTTTGTTTTCTTTATCTATCTCTATTGTAACTACTTCGTAGTATTGGTTGATAATAAGAAGCAGGCGGTATAAGACGTACTCCCATGTAAACAAATTGTATGATTACATTTATTTGAAATTTAGCCAATCAATTGCGTTTCGTTATGGTTTTTACAATATAAAATGACCACTTACTCTAAAACTCGTCAAATAGAAAGAGTTGATGAGTAAATATTTGTATAAAATGCGAGGGGGGGGGGAGCGGATAAATCTATTACGTTGTTTAGTATGGAAATTATTCGCCCTCATAACCTACAGTGTTTTTATTTTGAAACTATAGTTTCTTATGAATCAAATCTCTTGTATGATCGCTGACAGTTTATTTATTGCTATTAATTATAACTTTCATAATAATGAAAACGGGTCACAATTATTTGACTTTATATTAAAACTTTCGCATATCCCCCCCCCTCCCGATGTTGTCCACGCACCCCCAAATAAATTTTAATTTGCCACAGACTCCTCAGCGGTCACAACGACCCCTTGGTGTTCGTAGGAACAACTTTGGGAACCACTGCCCTAACCACATCTGTTGCATATGCATTTATCGATAAGCTACTAGTTCTGTTTTTATACTTTGTGTATACTTTTGTAGTGAGAGGAGTGGCAACAGGAAGTTCAAAAAACAAGTAAAAAATAGAACTGTTCGCATTTTTCGTTTTTAATTGTGTATTTGAATTGAGCGGTTACTGTAATTAGTTTATGTGTATATAAAAATGTAAATAACCTACTAAATAAATTCTTGTCAGTTAAAACATGAGAGCCGTCTCATTTTATCTAATAAGAAATGAGTGATGTTATAGTTCGCTGTCTTTAGCGACATTTTTGGCGCCACCGGGTGGGCGGCTTGATTGAAACGACTACAAGAAGCTAGAATAAGGTAGGAGAGGATTTATTATTTTCCATTTTGAAGATTAAATACATGAAGATTTGATGTTTATTTTGAAACCTGGATGGTATTTTAGGTCTATTGAACAGACAAAATTATTGTTCTGAATATGTAAAGTTTTAGAAGTTTTGAATAAACAAATAAGATAGTAGAAATGGAAATAATAAAAAGAAACAAAACCGCTCAAAGAGCTTCATTTACTAAGGCCTATAATAAATTAGAAAGTGCATTAACTGACGATAACGTCGAGCATGACGAAATCGAAATGTGTCTAAGTTTACTGAAACAAAAGGCAGACACTTTAGAAATAACTCATAACAGTTATTTAGATAGTTTAGAAGATGAAAAGGACTTTGAAACCGAATTTATTACGGTTGAAGAGTATCGAGAAAAGGCTCTAAGAATTCATATAAAAGCTAAACGTGTGTTAGATAACTTTAAAAAGATTCTAAGTAAAAACGAAACTGTTAGCCCCAGTAATGGTTGTCAGTTAAGAGACGATGGTGTTCCGAAAACATTATGTCAACGACTCCCCGAAGTGGAACTTTATAAATTTGGTGGAGACTTAAAAGATTGGTTAACATTTTGGAACCAATTTAAAAATATTCATGAAAACGTAAATTTAACTAACGCAGATAAATATCATTATTTAATTCAGTCGACGAAAGTAAAATCAGAAGCTAGAGATATAGTAGAATCTTTTCCTGTGACGAATGAAAACTATGCTTTAGCCATTGAATGTTTAAAAGAAAGATATGGTAGAAAAGATTTATTAATAGATTTTTATATCAGAGAGCTGTTAAGACTCGTTTTGAACAACGCGAATAGACATAAAAGTGATTCTTTGAGTTGTTTATATAATAAACTATCTACTCAATTAAGAGCATTGAACTCCTTAGGAGTTACATCTGAAATGTGTGGAGTAATATTATATCCTCTAGTTGAAAGTTCATTACCAACAAATGTATTACGCTCATTTGAACGACAAAGAAAAAATATAGAAAACGAACAAAAATTGTCGAGTCTTGACGCGATAATTTATTTTTTGAAAAACGAAGTACAAACGGAAGAAAAAATAAAATTAAGTCGAACAGACATATTCCATTTCCCCTCGGAACGAAAGAACCTGACGACGCCAGTCAGTCTGAATTCAAGAGATCGCAATGCTACAGCTGCGGAATTGATTAGTCATAATTCAAATGGTGATACTTTGTGTATGTTTTGTTTAAAGAGTCATGCGACTCGATTTTGCAAAAAGGCATATTTTATTCCTTTGGATGAAAAACGGTCTGTAATTAAAAGGAAGGGTTTATGTCAGGTTTGTTTAACGAAAGGCCATTTAGCTAAATTCTGTCAATCTAGTATAAAGTGTCCCATCTGTTCTAGAAGACATTTGAAATTTATGTGCCCTAATTCAGAATGTAATCAGACGGGTGAACAATCAAAACAAGATGTTAATGATGATAAAGAAAAGGTAACAGACACTTTGTATTCGCGTGCTCATGCAACGAATGAAGTAATCTTACAAACTCTTGTAGTTATAATTAAAGGGAAAAAAGCCCAACGTAAGGCTAGAATTATTTTAGATACAGGTTCTCAAAAGTCTTACATTAAAAGGTCTACAGCAGAAGAGTTAGGTTTTGACATTCAGAGAGAAGAAGAGTTTTCGCACTCATTATTTGGGGGAAAGAAAACCAAAACACAGCGACATAATTGTTATAAAATTTATCTTTATGGCCTTGACGGTGAATATAGTTGTAGTTTAGATGCCTTGGATCAGGATATAATCTGTAATGACATAGCTAGTATTAAATATGGACCTTGGATAAGTGAATTAAAACGAAAGAAAATATTCATAACTGACTTTCAAAATAATTTAGAACCCATTGAAGTACTTTTGGGAGCCGACGTTGTTGGTAAACTATTTACGGGTAAACGAGAGCAATTAACATCTGGATTAGTCGCCTTAGGGACTAAATTAGGTTGGACACTGATGGGGAAAGTCCCTCAGTCTCAGCATCAAAATATGAATATGACTGTAGTTAGTATGTTATCTCAAGAATTGCCTGTTTCATTTTTGTGGGACTTAGAGTTGCTCGGTATTAGAGATCCTGTTGAGCAAAGTACTGAGGAAGATTTGCGAAAGGCCGTGATGATTCACTTTCAAGAAACTGTCCAGCAAAGTTCAGATGGAAGGTACGAAGTAAGTTTGCCATGGAAAAGGGATCATGCCCTTTTACCGAATAACTATGAACTGTCTCTGAAGAGGTTAGAATCTACTTATAAGAAATTGGAGAAAACTGGATATAAAGAAAAATACCAGCAGGTTTTTGAGGAATGGATAGAAGAAGGAGTGATTGAAGAAGTTCCTTGTGAAGAATTGTTGTTACATGAGTCACATTACCTTCCTCATCGTCCAGTTATTAAAGAAACGTCAGTGACGTCTTCTTTGAAAATCAGACCCGTCTTCGACGCCTCAGCCAGGATCCCTAATTACCCATCCCTGAATGATTGTTTAGAGACTGGATTGAACTTCATTGAGACAATTCCTTCCATTTTAGCCAGATTTCGACTGTATGGAATCGGTGTGATTTCTGATATAAGAAGAGCATTCCTGCAAATTTCACTGAATGAAAATGATAGAAATTTCTTACGATTTCTTTTGTATGATGAGCAAGATGACGTCAAGACCTATAGACACCGACGAGTTGTTTTTGGCTTGACAAGCAGCCCGTTTTTATTGATGGCGGTCATTCATTATCATTTATCAAAAGAGACTTTCAAGTTACAATATTCTGAAGAACTGTTAGAAAATTTACGAAACAGTTTTTACGTAGACAATTGTGTCATGAGCGTGCGGAATGTTTCAGAATTAGAAATATTTATGAAGACAGCCACAGAAATTATGAAAGAAGGTCAATTTGACCTAAGAGGTTGGGAAAGTAATGAGGCTTCTGACTGCCCTTCTTCAAGTTCTGGAGCCCATGTTTTGGGCTTGATATGGAATAAAGGATCTGACACCTTGAAAATTGATTCGGAATCGTTGAAACTAGAAGAATCGGAAAAGTTAACGAAGAGAAAAATTTTATCCCTCATAAGCCGAATATTCGATCCGATTGGATTTCTTGCTCCAGCCTTAATACGACCTAAACTTTTACTTCAAGAAACATGGAAGAATAGAGATCATTGGGATTCAGAAGTTAATGACGACATAAAGAAAAAATTTCTTTCATGGTTTAAAGGTTTACATTACTTAAATGATATTAAAATCTCGAGATGGTTAGGAGTCACTGCAGAATCGAACCTAAGCCTCCATACATTTGTTGATGCAAGTCAGACTGCTTATTCAGCTTGTGTGTTTGTAAGATGTCAATCCTCTGATGGTGCTGTCAATGTCCAGCTTCTCCAAGCTAAGTCTAGAATAACTCCGATGAAGAAAATAACGATCCCTCGCCTTGAAGTGATGGGAGCTACTATTGGAGCGAGGTTATTTGATTCCATGAGTCGTGCTCTGAAGTTAGGAAACGATAATGTTGATACTTACTTTTGGACTGACTCCTCGACAGTGTTAACCTGGATTAGGAGACAAGAACAGTGGTCCGTATTTGTGAACAATCGAATTACTGAAATAAGAAGGCTGACAGCTGCTGAGAACTGGTTCCATGTTCCGGGAAATCAGAATCCTGCCGACCTTCTCTCTAGAGGATGTGGAGCTAAACAACTTTTGAAGTCCGAGTGGTGGCTAGGACCAGCTTGGCTGAAGAACTCGAAAGAAGATTGGCCTAAGTCATTTGGGAGTGTCAATGAAGAAGTAGAAAGGGAGAAGCGAAAAACTGTCGTCTCGGCTGGCAACGTAGAATTTGAATCCACTGTAACTCTATTAGCGACAAGAATTTCAAGGTTTTCAGGAATAGTTAGAGTCTTAGCATGGATGTTACGCTTTCAACCGAAAGCTAAAGATTTAAGAAAACCTACAGATTTAACACAAGAAGAAATAATAAACGCTCAGAAAACACTACTGCGTTCAGTACAAAGAGAGTGCTTTAATGACGAAGAAGGTAGAAAATCTTTGAAAAATTTTCAGGTTTTTACAGATAAGGATAATATGCTTCGACTAAAGTCCAGACTTGCCAACGAAGATGAATCACCTGAATTCATTACTCCATTGATTCTTCCATCAAAACATTTAGTGGTCAAACGACTTATAGAACAAGAACATTTAGTTAACAAGCATGCCGGAACTACCATTCTTCTATCAATTCTGCGAGAGAGGTTTTGGATTATTAAAGGCCGGAGAACTATTCGCTCAGTTATTAGAGACTGTGTCACCTGTAAAAGACAAAAGGTGAAAAACCTTGAGGCTCCATTTGCACCTCTGCCTCGAGATCGAACTACATTATCATCAGTGTTTGAAGTATCCGGTGTGGATTTAGCCGGACCCTTGATAACCAAGTCTAATGAGAAAGTTTGGATTGTCCTCTTTTCTTGTGCTGTTTATAGGGCTGTCCACTTGGAGCTAATACCTTCTCTCAGTACAAATGCTTTTATTCAAGCATTGAGAAGTTTTATCGCAAGGAGAGGTAGAATATCCATTATTTACTCAGACAATGGGACTAATTTTACTGCTTTAAATGCCTCGTTAAAGAAGCTTGATTGGACGAAAATCCAAAGAGAATTTGAGGTTAGCCAAATAAGATGGAAGTTCAACCCACCCTCTGCCCCATGGTGGGGAGGATTCTGGGAACGGTTAATCGGAATCCTTAAAGACCTCCTCAGAAAAAACTTAGGACGTTCAACTCTGACTTATGAAGAACTCTCGTCTGTGAGTGTGAGTCCATTATGAACAATAGACCGTTAACATATTTATCAGAAGAACCCGATTTGACAACTTTAACACCAGCATCTTTCCTTCAAGATCTTCCTACCAATGATGTACCCGATCTGGACAAAATTGACAAGACCAATATTAATAAAAGGTATAGATATGTACAGAGACTAAGAGAAACATTTAAAGAAAGATTTCGAACTGAGTATTTGGGATTTTTGCGGTCATCAATTCCTAAGAAAGTCGACCAAATCAAAGTTGGAGACGTTGTCTTAATTGGTAGGGAGGATAAAAGACGACTTCACTGGCCCTTAGCAAGAGTGATCGAACTCTTCCCTGGAAGAGATGAACGGGTCAGACTGGTGAAACTGAAGACGTCCAAAGGAACTTTACTCAGACCTATCCAAAGACTGTATCCCTTGGAGGTCACCGAAAACACGAGTTCTATGAACGTTAACTTGAACTTGAAATATACTTTATTTTTTGAACACTTTTAGAACTACAGTTTAAAAAAAAAATTATTTTTTACATTTAATTAATATTTATTACTGTTTTGTACTCCACTTTAATTTTAAGAATTTGAGTCTGGTGTATATGCTATTTGAGCCATTTTGTAGATAACTGTATGTTTATGATAATTTTAGTATTTTTTAATGTTTAAGATTTGTTGAGTTTTCTCCTAAGAGTTCTAAAACTCAAGTGGGGAGAATGTTGCATATGCATTTATCGATAAGCTACTAGTTCTGTTTTTATACTTTGTGTATACTTTTGTAGTGAGAGGAGTGGCAACAGGAAGTTCAAAAAACAAGTAAAAAATAGAACTGTTCGCATTTTTCGTTTTTAATTGTGTATTTGAATTGAGCGGTTACTGTAATTAGTTTATGTGTATATAAAAATGTAAATAACCTACTAAATAAATTCTTGTCAGTTAAAACATGAGAGCCGTCTCATTTTATCTAATAAGAAATGAGTGATGTTATAGTTCGCTGTCTTTAGCGACAACATCTAAACATATCATATTACTTATATCCATGTCATTCATGTTCTATTTCATTATTTACTCCAACTGGTGTCCTTCCAAACTACGCTGTAGGTAGAAATGATTGAGTTTCATGGACCATATTCTAAAGAGGCTGCAAGTCAGACTGACCATGCACACACGCCCATTGAGTTGTAACCATATATTAGGAGAGAAACGGCATCGATTTATCTCTGTAAAGTCCACGTGAATGGGCTATCACACGCTGCGAAGAGACACACCTCCGTCCGTGTGGTGGGTTGTATGTAATTGGGCTGGCTAGGCTTAGTGAAAACCTATGAGGAATGTCAAGCATACCGAAGGCGTCACTACTTTCTTCATGCATATAACAACCAATACTTCGTACAGAGAAGATTGGATGAAAAATAAGGGAAAGACTAATTGTCTATTTAATGAAAACACACATAATTAAAACCTCTATTGTTGTATTCAAAATATGTCCTTCCTATACTCATAATATGATAAATTATTTTCTTCGAACCTATTAGCTTACGAATGAAATTTGACATGCACATTGAATTATTAAAAACGTTCTTCCCTTTATCGGTAAACTATGCACTTTAGTTAAGTTTATTCAGTTAGTACATAGGAAGAAAGTCATCTGAATTTAGATTTGAAAAATATAAAGATTTGGCTACTTGAGAATATTTAAATTAAAAAAAATATTTTTTTTAATGCTTTCCGGAACAGCTGCAAAGAAGAATCTCTTTACATTTAACCTAAGCAGTTTTCAAGCTTTAAGGAAAATATCTTTAAATAGATATTTCTGGAGTAAAAGACATTTTAATCCCGCTGATTCGTTGGTACCCTATGTTGCAGAGGTTTTGCTATGTGTGTTTTATAAAGTTAATTTTAAGATTGTGTCATATATATTTTTCGGTATTTCGCTGAAACCATCCTGCTTAGGCTATAGTTCTGAGGGTGCTGTTATTTGTAAATCCTCAGATTTGGCTTGCGTAGGAGAGGAATTTCTTCGCACGGAGTTGTATGGGATGTGTGAACTTTTGGAACTTGAAAACCTTTTCATTCTTAATCGGATAGTTATTAAATAGCACGGAATTTTCTTGCATTACGGTTTTCTTGGATAACTAAGGTTCCCATATTGTACGAAAACATAAACAAGAAAAAAAAAACTTGTTTATTCACAAAGTTTTGCGAAAACAGTGCTTACGATTGAAATGGAGCAGTATGAAGATTTCTTTTTACTTCGTAAACGTTTAAAAATTCGAAAAAGTTCTGTGCTAAGTATTTCGTAAGTTGCTATTAAATCATATCCATCATAACACCATAGGAGTAGCTAAAAATGTGATCAACAGGAGCAAAATTCATACTTCAATACAAATTATTTAACAAAAAAATACTTAGTCATACCAAAAGGGTTATTGTAACCCAAAAATAGTATTTATTAAAGTAATACGAATTATTAAATTAAAGATGGCTAATATCTCAGCAATTCCAAAAATATTATAAAATTGAAGTATTGACTGAAAAGCTATTTTTGAAATACGGTATGAAGTTCAATAATTAAAAATAAATGAAATCAGAGTACGATGTTTAAGAGCATTATAATTATGTTAATATCATATATGTTCATTCATTAGCATTCATATAAAGAATAAAATTATTTCACAAAAATACTTATTCATAAAGCCCAATTTTATCCTGAAATAGTATCAGATACTTGTTTGTTAAATAAAAACTGAACCAATAATTTCAAAAAATATTTATTCATAAACAATCATCTAAATTACAGCAATGTATATTAACAACAATATAAGTATAAAAAGTAACAGCAGTATATGTATAAAAATTACAAATAATTATATTTTAAAGTCTTTAATTTTCTTATGTTTATCACTTTTTTACTATCATTTTCAGATTTAGAATAGTTATTTAACAAAGTGTAAGGTGAGGATTTTATCATCAAGCTAATTATTTTGGAAGAAGAATGTCCATTGAAACACATTTCAATATGCATTTCTTCATCTTGCAGTATATCTCGAGTTAATGTTACTGCCAAATGTCTTTAATTTGACAAAAAATCAATTTATACTGACAAGATTTTGAACAATAATGTAATTATGTACAACTATGTTAATAATAGAATTTGAAGGGTACAATAATCCTCCTCTACCACTAATACTTATCAATTTGAGAGATCCATTTTCTCTAGTGGTTTATTTACAACTAAATTTTCTTTACAACTCTCACATTTAAATCTTTTTAAGACTGAATGTGAACAGTACCAAGCTAAATAAGTTATCAAATCTTTGATGTTTTAAAAATCGACATTTGTTACAGATACTTCAGGAAAACCTTGAATGATTGAAATTATGTGAATTGTTTAGGTCATTAACAAAACTATCCATGCCAATTTTTCAATGGGATGTGGCAAAGAAATGCCAGTTGAGTTTAACTCCCAACTCGTCTGTAGTTCGCGATTCTCACCAGTAAGTCCGTTGAAAATGGTGGCGCTGTTCAAAGCATCGCAAAATAATCTTTCTTCATCAATCAAATATTTATAAATTATTTGTATCATGAGAAGAAATAAAAAGTAATTTCAGACATAAATATTAGAATTGAATTTATTTAGGAAAAATTGATTTTCGATCAACACTGGTAAAACACTCTGAACTGCGTACAGCAAACGTTTTATACTATTATTCCAGCTGTATTCCAGTTCCCTATTATTACCGCAGGGTTTCAAATCTGGTATGGATTTGTCAAACGGTGTAGATTTGCACAGATAATAGATTTGTTAGAAAACGGACATCACTTGTGAAACATTCCATTATCAATCACACCTGATAGAGGGATGGTAGTTTAGAATAGGCTGAATCATTTTGACAGGTGCTTGTTAGGTCTTGGGTTGTCCGACACCTGGCAAGTACAAAGACACCTGTCGTGGAATGTAGTACATTGTACTAGATTTGTGAGTAGGGTATGGCTTTTTCTTTTACTTTCTTCTAGCGGGTGAATATTTTGGCATTGAAGACCACACATTAAGGCACTGAACGCTTTGCGCTGCTCAAAACCAAGATGATTGATTTACCACGGCGCACAGTGTGTCATTTTCGCAGTCTAGGTGGACAAAATTATTGCATCAAAAATACACTAGTTTTGGGTGATTATAAGAGGCTATGAGTGATAAAATACTATTTGGGTCTACATTTAACTTTGTTTAGTTACTATTTGTATGCAGAAATATGCTAAATTTAAAGAAATTTGTTAAAGAAATTTTAAGGACTATCTATCAGTTCCGCAAACTTCCGCAAGAAATGTTTTGTTCTGCGCACGTCAAGTGAGTCGGTATAATGCAAATGTAATAATTTAGTGGTATACGGTGGTCTAATATGTTAAAAGTCTAGTTGAAATTTGAAATCAGCAGTTGCGTAAGATGCTTCTTAGCTATAAATTCAAAAGGATCTTCCAAATTAATGAAATAGTACACTAGAAACTAAAAGCACATAAACATACCTCGATGAATAGAAGTTAATGATAGTATCCACCAAACAGGCTTAAGAATATATATATAGACCCTATACTTTTAAGTTTTACTCCAAGCACTAATACCCATTCGCCAGATTGGTTTTGCAGCCAACGCAGAAAGTTCGACTTTGGACCCCTGTACATCCTATTAGAAGGAGTTATTTAGAAAAATAAAACCGTGATCTTGCCAGGCGGCCATACTTCTTTAAGATATAATGTATTTTTGACCATCTGCGACACTAAAAAAAAAAAAATTCGAAAATGACCATTGTGCGGCGCCAAGTTTGGTTAATTAATCCCTCTGGTTTCTGGTTTCACAGCTCGAGCGCAAATTGTTCCATGTACGCTCGTGAAATCTGTAGTTTGTATGCTGAAATTAAAATGCAAATTTATTGTTTAAAACAAATTGTTTAAACTAGGGGGCCTGCCCGCTGCTCGCTAACGCTCGCCAACATGTGTCCTAGCAGAAGGGATTGTTTACAAAATATGATACCAAAAAATGTTTTTCAAATCTAAATTTGCTGTATTACAGAAAAAATATATACAGTATCTCTAAAATCAGAATTCAAATGAAAACTTTGTGCAAATTTTGACTCGAAATGTGAGCGTTGCTTTGGAAATTGAATACCCAGCATGTTGTTTGTGTGTGCATTTTCCCAGCACTCAAACGACCCACACTTTTTCATTGAGTTTGTTGCCGAAAGTTGTAGTGCAAGCGTCTTGTTGAACTCTAATTGTTGGCCCTGAAAAGGACCGTTTTTTAAATGGCCCTGAAAAGATCCTCCGCTTTCTTTGATTTCTATTATAAACTAACTGCAACAGCTCATTAAAAAATTTTTTTTTTCAATAAAATTTCATCCGATAACCCTATAAATTCAATCGATGCGCGAGACTTAGCGATAAACAAACAATCGTACAGTGTTGCCAAAACGCGAAAACAAATAACGTCTTTTTTGCGTGCCACGTAAGAGAATTATATATATAGATGTCCCGCGTTCTTTACGAAGTCGGCGTATAATCTCGAGTGCTGCGTGTATTATCATTGACGATTTATTAAAGTTAAAGGGGGATTATTTAACCCCTAGGGTTTTGAAATCTCCTTCAGTCTTAAGACTCAGACTGAGGCAAAGGATATTCAAAAATTGAATTTTAAGGAATTTTCAGTATATAAAGGTGGTAGCTTGTAAAAATATAATTATTTTTACTATAAAATATTTTAACTAAAGAAAATATATCTGCAAATTCTATTTTTACTTTGTAACCAACTTTGAAATTTTCTTTTGCAACACTAAACATCTTTTGTTTATTTCCCCTATGTAGTTCGTAAATTAACATCTTAATATAACAGTTTTTACGATGAGAAATTATACATTTATTATAGAGTACATGATTGATGAATATTAAGGAAATACAAACATTGAACTTAATATTTTTTCGGCTTAGAGAAAACAAAGAACAATTATTAGCTTTTTCAGGGGAAAAAAATTATAAGTATTTTTTTCGTTTCCGAAAAAAATGTCAGTTAATATGTTTCTGCTTCCCTATTCGTCTAAATACACATGGATGGACGCATCAATTTTGACAATAATATGAGCATATTACATTTTCACATCTAATGATATTTAATTGTCAACGATGTATGGCAAAACAATGCTTACAAAGAGATTGCTTAAATGGTAGTATAAAATATATAAAAGTAAAGTTTACGTTTTAACCCGCGATAAATAATGCAAAACTGTTAAACTAAAAAACAACAAACTCGCACTGTTAAAAAAAAGCTTACAGTTGCGGCACAACAAGAAAATGGCTAATGAATCCCCATAACAATAATTAAAACTCATATACCATGAAGTCAGAAAAGAAGAAGCCCACCCCCATTTTCTTGTGTAAAATGTACACACATCATACCATTCAGGAACGGTCTAAATCAATTTTGACTTTAAAATCTGAAGAAAAATAAACATTTATTTGTTTTTAGAGCCGTTTTTCCCAATGACCAGGTGATTGATTGTACTGTGAGCGCGATAAAACCAAAAAACGCCGTCCGTTTTCAGCACACACAAACACTCGCTTCCTTTGGTGTACCCACACGAAGCGGATAACGTTTGCGCGTGGTTGAAATTAGCTTCTCTATCCTATTATCCGATCGCTGTGGGAAACAAAATGCCCACGGACTCTACTTCTACAATGTACGATATGTTTTTTATTTACGATTTTAGTCATTCTAATGTTTTCAAACGACGTTTTCGAAATTTTTATACGACCCCTTAACGAAATAGGGGGATATGACAAAAATATAAGTTTCCGGACATGCGCAGTGAAGGATTTCATTTTTCCCATAGGGATTGGTTAGCAGGATAGCGACGCTGGTTATATATTCAGGTAGAAACACGTCCACACATTCATTGGAGAGTGCTTTACTGGAGAGGGTATCTACTGCGTGTGTTGAATTTGTGTGAGTACTTATCTTTAAGTTTTTTATGAGGATTTAACCAATTTTTATCTATGTTTATATGTAACATATATGTACTTTAATCTTACTGCTGGTCGACACGAATCGGTATCTCGTCATTAACAAAGCAGAGCATATCATTATGGACGAGATATCTCGTTCATGAAGGTTCTATCGTTTAAAGAAATCTATAAACTGCGGCACCCCTGCGGTAACGCAAGTGCGTTGCGGCAGCGGGCGGCACACGTTAAAAACTGGATGTGTGCACTAAGCCTTAATCTCCATCGTAAAAAAAAATCGGCAATACTTTGATGAGGATATGGTTCGTCATTTGCAAAAAGGGCTGATATTGATGGACGACATAACGCGTCGAAACCCCTTTTAGGGTTAAGGATCTGTGCTATCACTGAATATGTATCCGAGGTCACACTTAGGCCCGATGCACACATCCGGTTTTCCAACGTGCGGCGCCACTGCGTTGCAACTGCGGCGCCTAAACCCAACTATGCACACATAACCGTGTAATGACTCACGAACTCATTTCGCGCCATTTGCGATAAATATTCTATCGAAGAAAACTTGTTTATTTCGCTTACTTGGTGCACAAAAAATATGTTTTGAAACAAAATAGACGTTTCTGGATACATCCATTTGTTCATCTCAGACTTTCAAGATGTAGATTACACATCTTTTGCGGATTTACTTGAAAATCCAGAGAAATTCTTCAAATACTTCCGAATGAATGTTCGATCATTTGACGAGCTTGCGGGAAAGGTTACTGATTAGATTATGTCTCAAAATTCCTGGATGAGACTTTCTATACCTCCTTTGGAAATTGTAGCTGTAACTCTGAGATAAGTGAATCTATTATTATTTCCGTTTTTATTTTATTTTTTGATTATGTTATACCTCAATAATGTTAAAATGGTCAAATTTAAGAAACTTTTATGTTTTTTATTAGATTTTTTTTAGATTTTGTTTTCTTACAACTCATACTTTCTTTTAAAACTGGCCAATTTTCATCCTTTTCAAAGATCGAAATGAACTTTTATGAGCAGACAGAAAAAAATGCCTATGTTATAGGGTATGTTACACTTGTAATCCAATTCTTTTTACATTTGCTTGAAAAGACTTTGAAAAAACGTTCCTTTTATGGAAAAAATACACATTTTGTGATATTGAAGTTAAAAGCATAAAATGTTCCTTACGCATATAGATATTTTTCAAAAAATTATTTACAATACTTCTAACAAACGTATCTCCATAAATAATATATTATTTTAAACAGAATTGTATAAACATTTATTTAAGTACAAAAAGAATAGTCGAAATTTCAAAAGATTTTTGTGCACAGAAAAATTTAATTTGAGGTCAGAAGTGCAATATTGTTTGTAAATACAGTAGGAAAATAACACGTTTCGGTCAAAAAATTATATTAGTTTAAGGTATCTGTGAAGTTCCCCGTAACCTCACCGGATTTGAAACGGGTCGATGGACATAGAATCGAACTCCACGGGGGTCTCCCTCGGGTTTTTGGAAAAGGAACCCGTTTGGGGAGGGTTGAAAAGAGAAAGAACTTGCACGAAGACCAGCGAGGAAGCAGGACGTTTTGTTTTGCGCTGGAGATCGAAGGGTATTATTCCCGACCATGTATTATACCTGTAAATACTATAGTCAAGAAATTTGTAAATAAATAAGTGAAATATGCTCATGGACTAGTGTTACTGTTTGGAGGACGACAAGGCAGAGGATTAGGAAATCAGCATAAGGAAGAACTGTCACAGTGGCGCAGCCGGTAGGATTGTCGTCCAGAATTCCAAAGAAAAGTCTGAGCAGATCCGGATTCCACACCGGACGGCGATAAAGGAATCTTCAAGTATTATTGAGACTGGGGAGACCCCATAGTTGATAATTGGAAGTGAACGCCGAAGGAATGTCTTCACAGTATCGAGGGAAGCCGTCTGCAAGGTAACTACAAGCTGTTTGCGGGGAATCGGCTGAGTTGGATACGCCGGTATAGAAGAAAAAAAAAGCTTGTACCTGGAAATCCCGTGAAAGTGCCAAACCTACTCCCGGACCAGCAGCGAAGCCTACTCTCAGGAGCCGCAGCCACTTTCCAAAGGGTTATGAACCAAGCGTTGAGGGCACAATCAGATTACGCAGAGAGCTTTATAGATGATATAATCATTTATTCTCAGACATGTGGGAGGACCACTTGACTCATCTAAAAGCAGTACTCCAAACTCTAAGGTCTTTGAACTTCGCGGCTAATTTGGAAAAGTGTTCCTTCGCGAAGGCAGAAGTAATGTATTTGGGGCACGTGGTGGGTTCATGGAAACATGGTCCAGATCCTGGGAAAATAGCGACAATACAGCAGTTGAACGTGCCTAAAACGAAAAAGGCACTTCGGTCAGTGTTAGGGCTCATGAACTACTACAGGGAGTATGTGCCACGCTATGCGGAAATAGCGAAACCCCTAACAGAGTTAACGAAGAAACCAGTCCCCAATGATATCCCATGGACCGATGACGCCGACAACGCGTTTAAGAAACTTAAAGAGGCTTTGTGTAAAGCGGTATATCTGTCTACACCGGATATTAATAAGCCGTTTGAAATCCACACAGATGCCTCAGCAACAGGTATAGGAGCCTGTCTGGTCCAGGGAGATGAGAAAGGCTACACAAGACCAATAACATTCGCAAGCCAAAAGCTCACACCTGCGCAAATGAAATGGAGCGCAATTGAAAGAGAGGCTTACGAGGTAATTTGGGCTTTGGGAAAATTTGACACTTGGACGTATGGTCAGAGTATACTGTTGCACACTGACCATAATCCATTGAAATATTTAACGGAAGGTGTACCCAAAAACGCCAGACTTCAGAGGTGGGCATTGGCTTTACCTCGGTACAACGTATCGATAGCTCATAAGCCAGGTATTTTAAATGCCGATGCTGATGCTTTATCGAGAATGTATGAAGAACAATGCTAGTGATTTTATGATCACTAAAGATATGTTGTACTGTATCAATGGATCCCATAATATAGCAATTTATTGAGTTTGTTTACACGAAACAACTGTATTTAAGAATATGTTTTGGATTGCTAGTATTCTTTAATTAAACGGGTTAACATTTTGGTATTTTGAGTAAACTGTTTTGTTATCATAAGTGCAAAGATAGCATAGAAGTTATAATTACAGTTGTAAAATTTAAGTTTGTGAGCTCATGCATGAGAGACTCATTTCAGGCATACTTGCCGACTTGGGGACACAAACATCAATACACCTTTTTGGGTATCTGGATTTGGAATGATGACGTTGCCCGAGGAGAGGGGCGTTCGTCATTGTATTTTTTTTGTTATGGTTTCAATTTCGGGACCAAGTGGCCCCGTAATTATAAACCGGAGGGGAGGTGTGAAGTTCCCCGTAACCTCACCGGATTTGAAACGGGTCGATGGACATAGAATCGAACTCCACGGGGGTCTCCCTCGGGTTTTTGGAAAAGGAACCCGTTTGGGGAGGGTTGAAAAGAGAAAGAACTTGCACGAAGACCAGCGAGGAAGCAGGACGTTTTGTTTTGCGCTGGAGATCGAAGGGTATTATTCCCGACCATGTATTATACCTGTAAATACTATAGTCAAGAAATTTGTAAATAAATAAGTGAAATATGCTCATGGACTAGTGTTACTGTTTGGAGGACGACAAGGCAGAGGATTAGAAAATCAGCATAAGGAAGAACTGTCACAGTATCAAAAAAAATCATTCTTTGTTTGAAAAGGTAGATTTAAAAATTATGTTAAATTACTTAAGTAGAATTTAGAAAAAAAAATTATTCGAAACGAAAATACAATTTCGGGAAGAACTGATAACAGGGTCTTTGCTATTCACTTTTTGGAATTGTATTTAACAATTAAAGAGAAAAGTGTTTCGAAATTTTTTCTCCCTCGTATTGTAATATAGCATCGACAGCATAGAAATCATGGCTCTTTAAATGACCTGTAAAACACAGAAACTTGAATAAGTAAGGATTTAAAATTTTGTTAGCAAACCTAAATGTTGAAATAAAGAAATTAGGCATTTGGATTTAATTTTTGGAAATAGGTACAAATAAGATCGGTGCTATGGGATAAAACATTACAACTTTACAAAGATAAAAATTCTACCAGAAAATGCATGGAAAGACGTCTGCTGTAAAGTACTGTGGAATGTTTCAACAATAACTTGATTAAAACCCTCGTCGAAACGTGAGAATTATGCTAAACTAAAAACAATCTAAGAATGACGAAAAAACAGCTTATATCAAAAACAGGAAGATCGCAAAGATAATTTCTGTCCAACAAATTTCAATAAAAATAGCAATAACTTCAAGATTAAAATATATAATGATTAAAATATATAATGATTAAAATACATAATTAACTTCGAGATTAAAATATAAAATGATTAAAACATATAAATAACTTCAAGATTAAAATATATAATGATTAAAATATATAAATAACTTCAAGATTAAAATATAAAATGATTAAAATATATAAATAACTTCAAGATTAAAATATAAATTCAACGAAAATAAGCATACAGTAAATTAAGTTCAGTAAATCAGACTAATAAGTTGATTTTCTAAAGCCATATCGAGACAATTTAACACGAGGATTTGAAAAATGAATGAAAATTGAGACTTATCTTTCACGTTTTACGTAAGGACATTAAAAAAATAACTTCAAAATTGAATGTTTCAATTTAACTTTATTTTAAAGACATTTGGCACACATGAAAAATTCAACGGACTGTTGTCGGTATACGTTAACTCAGAAATAAAATTAACTACTATCTCCTTTGTTATATAAACTCTTACATCGAATACAATTAAATATTCATCCTAGTTTTAGTTGCTATTTATATAAAATAGTAAATTATAAGGCAACGAGGTACTGCATTCAAGTTATATCTTTTCTGTAAATCGAGATAAATAGCCCTTTTTGTATTCGTAATCAATATCTTCGTCAAATGCGATTAAATTCGGTTTGCGAAAATATAAAAGTTACAGTTGAAAAGATTATTTATTTAAAGAAAATCTCATTTAACCCTTCTTTGCATAATGGTGGAAATTTCCATCATAACATTGAATGCCCAAAAATTATATAAAAGAACAAGTTCACTTTAAGTTGATCGTGTATGGATACCTTTTTAATGTCCATTGCATAAAAAAAACATAGCTGTCAAATATAAGCAAGTGTCACTATCAGTAAAACGAGCTTGAAGTTGTCATTCCGCTGTTTGTTGTAGTTGCAATAAACGTATGATTTCGTTTTTAATTTTGTTTTATTATATTTGAGTTTCTATTGCTAAAAAAGTGAAAATGAGTGGAAGAAAGGTTTGTAACATGTGTTTCTGTTATTTTTAGAGCAATTTCTGAAAAAGTTTGCGTTTAATTTAAAAAAATACCACATAATACCATCCTATTGTTTTTTGCTAAATTTATACTATAAATATATACTAAGATTTTTTTAACCATTTTTCCTTTAATTTTGAACATGAATTATATCACTTCGATTTATTTCACCAATAAAGAAAAAATCATGCAAAGAAGGGTTAAGGTATCGATCTGGCTTAAAAAGTAGATTTCATATCCGTTTAAATTTTTACTCTATTTTTAACGAGTGCGAAAGTATAAACTTGGAATAGGGAATAAAAAAGTCCTTTTGTTTTGTTACTCGAATAAAATATACCACAACTGTTCCGTCCTGAAATAAGAAGTGAAGTGAGTAGAGTTCTTGAGTGTGTCAGACTGGAGCAAAATGGCGACGAGCGCTGTCTTGCGTGAGTGTGTTAAAATAAAACTTACAGTCCACTGAAATATGAGTATTGTTTTGAGTTACAATTAATGAGCTATCGTCCATCTGGTCGGATCGAGCGGAGCATTTAATGGATAATTCGTAGTAGTCAACTTTCGTTTCTTGGATTCTTTGCCGTAAGTGATTCTGAATAATCTC
Organism: Metellina segmentata; assembly: GCA_947359465.1. NCBI lineage: Eukaryota > Metazoa > Arthropoda > Arachnida > Araneae > Tetragnathidae > Metellina > Metellina segmentata. The sequence continues at coordinate 95,056,663 of OX375882.1, forward strand.
TTTGTTATTAAGTGAGAAAATGTTCAAAGGAGCTAAGAAAGAGGATTTGAGGCTTATTGCCGCTGAACTAAATTTAACTGTTTCTGATAAGAGTACTATTGTTTATTTACATGATGCTATTGAGAATAGTGTTATTTATGCAACTAAACGTGAACTTGTGAAAAATGTTGCAACTACTGTGTAATTGAGAATCGAAAGCTCGAAGAGCAAAGGCAAATTGAACTTGAGAAAATGAAGCTAGAAAGATCAAATAATGAGGTCAAAAAGATCGAAAAGGAATTGGAACTAGCTAAAATCAGATCCGAAGCTAAGCACGATGCAAGTGAAAGCGAAATAAAATCGGAATCCTTAGATCAATTAATTAAAAGTGTTAGAACTTTAACAGTTAGAATTCCTGTACGTCCAGAGGGTTGTTTTTTTTTTCTTTAACTCTTTAGAGCGCGCTTTTAGCACTAAAGTTGTTCCTGAGATTTATAAAGCAGAAATACTGTTAAACTTATTAGGGGATAGAGCCTCGAATATAATAACTTACTTGAATGATAAGGATATCGTAAATTATGAGAAAATTAAAGAATTAGTCTTAAGGGAGTTTCAACCAACGCCATATTCTTGCTTAGAGCATTTCAGAAAAGCATACAAACAACCACATGAAACACATGTGCAGTTTGCATCACGTCTAGTGACAAATTGGGATTATTATTTAAAACTAAGAGACGTTTCCGACTTCGAGACTCTTAAACAACTTATTGTGTCGGATAAAATGTTCCAAACACTAGACAAAGAAACCGCTTCTCACATCAGCGTAAGACAAGCAGATAAGTGGTTCCCTCCAGATATATTAGCTAGAGAAATCGATTTGTATTATACGTCACGCGGAAAAACCCTTACTGAGAATTATAATTGTAATCGTAAACATACCAATTCAAAAAGTGTAGCTAAAGTGTTTTTGTCGGACATTAAGACCTTAGATTGTGTTCTATGTCATGAGAATCATTTTTTAGTCCCCGACCTTGAACGCCAATGCAGCAGAATTTGTTTACAATGAAAAAGCTTTCATGAGTAGCTATACCAATAAAAAGAGCACTGTTTTACTTTCGACTGTAGTATGTTTTCTAATTGATGAGACAGGTCATAAATATAGAGTGAAGTGTTTGTTAGACGTTGGGAGTGAATCTAATTTTTTATCTAGTAATTTCATTGAGCTTTTGCAATTAAAAAGAGAAAAAACTAAAATTTTAGTTTCAGGATTAAACGACATTGGCTTAACAATAAAGCAGAGAGTCAACGCTTCAATTTGCAATCAGGATATGAGTTATGTCAAGAATTTGGATTTTCTCGTGGTGCCAAAAAATACCGCTGATTTAACGCCAACGAGTGCTATTGGCATTTCAACATTGGATTTTTCTAATGTTAAATTAGCAGACGATAAATTTAATATTCCAGAAAAAGTAGACATGTTGCTTGGAGCGGGAATTTTTTATGAGTTGTTAAAACCAGGGCAAATTTGTATTAGCAACTCCGATCTTATTCTACAAAACACTGTTTTTGGTTTTGTTGTATCGGGAACTTTTCCAACAGAGAGGAAAAACAGGATTCATTGTGGGCTTTTAAAGGAAGAAAGTAACCTAGATAAAACACTTAAAAAGTTTTGGGAAATTGAGAATATTGAAATTGAAAAACCCAAAAATAAAGAAACATTAATTTGCGGTAAACATTTTGTAAAAAATTATACACGAGATGTGAAAGTGGTAGGTACGTCGTTAAAATTCCTTTAAAAGAGGATCCAAATACTTTAGGGAGTTCCAAACAAATTGCAATTAAAAATCTAAATTCTTTATGGAATCGTTTAACAAAAGAGCCCGAGTATTTAAAATTATATTCAGATTTCTTAAAAGAATATCAACAGTTAGGCCATATGATTGAAATCAATGAAAGTGAGGAGGAAAAGGGATCGTATTATATTCCCCACCTTGGTGTGTATAGAGGAATAGAGAAAAGTAAGTCCACACCTTTAAGAGTAGTATTTAATGCTTCTTCTTTAACAACTAAAGGAAACTCACTTAATTCTATACAATATAACGGGGGCGTAATACAGGAGGATTTGTTTTCAATAATGGTGAGATTTAGAAAACACATTTTCGCTTTCACTGCTGATATTCAAAAAATGTATCGGGCAATTGTTATTCATCCGGATCAAAGAAAGTTGCAAAAAATATTGTGGAAGGAAAGCCTTTACGATCCAATTAAGATTTTTGAGCTAACCACTGTGACATATGGGACAGTGAGCGCTCCATATTTAGCGATGAGAACATTACTTAAGCTGTCAAAAGATGAAGGAAATAATTTTCCTTTGGCAGCAATTGTTCTGAGAGAAGATTACTATATGGACGATGTCCTGTCCGGGGCCGAGTCCCTAAGCTCTGCATTAAAGCTTAAAAATCAACTAACAGAAATTCTAAAGAGTGGAGGCATGATTTTACACAAATGGTGTAGTAATGCTCCTGAGTTATGTCAAACTGATGACAAAATTTATCCCTTTGGTGATTCAGAAGAATCTAAAGCTTTAGGTGTCTTATGGAAACCTAAGAAAGATTGTTTAAGCTTCAACATTAAGATTAATGCTGACACAATTGCCACAAAAAGGCAAGTATTGTCAGTTATAGCGAGTATCTTCGATCCTATTGGCTTAGTAGCTCCAGTCATAATTACAGCACAAAATATTTATGCAAAAACTTTGGCTATTGAAAATTGATTGGAATGATATTCTGCCAGAAAAAGAAGCAGATGAATGGAAGCAGTTTTCGGTTAACTTGCAATTAATCAACAACATTGAGATTAGTAGGTGTATTTTAGTGAAAGATGCGACTGTGATCGAGCTACACGGTTTCAGCGACGCTTCTGAAGCAGCCTACGGAGCAGCAATTTACTGTAAATCAATATCAAAATCTGGTCAAGTGTGTGTAAAATTAGTGACCAGTAAATCAAGAGTGTGCCCTTTGAAACAGATGACGATTCCTAGATTGGAGTTGTGCGGAGCAGTTCTTCTTGCAAAACTAATTAAGCGAGTGATATCGTCATTAAAAATTACTGTGAATAATATCATCTTGTGGTGTGATTCCATGATCGTCTTGGCTTGGATTCAAAAGGAACCATTTCAACTAAAAACGTTTGTTGCGAATAGAATCTCAACTATACAAGAATTAACTGAGGGAATGGAATGGCGACATGTTGCATCCCAGGAGAATTCTGCCGATCTTCTGTCTAGAGGAGTGAGCCCCGACAAGCTAAGAGAAAGTGAGCAGTGGTGGAATGGTCCATTGTTCCTAAAGGAACAGGTCTATCCTAACAGAGATATTCCTGCATCAGTTATTCCAGAGAGTTTTTCAAAAGAATTAAAAAACTGTGAATTTAATGATTCTATTTCTGTTTATACTGTTTCTATTAGTTCATTTGTTTCTGTTATAATCAATCTTAGTAATAACTATAGTAAGATAATTCGTATTCTAGCATTTATATTTAGATTTATAGATAACTGTAGGAAAAAGAAATTAGAGGGACCCTTGGATACTAATGAGCTTAGCAAATCAGAAACGTTTCTTTTAAAAAGTGTCCAGTGGGAAGATTTCAGAGAAGAGATAAAATATCTTAAAGAAACTGGTAAAGTAAATTATAACAGTCAAATTAAAAATCTTCATCCATTTCTAGATGAAGAAGGGCTGTTAAGAGTTGGAGGTAGGTTAATAAACAGTGATTTAAATGTTAATCAAAAATTTCCAATTGTGTTGCATGGTAAAAGTAAACTTACTCATTTGATTGTGAATTATGTACATCAACGATATTTACATTTGGGACCTCAGGCTCTACTTTTTCAATTAAGGTTAAAATTCTGGCCACTAAATGGTCGAGCCATTTGTAGAAAAATAGTTCACTGTTGTGTGACTTGCTGTAAGGTAAAACCTATCCCATGTCAACAATTTATGGGTAATTTGCCAAAAGAAAGAGTGACTGAAAACTATCCCTTCAATTGTTCAGGTATAGATTTTTCAGGTCCATTTTTTATAAAATATAAGTACCAAAGGAAAGGAATTTATCATAAAGTATATGTTGCTATATTCATTTGTTTTGCCACACGTGCTATTCATTTAGAGATAGTTACTGATTTAACTTCACAAGCATTTATAGAAACCTTAAAGAGATTTTTTGCTAGGAGAGGCAAAAGTGCTTGTATTTTTTCAGATAATGCAAAAAATTTCATAAGTACTAATAAGGAACTTAAGAGATTACAGGATTTAGTTAAAACTCCTGACAATGATTTGTCTGGATACTTAAGTAGTGAAGGTATAAATTGGAAGTTTATTCCACCCAGAGCTCCAAATTTTGGAGGCCTCTGGGAAGCAGGGGTCAAATCCTTCAAATACCATCTTAAGAGAGTTGTGGGAAATGCCAAATTAACTTACGAGGGCTTTTTGACTGTAATTACTCAAATTGAAGGTATTCTAAATTCACGTCCTCTTGTACCTTTTTCATCCGATGCAGATGATTTGAACGCTTTGACTCCTGGACATTTTCTAATAGGTAGAACAATTAACTGTATTGTTGAACCTGTTGTAACTAATATTCATGATACTAAGTTAAAACTGAGGCAGAGAACTACAAAGTTAGTTCAGCTAATTTGGAGAAAATGGTCTCATAATTATTTGAGTTCCTTACAACAAAGAACAAAATGGGTATTTGAGAAAGACAATGTTAAGATAAATGATTTAGTAGTTATTAAAGAGGATAATAATGCAATTTGCAATTGGCCTTTAGGTCGAATAATAGAGTTATACCCAGGTAATGATGGGAAAGTAAGAGTAGTTAGTGTTAAAACACAAAGAGGAATATTCAAAAGGCCAGTATCAAAAATTTGTCTTTTACCCACAGAGTGATGGTTGTATTAATACATCTTTCTAATTGTATTTTATTTGTGTTCCATTATTTGTTATATTGTATCAACTGTTATTGTCAATTGTGTAATATATTATAATAATCATGTAAAGTTGAATGAAAATCATTCAACGGGGGCCGGAATGTTCCGTCCTGAAATAAGAAGTGAAGTGAGTAGAGTTCTTGAGTGTGTCAGACTGGAGCAAGATGGCGACGAGCGCTGTCTTGCGTGAGTGTGTTAAAATAAAACTTACAGTCCACTGAAATATGAGTATTGTTTTGAGTTACAATTAATGAGCTATCGTCCAACGACAGTCGTTTATAAAGTGCAAGCAACGCACAATTACATATCGTTACGTTTGTCATCTTCCGATACAAGATCATTCGCTGCGAGCAAGCAAAAAACTATTTCAGAGAAATAAATTTAAAAAAATGACAATAATCGCGTTTATACAGTGTCTTCTACGTCAACATAACGGATGTGTGCACCGCTCAATTGAAAACAAGGTACTAAAGCTTCGGTTTCCTAAGAAACGGTAGCCGTGATCTAGCGGCCGTGATGTATCGGTGGGTGACGTCACTAAAACGTTGCTTATACTAACACATGGTGTTGGTTTCCTAGAGAGCGTTGTTTGTGAGCGTAACAAAAATGATCGGAGCCGCCATTTCCATGACTGGCGTCATAGCGGTCTCAAACAGATGGGGAACGTTTTTTCTCTTGTAGCGGCCAGATTTCATTTCCTGCTCCAAGCGATTCCAGCCAAGAGGAGCAATATAAATAAACATTTTTGACTGCCATTGAATAATTCGTTTTTGTAAAATCGGGATCGTTATACACAGAATAAAAATTTCAACGGATTCGAAATCTGCGGAAAATTTGACACCAGATCGATACCTTAAATGTGATTTTCTTTGAATAAATAATTAATTATTTAATACATAATTAAATAATCAAATGGTAAATAATTGAATAATAAAACTGTTTTTGATATCGATCTAGCGTAGAAATTTACGCTGATTTGAAATCTGTTGAAATTTTCACTCTACCTTCAACGATTCCGAAGTTAGGAACTTTGAACTAGAGAATAAAAAAACACTTTGTTTTGTTTCTCGAATAAAATAAACCACGACAGCCGTATGTGTTGCCCATTCTCCAACGTATTCTGTCCGCCTAAGTTGACACCTTGGATTTTTGTTTAGACGGCCGTTTAGTTATGCCCGCGGCATCATGACGTATCACGGCTGTTAGATAACGGCTCCACTTTCTTAGGAAACCAAAGCTTTAGAGACCGAAGAAGCGTGAGCGGCGACCGTGCTGCTCCGTGGAGAACTGCGGTACAAATTGCACGCAAGTTGGACACCTTAATCGTAGGCTTGTGCAAAGAAAATTTATCCGGTTTTTTAATTATTTTGCTTGCTATTGTGAATGTACTCCAAGACCCTGTGCACACATCCGGTTTTTCAACGTGCGGCGCCGCTGCCGCAACGCAAGTGCGGTCTGAGATACTTTAGATCCAATATAGCAGTGCACACATGCATCCAGTGCAGCTGGGGCGACGCACGTCCAACTTGAGTGCAATTTGTATCACAAATCCCCACGGCGCAGCACTGTCGCCGCACATGAGTCTCCGTTCAGACGTACCTTGTTCTCATAAACAAATGGAATATAAATATTAATTAATAAATGGTTGTATCCAGTAAGGTCTATTTTGTTTCAAATATACTTTTTTTTTTACACCAGGTAAGCGAAATAAACACGTTTTCTTCGATAGAATATTTATCGCAAATGGCGCGAAATGAGTTCGTGCGTCATTACACGGTTATTTGTGCATAGTTGGGCTTCGGTGCCGCACGTTGAAAAACCTGATGTGTGCACCGGGCCTTAGGTTTATGTGTTGAAGAGTTTGGGTGCGAAAAACCGTCGTGTTGTAGAATCATGTTGAATTTAGTTTTTATGTTACCGCTAAAGTTCAAAAGCCGTTAATGTACACATTACATAGCTAATTTGCAGATTAACTGATTTGCTCCGTTAACGTGCTGAATCAAGAGTTTTTCGCATTTAACCTATGTAATGTGCAAATAACCGGCTTCCGTATCGTTAAAGTTGGAAAGTTTGATTCTCTCATTTCCTTCCCCTATGTATATCATCCCGGCAAAGAGAGATTTTTAACGAAAGAAGATGTGGATGTCCCTGCTGTAGAAATAAGTATCTTTACGTCAAACAACAATAAAACCATCCCTTGAGACGATCTTGGTACTGTGCAGGTTTCAGAAAATGTGACTGCAAATCTAAATGTACCACAAATAGTTGTGTGTCGCTTAAACCAATTGCTATGTAATTCAAAGCGTCAAGTGGCATTGCTTTGATTACATTCCAAACTCATCGCCTTATAAAGAGAAGTGTCGTGGTAGCCTAGTTGGAAGAGTAGCGGATTGGCAACATTTGGGTTGCAACTTCGAAACTAGGTCCAACCAAAGCACACGGATTAGTGCAAGTTCAATCTGTCATGGCTTCAAATGTCCTCACGTTGGCGTGGTGACAAAGCTTGAATTGGATGCCAGGTCAGATGTTAACTTCTAACCTTGGTGCAAAATTAAGAAGCGTTCGTTGCCTTCGAATTTCTCCCTTAGACATTCATCCCAGACCGTAGCCAATGGTCCGTTGTTTTGCTCTAGTGCGACGTTGATTAGCAACCTACATATCTAATCCGAAGAGCATATGTTAAATAGAGGTGTGCATGGATGATAGTCATTAAACGGGATTCTATAACCTGTCATTTCATATGAAAGGATATTTTATCAAAAAATTAAATAGCACCAGCTTTTGTTTTACGTTTTATACAAATACTTTCTAGAAAGTAATGGTAATGGTAATTTTAGTTAACGTCGTACTAGAGCAACACGACGGGCTGAAAAGTAATGGGTCCCTTGTAAATATCACAGTAAAACAGACATCTCTTATAAGGAAGGCCAAGCCATCACCATCTTTATCCTGCCTATCTGAACGTGATACATGTAACCCTATACTCTAAGGATAGAGTGTTCTTTTAGTTTGGACTCCCGAAGGGCAATAATTTGGACCACATGGGTTTCAGCTAAATCTAATATAGCTCCTAGTTTTATTCTCGTAGCACTGGTTGATAATCCATTTATATTGCAATGCAAGATTTTTAAGCTTCTACATTTGTAAGGAGACCATCGCTTATTTTTCCAACAGAGCCCGATGTGGCAACTTAGCCACAGATCTTGTGATAATCCCTATGAAAGGGAATTTGAAACGCGCATCTTCCCTATCCGATGGGGAATTCGCCAGATTGATTTGGAACGTGGTCGAAGGAAGACTACGTTGGAATGGACCTATCCATTCGCTTTGTTCCATTGTCATTGTGTTAGTGTCCTATCTTTGTTGATAAATAGATGTTAAAATACAATTGGAATTAAATTTAATTTGAACATGCAACCTTATGATGTGCGAATTTTGGACTCGATGTAATAGTTATTACATCACACCCTCTGCCTAAACAATGAACGCACCCCTGATCTTCGCGATCGTTACCGATAGAGTAAAAATTTCAACTGATTTGAAATCTGTTGAAATTTTTACACCAGATAGACACAGTACATGTAAATTTCTGTTAATAAATAAGTTCTCAATTGAAATTTTAATATTTTCGCAATACGAATTTAAGTAATACGAATATGTCGAAGTACACACACAACTTTTCACATATAAATTTTATTTAATTGTAACCAAGAAGTAACAAAAATACTAGTTTAGAAGAAAAAGTTTTAGTAAAATCGCAGTTCTTTTTATTCATGTTAATACAAAATGCTAAAAAAGTTAATGAGTCACTCAAAAAATTATTTCGATGTCGATGGCTTCATAAAATCTAACAAATTTGTCTGATGACAGACACAATGCATTATTTTTTAAAGCAGAATTTCTTCGTAGCAGGCTAATAATCTGCGTTTCGTCTGCAAGCGTCTAATTTGCTGCGTTTGGGAATCAGTAAATTTCTCCGGCAACCGTTTTTTCAGCGCCTCATATTTGCCAGTTAATGGGGAATTTAACAGAACGTCAGTAACTGACGAAAGATTACGACGATAATTTTAGAGACAATTAAACAAAGTGTAAATAGCTATTTTTGTTCTGAAGTATGTTTATAAACATATTTCAAAAAATTAAATCAGTTAGCCGAACCGTATTTTTTAAATTTTTAAAAAATTCAAATATTTTAATTTTTTTTAATTTTATAAAATAGTCAAGTTTTAATATTTTTAACTATTTGTGGTTTTGTTATTACTATTGGATAGTTAGAATTAAATGATAGATAGTATTTATAAAATCTTTTTCTTTGTTGGACTTCACTAATGATTTGTGTACCAGAACACTGGAAAAACCTTGAAAATTCAAAATCTATATACTTTGACATTAAAAAAAAAAAATAACCATAGTGTTAAGACACAAAATACTAGCTAACATTTAAATTATATATATTTACAAATATATACGAACATTTTCAATACTCTACCATAAACAGATAAAAAGCATTAGGGAATAGAAAACAGTTACTAACACCAAAATTAAAGTCACTAAGTAAAGTAGATTTCATAAAAATTTTAATCTCTTCGGATTAAATTAAAAATATCTTTTAAATTCACTTACACAAGTCGCTCGCGTGCGTTGATATGGAACTGGTTTTCATGAACTGGAAAAATGATGTCATCAATTTGAGGTGCGTCACTTCGCATGAAAAGCTGCGGAATGGGAAGATACTTCGATCGGTAGTTGACTTGCCCTGTAACACTGAATTAATGACTGCCCTTGTACGATCCGAGTTTCCAACACGAAACTCTCCAATTGATAATCGTTGGGTTGGTGTGGAAGTTTGGAGAGTGGAGTGCCAGCTCAGATGTTGCTTCGTCAACTGGCCGTGGTATAAAATTACGAGGTGTTGTCCTCGGATATCTCCCTCAAGGGACTAATCCCGGACCGTCGTCAATAGCCCGTAGTGTTGCTCTAGTACGACGTTAACTAAAATTACCATTACCATCACCGATTGCTAATCTGTAGCTCTTCCAACTAGGCTACCGCTACCTCGGAATTCATTTCTGAGAAAGGGCAAAAAAAAGGAAAAATTCCCAATAGTTAAGGAGGAAAAAATAAGGATGTTATTGAATTTTTAAAACGGTTCAACAAAAGTCTTTTTCATTTCATATCTGGTTAAATAGTAAAAATTCCCCTTGTTTGTATCTTTTATTGAAGTCGACTGTCTTGTGTTTGTCGCACCTTGACCTTAAAAAGTCTAAAAGACTCCCGAAAAGGGGATAAAAATCGAAACAAAATCAAGTGTATTTTGTTGTTATGCTTTAATCTAATACAACAGTTGTAATAAAACCGAGAAAGCTATTTTGCGCAATCTGTCCTTATAGGGTCTGAGAGATTGTGCTCATGGGTAGGAAAGATTGTTCTTAATAAAAACTACAATTGAACTGTAAACAATAATAATTACACTTAAAATGGGATTACATCCACCATGCCGCTAGATTAAGCGATATTTTAGTTGTAACAAAAGTTAATCTGCCGCACATTAAAGGTTAATAACAACTTTATTATTTTTTACAAAATTATTTTTTAGCAAATTAATTTATAACCAAAATTATTTAAAAATTATGTTTTTTATTAATTGTTTCAAAATTAATTCATTCTTGTTACACATATAATTTCAATTTATGCAAAATTTCCAATAAGCTACGTAACCTCTCCTAGCATGAAAACAAATGGGGAAAATGCGCCATCATACCTAAGTTGCAGATGCGCAAACTCTGCCATTTTGGTAGGAGAGATTGCGCGGACTTTTATTTAAACATGGCCGCTTCTAGAAAGAACCGTTGGTGTTCGTAATGTTCGTCTAGGTTAGTAGACTCATGAAAAACCGTTTGATTAAAAAAAAATGTTTTGTACTATTGCCATTCTATAAAATTCAGAGAAAGAGATATGAAAATTCAAGCGCTTATTTTAGGAAAACAATGCAAAATAGCGATGTTTTATCCTAAACGCTCGGAGTAAACAACCTGCACTTTCAAGTAGACACTCCACTACTGCTGTTGTACAACTATATGGAGAAGCTGCGCTCGCACGCAACTCTTTCCCTCAGACCCTCTTTGTGCGCAATCTCTCCGACCGCGCAATCTCTCCTCGCTTTACCTTATAATATTGGCCGCAGTAAACCATTTAGAAAGGTAACGGATTTTGTTGCGATTTCTAATCCCACCAAAGACCGTCGTATGGAAAGGGGATGGTGCACGTTAAATCGGTCAGGGCCTCAAATGCCTCCACGTCGCACATTGTGTCAGATTCACAACCTAGGTGGACAAAATTCTATTTTCTTAGTGTCGCAGATTGTCAAAAATACATATTTCTTTTGTGTCAGGGAAGCTTTCATTGTGTGTGTGTCTGTTCTACCTGATATTGTGTGTCTTGTATCTGGCAAAGTATGGCCAACTATCACCTTTGTGCCCTAAAACTGCAGTCAACGAACCTCAACCCTTAAAACCAAACCTTCAGATATTAATGTTGCTTTCTGGACTGTTTGTACTCATTTCTTTTCTCTTTTTCAGATGAGCGTAAACCAATATTCGCGTTCGGAGGGACTGGTCGTGAAGATCAGAGATGACAAGGTGGTCCTCCTGGAGAGGAAATACCCTTATTGCCTCCACGACCACCTGGTCACCCTCTACAGGGAGAAGAGATGGCAATGGGAGAACTTGGAATCTGCCATCTCTGATTTCGAGTCCCGGGTCCTCCCTTGTTTGGACAAGGGGGCTCAAGAAGACTACGACAATTTCCGCGAGGGAAGGCCCTTTGAAGACCAATTTGACTTCCCTCACGGTCAAATGGACGTGGGTACGTCGAAGTCCCCGGTTAATGAGTTGTTGAAGGCGTTCCGCACGGCCTACCGTGAGTTCACGGAGGAGACTGCACTGACTTTCCAGTTTCGAGAAAAGGACGTGCATCGGTTTCCTTGTGAGCTCGTGGAGTTTACGGGCCTCGACGGCTACAAGTACTACCAACGATATTTCATCGTAGCCGTCGACCGTGTGGATCGAATTCCGCACTTCGACCGAGGGCTGGACGGGCTCCTGTACGACGTGAAAATCATGGACGTGCAGGAGGCCCACTCTGTCCTCTTGAGCCAGCAAGGCATCAAAAAGGACTGGAAGCACTCCCTGTTGAGGGCCAGTTCCTCCCGGAATTGGAGAGAGAGATCTCCTCCAGATACAGGTAATAGAATATTTCTTAAAAAAGGCTCATTAAATAAATATAAAATTTTAAATATGCAAATATTTTATAATCTATTATAAAAGGAAGTGTTTCTTTTTGTCTGTACGTAAACAGTGTCCAGACAAATCTATAACACTTACAATAATTAAATTTGGCACACAGGTAGTCCTAATTTTTTGCGAGTTTTATGTCCAGCCCGAATTTAAAAATTTAATTTGGTACATTTTAAAAATATATAAATAGTACCCCCTCCCCGCTCTTCTTATCGCGAATCTGACGTCTCAGTTCCTCGATTGAAGAAAAGAAAGAATTTTTCGTCTTTGGAACTGTGCCAAGTTGTGACGTCACTCGCGGAGTTGACGTCATGTTGGAGAAAGGATAGATTCTGCTTTTTTCGTTCTAATGCCGTTGGAACCATGCTAAGTTAAGGGGAAAAACAGCTTTTGTTTTCTTCTAAACGGATTTCTGTTTCTGGCGTGACTTGATTTACGGTTGTTAATTAGTATCACTTTCACGCTAGCGATTTCAACTTTGTCACGGGCAAAGACTATTTGAGGCTTTCTGGTCTTCGCGGTCTTTAAAGATAGGGAGAAAATTTCAACGGAATTCATATCTGCGTAAAATTTTACACCAGATCAATACCTTAAATGTGATTTTCTTAAAATAAATAATTTTTCAATATTAACCCTTGTCATGTCGGGTAAAGGTGGGACTCATTCTTAAAATTGTTTTTTTTTCTTTCTTTTAATTGTTTTCAGTATCAATAAAATTTATTGTGTCCAGCCCGATTTTTAAATTTTGATACAAAATATTTTAAAATATATTGGCATTTATATATATTTATTACTAGCCACTTCGAGGCTATCCCGAGGCCTGTCGTGTTAGTTTGCGAAGCAAACCAAATGGAAACGCGTAGCAATCACCGGGGTTTGACAAACGTTAGCGAGCATTGGTCACACCTGACCCCATGAAAAGAACTGTCGCGGGCAGACCGTGCTGGCCATTCTGTATCATGTAATGGACGCGCACACAATGAAAGTTTTACTGCCACAGTAAAGAGAAATACTTCCGGGGAGAAATACACCTGAATCGATAATTCGCCGCCTACAACTTGAAGATTGCTAGCGCAGTGGACTGAGCCACGATGACCCCGATAAAGAGCCCGTTATGTTGCTTCTGTACGATGTTAACCAAACTACCTACCTACCTTTTGCTATATACCATTTCCTAATGGATATCCTAATAGATCGGCCTATTTTTATTCTCTATTGCTAACGTTTTGTAGAGTGATCGATTTTAAACTTGCAGGATTTGTTTGGGTAAAATCACGCCACCCCAATCCTTAAATTTGAACATTCTGTAAAATTTTCGAATTCAATGTAGTGCTTCTATAGTTCAACTTTTAAATTCATCGTTTCATCAACAATTTCAATGATTAAAAAGACCAGGAAGCGATGCATGAACAAAAATAGTTTTTGAAATGTGAAGCCAAATATTTTTTTAAACATTGGATGATTTAAAATATGATAGTTTTAACGTTGTGTAATCTGAATGTCAATACTCTTTAGCAGGAAATTCATTCAATTGGCGAGTGCGAACGACATTACCTCCTAACTGGAGAAGTCCTCCTCAGTCTCACCAAGAAAATGTGTACCATGGCCAGTCTGTGGTGGCTAAGACTTCATGATTTTGCACGTTTCTGACTGGAGTGAACGTTCAATCCGAAGGGCTGTGACCTTTGGATTGGACTCACTCCAGCAGAAAGCGTGTAAAATTGGGGAGACTCATTCTCCAGATATTAACCATGGTTCACATTTTTGTGCGACGGCTGTTCCGGACCCGGCCTTGACCCTGTTTCACGGACCCATCCTCTGGACACACTTCACGGATTTAGTACGTATTTTATTTTTTACTGTGGATTTTAATTTGAGTTTCTATTACATTACTTGTATTGTTGTGTGTATATTTATGGTTAGCACTTTGATCCTTGGTTAAACAGCTCCTGGGTTTGAAAACTAATCTAAATCATGAATATTCTCATTGGTTCAGAATCCACTTTAAGATTCACCTTCTGGTCTTAATTTGCTCTTTTGCTGCATAAACATGGCCGTAGAGCTAGGAAACCAAAACAACTTGCCATTATATGGGATTTTTTACTGTAGAAGTTATGATTTGTATAAATTGTGGAGGTAATAGCAAATAGTTTGTATAAAATATTATTCCCTTGACAAATTCTTAGCCTGTGCTGTTCTGTCAAATGTAGTCTAATGTGTTAATTTTTAATGATATAGTATAGACATGATTTTCTTCCGAAGTTTAACATCTTTTCTATGTCAAACAACTTATACATTCCGATTTTTCCAAATTGACAGATTGTTATGTCTTAATTGAAGAAAAATTTAACAAATGCATGAATGTCCAAAAACTTCTGTACTCGTGTGAGATTTGGTAGTACTCGTGTGAGACACTACACATGCTTTCTATCAAAATATTCTTAAATTTAAACTTCTAAATGGAGGTATGAAAATAGTTTTATTTAAGTATTTCTTTTTTTATCAAATCCTCTCTATTCATATTTCTATTTAGTAACAATTTGATCTATTCTCGTGTACTGAATTTGTATAATAATTTTTAAAATTGTGAAATGTGAGAAACAAAAACAGAGTACCTTTTTCAAACTTAAAATTAATTATCTTTTTATCGATATTTTAAGGCTCAACATCTTATATTTGAATAATAGAATGTGTCTTGGCAGAAAAATGTACTAAAACTTTTTGTCAAATTAATTTCAGATGGAATCTGCAGTTGAGGTACAGAACCAGTCCTCTCCAGTTCAAGAGAAAAGCCTCTGGAGGATTTATCTTTCATGTTATTATATAAATGCTTTTTAAGAAAATAGAAGATAAACCTGAGGATGAAAAAAAATAAAGGATTTTCTTTTAAATCTGATTCTAGAGGTAAATCTTATTTTTTAGTCGTTCCTGTAAATGAAATAATTAATTTCAAGCTTTGAAATCGTTCATTTAATTTTTATACAGTTTTACTCTTAAATTCCTAACATGAATCATTATTTCTAGTATATTTCTTTTAGAAGAGTAAATTCAAGGCAGTTATTTTTTAACAAGCAAATTAAGGGTTTGTTTCCCACACTTCTTTCTCTCTAGTACAAAATATTATTTTTTCTCGTATATTACAGGAAAACATATGTTAATAATTTAATTAAATCTGCCAGAGTACTGTAATTTTCTGATGGATTTCTTTAAGCTTTATCATTAATAAATGAGTAGTATCTAATTAGATATCAATAGGAATTTAAAAAGTTACCTTCTACAAAGTATGGGTAGTTTCCAAGAAAGTATTTCCCTTAAATTTTTAAAGCATTTGTTCAAGATTGTAATCTAATAAATGAAAAATCTAATGCCAGTAAAAGAATAAATTGCTAGAAGCAAGCAGAATTTTTTTAAATTAGCAGTCCAACACATAGCAACTTTGATAAGGTTTTTTTATTCTTAATATTTATTGGATGACAGTGCCACACACACACACACACACACACATTGCTCATACTTCAAACCTTTTATAAACATAATTTGTTACCTTTTTTTAACCTTGTATAATGAATATACGCATTAATATGTGCATTTCTTGTATCCAAATTAAATTAAATTAGTCAAAAGTAAGCAGCATTTCCTTACTCTATACTTGTTAAAAACGTACTCTTACCGGTGTTAAATCATATTTTCAATAAAATACATAGCAAAAAGTTCACACCTCAATCATGTTACCCTAATTAGCATCTGAATATCCACTTTTATTACAGCTCATTCTCTTGTTCAAAAGCAATTTGAGATTTGTTTTACCTCTAAACCTCCTTATGGGCTGGCACATATTTTCTTTTCTGTTCTTTTTTCATTCTTCAAGCTTTCTCATATTGCTTTCAGTTATCAGACTGCTGAACTTCATTAGAGCAGACTACTAACAATAATATGCAGTTCCTAGCCCAAATTAAGCATATTAATAATATGAATTTGTTGCAGCAATTAAAACTTTGCTGCAACAAATTTGTCAAATGAGTTGGTTTCATATTGTTTATATCCATATGCTGTCTTTCGCAAATATTGTGATACATACATAGTTCGATAGCATCTCACTGTTTCAGAAAAACTTGAAAACATATATATCATCAGGTAATAGACCAATATTTAGATTATCAATGTTAATTTCTTTTCTTTTTAATTGGTTTATGAAAGCTCAGCAAATTACCCCAAAAAATAGAATGCCATATGACCATTAGCTATTCTTGCATTCAATGCTGTAAGTAAAAGCATTCGTTCGGATTAAATTTCGATGGTGAGTGGATTTTAGGCAATTAAAAACAGCTTTAAGGCATATTTAACCAGATATTTAACATTATTTATAAGCTAACAAATGAAGACAATTTTCGAAGCTAACAAATGAAGACAATTTTCGAGGCTAAATGAATAAAAAACAAAATGACTTCAGTCCTGAGTTTTCGTCGGAGCAGACCTCTGCGTCTGTTCACGTCCAAAAATCCAATTGTTATCTTGTCGTGGGACCAGAACTCAGCTTCACTTCTCCTGTACTTTATTTTTACAATGCTCGACAGTTCAAGCGAGGGGCTACAAGACATTCCTTTACGCCCATGCGGAATAAATCCTACAACTGTTTCACTCATGGACAGGGCCCGATTTAGAAAATTTGGTATAGTAGGCACAACACGCAGGAAGGGGCCCCTTCCTCATATTATTTGTTCATCACAAAAACTAATTTTTTACAATAATTGGTACTTACGTATTTGACTGTTGACCGTTTCACAGATGTCACCAAAAAGTTTTAGAAAATCGTGACATTACTTATAACTCTTGACAAAACAAAATAAAGCAGATGAAAATTAAAAACATAATAGTTAGATAATTAATGTAATTACAAGAATGTGATAGTGGGGGAAACGGTCGACGTTCATTTACGTAACTACCCAATAATTTATGTAACTACTTAAAAACTTTTTATAATTTTTAGATACTTTTGAAACTTAGGGGCCCTTTAAATTATGGGGGCCCTAGGCCCGTGCCTCACGGGCCTAATGGTAAATCAGGGCCTGCTCATGGACGGCGAATTCAAGTGAGGAAGAAGGAGAACTATGACGCTACGGGGACTACTATAAGGACGCTACTATTTTCTGTGATACCTTCAATTGCAAGTATAGTACAAACCCGGTTAACCTAACTAAAAGCAATAGAAGCCGTTTCGGATAACGATTTCTAAGGTTAAGGCATTTACAATGCTCGACAGTTCAAACGAGGTGCTACAAGACATTCCTTTACGCTCATGCGGTCATAAATGCTCCAGCTGTTTCACTCATCGAAGGCGAATTCACGTGAGGAAGAAGGAGAACTATGACGCTATGGAGACTACTACAATTTTGCTACTACATTGCAAAGACGCTACAATTTTCTGTGATACCTTTGATTGCAAGTATAGTACAACCCCGGTTAACCGAACTAAAGGGGGGAAGGGGGATCCGTTTTAGATACCGATTTCTTCGGTTAAGCCATGAACATCTAATAATATGTATTTTGTAGCTAATTACAGTATGTATGTATTTCTGAAATGTTTTGAAGGTCAAACTCTGTAAGCTACTCTTACGTTCTTTATTAAAGTTGAAATTACACTTTTAGCCATAACGCTCTTGCCCTCTCGATTATTCCTGTGCAGTACAGTCCTTTTTTTTTTTTTTCGGATAACCCGGGTTTCGTTAACTGTATGTTCCTATTATATTTTAATTTTCGATTTTTTTTTTCAGATGATCCGATTACACAGTTCAGAGAAGGTGTACTACTGTTTCGCTCAACATTCGGATATTTTAAAACGACATCTACAAAGAAACAACGCATTGATGATTGTAATTGTAATCTAACGAATGAAATATTTCTTATGACAATACATTTTGCTTGAATCAACAAGATACATTAAGAAAAATGTGACGTAATCTTAGCTTTTTGTTATTGCACGTGTTTATAATATATGACTGTGATTTATATATGTAATTTATATTACAAAAAATTATTAACTTCAGAGTCATCATTAATATTTTGAAGTTTGTGTTTTATCCCGAGCAAATGGCAATTATGATAATGGATCGTGCCATAATCTGATTTTATTTCCATTAAAAATTAATACAATGTAAATTATTTATTTCACTTTTTATATAAAATGACTATGTAAGACTAAATTTTATGATCAAATGCTATGTTTATGTGGAATCTTTATGGTGTTGACAGCTTAAAGTTAGACATCCCTTTAACGAATTAAAAAGCAACTTCAGAATTAGAAAAAGTCTAAAATAAGATTGGAAAGTTATTTTTGGATACCCCAGAATTAGTAAAAATTTAATCAGTAGCTCAGTGAAAAGAAAATTTGTTTAAAAATTTTGACTCCTTTATGTGACTTGATTTCTATTAAAAATTAATACAAAATAAAGTATATATATTTCTCTTTATATCAAGCATGACTATGTAAAACTAAATTTTGTGATCAGATGCTATGTTTATGGAATCTTTATGGTTGTGACAGCTTTAAGTTAGACATCCCTTTAACGGATTAAATAGCAACTCCAGAATTAGAAAAAGTTTAAAAAAAGATTGGAAAGTTATTTTTGGATACCCCAGAATTAATAACAATTTAATCACTAGCTCAATGAAAAGAAAATTTGTTTTACATTTTGACGCCTTTACGTGAAAACAAGATCACTGAAAATTATTTATTAAATGATAATAGGAGTGAAGAGACTAGCATTTAAATGTTATTTTTAGCACTTATGAGGACAATTTTCAGGACCCATTAGTAGAAATGAAATAGATATATATTAGTATAAAATATTGAGAACATTGCTATGGTTCTGAACATGTATTTTGAATTCTGAACTATCATAGTTGTGTAAGTTAAAATAATTTTCTTTAAAATTTATATTTGAATATGGAATAATTTTATGCAATGACTACAATGTACTAGGCAGAAAAAAAATTATTCTACCTATTAACTGATATTGTGAATTATGTCCAACAGTTTGCATTGTTTAATCCACATTATTTTCTAAGCTGCGTGAATTGCTGATTCTGTTAAAACTTTAGTAGGATGAAAATGAATGCCTACTTGTGGGCTTTCTAAAACTTGTTTTGATAGTTATTGTACTGTATTGAAAGTAATGCAAGTTTGATTGTAAAATGCCATATATTCCTTATCAACTACGGTTTTAATTGCCTGTTTGTTCAAATTAAATTTTTAAATCTTGAAATAAAAGATATTTGATTTGTAAAAAGTGGTTTCCTTTTCGTTTCTTTATTTTTCTGTATATTGTGTATAAGTTTTTCTGGCTACAAAATATTAAAAAAAAAATCAGTTAAATCTTTAGATTCCACTGGCTTTTTAAAAAACTGACTGTGCACATAAGTTCATTTTTATAGACATCAACTTTTACACATTTTCTATAGAAAATAAGGGGAAATATTTGAGTCATGGACATTATTGTACAATTGATAGAATTAATAGATAATTTTTTGTCGTAGGATCACTCTTTGGAAATTGAGCTTCTAATACATGTATAATAATAGCGAAATAAATTCAGCTATCAACCAACAGAGAATAAATCTAAAGATCGATATTTATTTCGGTAGGTAGGCATTTAACGTCGGACTGGAGCAACATGACGGTACAAACCAGGGTTCTAAATTACGTGGTGTTGTCCTCGAGTCTCACCCTTTCGGGGTTGATCCAGGACCGTCACCAATAGCCCGAAGTGTTGCTTTAGTGCGATGTTATGTATCTACCTACCTACCAAGTCATATTATTATGTTTAAATATTGTTTTCCAGATAAACTTTTATATGTTTTTTTAGCACAAGACATAGAAAGTATCCTTGGTATCTCTAGTGCCCGTAAACTATACTTCAAATACTGGTCCTTGAGAAGGTTTATATTTAACGTTTCGTTCTCTTCTTAATCGATCAGCTCTCAGACGAAACGCACGAAATAAACATAATACAATACGATAAATATTTATTTTAAAAACGTCAACTGATACGAATAGATGGCTCTTCCTCTTAGATTTACTAATTGCGAGTTTACGAGCAAGGTCAAAAACTAAACGCAGCGAAATGTTTGCAAAAAGTTTGAATTCATTTGAAGAAACTTCCCTTAATTGCAATACATCATTAATTCAGTAGACTAATTAGACAGCTGTGATTCCAAGTATATATTCGTACTTCATAAATATTTTTTAAATAAAGATTTTTCCCTTCCAGTTTTTCAGTTACACTACTTTTTATTACATCTACTTTATTTTTGGATGAATCTGTTTTGGTTGTATATGACCATTCAAGTGTATATTAATATTAAACTAGGGGGCCTGCCCCCTGCTCGCTAACGCTCGCCAGCCCCCGTCCGACAAAAGCGTCAGATACCTCGTTTCCATAACAACCAAACTAGGTTTCCACAACAGCTATCTCATGCTATTTTTTTTCGAAGCCCAATTTGCATCTTTGATTAAAAGCTAAATATTCTTTAAATAATTTTTAGCATAAATGCTTCAAAATAGCACTTTTTTAATGTCCCCCCCCCCTTATGAACTTTAAAAAAAAAAACTTTATTTATGAAATCTTACCAATGTATGAACTTTTTTCTTTCATTTTTGTTTATTCTTTTATGTGAATTCTTCTTTAAAAATATATTCCAAACATGTTTGATTTGGAAAATTGTTGATATCTACTGATAGTCTGAAATATTATTTGAACGAAAAAGTACATAATAAATTTTTTTTATTAACTTAATCAGGTACATTATTCATTTTTGAACAAATTATACAATTTCAAAAAGGAATAGAAAAGAAGTACTATTTATGAAAAAGTCTCGTCGAAGCTCATTTAGTAGCAAGTCAATCACACACACAACCAAGTGATAGTGGACTGTATGAATTTTATTGTTGAATCATAAATTCAATCACCAATACACAATTCTTCCCTGTGGAGAAAATAACACAGAAGGGTATTGAATCCCAAGGCAAAATCTCTCACGCTGCTTTCTCCCCACACACTCAGAATACGAATACAAAAAGAAAGTTGGCGCCTAAAAAACTAAGATATTACCTGACCTTGTTCTGAATGTAAAAAAAGAACATAGTTCAGCTACTGTTACTCGCTTTTACATATTTCAGTGTGATCCATCTAGAACAATTTTAGCATAGGTTGGTTGGTTGGTTGGATTGGGTTTTATGGCACAAGGTCCAGAAATGGACAAGCTGCGCCAAACGCTAGATAAAATAATAAAAACATTGTAGATTTAAAAATATTAAAAATAAGTGGGGAGATTCCAGCGCAATGTTTCTTTGTAGATAAAATGATTTGAAAAAGAAGTCAAAATGAGGCAAAAATATGTTGATCAACAACGCAACAAAAATGTGATGAATTTATGATTGAAAAAGGTCGATGGATTTAAAGTGAACGAGAATATGTACAAGTAAAGATAAAATGGTATGAATTGGGATAAAAATATTATATAGAATTTAAAAATCGAATGCTATACAGGAACTTAAAAATATTTGGATGGGGTTTCCTTCCAATCAATTCACGTAAAGTTAAGACAGAAGTACTAAAAAGAAGATGTCGATGATGGTTGAAAACGGGACAATCAATTAAAATATGTTGAACTGTAAAGGGAACTCCACACGCTCCACACAAAGGGGCACTCTCTCCTAGGAAAAGATGCCTGTGAGTAAAGCGTGTGTGTCCAATGCGGAGGCGAGATAAAATTACATCGTACTGTCGAGAAGGATGGGGAAGCCATAGTGATATATCACTTTGAATACTGTGGAGTTTATTGTTTAGTTGTGCATTCCAGTCGGTTTGCCACTCGCTCCACACGATGTCTCTAACAGCGTGTCGGAGGTCATCGTATGGAACGGGGAGATTCAAGAAGGTTGCAGCACTTTTAGCTGCTGCATCAGCCTCTTCATTACCTACAATCCCGACGTGACCAGGTATCCAACAGAAAACTATATCTAGACCACGCCGGATAAGTTGATGGTGTAATTTCAACACAGCAGTCGCTATTGTATGTTGAGGGCAGTCTGATGCTAGGCTGTCTAAAACACTTTTGGAATCTGAATATATTAAAAATTTGCCGTTTCTGAGATATGATATATGTTTTAATGCTTCGTATATTGCGATAAATTCAGCAGTAAAAATAGAAAGTACACAGGGCAGCTGGAAGGCTACGGTGGTTGAACGACAGATAAAAGCGCAACCTACATGACTTGTAGATTTTGATCCGTCTGTATAAATCGCTGTGTAGTCTCTAAAACAATATCGATGATGGTTAAAAATTTGCTGATAAATGATGTTATTTGTATTAAATTTATCGTAGCCCCGAAATAGGTGTATGTAAGAAAGCTTCGGTGGCTGCCAAGGTGAAAAAGAATTAAAACTTCTTTCAGAAACGGTAATGGTATTCAAAGGGGTTTGATTTAAGATATTCCGCATGCGTAAACTAAAATCTGGGATGCATGATGAGCGATTTGTGAATAAGCGATCTGATGAGGTGTTAAGGAGTAAATCTCGTATTGGATGAGAAGGATGACTTAAAATACGATAGAATAGTCGAAGCGACAACAGAAGACGGGTGGAAGCCAAAGATGGTTCATCGCATAAAACATAAAGGCTTTTCACGGGTGAAGTTCGAAATGCTCCGGAACAAGCCCTTAGTGCAGAGTGGTGTATTGTGTCGAGTTTACGCAACACAGAAGGACGGGCAGAACCATAGGCTGCACAGCCGTAGTCCATTCTGGAGCGAATAAGAGCTCGATAAATTCTGAGCATAGTAGTTCGTTCCGCTCCCCAAGATTTATTTGAGAGGACTTTTAGCAAATTTAGTTTTTTCTCGCAAGACATCCACAACTGCTCGACGTGGGGTTGGAAGGTAAGTTTCCGGTCAAAAATAATACCAAGGAATCTTACACTATCCACCACTGAAATCCTGTTACCGTCCAGAAAGATCTCTGGGTCGGGATGCAGGTTCCGACGTCGGCAGAAGTGAACGCAGGATGTCTTTTGAGTGGAAAAACCGAAGCCATTGTCGACACTCCACCTCGACACAGCCGCCTGGAGTTGCCGCTCGGCAAATCGTATATCTTGACTTTGGCAATGAATATGAAGATCGTCTACATATAGACTACCCTTAACGGATGGGGGAAGTTGAGTTAAAATATTATTAATTTTTAAAGAAAAAAGTGTCACACTAAGAACACTTCCCTGTGGAACACCCTCTTCCTGGATGAAAGAATCAGAGAGGGCGGAACCAACACGAACCTGCAATTGTCTGAGAGCCAAGAAATTCTGGATGAATATTGGCAGGTGCCCTCGAAACCCAAGAGAGTGTAAATCACGTATTATACCATACCGCCAAGTGCGATCATACGCCTTTTCCATATAAAAAAAGATGGAAACGAGATGGTTTCGGCGTAGGAACGCACGGCGTATTTGAGTTTCAAGGGACAAGATATTGTCAGTCGTTAAACGGCCAACCCTGAAACCGCTTTGAAATGGTGACAGAGCTTGTGTCGTCTCTAAGATGTAAGTGAGACGAGAGTTTACCATCCTTTCAAAAAGTTTACACATGCAATTTGTGAGGGCGATTGGTCGATAGTTATACGGGTTGGTGGGATTTTTTCCAGGTTTTGGAAACGGTATAACTATCGCACGTCTCCAAGCCAAAGGGAAGGTTTGTTCTACCCATATGCGATTAAAAAGTTTTAAGATGTTAAGAAGGGAGGGACAGGAGAGATGTTGTAACATAATATAGCGGATTCCATCAGGACCAGGTGCTGTCATTCTGGTCTTCTGAAGGCATCGCTTCAACTCCCTTTCAGTAAATAAACAGTTATAGGCGAGCTCTGTACGTGAATGAAAATTAAGACGATGGGATTCCGCACGCTGTTTTGTGCGTTGAAATGCCTCAGGATAGATGTTAGAACTGGAAGCTGCAGAGAAAGCGCGTGCAATAGCATTGGCTATCTCGACAGTCTCCGAGACATGCTGGCCATTCTCTTCGACGAATGTGATGTTATGTTCGGAATATAATCCCATCGCCTTCCGAACCCGGTCCCATAACTGTTTGGAGGGAGTGGCAGATGTTAAGCTAGATATGTACTGCCTCCAAGATTCCCTCTGGCTTTGACGTCGCACTCTACGAGCACTGGCTTTTGCACGTTTGAAGGCAAGAAGATTTTCAGTTGTGGGGTACCTGCGAAAAATTCCCCACGCCTTCCTTTGGATCTTGATAGCTGCTGTACATTCAGATGTCCACCAAACTTTACAATGTTTATGAAAGGATGGAATTTTCTTGGGGATTGTCTTATCTGCAGCCCTAATTATCGCATCAGTGACTGTTTTGACTGCCTCATCAATACTACCTTCTAACATCTGCTCTGAGATAATGGCCTCCGATGTAAAAGCAGGCCAGTCGGCCGATTCATAAATGTATCGTGACGGGCGGCTAACAGGATCATTTCTACCAATATGAGTAACGAAAATTGGGAAATGATCGCTGTTGCGCAGGTCACTACCGACAAAAAAGGATAGAAAAGGTAAAATAGAAGGAGAGCAAATGGCGAGGTCGATTGCATGAAAGGTGCGGGATGGTTCGTGGAAGTAGGTAACCTCGCCGTTATTGAGCAGACAGAGACAGCGATCTGTGATCAGCTGTTCAATCTGTCGCCCACGGGAATTGGTATCCCTACTTCCCCAAAGCACACTATGGGCATTAAAGTCACCAAAGATTATAAATGGGTCTTGCAATTGATCCACCAAGTTCTCTAGGCTCTGCCGTTGGATGGTATGGTTAGGTGGTAAATAAACCGTGCATATTGTGATCATTCTCCGCACTTGCATTTTCACAGCTATTGCTTGTAGCGAAGTGTTGAGCGAAACAACGAGAGATGGGTATGCATGAGAGGTGAAGAGTGCAACACCTCCCGAAGTTCTTCCGTCGTTGCTGCTGTCACTTCTAATGCAAGTGTAGTGACGGATTTTCGCCGTACGTCTCCTGAAGCGCGACACAGGCGGGATGATACTCAGCAATAAGGGTTTTAATGCCATCCATCTTATTGCGGAAACCGCGACAATTCCAGGATATTAAGGAACCTATTGTTTTTTGGAAGGGGGGATAGTTTTACCTTTCCCGGGAGGTTCATCTTGGGGTATTTGTTCCATTTCTGAGTCGTCCCCGGAAAGATCTGACGCATGAAGTCTCAATTCTAGTTCCTCAGCTGCTTGCTTGAGGAGATGTATTGGACTTTTTTGGAACTTTTTTGAATATTTTGTGTTTTTAAGTTTAGTTGCATGTGCAGTCTTAATTCTTTTAATAGCTTTGGGTGTCTTTATTGAAGATTGTGGGATTTTTGAAATTTCAGTAGTGCCTTTAGAGGTTGTGGTAGAAGTAGAGGTATTAGCTGTTTCATTTAACTGTTTTATATTAGGAGCTGATAAGTGGGGGTTTGTTACCGATTTCGGAAGGTTACAAGTGCTTTCTATAGAAATGTCTGTTTGAGTGGCAATAGATTCGACAGATTTTTTTGAAGCCGCAGCATATGAAACCCCAACTTTTGGAGTCCGGGATTCAACGAGCTTGCGTGCTTCAGGAAAAGAAATATTTTGAGAAACTTTTACAGCTTGTACTTCTTTTTCGACGGCCCATTTAGAACACAATCTGGCGTACGCCGGATGGTCTCCATTGCAGTTAATACAATGGGGTGGCGCATTGCAGGTGTCTCCACTGTGACTGATTTCGCCACAACGAGCGCAGGTTTCGGTGCCACGACAGGAAGTTTGCGAGTGCCCGAACCTCTGGCATTTGAAGCACCGCAGAGGATTCGGGACAAAAACGCGAACTGGGCAACTAAGGTATGCTGCTTTAATACGTGATGGTAAAGTGGGTCGATCGAAAGTTAATATGAGGTGTTTGGTTGGTAAAATCACACCATCTCGACGTATCGTTATGCGTCGAACACCACAAACTTGCTCATCACGGAGGTTCTCTAAAATTTCTTCTTCGGATGAAAATAACAAATCTGATTCGGATATAACGCCACGGGAATAATTTAAGGATCTGTGTGCACTAACAGAAATTGTAAATGGGCCTATTGTAGTGGTATTGGTTAAAAGTTCGGCTTGTTTTTCATTGGAGACTTCTATTTGCAGGTCTCCAGAGCAGAGTTTTTTAATGGATTTAACGGATCCAAGGAATGATTCTATGGATTTATTAATCAGGAATGGTGAAACAGAAGTAAATGAAATTTGTGTTTGGTTTGAAATATGAAGAGAGCTGTTTAACAATTTTATAATAAAGAATCTAGCATTTTTTGAAGGTTTATCAATTTGTTGCTCCCTACTAGAGGGAGAAGAGGATGAATCAATTTTATTCATAATTAGAAGGATAAATTTCAGGCCCTGCAGCACCACCCACCACCGAGTCCAACAAGGGGATGCAGAGTGCACCAGTGCTAACAGGACCTATACGCTTTCAGTCACCCCTGTGGCACTAGCGCGTCTTTCTAGTAATGGCTCTTCGTTACGTGGACGATTCTATTTAGGACCGTGGGGAGGACAGGCGCCTCAATCCCATGATAGTACTTTACGCAAGTCTAACTTGATCGGCTAATCGGATCACATGACCTAGATACGTATGTCATCAAGGTTTATAGTTGTTGGCGATTTATCTCTTCCTTTCTGCTTTCTTCTTTTCTTTTCAGATCCATGGCTATGGGTGGGTAGAGGTGGGAGCCGAAAATTGTATCCTTTTATTATATAAGTTAATAATTATATAAGTTAGTGTTTTATGTATGCTTTTTGTTACATCAGAATGGTCCTAAGCCAGCGGTGGATACGACACCATCATCCTAAAGCAAAGGGGACGGCAGAGGGGCGGAAAAATATCAGCTGGTAGTGAGTTCAGGAGTGGTTCTTAGATTATTTATGTAAAATCAACGGAAGCTTGGAAAAATATGAAAAGGGTATTAAAAATTAGGAAAAGTAAATTTGAATAAAAAGGAATTAAATTGGAATTTTTTAAAAAATAATTTGGAGGATCTAAAAATTTTTCCGCCAGCTGGGTTTGAACTCGGGAAGTCATACTCCGCTGCCGACGCTAATCGGAAGGTGGGTGACTTTAGCCATTAGGCCATCGTTGCTTCACGAAAAGAAGTTCTTTAAAGTGTAAGTACCCTTTCATCAATCATACATTCCATCAATCTGCTTCAAAAAATCATAGAAGACACACAAAAAAAGACTACCAGACAAGTAAATAATCATAGCTTACTGTAGATCAAATGATCAAAACAAGTTACGAAAGAATCAAACTGAAGAAACGATTCACTTATCACGAGTTTAATATCTACCGACCTCCCTACGGTCCTAAATAGAATCGTCCACGTAACGAAGAGCCATTACTAAAAAGACGCGCTAGTCCCCTGTGGCAGCCACCACCCTTAACGTGGTGCCCAGTCGGTGACCGATCGCTTAGCCCTAGC
Source organism: Metellina segmentata (assembly GCA_947359465.1). Lineage (NCBI taxonomy): Eukaryota > Metazoa > Arthropoda > Arachnida > Araneae > Tetragnathidae > Metellina > Metellina segmentata. The sequence continues at coordinate 95,084,468 of OX375882.1, forward strand.
CGATGACGAAATCTAAACGACCTGCCGATTGATGTACACGGGACCAAAGTACACCTCCCGTTTACCTGAAGCGAGGGCCGAAGCAGTGTGTTGGGTCAGTATATCGTCCCTCAACTGCCAGGATCCCCTTTTCCAGGGACACGGGTCTCCACGCACGGCAAACACGTGGGTGATATAATCCCCAAGAGGAGCTGAAAGCACAGACTGGCGAAAAGCTTCTCAAGGGGAGCCCTCACCTCCGAAGAGGCAACCACAACGAGGGAGGAAGAAAAAGGAAAAAGCAGAAATGTAGAGGAGGAGAAGAACGAAAGGGAGGGAAGATCACTCAGGTACCCCGGGGTTGTGAAGTCCGTACAAACCTAAAGAAGGAATGCCCCTGGGGGCAATTTTAGCATAGGAAACGAACAATAAAATACACAACAGGATATAAAGGAATGAAATACTTTGGTAAAATAAGCAACTTAACAAGAATCTTCATTTGCCTTCCAAAGAATAAAATTCATTGTTTAGCATTCATAAACAAGCTAACTCAACGTAATTCACCATTTAGAGTAGCAAATGAATGGATAATATTAATTATTTTATTCATTATTGGAGCTAAATCACACAATTTTTCACTAATTAGTGTAGCAAATAAACAATAAAATACACAACAGGATGCGACAATTTTTGTATCTCTAAAATCTTCACAGGGAAAGTCTAGTTTCAGGATATGTTGATTTAAATCAAGTTATTTTTGTATAAAAAATATATCATTATTAAAATCAAACTTTTAAATTTAATTTCATTTTCTGTATTAAGTTCACAGTGAGTATCACACAAAAGCATTCCAATTTTGCAAAAATATCTTTATAAATGTTGACATAAAACCGATTATAATTCAGAAAAAGGTAAATTTTAATCACACAGAAACAGTATGTAAATAAAAAAAATCAACAAATACACAAAATGCATAATGAATAGAGCACAATTGTATAGAATTCTGAATACCACATAAAAAATGCACAAAGTAACACTGAAAGATTTTTAAAAATAAGTTATCTTGGGCGAATAGTCTTAAAATTAAATAGAACGATTTAATTTTTTCTTCCTTCAATTGGGTTTTAAAATAAGTGTTATTAATTTTACTTGATTGTAAAACGATTTTAAAAATGGCACATAATCACATTAGTACTTTTCAAGTAATGATATTTTATGAAAAACAAAAGCAATTCACCTTTCAACAGTTTTTACAGGCGGTAAACTGGACAGAACCCACAACCCTTCTGAAGCGAGCCCGACGCTCTACTGACTGAGCAACCGCGGCTCATAAGAAATCAGTACTAAACTCGTTTAATTTCACGCATCAAATGTTCGTTGCTCCACACATACACTATTCCGAGATAGCCATACAAGTAGTTGAATTAACGCATACAAAAAACACAACGGGTAATGATAACGATCCGGTATCAATCAAGAACACAAAGAACCTATTAAATAATATACGCCGTAGATTTGTAAAGAAAATTTTTGTATATTTGTAAACAAATAGTTTTTTTTTATTAATTAGGTATGTATTTAATTAATATGGCACTGAAGCAACACAACGGAATTTTGAAACGGTCCGAGATCAATCCCGAAAGCGGTAAAGCAAGGCAAAATATATATTTTTTAATCAACGTCGCACTAGAACAACACACAACGCTAATGACGACGGTCCGGGATTGATCCCCTAAGAGAATGATCCGAGGACAGCGCAATGTAAGTTTGAACAACGGTCATATGGTGAAGCAACACCTGTGCTGGCACCCAACTCCAATCCCGAAGGAAAATATCCGAAGACAATACCACGTAATTTTGAACGAACCACGTGGGAATGCGAGGTAACACCTGAGCTAGCACCACTCTCACCAAATTTCCACGCCAACCAACAGGTGTAGTGGTTAAGGTGTTAGCCTCTAGATCGGAAAGTTCCTGGTTCGAATCCGGGTCCGGGCATGGATGTTTGTAAGCGTATGGTGTAGAGGCGGCTGGTGCACCTTCAATCTGTCGTGGCCGAAAGTCCTCACGTTGGGTTGGTCTGGAAGTTTGAAGAGTGGGGTGCCAGCTCAGGTGTTGCTTCGTCATCTGACCGTGGTTCAAAATTTCGAGGTGTTGTCCTCGGATCTCTCCCTTAAGGGACTCATCCCAGACCGTCGTCTATAGCCCGTTGTGTTGCTCTAGTACGACGTTAGCTAAAATTACCATTACCAAATTTCCACACCACGCCCATGTGAATACATAGAGGTCACGACAGACTTTACGTGCCCAGCCACTGTGTTCTTGATGGTCATTGGTTGAGACTCTCAACTCACCTAATGCTAATCATGTGTTCTTACAATGATTGGTTTGTCGTGGACGAATGTCCTCACGTTGGGTTGGTGTGGAAGTTTGAAGAGTGGGGTGCCAGCTCAGGTGTTGCTTCGTCATCTGACCGTGGTTCAAAATTTCGAGGTGTTGTCCTCGGATCTCTCCCTTAAGGGACTCATCCCAGACCGTCGTCTATAGCCCGTTGTGTTGCTCTAGTACGACGTTAACTAAAATTACCATTACCAAATTTCCACACCACGCACATGTGAATACATAGAGGTCACGACAGACTTTACGTGCCCAGTCACTGTGTTCTTGATGGTCATTGGTTGAGACTCTCAACTCACCTAATGCTAATCATGTGTTCTTACAATGATTGGTTTATCGTGGACGAATGTCCTCACGTTGGGTTGGTGTGGAAGTTTGAAGAGTGGGGTGCCAGCTCAGGTGTTGCTTCGTCATCTGACCGTGGTTCAAAATTTCGAGGTGTTGTCCTCGGATCTCTCCCTTAAGGGACTGATCCCAGAACGTCGTCTATAGCCCGTTGTGTTGCTCTAGTACGACGTTAACTAAAATTACCATTACCAAATTTCCACACCACGCCCATGTGAATACATAGAGGTCACGACAGACCTTACGTGCCCAGCCACTGTGTTCTTGATGGTCATTGGTTGAGACTCTCAACTCACCTAATGCTAATCATGTGTTCTTACAATGATTGGTTTGTCGTGGACGAATGTCCTCACGTTGGGTTGGTGTGGAAGTTTGAAGAGTGGGGTGCCAGCTCAAGTGTTGCTTCGTCATCTGACCGTGGTTCAAAATTTCGAGGTGTTGTCCTCGGATCTCTCCCTTAAGGGACTGATCCCAGAACGTCGTCTATAGCTCGTTGTGTTGCTCTAGTACGACGTTAACTAAAATTACCATTACCAAATTTCCACACCACGCCCATGTGAATACATAGAGGTCACGACAGACTTTACGTGCCCAGCCACTGTGTTCTTGATGGTCATTGGTTGAGACTCTCAACTCACCTAATGCGAATCATGTGTTCTTACAATGATTGGTTTGTCGTGGACGAATGTCCTCACGTTGGGTTGGTGTGGAAGTTTGAAGAGTGGGGTGCCAGCTCAAGTGTTGCTTCGTCATCTGACCGTGGTTCAAAATTTCGAGGTGTTGTCCTCGGATCTCTCCCTTAAGGGACTCATCCCAGACCGTCGTCTATAGCCCGTTGTGTTGCTCTAGTACGACGTTAACTAAAATTACCATTACCAAATTTCCACACCACGCCCATATGAATACATAGAGGTCACGACAGACTTTACGTGCCCAGTCACTGTGTTCTTGATGGTCATTGGTTGAGACTCTCAACTCACCTAATGCTAATCATGTGTTCTTACAATGATTGGTTTATCGTGGACGAATGTCCTCACGTTGGGTTGGTGTGGAAGTTTGAAGAGTGGGGTGCCAGCTCAGGTGTTGATTCGTCATCTGACCGTGGTTCAAAATTTCGAGGTGTTGTCCTCGGATCTCTCCCTTAAGGGACTCATCCCAGACCGTCGTCTATAGCCCGTTGTGTTGCTCTAGTACGACGTTAACTAAAATTACCATTACCAAATTTCCACACCACGCCCATGTGAATACATAGAGGTCACGACAGACTTTACGTGCCCAGCCACTGTGTTCTTGATGGTCATTGGTTGAGACTCTCAACTCACCTAATGCGAATCATGTGTTCTTACAATGATTGGTTTGTCGTGGACGAGTGTCCTCACGTTGGGTTGGTGTGGAAGTTTGAAGAGTGGGGTGCCAGCTCAAGTGTTGCTTCGTCATCTGACCGTGGTTCAAAATTTCGAGGTGTTGTCCTCGGATCTCTCCCTTAAGGGACTGATCCCAGACCGTCGTCTATAGCCCGTTGTGTTGCTCTAGTACGACGTTAACTAAAATTACTATTACCAAATTTCCACACCACGCCCATATGAATACATAGAGGTCACGACAGACTTTACGTGCCCAGCCACTGTGTTCTTGATGGTCATTGGTTGAGACTCTCAACTCACCTAATGCTAATCATGTGTTCTTACAATGATTGGTTTATCGTGGACGAATGTCCTCACGTTGGGTTGGTGTGGAAGTTTGAAGAGTGGGGTGCCAGCTCAGGTGTTGCTTCGTCATCTGACCGTGGTTCAAAATTTCGAGGTGTTGTCCTCGGATCTCTCCCTTAAGGGACTGATCCCAGAACGTCGTCTATAGCCCGTTGTGTTGCTCTAGTACGACGTTAACTAAAATTACCATTACCAAATTTCCACACCACGCCCATGTGAATACATAGAGGTCACGACAGACCTTACGTGACCAGCCACTGTGTTCTTGATGGTCATTGGTTGAGACTCTCAACTCACCTAATGCTAATCATGTGTTCTTACAATGATTGGTTTGTCGTGGACGAATGTCCTCACGTTGGGTTGGTGTGGAAGTTTGAAGAGTGGGGTGCCAGCTCAAGTGTTGCTTCGTCATCTGACCGTGGTTCAAAATTTCGAGGTGTTGTCCTCGGATCTCTCCCTTAAGGGACTGATCCCAGAACGTCGTCTATAGCCCGTTGTGTTGCTCTAGTACGACGTTAACTAAAATTACCATTACCAAATTTCCACACCACGCCCATGTGAATACATAGAGGTCACGACAGACTTTACGTGCCCAGTCACTGTGTTCTTGATGGTCATTGGTTGAGACTCTCAACTCACCTAATGCTAATCATGTGTTCTTACAATGATTGGTTTATCGTGGACGAATGTCCTCACGTTGGGTTGGTGTGGAAGTTTGAAGAGTGGGGTGCCAGTTCAGGTGTTGCTTCGTCATCTGACCGTGGTTCAAAATTTCGAGGTGTTGTCCTCGGATCTCTCCCTTAAGGGAAAGATCCCAGACCGTCGTCTATAGCCCGTTGTGTTGCTCTAGTACGACGTTAACTAAAATTACTATTACCAAATTTCCACACCAAGCCCATATGAATACATAGAGGTCACGACAGACTTTACGTGCCCAGTCACTGTGTTCTTGATGGTCATTGGTTGAGACTCTCAACTCACCTAATGCTAATCATGTGTTCTTACAATGATTGGTTTATCGTGGACGAATGTCCTCACGTTGGGTTGGTGTGGAAGTTTGAAGAGTGGGGTGCCAGCTCAGGTGTTGCTTCGTCATCTGACCGTGGTTCAAAATTTCGAGGTGTTGTCCTCGGATCTCTCCCTTAAGGGACTGATCCCAGAACGTCGTCTATAGCCCGTTGTGTTGCTCTAGTACGACGTTAACTAAAATTACCATTACCAAATTTCCACACCACGCCCATGTGAATACATAGAGGTCACGACAGACCTTACGTGACCAGCCACTGTGTTCTTGATGGTCATTGGTTGAGACTCTCAACTCACCTAATGCTAATCATGTGTTCTTACAATGATTGGTTTGTCGTGGACGAATGTCCTCACGTTGGGTTGGTGTGGAAGTTTGAAGAGTGGGGTGCCAGCTCAAGTGTTGCTTCGTCATCTGACCGTGGTTCAAAATTTCGAGGTGTTGTCCTCGGATCTCTCCCTTAAGGGACTGATCCCAGAACGTCGTCTATAGCTCGTTGTGTTGCTCTAGTACGACGTTAACTAAAATTACCATTACCAAATTTCCACACCACGCCCATGTGAATACATAGAGGTCACGACAGACTTTACGTGCCCAGCCACTGTGTTCTTGATGGTCATTGGTTGAGACTCTCAACTCACCTAATGCGAATCATGTGTTCTTACAATGATTGGTTTGTCGTGGACGAATGTCCTCACGTTGGGTTGGTGTGGAAGTTTGAAGAGTGGGGTGCCAGCTCAAGTGTTGCTTCGTCATCTGACCGTGGTTCAAAATTTCGAGGTGTTGTCCTCGGATCTCTCCCTTAAGGGACTGATCCCAGACCGTCGTCTATAGCCCGTTGTGTTGCTCTAGTACGACGTTAACTAAAATTACCATTACCAAATTTCCACACCACGCCCATATGAATACATAGAGGTCACGACAGACTTTACGTGCACAGTCACTGTGTTCTTGATGGTCATTGGTTGAGACTCTCAACTCACCTAATGCTAATCATGTGTTCTTACAATGATTGGTTTATCGTGGACGAATGTCCTCACGTTGGGTTGGTGTGGAAGTTTGAAGAGTGGGGTGCCAGCTCAGGTGTTGCTTCGTCATCTGACCGTGGTTCAAAATTTCGAGGTGTTGTCCTCGGATCTCTCCCTTAAGGGACTCATCCCAGACCGTCGTCTATAGCCCGTTGTGTTACTCTAGTACGACGTTAACTAAAATTACCATTACCAAATTTCCACACCACGCCCATGTGAATACATAGAGGTCACGACAGACTTTACGTGCCCAGCCACTGTGTTCTTGATGGTCATTGGTTGAGACTCTCAACTCACCTAATGCTAATCATGTGTTCTTACAATGATTGGTTTGTCGTGGACGAATGTCCTCACGTTGGGTTGGTGTGGAAGTTTGGAGAAAGGGGTGCCAGTTCAGGTGTTGCCTCGTCATCCGACCGTGGTTCAAAATTTCGAGGTGTTGTCCTCGGATCTCTCCCTTAAGGGACTCATCCCAGACCGTCGTCTATAGCCCGTTGTGTTGCTCTAGTACGACGTTAACTAAAATTACCATTACCAAATTTCCACACCACGCCCATCTGAATACATAGAGGTCACGACAGACTTTACGTGCCCAGCCACTGTGTTCTTGATGGTCATTGGTTGCGACTCTCAACTCACCTAATGCTAATCATGTGTTCTTACAATGATTGGTTTATCGTGGACGAATGTCCTTACGTTGGGTTGGTGTGGAAGTTTGGAGAAAGGGGTGCCAGCTCAGGTGTTGCTTCGTCATCTGACCGTGGTTCAAAATTTCGAGGTGTTGTCCTCGGATCTCTCCCTTAAGGGACTGATCCCAGACCGTCGTCTATAGCCCGTTGTGTTGCTCTAGTACGACGTTAACTAAAATTACCATTACCAAATTTCCACACCACGCCCATGTGAATACATAGAGGTCACGACAGACTTTACGTGCCCAGCCACTGTGTTCTTGATGGTCATTGGTGGAGACTCTCAACTCACCTAATGCTAATCATGTGTTCTTACAGTGATTGGTTTGTCGTGGACGAATGTCCTCACGTTGGGTTGGTGTGGAAGTTTGAAGAGTGGGGTGCCAGCTCAGGTGTTGCTTCGTCATCTGACCGTGGTTCAAAATTTCGAGGTGTTGTCCTCGGATCTCTCCCTTAAGGGACTCATCCCAGACCGTCGTCTATAGCCCGTTGTGTTGCTCTAGTACGACGTTAACTAAAATTACCATTACCAAATTTCCACACCACGCCCATCTGAATACATAGAGGTCACGGCAGACTTTACGTGCCCAGCCACTGTGTTCTTGATGGTCATTGGTTGAGACTCTCAACTCACCTAATGCTAATCATGTGTTCTTACAATGATTGGTTTATCGTGGACGAATGTCCTCACGTTGGGTTGGTGTGGAAGTTTGAAGAGTGGGGTGCCAGCTCAGGTGTTGCTTCGTCATCTGACCGTGGTTCAAAATTTCGAGGTGTTGTCCTCGGATCTCTCCCTTAAGGGACTGATCCCAGACCGTCGTCTATAGCCCGTTGTGTTGCTCTAGTACGACGTTAACTAAAATTACCATTACCAAATTTCCACACCACGCCCATGTGAATACATAGAGGTCACGACAGACTTTACGTGCCCAGCCACTATGTTCTTGATGGTCATTGGTTGAGACTCTCAACTCACCTAATGCTAATCATGTGTTCTTACAATGATTGATTTATCGTGGACGAATGTCCTCACGTTGGGTTGGTGTGGAAGTTTGGAGAAAGGGGTGGTAGTTCAGGTGTTGGCTCGTCATCCGACCGTGATTCAAAATTACGTGGTGTTATCTTCGGATCTTTCCCTTAGGGGATTGATCCCGGACCATCGTCAATAGCCCGTTGTGTTCCTCTAGTAAGACGTTAATTATAAAATTACCAATTGTAGTGATGGTCATGGTGTAGATCAGTGTTTCTCAATATGTGTGCCGTGGCACGAGATTGTCAAATGTGCCGCTAGGGTGTTTGACAAATAATTAAAATTGCATGGGTTTTGTAACTTTGAAACATTATTTGTAATTGACCAACGGTTACGGAAAAAATGTATTTAAATTTTGCTTTCCAGCGTAATTATTTATTTATTTTTTAATATTATTTTTTCCCAAGTGTATTTGACGCTGATTCAAATTGGATCTTTCTTAAAATCGAAAGATTTGTGAAATAAGTAAGTCTTTAAATTTCTTTAATGTGATTGATTGCTTTGCCGTGAACTATGTAGTATAGCAGTAGTCGTAAGTGGTAGAGCGGTTATGAAATTCATGCTGCGGATTCGTCTGATGAATGATGAAGAGAAATTAAATTATCATGATTAAGAGAAATTAAATTATCATGATTAAGATAGTTGAAATTATCATGATTAAGAGGAATTAAATTATTATGGTGTAGTTAAATTAAATTATCATGTTGAAGAGAAATTAAATTCTCATGATGAAGAGAAATTAATTTACCATGATTGAGAGAAATTAAATTATTATTATTATTAAATTAAATTATCACGATTAAGAGAAATTAAATTATTATGATTAAGAGAAATTAAATTATCATGATTAAGAGAAATTAAATTATCATGATTAAGAGAAGCAAACCAAGTATTCCAACAGATTTTAATACATTGTCCTAGTTAAGTAATGTATGCAAGAAAAACTTGCATATAAATACGTTAAATAGAAGTAACGTATCATGCTGATGGATTACGATACATTATCCTAGTTGTATTAGTATAATGAAGGAGAAAAAAACAAATCCAGATAAATATGTTAAATAGAAGTAAAAACCAATCATGCTAATATATTATTTTAATTAAATTATGTATGCAAAATTATTATTATTAGCTCTAAGTGTCAAAATACGCACTGATATTTTTTTAATTTTCTGTTATTTAAATTAATGTTCTACAAAACTATTACACTTATTCTTCTAAAATTATAAATTTGTATTATTGAGACGTGGTTAGTGCTTCTAGTGTGTGATCCGTTATTGGTTGTAAAACCAAAACAATCACATAATTACATGAAATACTTTCTCTATATTCATAAGGGAAATTTTAATGACAGTCATATTTAGTATTTCATGTCTGAAATATCTGACGAAATTATTTCGGATAACTGTTTGAAATTTAAATAGGGTTTCGCGACTGTTTCAATTTAACGCAATATGTTAAAATTATTTTACACAACGTTTAGAGAGGTGTTTATTTTCCTGACTATGTGATTTCGACTTACCTGAAAATGCTAAAATAGTTTTAACTTTTCCAAAGGGAGAAAAATTGGCACCATTATCAACCTAAATTATTTATTGATCTATTTTGTTCTAACTTTTCAGATTTCTAAACACCTTGTATCCAATCTGTATTGATGTTTCATAAATGTAGTATATTGAGAGATAAAACTAAGAGTTTAAAGTGATGAAAATATAAATTTGTAAGGATAACTCAAAATAAAATTAATAAACATATAATTTTTTCTGAACATAACCCTTTTGCTTATTTGTTTAACTTTTAAAATTCATTTCATATGAAATCGCATAGCTAAATACGAGAACCTTAAAATATAAAGTTCGCATAAATTATTTGAGCCTGCGCCGTTTCAAAGGATTCAAATCTTGCGATAAATTCTCAATAACATTTTAATAAGTTAAAACATTATTAATATTATCTGTATTTATATTTGATATTCAAATGCACTTGGTAATGCTTTTGTTTTACTGACAACCCATTTACCTCTCTTGTACACAAGATTACATAAAGTGAAAAAGTATGAGAAAGGGAGCTTACGACCTTTAAACCACTCTTGATGGAGTAGGAATAAGGTCAGTTTCGAAGCTATGTCATTTTTTAAGTATTGCATAAAATGGAAATTTTTTCCCATTATGCTCCTGCATTTTTAAAGTATAAAATACACTAGAGGCCCTGCCCCCTGCTCGCTAACGCTCGCCAACCCCCGGAGGATTGCTTCGCAATCCTCATTGGTTCGCTGCGCGAACCTATGCTCGCATCGCTCACCTCAATGAAAACATGTGTCCTAGCAGAAGGGATTGTTTACAAAATATGTTACCAAAAAATGTTTTTCAAATCTAAATTTGCTGTATTACAGAAAAAATATATACAGTATCTCTAAAATCAGAATTCAAATTAAAACTTTGTGCAAATTTTGACTCGAAATGTGAGCGTTGCTTTGGAAATTGAATACCCAGCATGTTGTTTGTGTGTACATTTTCCCAGCACTCAAACGACCCACACTTTTTCATTGAGTTTGTTGCCGAAAGTTGTAGTGCAAGCGTCTTGTTGAACTCTAATTGTTGGCCCTGAAAAGGACCGTTTTTTAAATGGCCCTGAAAAGATCCTCCGCTTTCTTTGATTTCTATTATAAACTAACTGCAACAGCTCATTAAAATTTCTTTTTTTTTCAATAAAATTTCATCCGATAACGCTATAAATTCAATCGATGCGCGAGACTTAGCGATAAACAAACAATCGTACGGTGTTGCCAAAACGCGATTACAAATAACGTCTTTTTTGCGTGCCACGTAAGAGAATTATATATATAGATTGTACAAACATGATTTAAATATTAGCAGGAGATTTTGTGTCGGGCTCGTTAAGGTATAACTTCATTGTGAGTAAAGATTTGAGGAACAGTGCTGCGCGCAAGATTGCACATAAACAAATAGATGTATACAAATATATTTTAGTGTATGTTATTATATATATATAACAGATTAAAATAAAAGCTAAAAATAAAAAAATAAATAAAAATTAATATTTTTTATCAATTATGTTTCATAGAAGCAGTAAATATTTTAATACGTCAACAACAATTTCTTCCCCAAAATTCCAAATTAATAAATTTTTTTTTCAATATTGTGGTTTTAAAACAAGCATGTAGGTTTAACGAATATGTATACGAATTTTTGAGCAAGTTGCTCAAATACTACTTCAGATATCATGCGCTCAATCTGAGATTTTTCTAAAAAAACAAAGCTGAGAAAAACCGCCGTAAAGATAAAAATTTGGTTACAGAAGCCCATGTTTTGCTCAGTGTACCTTTCGATTTTCTTTCATGTCTCTGGTATTTATTTGAATTTTGTCATGCGGTTGGTGTCAAAATGATCAGAAATGTATGTACTTTAATATATATATATTTTTGAAAAATCGAATTTTTAGAAGGTTTAAATGTCGTAAGCCCCCTTAAAAAGTGTTTTTAAAGAAACATGAGATTACAACTTTTTTGATGAATGAGATTACCTTTATCGAATAAATGTGAGAGACAATTTTCTTGAGAATATATACATGTTTGTACCACATTTTCAAACATCAAATTTTGATAGGGTATTCTATTGTATCCAAGTATATTAAAATATACTAGGGGGCCTGCCCCCTGCTCGCTAACGCTCGCCAACCCCCGGAGGATTGCTTCGCAATCCTCATTGGTTCGCTGCGCGAACCTATGCTCGCTTCGTTCGCCTCAATGAAGACATGTGTCCTAGCAGAAGGGATTGTTTACAAAATATGTTACCAAAAAAATGTTTTTCAAATCTAAATTTGCTGTATTACAGAAAAAATATATACAGTATCTCTAAAATCAGAATTCAAATGAAAACTTTGTGCAAATTTTGACTCGAAATGTGAGCGTTGCTTTGTAAATTGAATACCCAGCATGTTGTTTGTGTGTACATTTTCCCAGTACTCAAACGACCCACACTTTTTCATTGAGTTTGTTGCCGAAAGTTGTAGTGCAAGCGTCTTGTTGAACCATAATTGTTGGCCCTGAAAAGTACCGTTTTTTAAATGGCCCTGAAAAGATCCTCCGCTTTCTTTGATTTCTATTATAAACTAACTGAAACAGCTCATTAAAATTTCATCCGATAACGCTATAAATTCAATCGATACGCGAGACTTCGCGATAAACAAACAATCGTACAGTGTTGCCAAAACGCGATTACAAATAACGTCTTTTTCGTGAGCCACGTAAGAGAATTATATCTATAGATTATCCTTCAACTCCAACCCATGCTTGTTTTCATAGAAAAATGTATCAATTTTAAAATTTTATGCGGTTGCAAAGTTGAATAAAATATTGGAATTTTAAACAAATGTCTAATTTTTTGGTGTACTTAGGCTTGATTTTTACACTTAAGTTTAACACACAATACATATTTACTAGCAAAATACCCGACCCTACTTGGTTTGAATTGCTTTTTTTTTTAGATTGAAGCGATTATAAAATTTTTTCTGACTTATGTCTTTTGTAGAATAAAGTACATTTTAACACCTTTCGCCATCTTTATAAATTCTACAACTTACATTGGACACAAATTCTACCTATGTATATCCATTCATGTAATACATTTCACGTACATCGCACTTTTGCTGCATGGAAAAGATACAAAATGACGAAAGGTGACACTAGAATGAAATTCTACTACAAAAGACGATTTTGAGGGAGATTTGGAATTGGAATTCCCTTTCTTAAGTAATTTTCATGTTCAACTCAATTATAAAAACGACGATTTACGGCAAGTGCTCTCGCACTTATTGTCAACAAAACAATATTTTTTTAACTTTTGGTACTCTTGTATCAGGCATGTGAAATTGTGGAAGTTAGCAATCTTCTCTTGTCATTATGACAAAGAATTGTTTAATGTTTGAAAAGTTCAAGTTCGAATTTTTTAAAACTTTATTATTCTTTCAAAAACGGCATAATTACACTTAAAATTTTCTAAAATCTGACTTACCTTGCATTTTAAGTCGAATACTTTGTAGTTGTGTTGCGTGTGATGAACAGGAAAGACAATTTTTAAAATAACGAATATATTTAAAACAAGAAGCAAAAGAAAACAGCAAAATAAAGTAAGTAATCAAGAGTAATAAAGTAAGTAATCAAGAGTAATAAAGTAAGTAATCAAGAGTAATAAAGTAAGTAATCAAGAGTAATAAAGTAAGTAATCAAGAGTAATAAAGTAAGTAATCAAAAGTAACTAATCAGTTGATGGTACGATTCCGCCTCCTTGTAAATCCGAATTACGCCAGCATTTATTACGTTCATCATACATAACTACTCTTTGGAGTCCACGCACATTCTCCAAATCTGATTGAACTTTCACCCACTCAATATGGATGGAAAGAAGAGAATTGTCAATATCTCTTCAAATCGTTTGATGACTCCGTTTCTTTCGATTTCTCTTACAAATTAATCAATAACTTTTTCATTTATATTTTTTAGATAGCTTTGAAAAAGAAGAAACAACGCAGAAGAATGTGACGATAGTGATCTCATAAGAGAAAATAATATGGAGGAAATATATTCTGACGAGAGGTCAGGAGAAGAATACGACTATAATACCGATAGCACAGTAGATTTTAATGATGACTGATTTTTACGTCAATAAATAAAAATTATTAATTTTTAATTTTGTTCATTTAGTAACCTATTTATAAAAATATAATGAAATATAAGCATTCACGTTCACACTATTTACACTTTATAAAAATATAAAATCGATTTCTATAAAATAGAAATTTTGATATATTGTCTGTTGTACAGCTGTACAAAAAGTAGGAATCAACAAGAACTGTATAGATGGCCTCGGGAAGTTCATATTTTAAGACCCAGACTGCCAATCCTACCCAAAGGGTGTAAGGCTTCCGAGTCTATTTATACTAAGGTGATTAACAGACAATATGACAATTGTATGTACAGCTGGCTGAGTATCGAGGAAGTTACGTCAACTGAAACAATAAAGTTACCGCGTGGTGCTCGCACTCATTTCAGCGCGCGTATACTTATCGCATCAGCGAACTATATTTCCAACCTCAACTATGCAGCTCACTGTTTCATTTTATCATGTTAACTAACAAAAGAAAAAGTTTCAGCTTCGTTGTGAAATCATTTTTTTTATTATTTATTTTCATCAACATTCGAACCTTTCCACACCCCCACCGCGGGCGTGCCAGCTGACGTCCGGTTTCCAGTTGAGGAATATGAAGATAACAACTGACACACAAAAATGAGCCTTGTTGAAATGACTTTCCAAAATGGTACGCGGGCGTCTGGATTACGAGTTCCACTGGAGGCGGGACGAGGTGGGGTCTCTGAGGCTTCCGCCCACCTTCGCCAATGGAATCCGTGTACGCGCTGGTGGCCCCGCTCGACGACGACAGCAATTTGCCATCGATGTCCAGGAAGGCGTCCCTAACGTAGGACGGGAAGCGTAACGGCGGTCGGGGCGTGGTCATCCTGGAAAAACGAAAGATCTCGCCGAACTCTGGGAAGTTGGGCTGCTTCGGGAAGCCGGGAAGTGATCGAAGCAAGTGCCGCAGTCCTCAGAAGAGTCGTAGGAGCCCTCGGCCACGCCCAGATCCGACGTATGGAAGTTGGTGGAACTCGGGGCGTTGTCGGACATCATGTCCGAGTTCTGCCTGCTCGTTCTGGATGTCTGATGGGACGATTTGGACTGGATGGCGGTGTCATTCGACGGATAACTGATGACGAGGACTGATAACTGATTGGTGGACTGATATGACTGATGACGAGCAGCTTGTTAAAAAGAGAACTATACTAAGTTACAGGCTTACTTGGCACAATAGGAATACGCTGAGAGCAAACGAAACAAATAGTTCCCAGCGCCGTGTCCGATATTTGAGTGCAATGAGGCACTGCAATTTATAAATGTGATTAATTTGTTAACCCCACATATATAATGATTTTTTGTCGTAATTAGCGTGAAATATTGAATGTTTTGCCTTTTACGTGGAGCGTAGTAATTTCATTTAGAATCGCGCGCCAGCCAATAAGAGCCAACCAGCATTTTCCGCGCGCTCTCGATTCTTGTTGGCGACATTGGCAGATATTTAGTATTTACTTATCTTTCAGCTTACGTGTGTTGCATTTGTTATTTGAATTTTAATCTATATTTGTGTATTTTGTGATTATTTATGGAATTAACTCCGGATTCTAACTAAATTTCGCTGAATTTTATATATATCATGAATTTCTAAAATTGTGAAGAATACAACCTTCCCATAAGCGTTTTTAAAGAGGTTCATATCTTATTTATGGAATATGTGATGATTTATTTAGAGGACACTCAAGGTTATTCTATTTATTTTATAAAGTTATTATATTTTTTATTCTATTAAAAGTTAGTAGTAATGTTAAACAATAATCATTAATAAAATATGTACGTACATTACTTACAAAAATTGTTATAAATATAGTTCTGTAGTAGATAGTTTGCTAAGCCACCGACAGATGGCACTGGGCTCCTTAGCCAGTGACGTCAAGGAGTGGAGCGTCGTTTTTGAAAGCGAGTTGTTAGTTCAGCGATTGTCACGTGTAGTGAAGAACTCCGTTTTTAATATTTTGTAACTTTCGGCCGGCGTATTCTTCGGGATACACCTTGGCCTTGCAATAACATGTTAAGTATCTATAACCAAGAATAAAAGATTATTTTGCCTAACCCGGCTTCTTTTATTCTTTAGTTAACTTTCAGGTCATTCGTCGTCTCATGGATTCCGGTTGGTAAGTATAACTATTTTTCCCACGCCGGTAATAATGGCGACGGTTTTCTGATTACGTTCGTGTTATAAATGGCGCCCAACTTATGGCTCGAATACACGCTGTTTGAATAGCAATAAAGCTTATTCACGCTGTATGCCTTTTACCAAATAATTGCTTATTTCTGATAGCATACCAATGCTAATTTCTGATAGCATATCCATGCTTATTTCTGATAGCATATCCATGCTTATTTCTGATAGCATACCAATGCTTATTTCTGATAGCATACCAATGCTTATTTCTGATAGCATACCAATGCTAATTTCCGTGTAGCATATCCATGCTAAATTCCGTGTAGCATATCCATGCTAAATTCCGTGTAGCATACCCATGCTAAATTCCGTGTAGCATAGCCATGCTAAATTTCCGTGTAGCATATCCATGCTGTTTAATGTAACATATCCCTGCGGTGTTTTTCGTTTGCATATCCACGCTAAAAATTTTTTCTAAATTTAATTCTATTTTCTTAGTTAAGGGATTTGGATAGGCTTAGTTAATAGGTTTTGGTTAGGCATAGCCAATAGGTTTTGGTTAGGCTTATCTTAAATGTGACATACTTGTACTGAATATAGTAATTTATGTTTAATAAGATTGTTCAAAGAACAAGTGAGCTAGGTTTTTCTCAAAATTAAGTTGATTTGTATTTGCTGTGAATTGTAGAATTCTGTTAGGTATTTTGTGTAAGCTATAAAACACACACTTGTACACAATTTTTTCTTGCTGTATCAATTTTCTATTGCACATGACCACATTAGCATTAAGAATTCTGATTTTCTTGTGTTATTTTTATGTAAAACAAATTACATATTGATGGTGTATTGAATTGGGTTGACCTGTTGAGACCCACATTTGCATATAGTATTTTATATGTATACACATTTGCATATAGTATTTTATATGTATACACATTTGCATATAGTATTTTATATATCTACACCATTGCATATATTTTATATATCTACACCATTGCATATATTTTGTGTTTACATAATTACATATACCTTTACTTACACCCCAAAGTAAAACATAAGGCATAAAGTAATATCTAAGTGATCATGGCCTTCTTAGCAAAAGGTCGAAAAGAAGACCTCAGAATGTTAGCCGTCGAGCTAAATTTGGAGGTCACTAATGACTTGAAGATCATTGAGTTAAGGGACCTAATTTTGTCTGACCCTAACTACAACGAGGACTTTACGAAAGAACTCTTGGCCACCCTGATGGCAGAACGTAAAGAGAAAAGTGACTTGCAGGTGTTAAGTTTACAGTCGCAGCAGAATGCTGCAATGACTCAGACTTTCCCTGTGGTATCAGAGATGCCAAAAATTGATATCCAAAGATTGCTCCCTAAATTCCATCCGGAAGAGGATGATATGAGTTTGTATCTCGTGTTGTTTGAGAGGCAACTCAAATTGCTCAAGGTTCCACAAGCCTTGTATGTCGGTTACCTGGTGGGTAATTTACCCTCTGATATTGCAATGTTAATTGCAAGAGAGGATGAAACAAAAGCCTCGGACTACTCGCATGTAAAATCCCTTCTTCTGCAACGCTTCAAATTAAATGCAGAAAGGTTCCGGCAGCTTTTCACCCAACATCACAAGGCCTCTCATGGCACATGGAAGGATTTCTTTTTTGAATTGAAAAGTTACCTGGATGGTTGGCTGTCAGAACTTAACATCAACTCGTTTGAGCAATTGCAAGATCTGATGGTGGCCGACCAAATGAAGAAGAGGTGCCCACCAGAGGCGAAAGACCATTTTCTTGATGACTGGTCTACCTTGATTTCTCCCAGTGAGTTAGCAGAGAAGCTCGACCAATATGACAACATCCGTGCCAATGGTCACAAGAAGGAGCTCTGTCGAAACAGTAATTTCAAGAAGGAGGGTAAACCTAAATTGCCTCTTGAAGCTACAAAGAGGACTAACTTCTACAAGAAGGAAAATGTTTACAGACCCAGACCTCAACAACATTCCGAGCAACGACCTCAGGTGTCCTGCTATGGATGTGGTAGGCCTGGTGTGATAAAACCAAAATGCCCAAACTGTTCCCCAACCGTTAAAAGAGAGGACTCTGGTGGAAATGCAGAGCCCATGTACACATGCCACACCAAAACGTGTCAAATCGCATTGCTAGACACTACCATTTGTGGAGTCAGAGCAGTCATTTGTGCCGACACTGGAGCAAGCCGATCCATAGCAGGAGAACGCCTATACAAGATGCTCCTCAGTAAAGGGAACCAGTTTGACAGTGAAGTCGTCACCATGACTCTGGCGAACGGACACCAATCCACCCTCAAGGTGTACACCACCACGGTGACCATTGACTTGAAGGGACGGCACATAAAGACCAACTTTATGGTAATGCCTGAGGTGATTGGAAACCGAAGTCTCCTGGGGCAAGACTTTCTGGAGGATGCTGGAGTGGTTCTGGACCTGAAGAATAGATGCTGGAGTTTTTGGAATGACCCTCATCACCAGTTTCCATTCATAAAGGATGTTCAAGTCCCATCATCTCATCCAACCAATGTAGAGATCAACTCCTGTGTTCTTCGGGAAGAAGAAGGAAAGCAGTTGAGTGAAACCCAACGGGTGACTCTTAACAACCTGTTAAGAAATTATGAAACGGTGTTTCAACCAGGGGGAGAAGCCACTCCTTATACTGAACACCAAATAAACACAGGGGATAAACCTCCTGTCTCTGTACCTCCTTACAGAATGTCACCACCCAAAAAGGATCTCTTAAAGAAAGAATTAGATGACCTGCTAGAAAAAGGCATCATTGAAGAGTGTGAGTCTCCTTATGCTGCCCCTGTGGTACTCATTCCAAAGCCTAATGGAACAGTACGCCTTTGCATTGATTATCGGAAGCTAAATGCAAACACAGTACCCGATACTTACCCATTGCCTAGAATGGACGACCTATTGCATGATGCAAAACACCTGAATTACATGTCCACGATTGACCTAAAATCTGGATACCATCAAGTTAAAGTATATCCACCTCATCAGGACAAAACTGCCTTTGTTTGTCCCTTTGGAACTTTTCGTTTCACCCGCATGCCTTTTGGGTTACGAAATGCACCAGCCACGTTTCAAAGACTAATGGACAATTTTCGACGTGGACTCCCACGCATAAATCTTCTGACATACCTGGATGATATCATCATACTCTCTCCCACTTATGAACAACATCTCACAGACCTAGAAGCTGTATTTGACAGGCTGTTGACATATAAACTAACTGCCAACAGAGAGAAATGCAATTTTGCTTGCTCTCGAGTGAAATATCTTGGACATTGGATCACTCCCCAAGGTGTCCAGGTAGATCCAGACAAGGTGTCAGCCATTGTACAGATACCCCCACCAAAAACTGTAAAACAAATACAGTCTTTCCTACAAACCTGTTCCTGGTACAGGAGATTCATTAGGGACTTTGCAAGCATTTCCCAACCATTAAGTTACCTAACTCGGAAAAATGTCCCCTGGAATTGGGGCGATACAGAACAAGAGGCTTTTGAGACACTGAAGCAGTGTTTAATTTCAACTCCCATACTCAAACAAGCGGATGAAAACAAATCATTTGTCATCCGCACTGATGCAAGCAACTATGCTCTTGGAGCAGTCCTGTTGCAGGGGGAGGGTGCAGAAGAGCACCCCATTGAATATGCAAGTCGCTTGCTAAATCCAGCCGAGAGAAATTATTCAACAACAGAACGAGAAGCACTGGCAGTTATCTGGGGTCTAAACAAATTTCGAGGTTTTGTTGA
The DNA here is from genome assembly GCA_947359465.1 of Metellina segmentata. Lineage (NCBI taxonomy): Eukaryota > Metazoa > Arthropoda > Arachnida > Araneae > Tetragnathidae > Metellina > Metellina segmentata. The sequence continues at coordinate 95,104,290 of OX375882.1, forward strand.
GGGGGTGGAAGTAACAGTGGCATCCGACCACCAACCATTAAAGTGGTTAATGAGTTTGAAGTCTCCCTCTGGAAGATTGGCAAGATGGGCTCTTCAGATTCAATCCTATAACCTGAAGATGGAATATATTCCTGGCAAGGCCAATGTAATAGCAGACATGTTATCACGTCCTGTTTGTCAACATGCTGAAGCCTCCTGTGAAATGTGCATGGTCTCGATAGATATCCCCTCACGTAGCCCTGCAGACATCAGAGAACAGCAGATAGAAGATGAGGAACTAAAGAAAATCATTTCATGTTTCGAGAGCCTGAGTAAAGGTGTGGATTTCGTTAACTGGACTGACCGTGGTTACATCATGACCCAGGGAGTCCTCTATCGATATTCACCTGACTCTGATTCAGAAGAGGCTCAAGTTGTAGTTCCTGTCCAAGAGCGGGAAAGAATTCTCAGCGAATACCATGATGCCCCAACAGCAGGTCACTATGGAGTTGAAGGCACTTACCACAAGATTGCCCAAAGATTTTATTGGACTGGTATGCGGAAGTATATTACTGAATATGTCAAGAACTGTGCAGACTGTGCCCGTTACAAGGCATCAAATCAGAAACCTGCCGGTCTCTTAAGAACCCCTATCTACAACCAACGTTTTGAAACTCTAGCCATCGACTTGTTTGGACCATTACCTGCTACAGAAGACGGGAAAAGATGGGTCTTCATCGTTGAAGACTGCAGCACGAAGTGGGTAGAACTCTTTGCTCTAACAAAAGCAACAGCAAAGGAGTGTGCCTTGGCTTTAATAGAAGAGGTCTTTCTGCGTTATGGCCTACCCAGGAGAATCATTAGTGATAATGGCACACAATTTGTCAGTTCAATTATGCAACAAGTGTGTTTTATCCTGAAAATCAAACAGGAACTAATTCCTGTCTATCATCCTCAAGCTAATCCAGTAGAGCGAAAGAATCGCGATTTAAAACCTAGGTTGGCCATACTTGTTGGCAAAAACCATAGTGCATGGGCTGATAAATTGCCAATTATCAGATTTGCTATGAATACAGCCAAGTGCTCTACAACTGGCCAAACAGCAGCATTCCTCCAATTCGGAAGAGAACTGAAAACTGTAGATGACGTGCATCAAGATATCAGGGCTGTGGTCTCCAATGACAACTTCGTTCCCGAGATCACACCCTACCTTGAAAAGTTCGCTAAATTTTCCCAGGAAATTAGACTTTTGGTGGAGAAAAAGCAAGACCAACGTAAAATCTACGCTGATAAGAATCGTCGAGAAGGTCCCCGGTATTCACCAGGTGACCAGGTGTGGGTTACTTCACATCCTGTGAGCAATGCTCAGAAGCAGCGAACGTCCAAGTTCATGCCTAGGCGTGATGGACCATATGTGGTCCTAACTCAACGATCTGCAACATCTTACGAGATTGCAAACCCTGCATCACCAAATACTCCTGTGGGAGTTTATCATGCATCAGCACTTAGACCCTGTGTGGACTCTCCTAGTTCGGCAGACACTCAACCAGTGGTACCCTTGAGGAAAAGAGGCAGACCGCGCAAAACTGTTCCTGGTTCCTCGTCGGGGCGACGTCGAAACCAGAGGGGGAGTCTGTAGTAGATAGTTTGCTAAGCCACCGACAGATGGCACTGGGCTCCTTAGCCAGTGACGTCAAGGAGTGGAGCGTCGTTTTTGAAAGCGAGTTGTTAGTTCAGCGATTGTCACGTGTAGTGAAGAACTCCGTTTTTAATATTTTGTAACTTTCGGCCGGCGTATTCTTCGGGATACACCTTGGCCTTGCAATAACATGTTAAGTATCTATAACCAAGAATAAAAGATTATTTTGCCTAACCCGGCTTCTTTTATTCTTTAGTTAACTTTCAGGTCATTCGTCGTCTCATGGATTCCGGTTGGTAAGTATAACTATTTTTCCCACGCCGGTAATAATGGCGACGGTTTTCTGATTACGTTCGTGTTATAGTTCTAAAAATTAAAAGTTTAAAAAAAAATTATATGTTCCCTTCAGTTATATAAACTATTATAATTTTTATGATTAATATTTTTAGAATTCTTAAAATTTAAGATTGCTGTAATTCTGTGTACCCTCTAAATAAACAATCACATTAGCCATAAGAAATATATTGACTAATAGTGAATGAAAATAACTCAATATTGTGAAGCAGATATTGAGTAATGTTAAGAAAGAACATCGAGCAGTATCGTAAAGCTAATATTGAGCAATGACGTAAAACTCGTAGAGCAATGTCAGAAAAAAAAATATTTATCAATGTCGAAAACCGATATTTAGTATTATTGCCAGGAGGTCATTTTTACGCTGGGCAATATTGACGGACATATCGCACCCCGGCAAGAAAAGTGACAGCTCAAAATTGCAGCATTTTGGAAAAATCACAACTTTAAGGATACTATAAAACTTATATTAAAATATAAGTTTTAAGTAATTGAAGTACAAGCTTCTTTTAAATTTCAGGCAAGTATTTATTGCTGTAAATTCTATTATATTCTTTCGAACAGCAATATAACACGCTGGGGCACACCTCGTAAATATTTTTCAATGAAAACCTTAAAAATTTCATTTGCTACCTGGGATACTTTTTGAAAATTTTTAGGAAGCAATAATTTAAACAAATACCATTGCAAATTCAAAAAATATTTTTCGATATTATCTATTACTAACTGTATAAAAATGTCATAAAACTACTATAATTGTGCTTTTCTTTTTCAACTGACAGGCAAGCTGTCAAAACATTTAAGTTCTAAGTTTAAGGCCAAATTAGATTAATGCGCCAAGTTGGAAGCTTGTAAGTGTGACGTCTCCTCGAAACCTCTGCCTGCAACCCAACAGCAGATGTATCACTCACTTTACCCCTCCGCGAGGGCGGGGCGTCTGTGCCAAGAAACGTTGCAATTTAGTATAGAAGAATCTGAGGGGGAAAAAATCATCACATGTGTAATCGAATTATTAAAAATTTCAAAATGAACAATATATTCAACTGTTTCGGAATAATATATGATTTTGGAAAGCATTTTTTGCCATGATGTACGACAAATACATCGTACTTGAATGAGAAATAACACGATGCTCTTCCAGCCGTAGTGATCGCGGCCAATTGGAATTCCAAAGAAACATGCTGGCCGCTAGTTACGTAAGAGAATATTGAAATTTCGAAGGTAGATAGTTAATTAATGTCGATCGCATCAACATAATGGGCTATTGTTTTCTGTTTTAAAGCGTGTAAAAAACTATTTAAGGAGTATTATGCGAGAAGAAAGATGAATTAATATGGCCGTTCTGTATATAGAGCAAGAATTTTTAAACCGAAGTGAAGCTGCTAAAATAATTGATGCATTCGCTAAAAATAAAGCAAGACGGAAATTCGTGTAAAAAAATGTTTTTTAATAAATTTATTTAAAGTGTTATTGTATGAAAATTTTGATTACTTTTATGTTTTGAAAAAAATTAATGATAGTTTTTATTGAAACTTTTTCTTGAGTTTGTGTGTAAATTTACCGCTTTGGGCATCCACTTGACTTGATCCGCCACCGTTGGGCATCTACTCTGACCTTTGTACCTCAAAGAGGAGAGTGCAATGATTTCTCTGGGTAGCGTGCAGATGAAGAATCTACAGAGAACAGTCTAGCTTAATTAATATAGGAATTTTTATTTACAGTTTTCTTGATTAATTAATGGTATGTTATACACAAGACTCTGAAATTAGACATAGGTCTATAATAATTAGATTGGACAGGTTGTCTCAACTCAATTCTAATCTAACAGCAGAAAAGTCTACAGCAGAAGAAAAGTCTACACCGAAGAACGGTTCTAGGGTAGTATAACGGCACTACGCTCGTACAATTTTATCTCGGGAGGAGATCACTTCGTCGGCGACACAGATCCACACAGGATCTCACTATAGACGTATGGTGACGGTCTACACCAGGAACTCTAGGACGTTCCTTCTAAATAAAGTCGCGGGGACTTTAGTGTTCAGCCTCTCAAGGCTTCTGAGTTGGTGTCCTCTCAGGGCGAGGTCACACCGAACTCCAAAAATAATTTCTCAAAAGAGAAGAAATTGGTCGACCTATTTGGGTCTCTGAGTACGACGCACCTCAGGATGAGATCAAGTCAAAACTGATATTTTTTCTTCTCCCGATTCCTCGGCTCGGATTTTGGCGCGCTCCGGCCGCTGGTAGGAGCTGGTCCTCGATTGGTCCTGATGTCACTCCGTTGGGTCTGTCATTGGCCTCGTATCTAGCGTCGGTTCGTCTAACTCTCTCGGCTGTTTCAACCCAAGCTGATGACAGTAATCCATAAAGGCGGGGTAGAACTACATTTCCTTTGTAGTTTTACTGTCAACAGTCCAGACAGACTGGCGACTCTCCATTGTCCGCAGTGGTTCGCACCTGTGCCTCTCGGCGAACTCCGTCGGGGGTTAAGATTTCGCATTGGGAGGATCAATGGATGGCCTTCATCAATGAATCCTCACAACCCCTCCCCCCTTCGAAAGATCTTGTCGTATGGCAATAACTATATGGCAACGGTTAGACATGGCAACTCGACACATCATTAGAGGCAACAATTTTAAGAAAATTTGTTTACCAAGTTTTAGTACAATTTCAACATTTAAATTTCAAGTTAATTCTAATTTTTACAATACTCTTAAATTCTACTTTTGTGATATAATTATATTTTATCACATAATGCACACTTAAATACTAGGTGTTTATTTACAATTTAAATCAGTACTTAGGGTATGATTTAATTCTCTTACAGCAGTCTGTTTAGACAATCTGCGTGTTGGTTATCCTTCCCAGCCCTATGGATGATATTATAGTTAAAGTGCTGCAACGCCAACGCCCACCTCATCAATCTCGGGTTATTTCCGGCGTTAGTTTTCAGGAACACTAACGGATTATGATCCGTCTCAATAGTAAAGCGTTGTCCGTCCAAGTAATGCCGCAGATTTTTAATTGAATAAATAATGCCGGCGCATTCTTGTTCTGTAACGCAAAATTTTTTTTCTGTGTCTGTAAACTTTCGACTTAAATATAGTATTGTGTGATCCACATTATCTGGCCCTTTTTGTGCCATGATTACTCCGATTCCTTGGTTGGAAGCGTCTTTTTGGAGGATAAATTCCTTTGAGAAGTCTGGGGCATACAACACCGGCTTCTCAGTGAGTTTTGTCTTTAGCTCCCGGAAAGCTGAGTCGCACTCCGCAGACCACTCCACCTCCTCTTTTCGATTTTTACCTTTTAACGGCCGAGTTAATGGCTCGGCGATGATGGCATATTTTGGGATATACCGGGCGTAGTATCCACTCAGGCCTAAAAATTGCCTGATTTGGGTTTTATTTCTGGGGGTGGGGAAATCAACAACCGCTTGGATTTTTGCCTCGGTTGGAGTCCTACACCCTCCCCCTACCATGTGTCCTAAGTATTTCACACTGCTCTGTGCGAATTTGCATTTGGCAGGTTTAATTGTTAGATTCGCGGACGCTATTTTCTCTAGAACAACATCCAGGTGTTTGATATGTTCTTCCCAAGTTTGAGAAAAAATAGCTACATCGTCTAAATAAGGAACACAAAATTCATCTAAACCTTGTAAGAGTTGGGCCATGAATTTAGAGAAGCAATATGGAGCGTTTACTAATCCGAACGGAAGAACTAGCGGTCGATATGACCCGAACGGTGTCACGAAAGCGGCCAACCTTTGCGCCTTAGGACTCAAGGGTATCTGACAATATCCCTTGGTCAAATCTATGACAGTTATATATTTTGCAGCGGCCACTTGTTCGATTCTGTCATCCATATTAGGCAGCGGATAATATTCCGTCCTAATGATGGAATTTTATCGACGATAATCGACACAAGGGCGAGGGTCACGCCCTGGGCTCTCTATTAAAATCATGGGGGAGGTATAATCCGACTCCCCAATCTCAATAATTTTTAAATCTAGCATTCTCTTAATTTCGGATTTTAAGATTTCCGTCTGTCTAGGAAAGGTGCGGTAGGGTTTAGACCTAATGGGTTTGTCACTAATTAAATCTATCTCATGCTCAATGAGATGCGTCCTACCGGGATCATTTGAAAACAACTTCCTATGGGTCTTTAACAATTGTTCAAGTTTATTAATTTGATCCTGCGTGCATCGCTACTCTAATTTACGTTCTTTCACTATTTCTCCGAAATCAAAAATATTCGGATCTGCTACCGGATATTGAATATCTAAATCCGATTCTAAAGTTTCGTGAGAGAATTCTTCGCTCAAAAAATTATTGATGCTTTCCATCCGGTGGTGGTATGGCTTTAATAGGTTTACATGGTACACACACACTCGTACTTTCTCTACCTTCCCAGGCATCTTAACAACATAATTTGTTTCCGAAAGCTGTTTTTCTATAACTCCCGGACCAACCCATTTTACTGCGAATTTCGTTTGTTGACAAGATGACAATACTAACACGCGCTCGCCTATCTTGAATTCTCTTTTCACCGATCCTTTGTTGTAGTACGACTTCCTTTTAACTTTTAAGTTAGTTTCAGTTTCAGTGGCTATCTGTTGACAACGTCGCAATCGATTGATCAACTGGAAAACGTATTCCGTGACAATGTCTTCACATGGGGGACTCTGACACCATTTGTCAAATAAGATGGACTCAGGCACCCTCAAATTCTTTCCGTAAATCAACTCTGCGGGACTAAAACCTGTTGACGCATGTGTTACGTTACGCAACGCTAAAAGCACGGACGGGAGACTTTTTTCCCAATTTTCCTTCATCTCGAGACACACAGCTTTCAAAAGACGTTTTAAAGTGCGGTGAAAACGTTCAACCGGGTTCGTTTGTGGATGATAAATCGAACTAGGCATAACCTTTAATCCAAACTTCTCAAAAAATGTAGTCGCAAGGTTGCTAGTAAAATATGTAGCATTGTCTAATTGAAGTTCTTTGGGGAAACCTATTCTACTAAATATAGCAAGCAATGCATCAGTTACGTTTTCTGAATTAACTGCTGATAATGGAATTGCTTCCGGGTATTTGGAGGCAAGGCAAATAGCCGTCAAAAGATATTTGTTTCCATTCGGTGATATTGGTAAGGGACCTACAATATCTATATTTATTTTAGCGAACACCTCTGTGATCACAGGTACCAGCTTAAGAGGTGTTTTCTTTTGTTCAGAAGATTTCCCTACTTTTTGGCAAACATCGCAAGATTTTACGAATTCGTCTTTAATACACTGGGGCCAGAAATAATAACGTAAAAGTTTATGTTTAGTTTTTGTACTACCCATGTGGGATCCGAACCCATCATGGCAAAGACTTAAAATTTTATTTCTATATTTAGCGGGTATTAAAAGCTGTCTCCGCTCTTCACCTCTATGATCCTTAGATTTCCTAAAGAGTAGTTTTTTTTCAACACTGTAAAAAAAATCCCGTAAAATTTACGGTTTTAAACTGGCAGCTGGGTTGGTTGTGCAAAACCATAAAAATTACGAAGTTAATTCGTAGAAACAACGGTTTTTTACCATACGAGAACAAGTTTTTCCCGTAAAAGTTACGAATTAAAACCGTATTCACAACGGTTTTTTCCCATATGAGATCCAGTTTTTCCCGTAAATGTTACGAAGTAAAACCGTATTCTCGACGGTTTTCCCCATATGAGATCAAGTTTCCCCCGTAAAAGTTACGAAGTAAAACCGTATTCTCGACGGTTTTCCCCATATGAGATCAAGTTTCCCCCGTAAAAGTTACTAAATAAAACCGTATTCACAACGGTATTTTTTTATATGATATCACATTTTTTCCGTAAAAGTTATGAAGTAAATTTGTAGTCGTAACTGTTTTTTACCATGAGATCTAGTTTTCTCTGTATGTTTCAGTTTTCACTTGTTTACATAAAAGTATTTAATCGGTGAAAGTTACAACCAGTTACCATAAAAAATACAGTATAATTTCGCAATCAGAACTATTTTTAACTAGTCAAGAACAAATTTACTGTAGTTTTAAGTTTATAACTGTTTACAAAACCATATGGAATTGAAGTTACAACCTGTTACCATAAAAAATATGCTGCAATTATGCAGTGAATATGGTTTTACCACAAAATAATGCAATTACACTAAATACTATAAGGTTTACAAATTGTGTAAAAATGTAAATATCAGCTATACAGTTGAAACAGTTTTGCGCACAAAATAATGGGGTTTCTCTGAAATTTAGTTTCGAAGTGTGGATAAAATGATAAAGTCATCTTTTAAAATAGTGTAGAACTATTGCAGAGCAAATAAATTAAAGAAAAATACTGTGCCGTACACAGTACCTTTTATTGATAATACTGTCAATATACAGTGAAATCTGTGTGTAACGATACTGTCTATAACAATATTTTACTTAGGTCCCTACAGAATGGTTATAGACAGGTTTCACTGTATAATGTTTAATACTTTTGTTATTTCAATAATGTTCAAACATTTAAATAAAATAGTCTAACTATCTTCTGCTAGAATATTATTCAATTATACAGAATAATAAAAAATTCAAGTAAATCATTTCAATATGCATGTTGAGGATACTTATTAAGTAACAAACTATATAAACAAGTAGAAAAAAGTTTGTATAAATGAAAAAATAAATACTGTTGTCTTCTTATGATGTCAACAGTGATAAATTTTCAAAATATAGAACTCTGGTGCTTTTTATTTAAGAAACCTTGATAACTTTTATTAAATAGCAAAACACCTTTAAATGTGGTTACATTATACACTGCTGCGCTGAACACTATAATAACATAATGTTTTGTGAGGTACATTTGTTTGTTGTATATAATTTAAGTAATACAAAATGAGCAGGCAAAAATATATAATAAACAGAAATACAAATATAATCAGGGTTCTCATTGATTTAAATTTTTAAAAATCAAACCATTATTACAATACAATAACTTTGATGCAATTAACAGAATCAAGATACCTAATATATTTTCATATCTATTCAATGAAATGTTCAACACCATTCAAAGTCCATAAGTTTATTTTTTAAGGTCAAAACTTTTTGATTCATGGATTTCTTTTTTTGGAGGCTTTGGATCCTTTATCAGGATTTATCCTTAGAAAACACCTGTTAAATACAAATTGGACAGAGAAAAATTCTTTAGTGATTTTGCTTTATTCAAAGTTCAACAAGTTTATTTAATCTTTAACAGCTGTCATGGGTCTCACAGACCCCGAGTGACAGGTCGTTTCCACCTCTCAAAGTGAATATTGGTCAATGTTCTATTCAGTACCTTCCTACTACATCCAAGAAAAGCCACATTCCAACACTGGTTTGGCTGTCCCAACTATTTCGTATTTCACACTATTTGCATTTCCCACACGAACTCTTAGACCCTTCACAGCATTTGCGTTACTGATCTTGCTGAATGAAATAGTCTAAGTTTGAGTATGGAATTTAAGCTGAGTCTAAAATGGTAACAAACTTTACTAAGAAACTACCTCTGTATCTAGCACAAAAAGAAATTCAGGATATTGTTGATAATTGGTCGGAAATAGAGTACTGGGACAGTGAAATTTCGGATACTATTGAAAGCAAACATGAAACGGATTCGGAAATATATGCAGATGAAGACATTTCAAGTGCGTCTTCACAAGAATATTTCTACGGAAAAAATAACTTCAAATGGGATGCTGGGGGGAGGGGGGAACCTAATCGTGCCATTAGAACACCAAACCACTAAATAATTTTAGTTTCCAGGGTTGAAATGTCCTGCAAAATTAGTTCCGAAAGCTGAGCCTGAAGAGACATTGAATCTACTTCACTTGTATAGTAATATAAAATATATTTCATGTTAAGAATTGAATTATCTAAATTTAAAATGTATAAATAATAATTATCTAAAGAATCTTTCATTAATATATATTAACTTTATACACACTTTTGTGAGCAAGGTCTGAGCGACCCCTCCACACTAGTGTGGAGACGGTTTGTGACACAGCAGTTAAGGGTTAAAGCTAATTTAAAAAATACAATCAAACACTATAGCACCCAACCCCCTTTTTTTTTATAAATGTCATGTGAGAAATTAACTACGACAAATCAGTTAAAGTAATGTTCTCGCATGTACTTAAACTGCAATTTAAAATTGTGCCTTCAATTCTCCACATTTCTTTGACAAATTTATGATCTTGAAAAACACGATACTTAAAAGAATTGTACAGGGTGTCCTAAAAGTTCCTGTACTGACGATTCATGAATTTACTATACAAAATCAACAAACTTTAAAACAAATATTTTTATGTTAATGGTGAAAAGCACTTATAAACGAAAAAAAATTGGACTTACATTTATAGTAAATGTTTAAAATTTCTGCAATTTTCTTGGGAGGCAAAGCTGAAGTAGTTTACACATATTTTTAGAAACACCTTTCAAAATGCCGGGAGTGACTTCTTGTATCCTTTGAGTACTGGCAATTTTCAGATTACCTATTGTTTGGTGATTATCTTCATAAACTTTTTTCTTTAAATATCCCCACAGAAAAAAGTCAGGAATGTGCAGATCACGGAACGAGGTGGCTAATGGTTTCTTGACATGAGTCGATCGCCAAAAAAATCTTGAAGCATGCCCATGGTGTCAGGTTACAACGTCTTGTTGGAACCAAGAGTCTTGTTCATGCACTTCTAATATTCCAAAAAATTGTTGAATAAGTTGATATACTGTATCTGGGTCATTCTGAAATTAAGTGGAAATTTGAGTCACATGTATATTTTTTTTTTATGAATTTCATGTGTCAATTGGTTTTTATACAATAGTAATAGATCTTAATTGAGGTATATTTTCATCAGATATCTTCAAGTGAATAAATATTTGCACATTTATACTTAAAAAAGTGAATTAAACAAGGAAAATATCACCTCCATGGCTGTCCCTAACCCTATTTCTAGGTTAAGAAATATATTTGAAACTTAAAAAGTATAAAAATTCCTTTATTTAATATTAATACTTTCACTGTTAATAGTTTTCATTTCATTGCACCAGAAATTATTATATTTTTTTATTAAACTAGGGGGCTCCGCCCCCTGCTCGCTTACGCTCACCAACCCCCGGGGATTGCTACGCAATCCCATTTGGTTTGCTTCGCAAACCAACACTCCTTTTACATATGGCATTTGGTTTGCTTCGCAAACCAACATTCCTTTCGCAGAGTGAAACTATCTGAATAATTTGTATTATCCTGATTTCCCTTTACGGTCCATCACGTCACAGCGTGGGCTTCTCCCCCTGCTCGCTTACGCTCGCCGACCCCCGTGGGTTGCTACGCAATCCCGTTTGGTTTGCTTCGCAAACCAATACCTCTTACGCAAGTGATTTCACTCTTTTTTGCTTTAACACTTAATGCACCCTAAACTAATAGCCGCATCAGTAAAAAATCTTCTGCATCTTGTTCCCTGTACAATTTTAAGTAAACCCTGTTAATCTCCAAACTTTGCGATGTGTACTTTATACTTTCTCGGTAAAACGTCTGAGAACAGAGGGAAAAAAGCGAGCCTTTTTCCTCGCCAAATAAAAAGAAATCGTTTTTATGGCAATTGTTGCTACGATAAATTTGATATCTGGCAAACCCGATAGTCAAAAATACAACCCTCCGCGAATACAATGCTCCGCGAATTTGCTAAGCGAAATAAAAAATACGAAATTTGTGTCACCAACTTTTGATTGCATCGAATTTATTTATGAACCAATTTTTAAAATAATGGTACCGTAAGAAAGAGTACAGTCTGAGGTATACAGCGCTATTTTCAAAATAAAAAACTAATAGTAATACGATATAGATATGACAGTTTTAGTTAACGGTAGTAACAAAAAGTAGCGAAAATATCCAAAGATTCCGAATTTTGTATGACCAACTTTTGATCGCATCCAATTTAATTATTAACCGATATCAAAAATAATAGTACCGTAAGAAAGAGTACATTCTGAGGTATACTGCTATATTTTAAAAATTAAAAAATAATAGTAATAAAATATAGATACGGCAGTTTAAAAAATAAGTAACAAAAATGTCCTGATTTTTCCCGAATTTCAAAAAAATATTATCAAGAACCAAATTGAAATTTAAAACAAAACTCGACGAGCTGCAAAAATTTACGTTGAGAGGTACTCTTTAAAAAAAACTCACGGCTGAAGACTGAAAATTTGTATGTGTTTTGCTCACTCGCGGAAGAAATTTCGCTTCTTCAATTTTAACACTTAATAAACCCTAAACTAATAGCCGCATCGGAAAAAAATCTTAATAATTGTCCAGGGAATACGATGAAGAACAAACCATGTCAATTTTGTTTTTTTCCGATCAGTACTTTCTCGGGAAACCGTCTAAGAATCGAGCTAAATAGCACAGTTTTCAATTCTTCGGCGGCGGCGGCGGCGGCGGTAACATTTTTTTAATATAGAGAGATTTAATGTTGAAAAATAAGTAAATTATTTTGTCCCTACTCTATTTTTGTCAGCTCTGCATAAAAACTAAATAACCTTTAAAAAAGTCTACTAGAAGGCAGTACATGTCTGAAAGTGTATTTAAAAGAAGCTCTAAAGAGCCATCTTTACTGTAAGATATCTTGGACTCAATAGTAAGTATTACTTTGTCTATTTCTTATATTTGTACTAAGAAAACTCGTGAGTTCTTTTAACAATGTCACTACCATGGCATTTTTTAACAATATATTTTCATTTATTGCTGAAATTATTTCAACAGATAGTTAGAAGATGTACAAAATAATCTGGAAATCAAAGCACATGGCTGGGATTGTTTTAGGTTAGGCATAAATGTGGTCCAACCATTGAAATTTCACCTCCATGGCTAAGTTCTAACATGGAGGTGACAGTCATCCATGGAGGTGAACAAATATTTCTTATCAGGAATTTGTACAATGATATGGTAAAATAGTGATTATAAATGGTTATTTATTAAAGTAAGAACAATCTTGGGTAAACAAATAAGCAGTCCAATTGTCTTTTCTCTAACCAGTACTGACTTGAACCTGTAGAATAAAGCATACCAGCTTTATTTGATTTACAGTGTTTGAACACTTGTAACTTTGGGTCTAATTATGTATGTTGATAAAATCTTTTAATTTTTCTTTAAAAATATGGCGTTGAGTTGAGAGATAATTTAAGTATCCTCATGACTGAAATTCTCTTTGTTGTTTCTGACATGGTACCAGTTGGTATCATGTCAATCTGGCCTAGTTGGTACCATGTCTAAGAAATTTGATGTAATCAAATTTAGGAAAGTCTGGAAGGAGTCTTAGCAAAAAAGAAATATAATTAAAAATGATCCAGAACTGTATGATGAATTTAAAAGGAAGGAGCAGGAGAAATATAATAGAAGGACAAATAAAAGGTATTTCAGTACTTGCCGACATAAAAGAGGGCTCAGCAAAAGAATGGGTTGAAAAGACAAGAAAATCTTGTTTGAAGATAAAAGAAATTAATATTCCACCAAACAGAGTGAAGTAGTTAACACAGATGAAGCTGTTGGGTATTGCAACCTGATGTAAGAAACATGTGCATGTGAAAAGCATGAAAATGTTGTTAAGTTTGACAAATTAAAAAGCCTCAAAGTTCTTAATTACAATGATTTAGATCAGATGGTTAAATATCTGCTGTCAGGATGTAGTAAAAAGTGAAAAAGAATGTCTGGAAAGAAGTGCATAAACAAACACGTAGAGACAAATTCTTTTGAAATTGTTATTACATGTGTTGAGCAATGGAAGAGGAAAGAAGTTTACAGTTAAATAAATAAAAAAAAGTTAGCTAAGAAAGTGGTTAAATCAAAAGTTGAAATAGAAGTCAAAGCGCTAGTTAATAAATTTAATGATATGCTTCCTTACTTCATGAAGCATGTTTGCAATATAGTCCCATCAATACAGGTCAATTTTCAACCTAAAGATAACCTTGGATCAGATGAGATACTGATACATGTTGATTTTGGGAGATACAACGTGTGCATTTCAGAGATTCACATGACCAAATCACATTACATAGATAAATTGAAAATAGTGAAAAACTTAATGTTCTGCCATTCTGCTCATTGTCTGAATCTTTGCGACCCGATGCATTTAATGAATATATAATTGTCAAAGTATTTGGTAGAAAGAGTGTTTGCTATTATGTGGCAAATGTCACTGAATGTTTTGAAGTTTCTTACCAGATCCGCTTCATGTCAAGATGACATGACACTAAAAACAAATTTGTTTCCTATGTAGAATGTGAAGCAACAGTTCAAGATGAGGTTATGGCCATTTTAAAACAACTGACAATGAATAATCATGAACAGAACATTTTCGATTAAATACCTGAAGATATTACATTGTGTTAGATGAAAGTGAAACATCTCGTCACCTCCACGTTTTAAGGAAATAAAAAATTGGCTTTAATTTGCTTAAAATATTTTCTTGACCTGTTTCAGTTGCACAACTTTATTGCACTAACATGACATAAATACATAAAATAAATTCTAAAACTTTTATTTTATTTTTCAAAAGAGTTTTGACTGTCAAATTTCTATTTAATTTCAGAATGATCCATATTTACTCGGTATTGCATCACTTGGATATTTATGTCGCTAAAATTATTTGCATTCAAAACAAGTTTAAAACAGCGCAATTCTCTGAATGCGTGATAAATTACTCTTGCAATGAAGAACAAAATGACGTGGAACTTTATTATCGCACAACTTGAGTGCAAAGAAAATGAAACGATAAAAATTACAGAGCCGATAAAATTCAATAATTAAAAAAACCACGGGCAATAATTATTTTCAAAGTTGAAGTACGGGAACTTTTAGGACACCCTGTAGTTTTTAAAACGGAGATGACAAGATTGAGCACCACAAGGAAATGTTACTCCGTGAACATTTCGATGCAAACTCCAGAGAACAACATAGGGTTTGATTAATTTTGTTTAGAAATTACAGAGTTCACATTTAAACACAGGCATTACGGTAAGAATCTAATTTTTAAAAATTGACAAAAGGAGCATGAAAAGTTAATAAAAGCTCACCTGATAATTAGAGTTGAAACTATTTGAGCACTCGTCGATCAAAAATGGCGCCCAATCAACATTCGACCTGGTTGCCAAATGATGAATAGCGAAAAGCTTAAATAAAAGTCGAATCGCACTTTTATTTACACAATGTTCAAAACCATAAAATAATTGCTGAAAAATAAGAGCAAGTGTAGAAAATAACCTTAAAATGATTTAAGAAAAGGGAAAGTTATCGTACGCAAAGCAATACCGTAATGACGAGAACTAGAATTTGAACTGACGGTTTTAAACCGTATATGGCTGGTGTGAAAAACGGTAAAAAACCGTTTTGTCAACAAAACAGCTTTAAACCGTCAAATATACGGGAAAAGTCAGTAAAAATACGGATAATTTTTACAGTGTATAGTGTTTGATTGTATTTTAAAAATTGGCTTTAACCCTTAACTGCTGTGTCACAAACCGTCTCGTAACTAGTGTGGACGGGTCTCTCAGACCTCGCTCACTAAAGTGTGTATAAAGTTAATTAATATATATTAATGAAAGATTCTTTAGATAATTATTATTTATACATTTTAAATTTAGATAATTCAATTCTTAACATGAAATATATTTTATATTACTATACAAGTAAAGTAGATTCCATGTCTCTTCAGGCTCTGTTTTCAGAACTAATTTTGCTGGACATTTCAACCCTGGAAACTAAAACTATGTTGTGGTTTGGTGTTCTAATGGCACGATTAGGTCCCCCCCCCTAGCATCCCATTTAAAGTTATTTTTTCCGTAGAAATATTCTTGTGAAGACGCACTTGAAATGTCTTCATCTGCATAAATTTCCGAATCCGTTTCATGTTTGCTTTCAATAGTATCCGAAATTTCACTGTCCCAGTACTCTATTTCCGACCAATTATCAACAATATCCTGAATTTCTTTTTGTGCCAGATACAGAGGTAGTTTCTTAGTAAAGTTTGTTACCATTTTAGACTCAGCTTAAATTCCATACTCAAACTTAGACTATTTCATTCAGCAAGAACAGTAACGCAAATGCTGTGAAGGGTCTAAGAGTCCGTGTGGGAAATGCAAATAGTGTGAAATACGAAATAGTTGGGACAGCCAAACCAGTGTTGGAATGTGGCTTCTCTTGGACGTAGTAGGAAGGTACTGAATAGGACATTGGCCAATATTCACTTTGAGAGGTGGAAACGACCTGTCACTCGGGGTCTGTGAGACCCATGACAGCAGTAAAAGGTTAAATAAACTTGTTAAACTTTGGATAAAGCTAAATCACTAAAGAATTTTTCTCTGTCCAATTTGTATTTTACAGATGTTTTCTAAGGATAAATCCTGATAAAGGATCGAAAGCCTCCAAAAAAAGAAATCCATGAATCAAAAAGTTTTGAACTTATAAAATAAACTTATGGACTTTGAATGGTGTTGAACATTTCATTGAATAGATATGAAAATATATTAGGTATCTTGATTCTGTTAATTGCATCAAAGTTATTGTATTGTAATAATGGTTTGATTTTTAAAAATTTAAATCAATGAACCCTGATTATATTTGTATTTCTGTTTATTGTATATTTTTGCCTGCTCATTTTGTATTACTTAAATTATATGCAACAAACAAATGTACCTCACAAAACATTATGTAATTATAGTGTTCAGCACAGCAGTGTATAATGTAACCACATTTAAAGGTGTTTTGCTATTTAATAAAAGTTATCAAGGGTTCTTAAACTAGGGGGCTCCGCCCCCTGCTCGCTTACGCTCGCCAACCCCCGGGGATTGCTACGCAATCCCATTTGGTTTGCTTCGCAAACCAACATTCCTTTCGCAGAGTGAAACTATCTGAATAATTTGTGTTATCCTGATTTCCCTTTACGGTCCATCACGTCACAGCGAGGGCTTCTCCCCCTGCTCGCTTACGCTCGCCGACCCCCGTGGGTTGCTACGCAATCCCGTTTGGTTTGCTTCGCAAACGAATACCTCTTACGCAAGTGATTTCACTCTTTTTTGCTTTAACACTTAATGCACCCTAAACTAATAGCCGCATCAGTAAAAAATCTTCTGCATCTTGTTCCCTGTACAATTTTAAGTAAACCCTGTTAATCTCCAAACTTTACGATGCGTACTTTATACTTTCTCGGTAAAACGTCTGAGAACAGAGGGAAAAAAGCGAGCCTTTTTCCTCGCCAAATAAAAAGAAATCGTATTTATGGCAATTGTTGCTACGATAAATTTGATATCTGGCTAACCCGATAGTCAAAAATACAACCCTCCGCGAATACAATGCTCCGCGAATTTGCTCTGCGAAATAAAAAATACGAAATTTGTTTCACCAACTTTTGATTGCATCGAATTTATTTATGAACCAATTTTAAAAATAATGATACCGTAAGAAAGAGTACAGTCTGAGGTATACTGCGCTATTTTAAAAATAAAAAACTAATAGTAATACAATATAGATATGACAGTTTTAGTTAACGGTAGTAACAAAAAGTAGCGAAAATATCCAAAGATTCCGAATTTTGTATGACCAACTTTTGATCGCATCCAATTTAATTATTAATCGATATCAAAAATAATAGTACCGTAAGAAAGAGTACATTCTGAGGTATACTGCGATATTTTAAAAATTAAAAAATAATAGTAATAAAATATAGATACGGCAGTTTTAAAAAAAAGTAACAAAAATTTCCTGATTTTTCCCGAATTTCAAAAAAATATTATCAAGAACCAAATTGAAATTGAAAAAAAAACTCGACGAGCTGCAAAAATTTACGTTGAGAGGTACTCTTTAAAAAAAAACTCACGGCTGAAGACTGAAAATTTGTACGTGTTTTGCTCACTCGCGGAAGAAATTTCGCTTCTTCAATTTTAACACTTAATAAACCCTAAACTAATAGCCGCATGGGAAAAAAATCTTAATAATTGTCCAGGGAATACGATGAAGAACAAACCATGTCAATTTTGTTTTTTTCCGATCAGTACTTTCTCGGGAAACCGTCTAAGAATCGAGCTAAACAGCACAGTTTTCAATTCTGCGGCGGCGGCGGTAACATTTTTTTAATATAGAGAGATAAAAAGCACCAGAGTTCTATATTTTGAAAATTTATCACTGTTGACATTATAAAAAGACAACAATATTTATTTTCTCATTTATACAGACTTTTTTCTACTTGTTTATATAGTTTGTTACTTAATAAGTATCCTCAACATGCATATTGAAAAATGATTTACTTTAATTTTTATTATTCTGTATAATTGAATAATATTCTAGCATAATTTAGTTAGATTATTTAATTTAAATGTTTGAACATTATTGAAATAACAAAAGTAATAAATATTATACAGTGAAACCTGTCTATAACCATTCTGTAGGGACCTAAATAAAATATTGTTATAGACAGTATCGTTACACACAGATTTCACTCTGTATATTGACAGTACACTGTAAAAAAAATCCCGTAAAATTTACGGTTTTAAACTGGCAGCTGGGTTGGTTGTGCTTAACCGTAAAAATTACGAAGTTAATCCGTAGAAATAACGGTTTTTTACCATACGAGAACAAGTTTTTCCCGTAAAAGTTACGAATTAAAACCGTATTCACAACAGTAGTAAGCAGAGGTACTGGTGAGACGGAAGTGACGTCATCAAAAGGGGGCGTGGCATCGTGACGGCACAACGTGACGGCATCATAACCGGAAGTGACGTATTGATTGTTGAGTTGAGGAGTATGGGTCCTGCTGCTGAACAAAAACATTAGGGTCGAGTGGAGTTGAGATGTTGGTTTCGGTTTAAATTTTTTTTAAAGTTTATCTACTGTTGAATGGCAACAGGGTAGTTTATTTAATTGGGAATGGCAACACTTGGTATGTTTACGTTTGGGACTTAGAAGTTTTTTATCTGAGATTTCACTGTGTACGTAAAGTTGAGGAGTAAAGGTCCTGCTGCTGAATTAAAACGTTAGGGTTGAGTGGAGTTGAGTTGTTAGTTTTTGTTTAAATTTTTTTTAGTTTATGTGCTGTTGAATGGCAACAGGGTAGTTCATTTAATTGGGAATGGCAACACTTGATTTGTTACATTCGGGACTTGAATTTGTTTTCTGAAATTTCACTGTGCGTGTAAAGTGGAGGTGTAGGTATCCTGCTTCTGATATTTTAAAATAATTTCTATTTTCTAGGAAGGGAGTTGAGTTGGATTTTTTATTCTTCTGAGATTTCGATATGACGTCGCCTAAAGTTGAGATTTTCTTGGTACTCGTGGCGCCATCTATTGGCATTTACTTGAATGAAAATAATTAAAAATGTTTAGAAATTAAATTAAATAAAAATTAGGTGATATTTTGGTGGGGTTTGAACTTAGTACAAATTGTACTCGCGTCCGAGGGTTAGTTTAGTGATTATAACCGTTCGGCCGCGAATACATGCTTAGTTACAGAGATTTAATTATGTGAAGGAAATCTTTCTTTGGTAAATGGTAATTGTGTGACGTCAGATTACTTGCCTGAACATGTCTAGACAAGTTTAGGCATGTTTGAACGATAGTTGTCTTGTTTGGACACGTTTGAACAGGATAGCGTTCACACAACACTTCATGTCAACCGGTGGTAGAGTTGAGTTACCTTCAAGCTGAATGGTGTTTTGCTATTGGTTGTTGATAAGATGTGGGTACCTCCCTGATTATTAAAACTTCTGTGATTGGTGGAGTACTATTTGTTGGAATTTAGTGGCAACGATAATTTTTTAGGGATGTTGTTTTACTGATCATGTCAATACTCTCCTGTCTGAGCACTAGTGTAGTTGAGCTTCTTGCTAATATTTTGTCTTGCTCCGTTTAATTTGCTTTTCATCATGGATGGTTCCAATTCCCTTTGCATTAAAACTATAAAGCGAAATTCTATTCAACCTAGTCCCGTAAAGAGAGTTCGTATTACTAAAAAAAGTGCATTGTCTGTGCTTGGTGAAAAACCAAAAATAAAATCTGTACCTATGCCTGTGGAAGAGCCAAAAATAACAATGGATTCGTTGCCTGATACGATGATACACCTTGGAGACAACATGTTCCTGCTTGTGAACAAGTTCACTGGACTGACCAGAGTGCACATTCGAAAGTACGTTACAGATGAGAGTGAAAGCTTACAGCCTACGAAAGAGGGAATTTCGCTTTCTCCAAAAGTGTGGGACTTGTTTATAAGCAAAGTGAGTAAATATTTCACTTTTGCTACTGTGGAATCTGTTAAGATTCTGGAAAGAGACCTATGTATGTCTAAGGAAGTTGTAGGAGACACGACATTCCTTATCCTACAAAGACTGTTTCGAAAAAGTGATAAGTGTTTTCATTTTGTGCCCGATCGTGTTGTGTTGCGTTGGGAACACATCTTCAAAATCTGTGAGAACTACGAGCGTGTTGCTGAACGTGTGAATAATTCATTATTTGCCTACTCTCTGTATTATTATGTGAGTCATGAACTTGAAAAGTTTTCGTCACTGATTTCCAAAGATACTTACAACGGTGACCCTGACAATCCAGAAGGGGTAGTTGAATTGAAAAATGCTTTGTGTGCACATTTAGAGGATATTATTTCAAAAGGTATAACTAATACTGCGGACTGTTTCGGATGTAAGAATTATATTGTGAACGACGTTGCGCATACCTGTTTAGATACGAGTAAGGAAGAATCTTTTTCTATAAAGTTTACTTCTATTCTTTACAGTATTGATTGGCGTGATTTTGCTGTGACCTTCGTTCAAAAAAATTGTATGCTATTAAATTTTCAGTATTTGATTTTGCAAGGTGACTTTTTTGAATGTTTAAATGTGAAGGAACTCATAGAATCTGTGCGAGAAATGTATGTAAATTCCAATTATATCTCCCCATATTTTACATCAGTGTAATGTTTTTTTAAACTTTTGTTATAAATGAATAAAATTTTGTTGATTTTTACTACACCTGTGTGCGTTTCATTTATTTTTATATATTTTAGTTTTTTAATTATTTATTTTACTAACTTGTTTCTTTGTGTACAGTATGCTTACCAGCGTTTTTGATTTAATTTGTTATTGCTGGTTGTTTTTAAAATATCATTTTTTGAAAATTTCTTCATAAAACTTTAGTTTTTAGCTCTCTATTTCAATAGGAAGATTTTTTTCCTGAAAGGTTAGAGAAGTATATAAATAGTGTGTTTCTTATAATTTAACAGTCATTATGAATATCAGCTTTAGGTTAGACCACAACCGCTGCTGCAATGGAAGAAATTCTGAATCAGACATATCGGAATCCCAAACTCCCAGGCAGCTTTGGTGGTATAAATGCTTTACAGCGTGCTTTAAAAGGTCGTGTAAAAAGAAAACAGATAAGAAATTGGCTACAAACGAAAGATTCGTATACTTTACACAAGCCTTTGCGGCACAAATTCCAGAGAAATCGTGTAATAGTAGGAGGATTAAACGAACAGTTTCAATCTGATTTAGTGGACATGCAATCTCTCGCCCCTCATAACGATGGGTATAAGTATTTGCTTACTTGTATTGATATTTTATCTAAATATGGATGGGCCATTCCTCTGTTAGATAAAAAATCTACAACTATAAAAAGAGCTTTTGAAAAAATATTTTTGGAACGTACTCCTCAATCCTTACAGACAGATGCTGGGAAAGAGTTTACCAATAAACTAGTGCAAAATTTCTTAAAAAAGAAGAAAGTTCATTTCTTTACCACACATAATTCAACAAAAGCTTCAATTGTTGAACGCTTTAATCGTACCCTTAAAACTAAAATGTGGAAATACTTCACTGAAATAAATACGAAGAGATATATTGACGTCATAAACCAATTGATGCATAGTTATAACCATACTTGGCATCGTAGTATTAAAACAGAGCCTTCATCAGTGACATTACAAAATGAAGGAAAAGTATGGGATACATTATACGGACAGCAATCTGATGTAAAACAGAGCAGTTCAGAGTTAAAGGTTGGCAATACTGTTCGTATTAGTCGGGAGAAAATGCACTTTGAAAAAGGATACGAACAAAACTGGACAAAAGAAATTTTTACTATTGATAAAATAATACCTCGGATACCTGTTGTGTATAAACTGAAAGATTTAGCAGGGGAAGTGATACAAGGAAGTTTTTACAAAGAGGAATTGCAAAAGATTTCGGATTCCGGATTTTATCCAGTAGAAAAGGTTTTAAAGAAAAGAAAACGTCATGGAAAAATGGAATACTTTGTGAAATTTCAGGGTTATCCTGAAAAATTTAATGCTTGGGTTGAGGATGTCAAAATGATATAAATAGAGCTGTTACTGTACTTACCTTTTATTTTTTTCGCAGTACGATGTCGTTCTACATCACGCTTCCCAGCGACAGCTCTATTGAGTTTTATCCTGGCAATACAATGTCTCACTTCTATACGAAACTTTCCACACGTATGGAACTCTCAGGTGAATGGGAAGTAGGATTAGTTGAAATGATTTATCCCAGAATGTGGAATAACATTATTGATGGTGAAAATTCTTTTGAATATAATCTAGGAAACGGAGTAAAAATTGATGGAAAAGTAGCGTGTGGTTTTTATGATTCTCCGAATGACATTTTAAATACATTTCCAAAGCACATAAAAATTCAAATGAAATATAACAAACACACTAAAAAGGTGGTGGTGCAGCTCACTAACGGTGCAACGCTGCGATTATCCAAGGGATTAGCTGAAAACTTAGGTTTCGAACCTAATCAAGTGATTGGAGAAAATTTTATTCCAGGAAATGGAGGCCCAGATACAGTAATCACTGAGAGTCCTTTTGTCGCGGATCCTCATGTTGATTTACATTTGCTGTACGTTTACACTGATGTCATTCAGCCTGAAATTGTTGGTGGGATCTTAGCTCCTCTTTTGCGAACTCTGACAGTGAAGGGAAGAGATGGTGATATGATTCAGGAACAATTTGAGAGACCTCATTACTTACCAGTTTCCAGAAAATTTTTTGACTCAATTGAAATTATTATAAGGACGCACACTGGTCGTTACGTCTCATTCGAAAGAGGAAAGTTGATAGTGAAACTACATTTTCGCTTGAAACAGATCATATAAAAGAGTGTTCCTTTCTGAATTGATTAATTTTTCATTTTTGCATTCAAGACAAGAAGTAACACAATGTTGGTGCCTTACACGTGTTGTACAAAAAAGTTTGAAAATTATTATGCAGGACAAATCGGAAATGGTCTACCCTACTACAAAGGAGTTGTTTTTCAGAAAGGACACGGAATAGGAGGTTTTTTTGCAAAACTCTTTCGCAGAGCATTGCCTTTATTGATAAGTGGTGCAAAAACGGTTGGAAAAGAAGCATTACGGACAGGAACAATGGTTGCTAACGACATGTTGTCGGGCGAAAAATTCAAAACATCTATTAAAACTAGAGCAAAAGAAACCGGAAAGAAATTAGCAAGAAAGGCAGTTCAAAAAGCAGATGAAATGATTGGTCACGGAAAGTTTAAAAGGAAACGCAAACGCTCAAAACGTTCCATTTCATCTAAAGTCAAGAAGGTGCAAAGACGTGATATTTTTGACTCATGATACTATGGCTTTTCTACTAAAAGATTCTCCAGAATGTGTAAAATCCGAGTTAGAATTATTCTCTTTACCTCCAACGCAAACTGTTATCGAGAGAGGTCAGTGGGTTGAATTTCATCCGCTAGCCAATGTTTCTGATGGAAGCCCTGTCGAATTCAATGTCTCTGGAAGCGGAGACGAATATCTTGATTTATCACAGACTCAATTATATGTCAAAGCTAAAATTTTAAAAAGTGATGGCAAACCAATCACAGACGAAAGTAAAGTAGGGCCTGTAAATCTCTTTTTGCATTCCATGTTTTCCCAAGTGGATATAAGTTTAAATGAAAGACTTGTTTCTTCCAGCAATAACACTTATCCTTACAGAGCCATGATAGAAAAACTACTAAATCACGGTTATGATACTAAAACATCCCAACTTTCTTCGGAACTGTTTTTTAAGGATACCGCCGGTCGAATGAATGTTTTTGATTCGACAGATACTGAGCCTAACGATGGATTCAATAAGCGGACAGAAATGTTCAAACTCAGTACATCGGTTGATATGATTGGTCGATTACACTTGGATATGTTTCATCAAGAACGACTCCTTCTTAACATGGTAGATGTGAAAATTAAGCTTATTCGTAGCAAACCGGAATTTTGTTTACTGGGAGATGGAGAATTTAAAGTTTCACTAGAACATGCTTCCTTATTTGTTCGTAAAGTGAGAGTCAGTCCAGGTGTTGTTATAGGATACGCAAAGAGTTTGGAAAAAGCAACAGCCAAATATCCCATTAACAGAGTTCTTTGTAAAGCTTACTCCATTCCTGCAGGCAATATGAGTTTTGTTCAAGATAACATTTTTACGGGACAGATGCCTAATCGTATCGTGATCGCCTGTGTTGATAATGACGCGTTCAATGGACACTATAAAAAGTCTCCCTTCGAATTCAAACATTACAATATCAATTTCATTGGAGTCTACGTGGATGGTCAACCCATACCTCATAACCCACTTCAACCAAATTTTGACAAAAATCAATTTGTCAGAGCATATCAGAACTTATTTACGAATGCCGAAAACAGAGGTCTATACCTCTCAAGGTCAGAATTCTCAAAAGGTTATTCTTTATTTTGCTTTGATTTATCCCCAGATTTGTGTGACGGTTCACATCTAAATCTTGTTCGTCATAGTAATTTAAGAATAGAAATTAAATTTGCCACCCCCTTACCGCAAACAGTTTCATTGTTAGTCTACGCTGAGTTTGAAAACTTGATTGAAGTCAACAAAGCTCGAAATATTCTCTACGATTTTGGAAACTGATGAATTCGTCAGACATTTATAAAATCTTATCTCGTGACCCTATTTCGGCGAGATATTTCTCGGGTGTTTTTCCTTCGGACAAAATACCAAAAGTTAGAAAGTTTCCCTCTGCTATGGTGTTGAATACTGATAAACATTATGAAAAAGGAACTCATTGGCTTGCCGTCTACATTCAAGATAAAAACACAGTTGAATTTTTTGATTCCTATGGATTGCCTCCCGACGCATTTGGACAAGACATAACAAGATTTGTCAAGACTTTTCAGCATGTTCATTGGAACGAGGTTCCAGTTCAAAGCGTAACATCTAACGTATGCGGACATTATTGCATATATTTCATTGTTAAACGATGTCAAGGATTATGTATGAAATCTATTCTTACTCAACTTAGTGGAAAGAAGAATGATTTTAGAATGTTTCAGTTTGTCAAGAAAAGATACGGTGTAACCATGGTTTTTAAAAATTAAAAGTTAGATTTTCAGTAATACTGTCTCCTGTTGTTGTTATTTCTTCTTTTTTTTTAGAGTTATAAAAAGGTTTCAAATTCGAGTGAAATCACCAGTTTATGAAACGTTTAGGATGAAGTAAGACGTGCAAAAAAAATGGCCAACACAACTATACGAATTCTTTTAACAGCATTGCTTATATTTTCCTACCTTGGGTTTTCTGTGTTTATTATTTTGACTTGTCTTAATTGGCCAAAACATGAATCATGCTCTTTAGCACAAAATAAAACGACGCTTGAAATGTATAAAATTTACCAAAAAATTGATTCAGTGGGATTTATTAAATGCAATGAATTTTCCAATCTGTTCTTCAGTCACTCAGTTTGTGGAAAAACAATATGCGATTGTGTTCGCAATTCTTTAAATGTCTTTGAAAACCACTGCTTGGAATTTACTCAAAATATTGTCGATTCAATCAGCGAGTGTGAACTCGTTGCACGCACAATTAAAGGTTGTACAGACATTGTCTGTAAAGTATAAAAGTCCAAGCTTTTTTTAAAACTAAGCACATATTGGAATATGGAGCTCCCTAAGCTTGTTCATCCTTCTACATGTCTTCTCAGTGGCCCTACAGGTTCAGGAAAAACCGTTTTCATAAAAAAGCTTTTAGATCATAAAATGTTTGATCCAATGCCTACGCATATTGTGTACTGTTACGGAAGCTACCAACCACTTTTTAATTCCATGAAGAATGTAACTTTTGAAGAAGGTTTACCCTCTAACCTTAGTTCCATTCGAAATGCTTTAATTATTATAGACGATTTAATGTCAGAGTTAGCCAGTGATACTCGTTTAAGCAATCTTTTTACGAAAGGGAGTCATCATAGAAATCTTTCAATTATCTTTATAACTCAAAACTTTTTTCATCAAGGCAAAGAAATGAGAAATGTTCATTTAAATTCACATTACGTGGTTTTGTACAAAAATCCTAGGGATAAAAGTCAAGTAACACATTTAGCAAGACAGATGTTTCCCAGGAAAACCAAAGCTTTTCAAGAAATTTTTGATGATGCTACCT
The DNA here is from genome assembly GCA_947359465.1 of Metellina segmentata. Classification (NCBI taxonomy): domain Eukaryota; kingdom Metazoa; phylum Arthropoda; class Arachnida; order Araneae; family Tetragnathidae; genus Metellina; species Metellina segmentata. The sequence goes on from OX375882.1 coordinate 95,130,757, forward strand.
CAACACCCTTTAGTTATTTGCTCATTGACCTAAGACCTGAGACGAATGAGCGGTTGCGGTTACGTGCAGGAATATTTCCTGGCGATAAACATTTTGTATATGAACCTCGCTAGGTCATTTTCTCTTTTTGACATCTCCTTGTTCAAAGTGACTACATGTGTAGCGGTTCAAAGCCTATATAAAAAACAAAGTGTACAAGCACAAGAAATCATTTTCCATCGGGATGCCGTCTCAGAAGGATGTGGAATACCTGAAACTCCTGCAGAAAAACCGAAGAAAAGCAAATGTATTGAAAAAATGTCCGAACAGTCTTATCAAATCTGTTTGTGAATGTGTATTAAATCTTTTAAAAGGAAATCTTCCAATCAGTAAACGTACAAAAAATCGACTAGTCCCTTTCAAAAAAACTTTAAGAAAATTATCTGAGAAAAAGGTACCCCTGTATAGAAAAAGACGTCTTTTGGTACAAAAAGGTGACGGATTTTTATCCTTTCTCATTCCGAGAGACTGCCTTAAGTGTCTTATCATCACTCATCCATGGAACACAGTAAAAAGTTTGCTTTGGTGCCTGTTGATAGTATGCAGCAATTTGAGGATGAGCATTTGAGTGATTTAGACACACAGATTCAAAATATATTGAAAAGAAAAATGGATGATGATGAAAAAGCTAAGTTATATACTCAGATTTTGCAAAAATATGTCTCATTCCCAGATGTTAATGCAATTAATCCTCTCAAAGAACAACTTCTTGAGCCAAACCCTGAAAACAATATTGATACAGAAAATAAAATTCTGGAATCTGTTCCTGTAAAGTACAAAGATTCTACGAAGAAAATGTTGGAATTTTTTAAACAACATAAAATTTCCTGGAATCAGAACAAAGAACTCATGTTGAACGATAAAAAGATCCCTGGCTCGGATATCGTACAACTTGTAAATTTTCTATTGAGAAACAGAATTCGAAAACCAGTTGCCTTTGAACAATTTAAAGAAATATTAAATGTTAACTATTTCCCTCAAGACTTTATCAAAAACAAAAACTTAACTAAAGTTAAGTCTATGTATGCGAAGCCTAAAAAAGTCAATGGAAGAAATGTATCTTCAAACAGATGGCTGAACTTGTAAAATTTTCTAACTTTCGTGTTTTTAATAAATAGTATTGATACTTATTTTAGGCTTGTTGATTTATTTTTTCAACTTTTCCTCATTTCATTAATGTATTATATTGACACTTTTTTTTTATTCTTATGTATTTTTTTTTTGAAGTATAAATTTTTTCTAAAAAAAGAAGTATCAAAATTAATTGTTTTCTCTAAAAACACCTTTTTAAAATTTTAAAAAGTAAATTTTTTCTTCAAATTGTTACCATACGTACTAACGAATAGATGATTTCACATGTATGGAACTTTTCACAAAAAATGAAACATAAGCAACAAATAAAAAAAAAATGTTTATTAATTTCTTAACAAAATAAAAAATCTTTACAATATAGATTTTACAAACAATTATATAGATATACCTAATACCCATAGGGTAATGTAGTGAAATCGGGTTGAATGACCCTCTTATTGTACACTATCCTGTATACCTTAGTTTCGTGTTTATTTAGTACTCTTCTACGTTTTGCCTCCCTGGTAATTTTGGCGGGATTTACTACTGGAATGGTCCGGTCATCCATATCTAGCACCAGACTTACCATGGAATTGTAATTAATTAGCTGTGTATTTCTAAAGTTGAGAGTAAATCCTCTCACTTTGCAGCAAGTTTTCCCAGTGGCAGTCTGGTAAGCGTAGTTTTTGTGTGGGTCCTCCTGAGAAAGAAAAAAGTTATAAGAAAATTTTTTCCACTAAGAAAATTTTTTTTGGTCACATCCTGGGTGTGTATACTTGAAAAAATTAGTTATATATGACACATTACAAAATACCAAGTTGGGCAACCAAAATTGGGAATTCACGAGTTCTAAAATAAACGCTTACAAGAAATCTGAGTTTCGATATTACGCATGAGGCTATAATGTTAATTCTTAAATATCATGCATTAATTGTTTTTTTTTCTCTTTTTTCATTAAAAGAATAAACACTTTTTTTTCCCGCTGAATGATTTGTAAAATTCTTTTTTAAGTTAATAAAATAAAGAAAATTCTTTTAAAAAAGGACTGCTTACCAGAAACGAATGAGGAAATGGTATCGCCGTCCAATTCGTCAGTGAATTCGCCTAAGAAATTTCCCAAGGGAGGCTCATATGTTGAATCTTTCGAATAGATGATCGAATCCGTGTCGTGGTACAGTACTCTTCGCCCTAGCTTGTCCATTTCACCATATAGCTTGATGCGTGCCCAAGCTGTAGTAAAAGCAGCCAAAAAGATGTTTGTGGAGGCGTCTTGCTCAACGAACTCCTTAGACTTTTGCCACTGGATGGCAGCTACCTCTGGCGTGGGTAAAAATACGTCCTTGATCTGAAAAGATAAGAGATGTGTTACAAAAAAGTGAATACGCTGTGTTGCTCCAGTACGATGTTAATTGAACTACCTTTTCTACCAAAACAGAATTTAAACAAATAAGGCATGAAATAAATATAAGAATAGAAATTACGTTTTTAGTAGGGTCCGTCAGCATGTTGTTAAACATAGGTATCGTGTTAACATATGTTAGTTGCCCCTTTAGAGTATTCATTCCCCATCTGTAAGATCAAGGTACTTATTAATATTTACACCAAATAACAGGTTCTCTCTCTCTCTCTCCAAAAAAAATATGAAGATCTTACCGTCCCCAAAAACTATTTAAAGCCAGCTTTGCCACTTGTCTCCGCCCAGGGTTTTTTTTAATATTGACTGCGTCTAACTTTATGCCTTCACGTTCTTCATATAGCCTAATGTAAGCAAGTTTTTGGACATCGGTCACACACTCAGAAGGCCATCCACTGCTCTCCTGTTTAATTTTTAAAAATAAATCGATGTATGATCGAAATAGGGAGTCGGATTTGTTATCAAAGTGATAAACCTCGTAGATCTAAAATAAAAACAAGATTAAAGAAAAATTTATGCATAAAAGGTAAAAGAAACTAAAACATTATAAAGTTATTTAAAAAAAAAAAGCTATTCACGTGTGTAAACCGATATCCTTTTTGCTCTGCCAGTTTCAACTCCTCGCTCACCCATGTACCAATAAGGGCCCTATCATCATCGGTATGGGTGCAAGGACTTAGCTGCAAAGTTTCGGCACAAGTTCGGCACAGCGGAAACATTAATTTTTCATGGCATCGGTATGGGAGCACAGGAAAATACAACTGCTTGGGTGGTATAACCCTGCAATGTATTAACCCAAAATAATCATTCACATCCTTGCAATCTTTGGTTATTACTTGAGGATGACCAACAGGGTATGTGCAATATTTGTTAACCTAAACATACATACATACATACATACATACATACATACATACATACATACATACATACATACATACATACATACATACATACATACATACATACATACATACATACATACATACATACATACACACATACACACATACACACATACACACATACACACATACACACATACACACATACACACATACACACATACACACATACACACATACACACATACACACATACACACAGACACACAGACACACAGACACACAGACACACAGACACACAGACACACAGACACACACACACACACACACACACACACACACACACACACACACACACACACACACACACACACACACACACACACACACACACACACACACACACACACACACACACAGACACACAGACACACAGACACACAGACACACACACACACACACACACACATATATATAACCTTAGCAATAGATAGTATACAAACTAATGGAACTTTTAATTTTCAATAGTTGAAATCGTGTAATTCTTACCTGATATTGATAAATGGTATTATTATCGGGACAAAAACCATCTACCGATATTCCAGCGACTTTTCTCTCTCCTCTTCCGTTGAGAGCATGGTCAATATGGATCCCGTTCTTAAATTGTAAGAAATCCAGCCACCGGATACCATCAGCACTGAAATTTGTTTCATTCACGTATCCGTGCGCGGGAACCATACCAATGGTTTGGGGCTGTATGTGGCTGCTCCTGTATGTAGCCATACAGGCAGATGCAATCGTCACATACCTGAAAAAAAAAATGTTTAGTTAATATAAAGATAAATATAAAAAAAGTAGTCTGATGTATTGTCTCATATATAAAGGAAATATATAAAAAAAATCTGATTTAGGAAAGGTGTTTACCTAAAGGGATCCACACCAGCCACTTCCATAAATTGAGTCCTGAACTCCAAACAACAACGGCGAAGGATGTCAACGTCTGATCTGAAGAAAAAAATTTTGTTGTTGCTGTTGTTGTTTTAAAAAAGAAACTGTTAATCACAAATAATGCTGAACAAGAAAATGTCAAGTAACATATACCTGCAATAGGAGAATATTTCTTTTGGAAAGTTAAAAACGTCTCCCTTGCGTTCCTCATGCCAGGCCAGGAATGTCTTTCTGGCTGTAGTGGTCATCCCATCAGGGCTATAATAATGAGGGTCAGGGAGGGGTCCAACGTAAGTTTGGTTCTCACGGGTGTTGAAGAGGTGAGGGAAATACCTCTTTTTCAGCTCCGTAAGTCCAAAACAGCCGGGTAGTTTTGCCAAGGCCATTGGCAAGAAATTTAGAGAATCGATGACTCTGACGTCAACCCCTTTATGGTGTAAAGTCATCAGTAACGATCCGTTAGGAATAACATCAGGTGCTGTTCCTTGCTTCAACATCCACTGAATCAAAAACTGACCATCGAACCTAAAAGTAGAAAAAATTAACCAAGTTCCTAAAATGAAAGAAAAAAAGCATGTGCCTATTAAACATAAGGAAATTAATTCATTGGTCCTGATCCATTGTCCATCGTTTCTAAAAGTAGTGCGAACCTAAAAATAGAAAAATTAACTAAGTTCTAAACATAAAAAAAAGCATGTGTCTATTAAAACATACGGAAATTAATCCATTGGTCCTGATCCATTGTCCATCGTTGCTAAGAGTAGAGATGACTAAGTTACAAAAAAAAATATGTAAAAAAATGTTAACATAAACAAATTTATTTACCCTTTCATGTTGTGAGCTACAGCAGTATAGCCCTTGTGTTGAGGAGCAAACAGCCAGGCACAAAAATCGTCACAAGCCGAATACCTCTGAAACACCTTCTCTTCACCAGTTGCATACTGTGCCACCGCAAAGTTCACTATGTGTTCCCCAGAAGATTGATCCGTTTCGAAATCAAAAAATATCAGCTTCTCACTGGGGTTCTTGGCTTCCACGGTTCGTAAGAAGCATAGATGTTCAGCAGCCACCACGAGTTCTTTGCAAGAAGGACACCTTGTATTTTCACAGCGGTGTTTGTCACGGGGGCAGTCCCTTCTCCGAATTACTTTGCAGCACTCCCTGCACTGATAAACCTGAAACGTATAAAAATAATATTAGAAAAATAAATAAGCAATAAAAAAGTAATACTGAGAAAAAAAGTCATGCACATGTATTCTTAAAATCACCGAAGAAAAAAAGTACCCTTACCCGATCACAGAGAGATAGTAATTGGTTCCCTGTGATGGACTTGTGTGCTACAAAGCAATCCTCCGAACTGCAAAGTCGATCACAATCCTGGCAACGTTGTTTCTGACCCGGATCACAATGTGTCCTTAAACACACTGGGCAGGATTCTTCACAACGGTGGTCTTCGACATTTTGAAAGGGCTTTTCACACTTCTCACAATAATTGTTTGCACCAAAAAAACCTTTCAATGATTTCACGACATCATAATGGTTATCGTGAAGCCACAAATTGATGCGTCGGGACCTATCAGGACCTTTGTATGCAACCTACAAAAATAAATAAACATACTTTTTAAATTTTTGTTAATGTTTTCGTTTACACTCTCTTCTTGCACAAAAAAATTTGGTAGTACAAACAAACTACATAATTGAACTGCAAAAAGAAAAGAGGTTATTAGATACAACCAAAAATATAATACATAGCATGTACATATATATACATATAAAAAAAAATATTTAAAGGATGCACATATACAGATAAAATAAAAAAGCATGTACACACACGCATATATATATATAAATAAATAAATACTATTAAAAAAAGACATATATACACATATATAAAAATATATATAAAGGATGTACATATATATAAATACATATGACATATATGAAGCATGTACACATTATAAATACTAAAAAAACAACATTTTTTACAAACAACAACAAAACAAAACAAACACACAAATAAAACAACAAAAAAGTACACTTACTCGGTTTAAGTTCTCTGAAGAGAGAACTACGATTTGAAGATCTAGATGATCCTCAAACTTTCTTATGTCCTCAAAGGTGCAAGGACCTAATGGCACTCCTGCAGCTTCATGGAGAGAGCGGGCTCTGTTCATCAAGGCTGGGCGTCTTCTGTTCCTCAGGGTGTTAATGTACGAGACGTTTTTTTCCAAGTGCGCCTTTCCATACACTATGGCTTTTGCACAGCAAAGACCCTCATCATCAAAAGGTATGGCCAAGATTGATCTTTTATTCAGCCTATCCATAGAAATGTTAATAGGTCTTCTGTTTCGACCGGAACCCACAGGTCGCTGAATGGTTATGACATCTATCTCAAAATTAGAATCCAATTTAATCTCTTCCTTAGATTGAAGTACCTTCATTATGCAGCTAAGTACTTTCTCAACCGTAATATTTGATACCGACATCAGGGAAGTAGACACGGGCTTGTCGAGTCCCTCTGCTTGAATGCAAAATCTTATAAGATCAGATGGACGTAAGGATTCCGTGGTACGATGTATGATAATCTCAAACAGCAACCTGACTGAGTTCACAATGGTCGACAAAGACATTCCTCTAACATCTTGCTGAAGTCGCTCTGGTTCCACTCGTGCCCTGTACGTAATTTCTTCAGCCTGATACTTATTATTCCGCCGCCGTGCTCGTTCTACAAGAACAATAGCATCTTCAATCTGTAAAAAAAAAAACATGATTAGTAAATATGATGGTATTGTTTTAGTCACTTCACTCTACTATAAATTTTTTCAGAGGAAAACATACACAAAATTACTTTTTTAACAATAGTTAGTTTTATGAGTTATATAAAATTACACTTACAGTGTGGGCTTCACTGTTTTCATCACAGTTTTCACCAACATGAAAAGGATTCGAGACTCCAGAAGTCTAATTAAAAAAAAAATGCGATTAAACAAAAAAAGGTTCAGAAAAAAAATCTTTAATGAAATAAAATATAACTCATATAAAAAAGAATACCTCAAATCCTGAACCCACTTGATAATACAATGGCAGTGGTATTGGGTTTTCAGTAAATAATTGAGAACATTCACCGAGAATCTAAAAATGTAAGATCCCATCTTAAATTTAGAAGAAAAACTATATATAAAAAAGTTTAAGCGCGAAAGAAAGTCAATGAAAATAACCTTACATTATCATCGTGTTCCAAGAAGTTTTGACACATTTCATCTATAAGCTAAAGATGAAAAGCAAGATCAATAATAAAATAGGTTTCACTACTTAGAAATGTCAAATAAATACGCTTGCTTTTTTTTAAGTATATAAACCACATAAAATAAAATAAATAATTTATTACAAGCTTACATCATCATCCGAATCTCTCATTGGGAAATCCGTGTCTTGAAAGAGTATCTATAATTACAATAAATTTTTCAGTTGAATTAAAATTTATTGCATTTATATAAAGTAATTTAATAATTTACTGGCTAAGTAGTACTATAGAAGAAAAAAAACAGTTTTGGACTCGAACCAAAAAAAAAATGCGTACTTACCGTAGCTGAAGATAAACCATCAGCTTTTTGAGACTTTGGGTAATCCATTTTTGAAAACACACTTGATGCTAAAAAAAACTAAGCTTTAAGGAGACAAGGTAAGAAATGTACTTGTATTTTCACTCTTGTCATTTAAATATTTTCACCAAGCACAGACAATGCATTTTTTTTTAGTAATACGAACTCTCTTTACGGGACTAGGTTGAATAGAATTTCGCTTTATAGTTTTAATGCAAAGGGAATTGGAACCATCCATGATGAAAAGCAAATTAAACGGAGCAAGACAAAATATTAGCAAGTAGCTCAACTGCACTAGTGCTCAGACAGGAGAGTATTGAGACATGCTCAGTAAAACAACATCCCTAAAAAAATTATCGTTGCCACTAAATTCCAACAAATAGTACTCCACCAATCACAGAAGTTTTAATAATCAGGGAGGTACCCACATCTTATCGACAACCAATAGCAAAACACCATTCAGCTTGAAGGTAACTCAACTCTACCACCGGTTGACATGAAGTGTTGTGTGAACGCTATCCTGTTCAAACGTGTCCAAACAAGACAACTATCGTTCAAACATGCCTAAACTTGTCTAGACATGTTCAGGCAAGTAATCTGACGGCAACAAGTCCAAACTGTAAACACTGCAATGACGTCACATTTGGTATTGCCACTCACCAGTACAGAAACTTTCATGTAATTAATAAATTCAAAAATAAAACAAATCTCCTATATTTCAAATTAAAACCAAAACTAACAACTCAACTCCCTTCCTAGAAAATAGAAATTATTTTAAAATATCAGAAGCAGGATACCTACACCTCCACTTTACACGCACAGTGAAATTTCAGAAAACAAATTCAAGTCCCGAATGTAAACAAATCAAGTGTTGCCATTCCCAATTAAATGAACTACCCTGTTGCCATTCAACAGCACATAAACTAAAAAAAATTTAAACAAAAACTAACAATTCAACTCCACTCAACCCTAACGTTTTAATTCAGCAGCAGGACCTTTACTCCTCAACTTTACGTACACAGTGAAATCTCAGATAAAAAACTTCTAAGTCCCAAACGTAAACATACCAAGTGTTGCCATTCCCAATAAAATAAACTACCCTGTTGCCATTCAACAGTAGATAAACTTTAAAAAATTTGAAACCGAAACCAACATCTCAACTCCACTCGACCCTAATGTTTTTGTTCAGCAGCAGGACCCATACTCCTCAACTCAACAATCAATACGTCACTTCCGGTTATGATGACGTCACATTGTGACGTCACGATGCCACGCCCCCTTTTGATGACGTCACTTCCGTCTCACCAGTACCTCTGCTTACTACTCACAACGGTTTTTTCCCATAAGAGATCCAGTTTTTCCCGTGAAAGTTACGAAGTAAAACCGTATTCTCGACGGTTTTCCCCATATGAGATCAAGTTTCCCCCGTAAAAGTTACGAAGTAAAACCGTATTCTCGACGGTTTTCCCCATATAAGACCAAGTTTCCCCCGTAAAAGTTACTAAGTAAAACCGTATTCACAACGGTATTTTGCCATATATCACATTTTTTCCGTAAAAGTTATGAAGTAAATTTGTAGTCGCAACTGTTTTTTACCATGAGATCTAGTTTTCTCTGTATGTTTCAGTTTTCACTTGTTTACATAAATTTAATCGGTGAAAGTTACAACCAGTTACCATAAAAAATACAGTATAATTTCGCAATCAGAACTATTTTTAACTATTCAAGAACAAGTTTACTGTAGTTTTTAGTTTATAACTGTTTACAAAACCATATGGAATTGAAGTTACAACCAGTTACCATAAAAAATATGCTGCAATTATGCAGTGAATATGGTTTTACCACAAAATAATGCAATTACACTAAATACTATAAGGTTTACAAATTGTGTAAAAATGTAAATATCAGCTATACAGTTGAAACAGTTTTGCGCACAAAATAATGGGTTTTCTCTGAAATTTAGTTTCGAAGTGTGGATAAAATGATAAAGTCATCTTTTAAAATAGTATAGAACTATTGCAGAGCAAATAAATTAAAGAAAAATACTGTGCCGTACACAGTACCTTTTATTCATAATACTGTCAATATACAGTGAAATCTGTGTGTAACGATACTGTCTATAACAATATTTTATTTAGGTCCCTACAGAATGGTTATAGACAGGTTTCACTGTATAATATTTATTACTTTTGTTATTTCAATAATGTTCAAACATTTAAATTAAATAATCTAACTAAATTATGCTAGAATATTATTCAATTATACAGAATAATAAAAATTAAAGTAAATCATTTTTCAATATGCATGTTGAGGATACTTATTAAGTAACAAACTATATAAGCATGTAGAAAAAAGTCTGTATAAATGAAAAAATAAATATTGTTGTCTTCTTATAATGTCAACAGTGATAAATTTTCAAAATATAGAACTCTGGAGCTTTTCATTTAAGAAACCTTGATAACTTTTATTAAATAGCAAAACACCTTTAAATATGGTTACATTATACACTGTGCTGTGCTGAACACGATAATTACATAATGTTTTGTGAGGTACATTTGTTTGTTGCATATAATTTAAGTAATTACAAAATGAGCAGGCAAAAATATACAATAAACAGAAATACAAATATAATCAGGGTTCATTGATTGTAATTTTTAAAAATCAAACCACGATTACAATAGAATAACTTTGATGCAATTAACAGAATCAAGATACCTAATATTTTCATATCTATTCAATGAAATGTTCAACACCATTCAAAGTCCATAAGTTTATTTTATAAGGTCAAAACTTTTTGATTCATGGATTTCTTTTTTTGGAGGCTTTGGATCCTTTATCAGGATTCATCCTTAGAAAACACCTGTAAAATACAAATAGGACAGAGAAAAATTCTTTAGTGATTTTGCTTTATTCAAAGTTTAACAAGTTTATTTAACCTTTAACTGCTGTCATGGGTCTCACAGACCCCGAGTGACAGGTCGTTTCCACCTCTCAAAGTGAATATTGGTCAATGTCCTATTCAGTACCTTCCTACTACGTCCAAGAGAAGCCACATTCCAACACTAGTTTGGATGTCCCAACTATTTCGTATTTCACACTATTTGCATTTCCCCCACGGTCTCTTAGACCCTTCACAGCATTTGCGTTAGTGTTCTTGCTGAATGAAATAGTCTGTTTGAGAATGGAATTTCAGCTGAGTCTAAAATGGTAACAAACTTTACTAAGAAACTACCTCTGTATCTAGCACAAAAAGAAGTTCAGGATATTGTTGATAATTGGTCGGAAATAGAGTACTGGGACAGTGAAATTTCGGATACTATTGAAAGCAAACATGAAACGGATTCGGAAATTTATGCAGATGAAGACATTTCAAGTGCGTCTTCACAAGAATATTTCTACGGAAAAAAAACTTCAAATGGGATGCTGGGAGGGGGAACCTAATCGTGCCATTAGAACACCAAACCACAACATAGTTTTAGTTTCCAGGGTTGAAATGTCCTGCAAAATTAGTTCCGAAAGCTGAGCCTGATGAGACATGGAATCTACTTTACTTGTATAGTAATATAAAATATATTCATGTTAAGAATTGAATTATCTAAATTTAAAATGTATAAATAATAATTATCTAAAGAATCTTTCATTAATATATATTAATTAACTTTATACACACTTTAGTGAGCGAGGTCTGAGAGACCCCTCCACACTAGTCACGAGACGGTTTGTAACACAGCAGTTAAGGGTTAAAGCTAATTTAAAAAATACAATCAAACACTATAGCACCCAACCCTTTTTTTAAATAAATGTCATGTGAGAAATTAACTGCGACAAATCAGTTAAAGTAATGTTCTCGCATGTACTTAAACTACAATTTACAATTGTGCCTTCAATTCTTCACATTTCTTTGACAAATTTATGATCTTGAAAAACATGAATTGTACAGGGTGTCCTAAAAGTTCCTGTACTGACGATTCGTGAATTTACTATACAAAATCAACAAACTTTAAAACAAATATTTTTATGTTAATGGTGAAAAGCACTTATAAACGAAAAAAATTTGGACTTACATTTATAGTAAATGTTTAAAATTTCTGCAATTTTCTTGGGAGGCAAAGCTGAAGTAGTTTACACATATTTTTAGAAACACCTTTCAAAATGCTGGGAATGACTTCTTGTATCTTTTAAGTAATGGCACTTTTCAGATCACCTATTGTTTGGTGATTATCTTCATAAACTTTGTTCTTTAAATATCCCCACAGAAAAAAAGTCAGGAATGTGTAGATGACGGAACGAGGTGGCCAATGGTTTCTTGAGATGAGTCGATCGCCAAAAAAATCTTGAAGCATGCCCGTGGTGTCATAACTTGTATGGCAGGTTACAACGTCTTGTTGGAACCAAGAGTCTTGTTCATGCACTTCTAATATTCCAAAAAATTGTTGATTAAGTTGATATACTGTATCTGGGTCATTCTGAAATTAAGTGGAAATTTGAGTCACATGTATTTTTTTTTTAATGAATTTCATGTGTCAATTGATTTTTATACAATAGTAATAGATCTTAATTGAGGTATATTTTCATCAGATATCTTCAAGTGAATAAATATTTGCATATTTATACTTAAAAAAGTGAATTAAACATGGAAAATATCACCTCCGTGGCTGTTCTTAACCCTGTTTCTAGGTTAAGAAATATAGTTGAAACTTAAAAAGTATAAAAATTCCTTTATTTAATAGCTGTATTTAATATTAATAGTTTCATTGTTAACAGTTTTCATTTCATTGCACCAGAAATTATTATATTTTTCATTAAATTTAATGTTGAAAAATCAGTAAATTATTTTGTCCCTACTATTTTTGTCAGCTCTGCATAAAAAGTAAATAACCTTTAAAAAAGTCTACTAGAAGGCAGTACATGTCTGAAAGTGTAATTAAAAGAAGCTCTAATGAGCCATCTTTACTGTAAGATATCTTTGACTCAATAGCAAGTATGATTTTGTCTGTTTCTTATATTTGCACTCAGAAAATTCTTGAGTTCTTTTAACAATGTCACTGCCATGGCATTTTTTAACTTAATATATTTTCATTTATTGCTGAACTTTTTTCAACAACATATAGTTAGAAAATGTACAAAACAATCTGGAAATCAAAGCACATGGCTGGGATTGTTTTAGGTTAGGCATAAATGTGGTCCAACCATTGAAATTTCACCTCCATGGAGGTGAGCAAATATTTCTTATCAGGAATTTGTACAATGATATGGTAAAATAGTGATTATAAATGGTTATTTATTAAAGTAAGAACAATCTTGGGTAAACAAATAAGCAGTCCAATTGTTTTTTCTCTAACCAGTACCAATTTAACTTGCCAATTGGTTCCGATTTGAACCTGTAGAATAAAGCCTAATAACTTTATTTGATTTACAATGTTTGAACACTTGTAACTTTGGGTCTGATTATGTACACTGATAAAATCTTTTAATTTTTCCTTAAAAATATGCCATTGAGTTGGGAGATAATTTAAGGATCCTCATGACTGAAATTCTCTTTGTTGTTTCTGACATACTACCAGTTGGTATCATGTCAATCTGGCCTAGTTGGTACCATGTCTAAGAAATCTGATATAATCAAATTTAGGAAAGTCTGGAAGGAGTCTTAGCAAAAAAGAAATAGAATTAAAAATGATCCAGAACTTTACGACATAAAAGAGGGCTCAGCAAAAAAAATAGGTTGAAAAGACAAGAAAATTTTGTTTGAAGGAAAAAAAAAATTAATATTCCACCAAACAGAGTGGAGTAGTTAACCCAGATGAAGCTGTTGGGTATTGCAACCTGATGTAAGAAACATGTGCATGTGAAAAGCATGAAAATGTTTTGTTAACTTTTGAAAAATTAAAAAGCCTCAAAGTTCTTAATTACAATGATTTAGATTAGATGGTTAAATCTCTGCTGTCAGGATGTAGTAAAAAGTGAAGAAGAATGTCTGGAAAGAAGTGCATTAACAAACACGTTGAGACAAATGATTACATGTGTTGAGCAATGGAAGAGGAAAGAAGTTTACAGTGAAATAAATAAAAAAAAGTCAGCTAAGAAAGTGGTTAAATCAAAAGTTGAAATAGAAGTCAAAGCGCTAGTTAATAAATTTAATGATATGCTTCGTTACTTCATGAAGCATGTTTGCAACATAGTCCCATCAATACAGGTCAATTTTCAACCTAAAGATAACCTTGGAACAGATGAGATACTGATACATGTTGATTTTGGGAGATACAACATGTGCATTTCAGAGATTCACATGACCAAATCACATTACATAGATAAATTGAAAATAGTGAAAAACTTAATGTTCTGTCATTCTACTCATTGTCTGAATCTTTGCGACCCGACTCAAATGCATTTAATGAATATGTAATTGTCAAAGTATTTGGTAGAAACAGTGTTTGCTATTATGTGGCAAATGTCATTGAATGTTTTGAAGCTTCTTACCAGATCCGCTTCATGTCGAGATGACATGACACTAAAAACAAATTTGTTTCCTATGGAGAATGTGAAGCAACAGTTCAAGATGAGGTTATGGCCATTTTAAAACAACTGACAATGAATACTCATGAATAGTATATTTTTGATTAAATACCTGAAGACTATTTACATTGTGTTAGATGAATCTGAAACATCTCGTCACCTCCAAGTTTTAAGGAAATAAAAAATTGGCTTTAATTTGCTTAAAATATTGTCTTGACCTGTTTCAGTTGCACAACTTCATTGCCCTAACATGACATAAATACATAAAATAAATTCTAAACCTTTAATTTTATTTCTCAAAAAGTTTTGACTGTCAAATTTCTATTTAATTTCAAAATGATCCATATTTACTCGGTATTGCATCACTTGGATAGTTATGTCGCTAAAATTATTTGCATTCAAAATAAGTTTAAAACAGCGCAATTCTCTGAATGCGTGAAATTCATCTTGCAATGAAGAACAAAATGACGTGGAACTTTATTATCGAACAACTTGAATGGAAAGAAAATAAAACGATAAAAATTAAAGAGCCGATAAAATTCAATAATTAAAAAAAAAACACGGGCAATAATTATTTTTAAAGTTGGAGTACGGGAACTTTTAGGACAACCTGTAGTTTTTAAAACAGAGATGGCAAGATTGAGCACCATAAGGGAATGTTACTCCGTGAACATTTCGATGCAAACTCCAGAGGACAACATAGGGTTTTATTAATTTTGTTTTGAAATTACAGAGAGAGAGTTCACATTTAAACACAGACATTACGGTAAGAATCTAATTTCTAAAAATTAACAAAAGGAGCATGAAAAGTAAGTAAAAGCTCACCTGATAATTAGAGTTGAAACTATTTGAGCACTCGTCGATCAAAAATGGCGCCCAAACAACATACGATTTGGTTGCCAACTGATGAATAACGAAAAGCTTAAATAAAAGTCGAATCGCACTTTTATTTACATGATGTTCAAAACCATAAAATAATTGCTGAAAAATAAGAGCAAGTGTAGAAAATAATCTTAAAATGATTTAAGAAAAGGGAAAGTTATCGTACGCAAAGCAATACCGTAATGACGAGAACTCGAATTTGAACTGACGGTTTTAAACCGTATATGGCTAGAGTGAAAAACGGTAAAAAACCGTTTTGTCAACAAAACAGCTTTAAACCGTCAAATATACGGGAAAAGTCCGTAAAAACAACGGATAATTTTTGCAGTGTATTATGAATAAAAGGTACTGTGTACGGCACAGTATTTTTCTTTAATTTATTTGCTCTGCAATAGTTCTATACTATTTTAAAAGATGACTTTATCATTTTATCCACACTTCGAAACTAAATTTCAGAGAAACCCCATTATTTTGTGCGCAAAACTGTTTCAACTGTATAGCTGATATTTACATTTTTACACAATTTGTAAACCTTATAGTATTTAGTGTAATTGCATTATTTTGTGGTAAAACCATATTCACTGCATAATTGCAGCATATTTTTTATGGTAACTGGTTGTAACTTCAATTCCATATGGTTTTGTAAACAGTTATAAACTAAAAACTACAGTAAACTTGTTCTTGTCTAGTTAAAAATAGTTCTGATTGCGAAATTATACTGTATTTTTTATGGTAACTGGTTGTAACTTTCACCGATTAAATACTTTTATGTAAAAAGTGAAAACTGAAACATACAGAGAAAACTAGATCTCATGGTAAAAAACAGTTGCGACTACAAATTTACTTCATAACTTTTACGGAAAAAATGTGATATCATATAGAAAAATACCGTTGTGAATACGGTTTTACTTAGTAACTTTTACGGGGGAAACTTGATCTCATATAGGGAAAACCGTCGAGAATACGGTTTTACTTCGTAACTTTTACGGGAAAAACTGGATCTCATATGGGAAAAAACCGTTGTGAATACGGTTTTAATTCGTAACTTTTACGGGAAAAACTTGATCTCGTATGGTAAAAAACCGTTGTTTCTACGGATTAACTTCATAATTTTTACGGTTTTGCACAACCAACCCAGCTGGCAGTTTAAAACCGTAAATTTTACGGGATTTTTTTTACAGTGTACGATAACTTTCCCTTTTCTTAAATCATTTTAAGATTATTTTTACACTTGCTCTTATATTTCAGCAATTATTTTATGGTTTTGAACATCGTGTAAATAAAAGTGCGATTCGACTTTTATATAAGCTTTTCGTTATTCATCAGTTGGCAACCAGGTCGTATGTTGTTTGTCGCCATTTTTGATTATCGCAATTTTTAGAAATTAGATTTTTACCGTAATGCCTGTGTTTAAATGTGAACTCTGTAATTTCTAAACAAAATTAATCAAACCCTATGTTGTCCTCTGGAGTTTGCATCGAAATGTTCACGGAGTAACATTCCCTTGTGGTGCTCAATCTTGTCATCTCCGTTTTAAAAACTACAGGGTGTCCTAAAAGTTCCCGTACTCCAACTTTGAAAATAATTATGGCCAGTGTTTTTTTTTAATTATTGAATTTTATCGGCTCTTTAATTTTTATCGTTTTATTTTCTTTGCACTCAAGTTGTTCGATAATAAAGTTCCACGTCATTTTGTTCTTCATTGCAAGATGAATTTATCACGCATTCAGAGAATTGCGCTGTTTTAAACTTATTTTGAATGCAAATAATTTTAGCGACATAAATATCGAAGTGATGCAATACCGAGTAAATATGGATCATTTTGAAATTAAATAGAAATTTGACAGTCAAAACTTTTTGAAAAATAAAATTAAAGTTTTAGAATTTATTTAGTATTTATGTCATGTTAGGGAAATGAAGTTGTGCAACTGAAACAGGTCAAGACAATATTTTAAGCATATTAAAGCCAATTTTTTATTTTCTTAAAACGTGGAGGTGACGAGATGTTTCAGTTTCATCTAACACAATGTAAATAGTCTTCAGGTATTTAATCAAAAATGTACTATTCATGAGTATTCATTGTCAGTTGTTTTAAAATGGCCATAACCTCATCTTGATCTGTTGCTTCACATTCTTCATAGGAAACAAATTTGTTTTTAGTGTCATGTCATCTCGACATGAAGCGGATCTGGTAAGAAGCTTCAAAACATTCAGTGACATTTGCCACATAATAGCAAACACTCTTTCTACCAAATACTTTGACAATTATGCATTCATTAAATGCATTTGAGTCGGGTCAATTTATCTATGTAATGTGATTTGGTCATGTGAATCTCTGAAATGCACACGTTGTATCTCCCCAAATCAACATGTACCAGTATCTGATCTATTCCAAGGTTATCTTTAGGTTGAAAATTGACCTGTATTGATGGGACTATGTTGCAAACATGCTTCATGAAGTAACGAAGCATATCATTAAATTTATTAACTAGCGCTTTGACTTCTATTTCAACTTTTGATTTAACCACTTTCTTAGCTGACTTTTTTTTATTTATTTCACTGTAAACTTTCCTCTTCCATTGCTCAACACATGTAATCACAATTTCAAAATCATTTGTCTCAACGTGTTTGTTAATGCACTTCTTTCCAGATATTCTTCTTCACTTTTTACTACATCCTGACAGCAGAGATTTAACCATCTGATCTAAATCATTGTAATTAAGAACTTTGAGACTTTTTAATTTTTCAAAAGTTAACAATACATTTTCATGTTTTTCACATGCACATTTTTCTTACAGCAGGTTGCAATACCCAACAGCTTCATCTGGGTTAACTACTCCACTCTGTTTGGTGGAATATTAATTTTTTTTTTCTTCAAACAAGATTTTCTTGTCTTTTCAACCCATTTTTTTTGCTGAGCCCTCTTTTATATCGGAAAGTTCTGGATCATTTTTAATTACATTTCTTTTTTGCTAAGACTCCTTCCAGACTTTCCTAAATTTGATTATATCAGATTTCTTAGACATGGTACCAACTAGGCCAGATTGACATGATACCAACTGGTACCATGTCGAAAACAGCAAAGAGAATTTCAGTCATGAGGATACTTAAATTATCTCCCAACTCAATGCCATATTTTTAAGGAAAAATTAAAAGATTTTATCAGCGTACATAATCAGACCCAAAGTTACAAGTGTTCAAACATTGTAAATCAAATAAAGCTGGTTGGCTTTATTCTACAGGTTCATATCAGAACCAATTGGCAGGTTAAATCGGTACTGGTTAGAGAAAAAACAATTGGACTGCTTATTTGTTTACCCAAGCTTGTTCTTACTTTAATAAATAATCATTTATAATCACTATTTTACCATATCATTGTACAAATTCCTGATAAGAAATATTTGCTCACCTCCATGGAGGTGAAATTTTAATGGTTGGATCACATTTATGCCTAACCTAAAACAATCCCAGCCATTTGCATTGATTTCCAGATTGTTTTGTACATTTTCTAACTATGTGTTGAAAAAAGTTCAGCAATAAATGAAAATATATTAAGTTAAAAAAAGCCATGGCAGTGACATTGTTAAAAGAACTCAAGAATTTTCTGAGTACAAATATAAGAAACAGACAGTCATACTTGCTATTGAGTCAAAGATATCTTACAGTAAAGATGGCTCATTAGAGCTTCTTTTAATTACACTTTCAGACGTGTACTTCCTTCTAGTAGACTTTTTTAAAGGTTATGTACTTTTTATGCAGAGCTGACAAAAATAGTAGGGACAAAATAATTTACTGATTTTTCAACATTAAATTTAATGAAAAATATAATAATTTTTGGTGCAATGAAATGAAAACTATTAACAATGAAACTATTAATATTAAATACAGCTATTAAATAAAGGAATTTTTATACTTTTTAAGTTTCAACTATATTTCTTAACCTAGAAACAGGGTTAGGAACAGCCACGGAGGGGATATTTTCCATGTTTAAGTCACTTTTTTAAGTATAAATATGCAAATATTTATTCACTTGAAGATATCTGATGAAAATATACTTCAATTAAGATCTATTTCTATTGTATAAAAATCAATTGACACATGAAATTCATAAAAAAATAAATGCATGTGACTCAAATTTCCACTTAATTTCAGATTAACCCAGATACAGTATATCAACTTATTCAACAATTTTTTGCATTATTAGAAGTGAATGAACAAGACTCTTGGTTCCAACAAGATATTGTAACTTGCCATACAAGTTATGACACCATGGGCATGCTTCCAGATTTTTTTGGCGATTGACTCATCTCAAGAAACCATTAGCCACCTCGTTCCGTGATCTGTACATTCCTGACTTTTGTTCTGTGGGGATATTTAAAGAACAAAGTTTATAACGATAATAACCAAACAATAGGTGATCTGAAAATTAACAGTACTCAAAGGATACAAGAAGTCACTCTCAGCATTTTGAAAGGTGTTGCTAAAAATATGTGTAAACTACTCAGCTTTTCCTCCCAAGAAAATTGCAGAAATTTTAAACGTTTATTATAAAAGTAAGTCCAAATTTTTTTCGTTTATAAGTGCTTTTCACCATTAACATAAAAATATTTGTTTTAAAGTTTGTTGATTTTGTATAGTAAATTCATGAATCGTCAGTACAGGAACTTTTAGGACACCCTGTACAATTCTTTTAAGTATCGTGTTTTTCAAGATCATAAATTTGTCAAAGAAATGTGGAGAATTGAAGGCACAATTTTAAATTGCAGTTTAAGTACATGCGAGAACATTACTTTAACTGATTTGTCGCATTTAATTTTTCACATGACATTTATTAAAAAAAAGGGTTGGGTGCTATAGTGTTTGATTTTATTTTTTAAATTAGTTTTAACCCTTAACTGCTGTGTCACAAACCGTCTCCACACTAGTGTGGAGGGGTCGCTCAGACCATGCTCACTAAAGTGCGTATAAAGTTAATTAATATATATTAATGAAAGATTCTTTAGATAATTATTATTTATACATTTTAAATTTAGATAATTCAATTCTTAACATGAAATATATCAGGACATTTCAACCCTGGAAACTAAAACTATGTTGTGTGTTCTAACGGCACAATTAGGTCCCCCCCCAGCATCCCATTTGAAGTTATTTTTTCCGTAGAAATATTCTTGTGAAGACGCACTTGAAATGTCTTCATCTGCATAAATTTCCAAATCTGTTTCGTGTTTGCTTTCAATAGTATCCGAAATTTCATTGTCCCAGTACTTCTATTTCCGACCAATTATCAACAATATCCTGAATTTCTTTTTGTGCTAGATACAGAGGTAGTTTCTTAGTAAAGTTTGTTGCCATTTTAGACTCTGCTGAAATTCCCTACTCAAACTTAGACTATTTTATTCAGCAAGAACAGTAACGCAAATGCTGTGTAGGGTCTAAGAGACCATGCGGGAAATGCAAATAGTGTGAAATACGAAATAGTTGGGACAGCGAAACCAGTGTTGGAATGTGGCTTGTCTTGGACGTAGTAGGAAGGTACTGAATAGGACATTGACCAATATTCACTTTGAGAGGTGGAAACAACCTGTCACTCGGGGTCTGTGAGACCCATGACAGCACTTAAATGTTAAATAAACTTGTTAAACTTTGAATAAAGCAAAATCACGAAAGAATTTTTCTCTGTCCAATTTGTATTTTACAGGTGTTTTCTGAGGATGAATCCTGATAAAGGATCCAAAGCCTCCAAAAAAAGAAATCCGTGAATCAAAAAGTTTTGATCTTATAAAATAAACTTATGGACTTTGAATGGTGTTGAACATTTCATTGAATAGATATGAAAATATTCGGTATCTTGATTCTGTTAATTGCATCAAAGTTATTGTATTATAATCATGGTTTGATTTAAAAAAAATTTTAATCAATGAACCCTGATTATATTTGTATTTCTGTTTATTGTATATTTTTGCCTGCTTATTTTGTATTACTTTAATTTGTATTGCTTAAATAATATGCAACAAACAAATGTACCTCACAAAACAGCAGTGTATAATGTAACCATATTTAAAGGTGTTTTGCTATTTAATAAAAGTTATCAAGGTTTCTTAAATGAAAAGCTCCAGAGTTCTATATTTTGAAAATTTATCACTGTTGACATAAAAAGACAACAACATTTATTTTTTCATTTATACAGGCTTTTTTCTATATGTTTATATAGTTTGTTACTTAATAAGTATCCTCAACATACATATTGAAATGATTTACTTTAATTTTTATCATTCTGTATAGTTGAATAATATTCTAGCATAATTTAGTTAGACTATTTAATTTAAATGTTTGAACATTATTAAAATAACAAAAGTAATAAACATTATTCAGTGAAACCTGTCTAAAACCATTCCGTAGGGATCTAAATAAAATTCTGTTAAAGACAGTATCGTTACACACAGATTTCACTGTATATTGACAGTATTATGAATAAAAGGAACTGTGTACTGCACAGTATTTTTCTTTAATTTATTTGCTCTGCAATAGTTCTATACTGTTTTAAAAGATGACTTTACCATTTTATCCAAACTTCGAAACTAGATTTCAGAGAAAACCCATTATTTTGTGTGCAAAACTGTTTCAACTATTTAGCTGAAATTTACATTTTTCCCCAATTCGTAAACCTTATAGTATTAAGTGTAATTCCATTATTTTGTGTTTAAAACCATTTTCACTACATAATCGCAGCATATTTTTTATGGTAACTGGTTGTAACATCAATTCCATATGGTTTTGTAAACAGTTATAAACTAAAAACTACAGTAAACTTGTTCTTGACTAGTTAAAAATAGTTCTGATTGCGAAATTATACTATATTTTTTATGGTAACTGGTTATAACTTTCACCAATTAAATACTTTTATGTAAACAGTTTAAAACTGAAACATATGGAGAAAACTAGATCTCATGGTAAAAAACAGTTGCGACTACAAATTTACTTCATAACTTTTACGGAAAAAATGTGATATCATATGGCAAAATACCGTTGTGAATACGGTTTTACTAAGTAACTTTTACGGGGGAAACTTGATCTCATATGGGGAAAACCGTGGAGAATACGGTTTTACTTCGTAACTTTTACGTGGGAAACTTAATCTCGTTTGGGGAAAACCGTCGAGAATACGGTTTTACTTCGAAACTTTTACGGGAAAAACTGGATCTCATATGGGAAAAAACCGTTGTGAATACGATTTAATTCGTAATTTTTACGTGAAAAACTTGTTCTCATATGGTAAAAAACCGTTGTTTCTACGGATTTACGTCGTAATTTTTACGGTTTTGCTCAACCAACCCAGCTGCCAGTTTATAAGACAGCATCCACTACCTAGAATTGAGGAAATTTTTTCAACGTTAAGTGATGGTAGATTATTTTCAAAGGTGGATTTTAGTCAAGCGTATCTCCAAATGAAAATGCATTCTGACAATGAAGGTCTTTTAACTACAAATACCCATAAAGGGGTTTATAAGTGCAAAAGATTAATGTATGGCAGGGGTTCCCAACCTTTTAATAACGTCGTACTACTTGAAATGTTTAGACATTTTTGGCGTACCACCCCACAGTCCTATATTTTTTAGAAACATATATCTAATGTAAGAAAAGTGCCCAATGGCTTGTTTTATTTTATTTAAAATACTAAGAAGGCTTCATATTTTATGATTAATACACTTGTATTTCGTTTTAATGATGTTTCAATAAAGGAAAAAATAAAACGATTATTGAAAATTACAGTTTTAATTTTAACAACAGGTCTAAAAACAAATAATTTTAAATAATTAGTACAAACTAAGCAAACAAAGATTAACGTAATCAAAAATGAATATTTAGTGCGAAACTTGTTGTTGTTAGTCTTTTATTAAAATTACAATATCAGGAGCAATGAGCTTAACTTCACTCTTACGTCCTTCGTAGAATATTTAGGTCGCTCGTATCATCTTTGCGTACCAACTGGAACGTTGCCGCATGCCACCGGTTGGGAATCACTGATGTATGGTATTAATGCTGCTCCTGCCATATGACAAAAATATATAGAAGGGGTATTTCACAGTTTTGAAGGAGTGGAAGTATTTTTCAACGATGCAAGAATTGCTTCACCAGATATTAAAACTCATTTTCAACGACAGGATAAATTTTTTTAACGTTGTCTTCATGGTCTTAAAATTAACAAAACCAAAAGTAAATTTTTTGGTAGATTTTCTAAAGGATTAGCTACCCTGGCTAATCCTCTACATCAGTGCTACCCAACCTTTTTATCGCCGCGGACCGGATGATCGTTTGATAATTTTAACGCAGTTACACCAAAAAATGAATATAAAGTGATTTAACATTTTAACTCACTAGAACGGTAAATCAATGAGAACCCTGAGCTTGTTTCATTGCAATGAGACGGTTTCATCTGGGGGTAATAGGAGACAATGACACCCGAAGTGTGTTGCTTATGTCCAGTTTATTCCGTTGTTTTGTTTTATTGCTGTCACTGCAGGAAACCCCGCTTTACACAGATAGGTTGTCGGAAATGGCTATAGGGATTTAAGTGCTGTGGTGGCAATCTCAGAGTATTCCGTTATGACTTTAATCCAGAACACCGGCAGAGTTGTCTCGAACGTAGTTTTAAGGCCGCCTTCATTTGCAATCTCCAGCAGTTGATCTTCTTGCACAGACACGCTAGATTTGCCTGATTTGTTGACAAATGGGTTGTGGATCCATTCCTTACTAGTTTGTCTTTTGTGGTTGGGAAGTAGCGATCAAACTCTTTTAAAAGCAAAGACATATGATCGTGCACCAACTGGGAGAATGAATGTTTAGGCTCAGTCTCGCCTAAAATCCCCGCTAATGTCTGAAACATGTCCAAAATGCCTCTGTTCACGCGCCGTCCCCACAACTTCAGTTTGGCTTTAAATGCAGCTACTTTGTCTGCCAACTTGAAAACAGCTGTCACATTTGTCAAAATTGGAAAATAGAGAATTCTGAAATCATAATTGAAGCTCTAGTAACAGAACAAATTTGAAGTTCTGATTTACCGCCTCCTAATTTGAGTGGAAAAATTTCATAGGTAAGAACAGCATAATCACGAGAGAAATACACCACAGTAAATAAAATGGAAATAGTTTAATGTTCCTTGGGCTGCCCGGTACGCGATTTTCCAAACCCTCAGAGATACTGCACCGCCAGTTGACAGGCCGGTCGTGCTTGATTACGATTTGTTGATGAACCAATTAAATTGACCGGTTATCGGGTTGCACTAGGACACTAGCGCGTCTTTGTTGGAATGGCTCAGCGTTGCGTGGAAGATTCTATTTTGTACCGTAGGTAGGTAGGTAGATATTAAACTCGTGAAAAGTGAATCGATTCTTCAATTCGATTCTTTCGTAACTTTTTTTTATCTACAGTGAGCTATGATTATTTACTTGTTATAATATCAATTGGATAGACAAGAGGATGTATTTATTCCACACTGATGACATTTATTTTGGTTTTTGTATTGGATCAATCAGATTTACTTATGAAAGATACCTTACAGAGATCAGAACACTTCTCTGAGGGAAACCTCGAACACTTATTCGCGATGAAAATCGAATTACATTTCGAATTCATTCATACAGTAAATATGCTTCAAAATCATTGAAGACACGTAAAAAGACTACCAGACAAGTAAATAATCATACCTCAGTGTCGATCCAAACAAGTTACGAAAGAATCGAACTGAAGAATCCATTCACTTTTCACGAGTTTAATATCTACCGACCAACCTACGGTTCTAAATAGAATCGTCCAGGCAACGCGTAGCCATTCCAACAAAGACGCGCTGAAAGAACACTTTTCAAATTGTTTTGGAGGTCAATAGGTAATATGTGTTATAAAAAGTTATATTTAATTGAGTTTTTTTTTTTTTTTTTTTACCAAGATCGAGTTTATTTCAAAAACTGGGTAGGGGATAATAAAACAAAAACTGCGGAATTAAATTTTAAATTTCAACACCCTCTTTTATAACCGAAATAAAAGATTGGTTCTGTGAGACAAATATTATTTTTAGGATGGTTTAGTTAGAAGGGTGTTACAACAAAAATTTTCTAAAACACCATCGGCAGCTGGATTTATTTTCAATACAGAGGTTTAGTCATTTTAGTTTTATGGAACCTAAAAAATGTATTTGCTTAAGAAGTATTGATAATATATTATATTATATTTAAAAAGTATGTTGTCATCCCTGAGATAAAAACAAGATAATCATATGCTTAACTACACTTGCAGTTTTATAATGTTTGGATTAATAAAACCAGGGAAAAATACATAAAATGTATCTTAATGGGAAGATAGGTATTCAGAATCCACCTTAATAAATAATCGTAGTTGTATGATAAAGGAAAGATCATCAAATGTTAAAATAATTGTTTTAAATAGATATTTACCAACCAGAACCATTCATAAGATGTACATAAAAAATATTACAAAAATTTTCAATATGTTTTGTTTACCCGTTGCAGTATCCTCGTATATTCTATAAATATATTAGCATTTGAAGTTACTGCTTATTTAAAGATCCCATTGACTTATTAAAGAAAATCTAAAAACGATCATCCCGCAATATTAATTATTTAATAAGAACTAATCATATAATTAATTAATCACAAATAATGATTAATTAATTAAGATAATCTAATGGACTAATCAATTTGAGCAGATATTACAGATAATTACTACTTTGCATTTAATGTTCATTGCTTTTTTTGTTAAACTAAGTTTCTAAAAAAAACCTGGTTTAAACCAATAAAACCCGTTTAAAAAAAATCAAATCGCCCAAACTGTTAGCTATTGACACTTCTTGCTAAAAGCGCGACGACGGAGCGATAAGTCGCCAAGAAGTTGGATCAACCTTCCCACAAATCCTTAACGCTCCTCCCAGCGACCGGCCTGTCACCTGGCGGTGCAGTATCTGTGAGGGTTTGGAAAATCGCGCCCGGTACCATTTGATTCACGTATCGGTACCGGTCCGGGGGTTGGGGACCACTGCTTTACTCTACCAAAATAGCTATTAATCCATTTGGATCACCTTATTTTTGCTTTTTTTTATTGGAATTGTTTTAAGTTTTTTATCTCATTTATATTCGCTCTTATCTACTTTAGTAAATTGAATAGGAATTAGTAAATTTAATAAGTTTGTTATTATCTCTTTTTAGATATGACTAATATAGAAGATAAAATTACAAAAACTTATGTAAACTGATCTAATAGCTATTACGTTGATACAAAACGAATGCTATCATCAGTACCAGTAGACACATAATGCCTATATAAATTTCGTATATTATTTTAAATATAATGAGAATAAATGTTTGGCGCAGTTCTTCCCACGCGAACGCGTGACTGGCGAATGAGACATCAATCCACACCACGCGCTGGCGCGAGATTGGCAGAGAAAGTGTTAATTACTTAAAATCCCTTGATAGCTACATATTTTAAATCGTACCTTTTATTCGTTTTAAAATTAAGTAACTAATACTTCCTTTACTTTTTAGGATTTCTGCAAAACTTCCAAAGGATAATTTCCAGTGTTTTTTACCTTGAACATATCCACATGCTCAAAACATAAGAGAAAATGGTTCAAGTCAGTGCCCAAATGTATTCCTACGGTATGGAACTCTATGAATTCCAGTCTACTAACAAATTCACTGCTTGGAAAATGTGGAAAAAGTTGAAAAATATGACTTTTTCTTTTAATACCCTAACTGTAATTGTTTTTATGACTTTCAAGTGCTTGTACGCAACATTCAAAAGCTTGTGTACTGAAAAGACCAACGATGAAACCAATTGTGAGGAAAGATGGAACAACAAAACTTTTAAACATCCAAATATGGGTAAGTTCTCTTGATTAAAAAAAAAAAAACATTTGTCAGACCGAAAAAAACGACATACTTTTACAAGTATACATTGAAACTTTGATTAACTATCAGGGTCGAGAGACCGTGATAGTATAGATCGAATAGACGGATAATCGAATAGACGGATAACAGAAAAACCTTAAACAACAACCCATCCCATCCGTTGCATATGAACTATTGGTAAAAAAACTATTTACGAATTGGAAACACTCACTGCCAAAAGTTAAGCAAGAAAGGTAAAATGCGAAAAAAACCCCGAAAAGTACAGCTTTGATTGACACGAAATTCGGCAAATAGTTTTATTCATGAGACAAAACTAAGAATTAAATACAAAGATGAAAACAATATTGAATTTTCATAAATTATAAGATGAAGTCATATTGGAGTCATTAACAAAATGATTTTTAAATCCAAAACAAATAAACAAAATTGACATTAATAGAGTATGTGACCACCCTCAATCCTCATACAAAGTTTACAGCGTGTGACCATGCTTTACATGAGGTGATCAACCACCCCAGAGTCAAGTAATCGCCATTCCTCCTGTAGAGCAGTTTGCAACTCTGTGAGAGTTTCTGGGGGTGGGAAACGTGCAGACACAGCATGGCTGAGGATATCTTAAAGATTTTCAATGGGATTAAGGTCGGGCGAGTACGCCGGCCAAACCATATGCGCAATCCCCATCACTATCCAGGTAGTCGTCGACGATGGGGACGCGCATTATCCTCCAATAAAACGAAAGAATGTTAATGTGACTTCCAGGACGACAACGCTCCATGTCATATTGCAGTCTCTGTCAAGCAGTGGTATCCAGATATGGCTGTAAAACGTCTTCTCTAGCCTGCTCAGGGTACCGACCTAAACCACATCGCTGTGTTTCAAACCTCGTTTGAGGTATGCCCAGGAGGATTGCTAGTGTAATTGCTGCACGTGGGGGACCATTACCCGTATTTGTGTATTTTTTCCCTTATACCATCACTTCTTGCTGTCCGGTCCATTATTGTAGGGTAGTAGATATATATGGATACGATACCTAAAAATAACCACTTATTACAATTCTCACCCTAGACCCGTCCCCTAACTTCCCAGTTTCCTCTCAGTATTTTTTCTCTTTTGTTCAATAGGTCAATATATCTTCCTACCCCTAGTGACCTCAGGACCTCGCTGTATTTTTGACCTCCCACGAACATTTTTCTTTCAAATCACCTGTCTAAGATCAAATTACTCCTTCGTTTAACTACCGACTTCTACCAATGCAATTTCTTGCAAGATCCAATGATCCTTTGGTCTTTCTTTTAATTCTTATCCCTCTGGCGAGTTCCATGTGAACTATGCACTTTTTCCTTGAGCCCCTTGGAATAGGGAGTTCTCAGAGCCGCCCTAAACTTCGCACTCTCAACAACCTCCATACGTTATTAGTTTGCTATTTATGTAATAAAGAATCTTTTTAGAATTTCTGCCTCACCATTTGAGGAACCAGCATTCATTCCACACCAATGGATCATCCTCATCCGGTTGCCTAATACCAATCTTGCTACTCCGTCACAACTGCAGGCTTATAACTACTGTTATCAGAATATATATATAGAATGTTGTCTATATATCCTACAGAACTATAGTCCGTTTTCTATAAGCTTTATAAAGTAAGCTCTCTATAGACTAGATCTAAAGAAATCTCAATACAATGTCGGTAGAAACCTTTTTCTAAAAGCTGTATAAAGAAAGGTTTATATAAATCCATTGAATGTCTGTAGAAACCCCTCTAGAATTATATAGAATTAATTCTATAGAAGCTCATTTTTTGTTTATAGATAAAGAAAATTTTTTTATAGCTACAAGCAAATATTTTTGCTATAAGCTTTATAAAGTAAGCTCTCTATAGACAAGATCTAAATAAATCTCAATACAATGTCGGTAGAAACCTTTTTCTAAAAGCTGTATAAAGAAAAGTTTATAGAAATCTATTGAATGTCTGTAGTAACCTCTCTAGAATTATATAGAATTAATTCTATAGAAGCTCATATTTTGTTTCCCAATTTTGCTTTTGTGTAGAATTCTATACTTATAAATTTCTATAGAATAGGAGTTTGTTAGTTCTCTAAACAAATCTTGTAGAATTTTCTACCTATAGAAACTAAATTTTGTTTCTCTACTGAGTTTTATGGAACTTTATTAAAAAATTTCGTAAGGAAAGGATTTGTGGGCCTGAAATAAATTTTAAGTTGCTTGAACAGTTTTGATTGGTGTTGCATCCCGAGGAAAGAAGAATCTTAAATATGAGGTAAATATATGAAAATGAAGCAATGAATACAAACATAATGGAGGGAAGTATTTTTTATTGAGTTTATAAATAAGATATTTCATGGAATGTGCTTTTAGGTTTTTCGAATAACAAAAGTAAAAGAGGTGATTATACAGATGCTCCAAAAATAATTGTTGATAAATCAAATTTCTTAAAAGTCAGCTTTTAAAGTTTTCGTCGGAACGTTTTCTAAGTAATTTCTATGTACTCCAGTTCTGCGTTGCTTGTATTGATGGCATTATTTCGGTCAAAATCGACGAGTCCACAGTCCATTCGGTTTAGATTGATGTTTTTCTCTGCCGTGACTCTATTTATGCGATGGTTAGTACCACTGAGACGTCAAGACAAAATTGTCTGAGACTCCTATGGTATCATCTGAAAGATTTGTGGCAGGATCTGCGGCTGGTGCGTCAACAGCTTCTGCAGCAGAAAGTAGGGCTCTTTCTGCCATCTCGTCTTCGATGGTACGCAAGCGCAAGTCCATGAATTCATCAGGGTGTTCAGCATTCCACTCTGCGAGGTAGTCGCGTTCAACGTAGGGTTGCTCTTTCTGTTTTTTGGCCTCCTTTTTTGCCTTTTTCTTCTGGCTTCGCTTTTCCCGAAACTTCCTTCTGAAATAGTAGGTCGGTATTTATTAATTTTCCAGTAAAGGAAGGACACATTATATGTATTTAAAACCAACAGTTTATGAAAAAACGTAATTTTAACAGACACCGAAAGGCACACAAATAAGTAATTTAAAGAAGATATAAGGAATAGATTACACACTTACATTTGTTTCTCGATCCAATCCAACATCTTGAAAAGTGAATAAGATGTCTATAAAAATGGCGTAAATAGCACTGAAAAGTACTGTTTGTTAAAAACGTCGGTAAAATTGACGTAGGTAGCACTGAAAAGTACTGTTTGTTAAAAACGTCGGTAAAATTGACGTAGGTAGCACTGAAAAGTACTGTTTATAAATAAATTGCAGCGGAAAACTTCTCTACAACAAAAAATCGCTTTAATCAAACGTATATTAATATCACTTGATCACAGCTTTAAAAGACGCAAGTTAGCAGTTCGAAAGATATAACATGAATGACGAAATATTTTTAAAACAATACATTTTATATGCGCAACAATGTTTGGGTAACAATGAAGTAGAAATTTCAATGCTCAGGAAACAATGGACTCCTCCACTGTTATACTTAAAATAACTTTATTGTTTTAAGAAAAAAATGAGTGGATTTAATTGTATTTATTTCCATTCTTGTAAGTAGGAAGTTTGAAATTTATGCTGAATTCAGAATTAATGATATAATACAGGCCTCGAAATATATTTTTTAATACAGGTGCACAAGGTGCACCTAAGTTTTTTAATTAGGTGCACAGGTGCGCCTAGCGGGAAAAAATTAGGTCCACAATTTTATTTTCATGTGCAATGTATAATTTCAGTTCAATATTTGTTTTAATATTTAATATTTTTTAAGATTCATACGTCCTTAAAACTCCCTTTCTAAATAATAAGGCTGTTTTTACTTTTTATACTTCTACGACACATATATGATTAGCTTTACTTTACATTTCTAGTCCTTAAATTCCCTTTTCACTCAGTATATTTAACTCCTTAACAATTTCATTTTTTTCGCGAATACGATCCAAATAATGTCACTTTTTTTTTCTTCATAAAACATTTGGAAGTAGGAAATTATTATTAAAAACAACATTTCTTCTTCAACAACTTCCAATCCCTTCATTCTCCAGGTAGTCGTCGACGATACCAGCTCTATGGGGACACGCATTATCATCCATTAAAACGAAAGAAGGACCAACTGCTTCAGCGTACAATCTCACAGTGGGTTCTAGATCTTCATTCGGATACCGGACAGCTGTCGTAGAACCCCGTCTATAGATGTGCAGGTCGGTGCGATATCCCAACGAAATCCCGGCCCACAACATGTTGCTTCTACCTCGGAATGCGTGATGCTCGATGATGTTATGCGGCCGATTGCGTGTGACGTGTTCTCTCCAGACCCTTACACGTTTGTCATCTGGCTCCAGAGCAAATCTCGACTCAATCGTGAACATAACGATAGCCCAATCAGACGCAGTCCAATTCATGTCGAAAGCACTTTGATCGTGCCCCTCTGGATTGGACGGATAGAGGAACACAAACTCGGGGTACCCGGTCGCATATTAGCAACCTTCACTGGATTAGAAGACATGGAGGAAATTTTAGGCTCGCTGATTCGTTGGTTTCTCACCCAGTGATCTATGACGTCACTCCCTCATAGTGCTCCACTGCGCATGCGTGAGAAGTATCCACATTTACTTGCAATATCGTGTAGTGCTCAGTTCGTTACAACATGTTTCACAGTTGAGATTTTATTAATGATTCGCAATTAACTGTTCTGAGCACCTTATTCAATAGACAATGCACATTTTCAAGATTACGATTCACTTTTTTTATTCGAAAACATAGGTATGTATATACAGTATTCTGTGCCTGATAGTAGAAGAATATGCAAATTTTTCGATTGTAGGGTATAGTAAGTGGAATTTAAACAATTGTAAGTGAGCAACCATTTATTTGACTTAAAAGCATCTGTCTTTTTTAATGTTAAGAAAAAGCCATTTAAAATGACTTGTTCTCTATACTGTATAATTTTTCAAATGTCAGTTACGATAGTTTACCCCTGAGGTACAGAATTACAATTACATTTCACAGTTCATGGGCATTGAAAAATTTTGATTAACAGCAAATGCATCCATTTCTTGTGACAGTTACATTAGAATTACTATTATAGACATCGTTTTGTTGGGTATGTCATTTAATATAGGGAAATGTCAAGTTCTGCATATGGGTTACAGGAACAGTGGAGCCGAGTACTGTCTGCAGGGAGTAACGGTAAAGGAGGGAGAAACAGTCAAGGATCTTGGGGTGATAATTCACAGGGATTTTAAAATGGGTCACCAATGTTCAGCTGCGGGTGAAAAATCTCGACTCTAAGGAACGTTTAAGCAAGCTAAACATGTATACACTGGAAAGAAGAAGAAAGAGGGGGGGATTTGATTCAGCTTTTCAAATTTGGTAAAACAAGGGGACACAGAGGGCTTAAATTTCAATAGGGATAACAGAACAAGGGGCCATGGGTATAAATTGAATAAGACACATTTTAATCGGGATTTAAGGAAAAACTACTATGTTAATAGGGTAATAGACGAATGGAACGCGTTGCCAGAAAATATAGTTAATTCAAAGGGAGCGTACGAATTTAAGATACGATTGGATAGTCAGTGGGAATTGGGGAATTCATTAACAAAGGACCAACCTTGTTGGGCTTGAGCCTGTAGCTGGTCGTCAATATTTGTATTTGTATTTGTTATCAGACCTATGTTCGAAATTACTAAACTCATTGTCTCTAATATTATAAAAGGAAGTGTTTGTTTGTTTGTTTCTTGTGATCAAAGTCCTGACGAATCTATGGCATTTACAGTAATGGGATTTGGCACACAGGTAGTCCGAATTTTTTTTGCAATTTTAGGGCTGAGGCGAATTTAAAAATTCAATCGAGAACATTTTAAAATGAATTTAATGAAATTTAATCATTATTCAATGCAATAGCATAGAAGCAACACCTGCTGTCACAGATTCTAAATTTATTTTTTTCGTTTCCGTTTTGATTTTGCTCAGAGGAATGATTTTCCAGCCAGACGATAAAAACAAATAATCTTTTAACTGGAGTCACTTAGTTCTTTTTTCTATCTCCTAGACCGCTAAAGATAGAGTAAAAATTTCAACAGATTTGAAATCTGCGGAAAATTTCACTTTATATCAATACCTAAAAATATGATTTTCTCAAAATAAATAATTTTAAAATTAAATATAACTGTTATATTTTCGTAAGACAGATTGTGACGTCACCAAGAACTTTCTCTTCCCAAAAATAAACAGATTGCATCTTCTGCCCTTCGCGTTAAAAAAAAAAAGAAACAGATAAAAATTTCCTGCCTTATTCCATTTGAGCGAATGTGAGCAAAAAAATAAAAAAACATATTGACTGGGATTGGAAAGTTTGTTTTCCTATTATCGGAATTGTTAAAGATAGATTGACAATTTCAACGGATTTGAAATCTGCTGAAAATTTTACACCAGTTTACTACCTTAGATCTCGGCGTTGCCCGTGGTGTTGGTTTGCGAAGTAATTTAAATACTTGAAATTTATTCTTTACGTAAAGTTAGTTGGCTTGTTTTTCTAATGCGGTTGCAGCACTTCAACACGATTTCAAACAAAGAATTCCAAATTGATAGATGATAGTTTATTGGTCAACACCAATTAGATTAAACGTGATACGCCTTGCCAAAATGACAATAAACTATATCATAAGGTAACCCCCTATTGTAACAATGTTGAACAACTGGGGTGTATAAGTTTTGGCAGGAAGGATATTTTAAGAAATCTGAATATCGTATATAAAACAAATATTCTTTTATTTCTTGGTTATTTGATTATATACAGTGCCGTTCTGTTAAACAGACAATTTCAGAACATAACCAGAGTCTCTACCGGAGACTTACTTCCAAAATCTAGGGCGTCGCTAGTACGCCCTCGAAACAACGACCAAACTCTTCTCGAGTCTGTCAGAGAATCCCCTCTCAGACCCAGCACTCTCTGCTCCAAGCCTCGAAGCTCCGGTAAGTGGGAAAAACCCTTGGGCAGTTTTCCACCGCCTCAACTCCAAGATAGGAGCTCCCCTGCTTTTTCAGTTCTATCCCCACAGAGGGGCTGACCATTGTCCCACAAGGAACGATTTCAGCCAGCCAGGCGACTGGTGAAACAAGAGGTCCTTGTCTCACTACGCCACACTATCTCTAATATACATCTTCATTGAATATATCTATATTGAATAATTCTTCAACGGATTTGAAACGTTGATTGTTTATATTTTAGATTGTTTTGATTTAATAATTTTAATTTAATTGTCTTTAAACATGCCTTCAAAATAAAATACAGTTACACCAAAAAATGAATATAAAGTGATTTAACATTTTAACTCACTACAACGGTAAATCAATGAGAACCCTGAGCTTGTTTCATTGCAATGAGACGGTTTCATCTGGGGGTAATAGGAGACAATGACACCCGAAGTGTGTTGCTTATGTCCAGTTTATTCCGTTGTTTTGTTTTATTGCTGTCACTGCAGGAAACCCCGCTTTACACAGATAGGTTGTCGGAAATGGCTATAGGGATTTAAGTGCTGTGGTGGCAATCTCAGAGTATTCCGTTATGACTTTAATCCAGAACACCGGCAGAGTTGTCTCGAACGTAGTTTTAAGGCCGCCTTCATTTGCAATCTCCAGCAGTTGATCTTCTTGCACAGACACGCTAGATTTGCCTGATTTGTTGACAAATGGGTTGTGGATCCATTCCTTACTAGTTTGTCTTTTGTGGTTGGGAAGTAGCGATCAAACTCTTTTAAAAGCAAAGACATATGATCGTGCACCAACTGGGAGAATGAATGTTTAGGCTCAGTCTCGCCTAAAATCCCCGCTAATGTCTGAAACATGTCCAAAATGCCTCTGTTCACGCGCCGTCCCCACAAATTTAGTTTGGCTTTAAATGCAGTTACTTTGTCTGCCAACTTGAAAACAGCTATCACATTTATCAAAATCGGAAAATAGAGACATACAGAATTCAGAAATCACAATTGAAGCTCTAGTAACAGAACAAATTTCAAGTTATGATTTACCGTCTCCTAATTTGAGTGAACCGCACAAACCCGAGAGAAATACACCACAGCAAATAAAATGGAAATAATTTAATGTTCCTTGGGCGGCCCGGTACCGTTTGATCCACGGACCGGTACCGGTCCGCCTCCCGGGGGTTGGGGACCACTGCTCTACATAACCTTACAAAAAAGGGGTACCTTGGAAATGGAATATAAGTTGTGTGGAGGCATTTACAAATATTAAAAAGGAAATTTGTTATGATAGGATTTTAACCCATTACGATCCACAGTTGCCTTTGATTTTAGCGACGGTTGCATCACCTGTGGGAATTGGGGCTATTCTTTCTCATCGTCTACCTGATGGAACTGAAAGACCAATTTCTTTTGCTTCCAGAACCCTCTCCCAAACAGAGCAGAGTTACTCGCAAATAGATAAAGAGGATTTAAGCATATCGTGGTGAGTTAAGAAATTTTGCTTACACCCTAAAGGCAGAAAATTTACTTTATTAACAGACCACAAACCCCTGGTGTCCATTTTCAGTTCAAACAAAGGATTCCCTCTATCTGCTACGAG
Organism: Metellina segmentata; assembly: GCA_947359465.1. Classification (NCBI taxonomy): domain Eukaryota; kingdom Metazoa; phylum Arthropoda; class Arachnida; order Araneae; family Tetragnathidae; genus Metellina; species Metellina segmentata. The sequence continues at coordinate 95,166,577 of OX375882.1, forward strand.
GCTGATACACTATGCTCTTCAGCTTCATGGTTTCGAATTTGATATAGAATATCGAAACACAAAAGACCATTGAAATGCAGACTGTTTTTCCCGTTTGCCGGTGGTCCACGGAACTTGAAATTAAAGACGACATAGCCATGTTTGAACTGTCAAAAATTGAAACATTTCCTTTAACAGCCAGGGACTTGTCTAGAGCCACAGAAAAAGACAATGATCTCCTTCCACTTCACACACCTTGTAGTCCTGTGAACTGTTAAAGGGAAGGTAAGCCGAGTATGGTCTACAAGACGGGGGTATTATGTACGGACAACGCGTTTGTATTCCTAAGTGCCTTCACTCCAGAATATTACAAGAATTACATCACGGTCACTTGGGCATCGTGAAAATGAAAGCAACTGCGCGCTCCTTTGTCTATTGGAAAGGAATAGACAGAGACATTGAGGAAAGTGTTTACAAGTTGTTTTGGTGAATGTGCCAAATACAAAACAGATCCACCCAGATCTAAAGTGCACCACTGGGAATATACGAGTAAAGGACAGGCCGAACGATGTGTCTTCACATTGAACAATACGGCAGTAACTCTACACTTTTTTGATACAAGATCGCAAGGCTTCGAATTTTACAACCCTCCAGAGCAATGCAATGCTGTTTCTCAAAAGAGAAATCCAGACGCGTATAGATCTTGTGCGTCCAAACAGCAAATGCAATGTTGAATGTAGAGTTCGAAAAAGCCTTGATTTCCTAGATAGATTTTCCATGGTGGGGGATAGGGTTGCTACGGGGAATTGGTGACTCTAAATGGAGAATTGGAACTGTGGTCAGTCGAGATAGACAATTGCACTACACGATCAGTGTCTGTGGACAATTGTGGAGAAGGCATATCGATCATCTTCGATGTGTGGGTGAAATCACTCCACAACTTGAACGTAACTCGATTCCCGTTTTCTCATATCTTCGTGTTCCCGATTCCCAGTGCAAGTCATAGAGGCACAAGTCAGGAATCAACACTTCCACAAATGACAAGCGGAATATCACTCCAGGTTTGGATCCGAATCCCTCAACACCAGCTCCCGATGTTGTTCCTGTGAGAAGGTCCACTCGTATCAGAAGAACACCACAGAGACGGAATCTTTAATACCAGAGGACATTAGGGAAAAGGATGTTATGAAATAAAATGTCAATAGATGGCGCTGTAAGTCGAGCCAGCTCAGGAAGCTACGCGGATCGGAAGGCATTGTATGAAACGCTTCCGTGAGCTATGTTTGCCATGTATAATGTCTTAGCTATTGTGAAGTCTTTTTAATAAATGTAGATTTGTGATTAACCTGGTGTATTCTCACTGCATCGAGAGGCCTACAAAGCACTAGCCAGTCCAGTAAAACACAGCAAATGAACGAGACTCTTGGTTACAACAAGACGTTGCAACCTGCCATACAAGTTATGAAACCATGGGCATGCTTCAAGGGATTTTTTGGGGACCGACTAATCTCAAAAAACCTTTGGCTACCTCGTTCCCTGATTTGAGCATCCCTGACTTCTTTCTGTGGGGATAGTTAAAGAACAAAGTTTATGAAGCTAATCACCAAACAATAGGTGATCTGAAAATTGCAATTACGCAAGGATACAAGATGTCACTCCCAGTATTTTGAAACGAGTTTCTAAAAATATGCACAGACAACTTAAGCTTTGCCTCCAAGAAAAGGGCGGAAATTTTAAACATTTATTATAAAAGAAAGTTCAAATTTTTCCCCACGTTATGCTACAAGTGCTTTTTACTATTAGCAAAAAAAATTGTTTTAAAGTTTGTTGTTATTGTATAATAAATCTACGAATCGTCAGTACTAGAACTTTTAAGACACTCTGTATATTCTGCTGCTCCGTATTTAGAGGGTTGCTATTGGTTATTTGATGGCAAGATCCCCAAATTTGGTGTTACTTGAGGCTCTAATTTTTTTCGCGAACTGAAATCAATATTGTAGCAGCCGGCATCAGCCGTAGCCATCACATTATGATTGTCTCAAAATAAATAAAAAAAAAAAAGGGTTGCTATGGCGGAAACACAGGCATCATTCAGAAGGGCGTCGCTCAAATGGCATACCTGCCGTTGAGGAAACTAGCCTGGACAAGTTCTAAGGCAAGACGAAATTACACAATATGCAGGGTTGCCAACCTTTACTGAGTAGCTTCAGGAGCATTCTGATAAAAGCATTGCTTGAGGAGCAACGCGAAAATAAGGACCAAAATGAAAGACCGGCATATTTTTCTTAAAAAATAGTCATAAAATTCCCAATTAGTACAAATAATTCTTTTAGCATATACTATGTACTATAACGGATAAAAAATTACATGTATACATAACAGGTTTTAACCTTAAATTATCGAAACAAAAATCTCTTACACAATTTCCCAGTATGTGAAAAATTTTTCTCTTTCATAGGAAAAAATACCGCAATCCGGATTGAAGAATCTAGCTAAAATTTCCCCGGAAGTGGAATTCTTATAGGAGAAATTTCGCTTTTACCTGCAATGGAGTTTCAGCCCAGGATTGACCTCGTCACCTGACCGTGGTACAAAAGACTTGTGTTGTCTTGGGCTCTTTCCATTTGAGTTTGATCCCGGACCGTTACCGTTGGGTTGGTGTGGAAGTTTGGAGAGTAGTGTGCCAGCTCAGGTGTTGCTTCGTCATCTGACCGTGGTTCAAAATTACGACGTGTTGTCTTCACTTAAGGGACTGATCCCGGACCCCGTCGTCAATAGCCCGGTGTGATCCTCTAGTTTGAAGTTAACTAAAATTACCATTACCATTACCCGGACCGTTACCAAAAGCCTATTGTGTTGCTATAATGATACTTTAATTAAATACCTTCCTGCCTCTCTGACTTGTAAGCGATACATACTTTAGTTAGTTTGTTACAAAAAATCTTTCACGAACCAAGTCTTTAGGTAATTGGTAATTTTTAGTTAACGTCGTACTAGAGCAACACAACGGGCTATTGACGACGGTCCGGGATCAGTCCCTTAAGGGAAAGATCCGAGGACAATACCTCGTAATTTTGAACCACGGTCAGATGACGAAGCAACACCTGAGCTGGCACCCCACTCTCCAAACTTCCACGCCAACCCAACGTGAGGACTTTCGACCACGACAGATTTAAGGTGCACCAGCCGCCTCTACACCATACGTTTACAAACATCCATGCCCGAACCCGGATTCGAACCAGGAACCTTCCGATCTAGAGGCTAACACCTTAACCAAACCAAGTCTTTAGAACAAGACAGTTAAATTAAGCAAAATTTCAAACAGCATGAAAACTTCTCAACTTTGATCCAACAATTTAAATTAATAATAGATCAAGAATTTTTGAATAAACCAAACCTGAAACCGAATCTAAACAAAATAAATGAACTAAGTTCGGTGTTGTCGTCTGTTAGGGTTGACGTGGTTGGATTATGAGATTGTTCGGAAATAGTAAATGTTTTATTTTCCTTCGTCTTAATAGTTAATAAAGAGATTTTTGCTTGCTATTACGGTCGTTCGTGTTTTGGCAATTCGACGGAATCTTCACTTTGTTGAGAAACTAGTACAGTAAGAAGTTTTATCTATCTATTAATATAAAAAAAGGATGTGGGTGTATATTCTCTGCAAATCTACACCGTTGGACCAATCCACACCAAATTTGGTACCTTACACTTGAGAACACTGCGGAAAACAGGCCATTTCTTTCCTATCTTCAGACCAACCTATAGCCATGAAAATTGGCTTATAGCTAGTCCTAAAAGTGACCCTTGAAGGCCTATTTTTCGATTTTTCTGCAATAAATTGATATGGAAACACGTTCTGCAGGGTTGTGTATGAGTTAACACAGGGAAATGTCGCGTTCATATTTGAAACACGAGCAACGCCAGGTTATTCAGCTAGTATGTGATAAAATAACGACTTCCAGCAAAAACAACGTTTTTAAAGGGCAGAGATGAAACGAAATAAATTTTTTTTGAAAAATTAACTCACCATTATTTTGTTTGCAACCACTTAAGAGCTCGTTGTAAATGCTACGAGAATACTATTTTAAAACAATCATTATTTGCCCACAGAATATAATCGGATGTTCAAATTAGAAGAGAAGTTTATTTTTCTTTCAAAAACAGAATTTTTTAAGCACAGTAGAACTCCTATTATCTGGATTGCTTTGAGAAACAAAAGAAATAAGCAAAATCTGCATTTTAAAAGTTTCTTTTCCGTGAATGATAAAGATGAAGACGACATAAGAATCATAGTGAAAATTCTTGGGTGTTCCAAGTGCAGAACACAGGTAAAGGTGAAAATTAACAAATTTTGTAAGTGGCCATTGAACTTTGTTTCATTCAGTGGCCACTTACGAGCGTTCGCAGATTTTGTAGAATACACACTTATGTGTCCAAACTTTTTTCTTTCTTTTTTTAACGTTTTTCCCCCCTGAATTTTTTTATAGTCCTCAGGAAAAAAACGTAAAATCGGTGGTTCCACTCAAAAAATTAATGTTTTTAAGAGAGTGTGTCGACTAGCAAAAATTTTCAGTCCCCACTTTCAAACATTCAGTAGCCACACGGTGACTGTTAATTTTCACCTATAAGCAGAGGACGTATGCGAGTTGTTGGTGTGTTTTTCTTTGTACTCTGGTTTCAAAATTCTCAGTGACGATAAATTCCTTCCGAGTGTTAGGAAAGAACTCGATGACCCGGAAGATGGCTATGACAATACATCTCAACCAGACAAGGGACTGTCTGCTTGTAAAACATTTGAGTGCCTTGACGCAGTGCTAAAATAGAGCGGCAGGCTGAGTAAGACCATCTACAGATACTCATCTTATGCATGACTTGGCTGCACAGAAACGAGTGAAGACAGCGAAACTGACTTTTGACCAATATGTTAAAGCAATGATACATTTTACGACATACAAGTACAAAAGGCAAACAAAATTGTTTTCACAGTAATTATATTACATTACATACTAAAGCAAAGTTTTTTGTTACTAAGAAAATATTATCACTAATAAATAAGAATGAGAAAATATTAAATAAATAAGAATAAGAAAATATTAAATAAGAATAAGAAAATATTAAATAAGAAATAAGAAAATATTAACTAAATAATACACTCTCGTGAATTATCCGTATGGGATCTGGTCACAATTGATCTGTATAATTGGAGTTCTACTCTATTTGTATATCAAACATGGTTTAAATATCTAAATGTAGTGAGTTTTGTGGGAAAACCGTATTACAATTATTTATAGAAAAGTTTATTGAAATTTTCAATATGCAAACTTTACGTAAGTGTAAGTTATAAAATAAGGTGAATGAAATAGTTATCTATATTGCAGGTGTTGAGTCATACAATGCAACCCCTTTTTCAAACTTGTATATCTATTAGAACCAGTAAGAAGCAAGCCTGATTTTCGAGCAAACTGAAAACTAAGCAAACACATTTTTAATTTTCCATAACTAAAAACATGTTTTAATTAAGTTTAGTGTTTAAGTGTTTTTTATTTTTGGTTCAGCTTTGATACAAAGTCTTTTGGTTTGGGATGAGAAATACTGTAACTACATTTTTTAGATTTTAAGCAACACAATGAGCTATTAGTGATAGTCCATGATCCATCCCAAAGGAAAGATCTGAGGACAACACCATGTAATTTTGAATCATGTCATGCAATAAAATTTGCCCTTTAAAAAATTATTAAAACTTAAAAAACACATACTGGTATTACCACTTGGAAAGTAAAATTAGTTTGTCAAAAAAAAACCAGGTTAATTATATAATCTATCTTAACATGTTTAATACAAAAAAAAAGTCAAAAAACTACTTTTGCTTATCTACTGTAATGTCATCTAACAATTGGGCATACAACTGATTAAATTTTCCCATCCTTACTTGTGGCAATGCATTTGTGTGGCATGGTTTTTATGTTGCCAAGAAGAATTTCTCAGATAAAACAGTTTAGGCTTAGCGTTAAATAATTAAAAATTTTCGAAAATAATTTTAAAAATAGAAACAAAATCCACACAATTTGATTGTTCTTAGTACTAAATAAGTATTTACTTTTGAAAATTCTTTAAAAAAAATATTGTTATAAAGGTTTGTTGAAGTTAAATAATTTATTGTTTTGAGTCCTAATAGAACCAGGTAGAGATAAATGTTATCAAATATCACATTAATTGTAGCAAACTACAGTTAGTCCTATAAAATTTTAAAAAAGTTCAAGATTTACAAAAATTTATAGATTCATATTATCGTAAGGTCGCCATTTTCCTGATTGAGCAGGATTGCCTGCTGCAATTTGCTAAAACAGTGTACCAAAAGCATTGCTATGAAAAAGTATACCCAACGCTGTACCCATTTTTTCAAACTTATCATTTCTGAGAACTAGTTGCTCAGTAGCAAGAATGATGTCTTCAACAGTTTTAGTTTTCCAAAACTAGAAACATGTTTTTAATTTAGTCATTTTCTAGCAGTGGATAACCAAGACATCACATTCAAGGAGCAGGAAATTTTACTATGACCCTTGTATATTTTTGATTGTCAGTAAAAAGTATTGTTTGCCTCTATCATTCTTCTAAGTGTACATATGATGAAAAAGTATACAAAAAATCTAGTTTCTCTATTTTGATGAATATGTGAAGTATCTTACTTATGTGTTTGTTTCTTTTTGTTCCAGAACTTCTAAAATGCCCCCTCCTGGTGAGAAATTGACTCAGTTGGAACATCTGGAGAAGGAACTAGCCACTGCTTTGCATGCTGCTAGTAAGATTTCCAATTTGGTTTAGCTCATTTGATAAAAGTAGGATGACTAACCTTTGGCCATGAATTTAAGGTGTATATATACACTAGAAATCATGACTATCAACCAGAATATCAATTCTTATTACTTCAAAATAATCTCCAATACTTAGCTTGTTAAACAGTGATTACTTGACAATGCTTTCTAAACAATTTGATTGCGTGTCAAAACCTGAACAATAATAATTTAGGAATATTTTTATATAGAAACTTTGTTTCTCAATAAATTAGCTTTTGATTTATCGCTGTCCAAAAACATGCTGATGAGCTAATTATATCTAGATTACACGGATGTCCAAAATTATCTTAACATGCGGATCACGGATAAATCATGGATTTCTCAGAAACTGAACTATAATTTTATGAATTTATATGGAATGAGAGTGGGAGTAATGCATAATTTTAATTTTGTGAACTTGATGGATAATGAAATATCATCAAATAAATAATAATAAAAATGAGTGTTCGAGCCACTCTCCTGATTCCACTCAGACAACTAGAGAGGACAGTTGCTGACAAAGGGTTCTATTGTGGTTGACAATGTAGCTGACTTTTATGTGCAATGCTCGGGAACCCACAGCAAACTGATGTCTTTATCTTGTAATTTGACAAACTGTTTGATTTTCTCAATTCTAAAAAGGTATTTGCCTATTCTGCACTGCAAAGGCAATGAAGGGCAGGCACGGAGTCTCGGAATTCAAATATGATCATGTACGACAGTCAAATTACAACATTTCTAAAGATCCACTTCTTCTAGAAAGAGGGCAGCGGTAGTCTGGTTGGGAGAGTAGCAGATTAGCAACCAGATAGTTTGAAAAACTTGATTCAACTGAAGGAGCTAAATGTGGGCTGGTGCATGTTAAATTTGTCATGATCTCAAATGGCCTCACAATGTGGCGTGAAAGTTTGGAGAGTATTGTGACAGCTCAGGTGTGACCTGGTCATGCGACTGGTTTAGAATCACGAGGTGTTGTCTTTGGATCTTTCCCTTGGGGATAAATCTTGGGCCATCACCAATAGCTAATTTTGTTGCTCCAGTGCGACGTTAATTGAACTACCTACCTATCTTCATAAGAGAAGACATTGCTGAACAGAGACTGGTTATAATTCTTCTGTTAAAAGGAGTGTCTAATTTTGATTATTACTTGAATGTGAAATAGGACCTACCTTGATTAATTACCTAATTGGATTAATTTGCCTTGCAGGTCAAGCCATCCTCGAGCTCAGCAAGGAGAAGCCAAGTGTGAAGCAAGCTGAGACTTTTAGCACAACCTTTCTAAAAACGCTAGAGAACGTGGAGAACGGTTTGTCTAAGAATATCACTTACCTCACGCAAGTGTCAACTGGTAAGTGAAATTTTACAATTGTTACTTCAACAGTTTAGGTCACTGATTTGATTTGAAAGATGCCAATTTCAAGAAATTATTAGGGACTGACTACTAAAATTTATTAGAGATCAGGGTGGTAACAGAACCGGGAAATCAGGGAATTCTCAGGGAACTTTTTAATTCTGGAAATGTCAGGGAATTCTCAGGGAAAATTTCCAAATTTCACAAAAATCAGGGAATTTTTAAAATTTTTATGAAAACGTTAACTATTGTTGTTTGTGGCCTATTTATAGATGTGCGATTACAAGTACTTTTGAGAATCGAATAAATCGTTTTCGCCGAAATTGTAATTCAAATAAAGAACACTGGTGTCGTAATTTTCGAACACAGCGAAAACCGCCGCCGTGGTTTTCGATGCCGGAGCGTCTCTTCGCCGTGAGGCCAGGGATACAACTTGTGGTATACAATTTTAAATTTGTGTAACTAATGATGTGTTTTTTGTGCATTAAATTAATATTTTTTGCTTGCAGCTATATTTTTGTAGAATTTTTTGGTAAAGCTTTAGTCTACGTTTTTAGCGGCCATGGCGCTTTTTTTTGGCGCACTTCTAAATTCGCCAAGGAAGGAATTATTTCAAATGAGCCACTGAAATCAACCGACAGTTCAACGAATTTTGAAAGAACTTTAAAGAATACTAGCCACACTGTATGTGGTCAGTATGGCGTTGCCCGTGACAGTTCTTTTCGTGGGGTCAGGTGCTAACTAATTAGGTGTTGCTCGCTAACCCCCGGAGATTGCTACGAATACAGTTTGATAAACAAACGAAATGAGAATTCGTAGCCTATTGGATAACAGGCATCATGGCGTTGCCCATGCTGTTGGTTTGCGAATGGAATGGAAATTCGTAGCCTATTGGAATTAATTCCCTGCGAATTTCCATATTTGTGAATCCATGAATATTGTGAACTATGATTTGCTTTGCAAATTGGATAACAGCCTAACGGAGTTGCCGTGGTGTTTGTTGGTTTGCTTCGCAAACCAAATGGGATTTCGACGTGACGTCACCATTTCTTATAAAAGTATAAATATTTAGTTGAAAAATGATTTGTTAAAAGAAAATCAAACGTATAAAGTATCTATATATCTGGTGTCAAATTTCAAATCCGTTGAAATTTTCAATCTGTCTTTAACGATCCCGATTTTCCAAAAAGGAACTAAACAATGCCACCAAAATGTTTTTTTGTTTTTTCTTTCCTCTCGCTAAAAATCTCTAAACGTCACAATGTCTTTCGAAAATTTTGAAGATATTCAGTTAAATTTTTTTATTTATTAAAAACAACAACCTATTTTTAGGTATTGATCTAGTGTGAAATTTTCCTCAGATTTCAAATCCATTGAAATTTTTACTCTGTTTTTAACGGTCTAATAGATAGAAAAAAGAACTAATAACTCCAGTTAAAAGTTTATTTGTTTTTTATCGTCTGCTAGAAAATCATTCCTCCATGCAAAATGATAAGGGAAACGAAATAAATAAATTTAGAATATGTGATCTTCTATGCTGTTGCATTTAATTATAATTACATTTCTTCAAATTCATTTTAAAATGTTCTAAATTGAATTTTAATATTCGCCGCTTCCCAAAAATTGCAGCCCCCAGGGGCATTCCTTCTTTAGGTTTGTACGGGCTTCACAACCCCGGGGTACCTGAGTGATCTTCCCTCCCTTTCGTTCTTCTTCTCCTCTACCCTTTGCTTTTTGCTTTTTCGTCCTCCCTCGTTGTGGTTGCCTCTTCGGAGGTGAGGGCTCCCCTTGAGAAGCTTTTCGCCAGTCTGTGCATTTAGCTCCTCTTGGGGATTATATCACCCACGTGTTTGCCGTGCGTGGAGACCTGTGTCTTCGGAAAGGGTGATCCTGGTGATTGAGGGACAACATAACGCCCCAATACATTGCTTCGGCTCCTGCTTCGGACAAACAGGAGGTGTACTATGGTCCCAGTACATCAATCGGCTGGTGGGAATACCCTGCTAGGATTAAGGACCCGCTCACCAACTAGCTCCTTAGGGAAGTCATAGGGGTGAGTTGGGTCCGTATAGTCCCTGGCTAGCACCGGTGCAGGAACCTGTATCCCCTCGTTGGACTCCTTGGTGGGTGGTGCCGCCGGGGACTGAACACCTCTTTTTCTAACATGGAAAACCAAAAACCAACTTCTCCTTCAGTGGAGCAAATGTGTAACAAAAAAAATGAAAATAATTTACCGGAACAAAAATTTTTTATTATAAAAAGTAATCAAGGAAATCTGAAAAACTTATCGGCAATTTTACTACATAAAACAATATTAGGCATGGTTGGAGAGACGAAGAACATTAAAAAAACACTAGCAGGAGATATACTCGTTGAAGTATCAAATAGAGCACAAGCTATAAACATACAAAAAATAAAATCCATCGGTCCAATAGAAGTTAATGTTACACCCCACAGAACTTTGAATTCATCCAGAGGTGTTATATCTGAATCAGATTTAGTTTTTGATACAGAACAGGACATCATAGAATCCCTATCCGAACAATATGTTATTAACGTCAAAAGAATAACAATTACAAAAAATGGTCAAAAAATACCCACTAAACACTTAATATTAACTTTCAATACACCAAGCATACCAAAACACGTTAAAATAGCCTACATTAATTGCCCAGTAAGACCTTTCATACCAAATCCAGTCCGTTGCTTTAAATGCCAAAGATTCGGCCATTCTTTCATCGCTTGCCGTGGAACAGAGACTTGCGCAAAATGCTGTGGTACAGACCACAAGACCGATGTCTGTACTACATCGTCCCTTTGTTGTGTCAACTGCAAAGGTGACCATCCAGCTTTTGCCAGGTCTTGCCCTAAATTTATAACCGAAAAAGAAATACAAACAATTAAAGTTCAACAAAATATTTCATTTCCGGAGGCCCGAAAAATAGTTAATGATCGCACCCCGAAACCTGGATTATCTTACTCTTCAATACTTAAAAAGACCTTCAAAACAAACGGAACTCAAACCGATGTAACTATGTTTAAGCCATCTGACCAACACAAAACTTCATTGAACCAACCTATAACGCCTTCTTTTTCTAAAGCATCAGCTACAACCTCATCGAATACAAAAATCATAAACCAACCAAATCGACCTAAAAATACTTCTTTAAAAAGAGCCATATCATCTGAACAAAATAACATTAAAATTTCAAAAAGTTCTTCTCAAACCTCTCTTCAGCCCGACGTTTCATCCAGAAACTTTAAAACTAATCCTTCTACCAGTGACCTCATTAATCTGTATAACTCAGAAAGCGATATCTCATCTGTAGAAGATGAGGACTTGGAGTCTTCGCCACTGAAGCCGAAGAAGGATCCTCGGCAAGACAAACATCGTCCTAGGACGAGAAACCACAAGTAGTTTTTCCTTTTCTTTTCTACTTTATTTTTATGGCTTCCTTTCTTTCCTGGAACTGCCGGGGTTTTCGTAACAGATGTGATGATGTAAAAGACATCATAAACAAACATAAGCCAGCTGCAATCGCCCTCCAGGAAACATATCTGAAAAACAATGATACAACCAACATTCGATATTTCACTGTATTCAGAAAAGATTACGATGATGGGCAAAGAGCATGTGGAGGTGTTGCATTGCTTACCTCCGATGACTTTCCAGTAACTCAAATTAACCTCAAAACAAATCTCCAAGCTATTGCTGTAAGACTTCATATCAATACTTTAATAACAATATGCAATTTATACTTACCTCCTAACACCCATATCGCCACTTCTGACTTAAATAATTTAATAGATCAACTTCCACAACCATTCATTATACTTGGTGACCTAAATGGCCATCATATCCTCTGGGGCAGTTCAGACATTAATCAAAGAGGCAAACAAATTGAGAAACTAATAACGGACAATGATTTATGTATAATGAATAACGGCCAACCTACTTACTTTCACTCACCTTCACTTACTTACCATTCAATAGATCTGGCAATTTGCACTCCTTCAATTTTGCCATTTTGGACCTTTTATGTGGATCCTTACCTTTACAATAGTGACCATTATCCAATTAAACTTAAATATGAAGGCCAATACCAACCTCACTCTGTCAGCCAAACTAACTATATATTTGAAACTGCCAACTGGCCACTCTTTACTAGCCTCGCAGATATTTCCAACGCAGTAGAAATTGGTGACATCGATGAAGTAACTTTAAAAATAACAGATACAATTATAGCAAGTGCTGACGCTTCCATTAAAAAAGTAATTAATAGGCCTAAAAAACAAAAGAAACCTTGGTGGAATGAGGAATGTAGCGATGCCTATCGGAAACAGAGGAAAGCCTGGAATATTTTTAATAGATATCCAACAAGGGAAAACTATTTTTTATAAAAAAACAAAAGCGGCCTTTCGAAAAATACAACGACGTAGTAAGAGGGATTCTTGGATGAATTATATCAACAGTATTAATAGTAAAGTCACTAGTAAACAATTATGGAACAGGATCAAAAGAATTTCCGGTGTTTACCCCAATAGACAAATTCCTATTCTAGAACATAATAACCAAATACTATCGGCACCCAAAGACATAGCAAACACAATAGGTTCATGCCTTTCCGAAATATCCAGCTCCAATAACTACTCTGAAAGTTTTAAAAAGATTAAAATTGCATCTGAAAAGAATAAAGTTAATTTCAGTTCAAACCGTATATTATCATATAATTGTGATTTTACTTTTTCCGAATTGACAAAGACTTTATCCTTAGTTCACAAATCAACTCCTGGGCCAGATAATATTAGTTATATCATGCTTAAACATTTATCAAATAGTTCTCTAAATAACCTCTTGAAATTTTACAACAGAATTTGGACCGAGTACACTTTTCCGCAGTCATGGAGGTATGCTAATATAATTCCCATATTGAAACCTAATAAAGACTCCAGGAATCCTTCGAACTACCGTCCAATAGCCCTGACAAGCTGCCTATGCAAAATTTTAGAAAAAATGGTCAACGCGAGATTAATTTATATTTTAGAAAAAGAAAAATGTCTCTCTCCACTTCAAAGTGGTTTTAGAAAATGTCGATCCACTATTGACAACTTAGTAGCTCTCGAGACCGAAATACGTAACGCTTTTGTGCAAAATAAGCATCTCGTCTCGATTTTTTTCGACATTGAAAAGGCCTATGACCGAACATGGAGACATGGGATTTTAAGGGATATTTTTAATAATGACATAAGAGGAAATCTGCCTATTTTTATACAAAATTTTTTAGAGAAAAGATATTTTAAGGTTAGAATTGGATCTATTTTCTCAGATATTTTTATTCAAGAGGAGGGGGTGCCACAGGGCAGTGTTTTAAGTGTTACTTTATTTATTTTAAAAATTAACAATATTGTTTCTCAATTGCCTCCATCAGTGAAAGGTCTTATTTATGTTGACGATCTGCAAATTTCATGCGCAGCTAAAGACATTCGTTTAATTGAAAGACAACTTCAACAGGCAGTTAACAAAATCACTCATTGGACTAACGAAAATGGTTTCAGTTTCTCACCTTCCAAAACTGCGTGTGTTCATTTTTGTAAAAAACGGAATCTTCATCTTGACCCTGAAATATTTTTCAAAGATATTTTAATTAATGTTGTGGACAGTTTTAAATTTTTAGGAATCATATTTGACAAGAAGTTGACTTTTCAACCGCATATTTTAAATTTACGCAAACGTTGCGAAAAGGCTCTCAACATATTAAGAGTTTTATCAAAATTATCATGGGGATCCGATCGAGCGTGTCTTTTAAAAATATATAGAGCTTTAATACGATCTAAATTAGATTACGGCTGTGTGGTATATGGCTCTGCAAGAAAATCGGCCCTTCAAACTCTGAATACGATCCACCACACAGCTTTACGTTTATGTACTGGCGCATTTAGAACATCACCAGTAAGCAGCTTATATGTGGACTCCTTTGAACCTTCTCTGGACCATAGGCGACAGTTGTTGTCCTTAGAATATTATTTTAGAATTTCTTCAATCCCTCACCACCCATTGCATACCATTCATCACAGTCCATATCTAATACGCCTCTATCAAGCAAAAACATCCTTTATCCCTACATTTCATTTAAGAATGCTGGATTTAATGGACGGATCCGAAATTTCTTCACTTGACGTCACCCAGAAAAAACTTTATTATTTCTCTCTTTGGTTTAATCATGATTTTGAATTTCAAAACCCTTTCCAAGATTTTTATAAAGCAGATACCTCTGATATTATTTACAAACAACTCTTTCTAAAGCATTTGGAAAAATACTCTAATTTTATACATATTTATACGGACGGGTCTAAAAGGGCAAACTACGTTGGAGCTGCGTTCACTATTAATGATTCCATTCACAGTTTTAAACTTCATTCTTCATGTTCTGTTTTTACTGCTGAAATAATGGCCATTTTTAAAGCATTAGAAAATATATCTGATCATTGTCATAAAAAATGTATCATTTTCACAGATTCATTAAGTGTTTTACAATCATTGAAACATCCTGATCATGACAGTCATCCCATTGTTTTAGAATCACTGAAAAGAGTTTATCATCTTTCATCCAGGAATTTTAACTTACTATTTTGTTGGATCCCATCCCATGTTGGGATTGCAGGAAATGAAATTGTTGACCAAGCCGCCAAATCGGCAGTAAATCATATTAGTCATACCATTCCTTATCACGACTTAAAATCTTGCATTTACAAATTTTTAAAAACAAAATGGCAAAACGAATGGAATGAACAAACCGATAACAAACTTCATGCTTTAAAACCAAATATATCTGACTGGAAACCGCTACCCTTAAGAAGACAAAATGTTATCTTGACACGCCTTCGTATTGGACACACTCGCATAACACATAGACACCTCCTCCTCGGAGAAGATCATCCCATCTGCAATTACTGTATCTGTCCACTAACCGTAAAACACATTTTAGTAGAATGCTCTCATTTTAATAGGCAACGACTTAAACATTTTAATTCTTATACCTTGGTTTTAGATGACATGATCGGAGAGAATCCTCATGCAAATATTTTTAGCTTTTTACATGACATTGGTTTTATCCATCACATATAATTGTATATAGTATTCATTCATAGTGTTTTGACTCATTTCACTTTATTACAATATTATATATCTGATTTTTTATCTTGAGTTTGGCATAATATGTCCCATGAGGACTCAATGCCATAAAATCATATCCAATCCAATCCAATCCCAAAAATTGCAAATTGTTTGGACTGTCAGTACTTTAAGTGCAGGAACAAACAGACTGACAAACACTTCCGTTTATAATATTAAATATTCAAATGAAAATTTAACTTTTTGATTACGACTATCGGAACGGACGTATCAATTACGGAGTACCTTGCAGAGAACTGCGAACCTTCACATCAGAATTAATGAAGAGTTTATTGATTGTAAACTTAAAAATAAGGGAAAGTTAAAGGTAGTGACAATGCACTATGAATAAGGTGAATAATTTAGATAGACGATAGTTTAATAATTGATACAATTAGTAGTCCAATTCACGTTCCAAAGGGGGAGGAGATAATGAGGAGGGGCGAGCAATCAGTACCGAAAAGAGTGGCAAAATGCATGAGCTGTGGTGGTGATTTAGGAGTTTGGTGATAAGGATGGGAGGAGTGAAAAAAAAATGTCAGTGTGGTGGGTCCAGGAGACTCATCAATTACGACTATCGATATAACAAGCACGATTCTTATAACTTTTAATGCACAACTTTTGTGACTGCCGTAGTCTAAATTATTTCTTGGCGCGATTCTTATAAATTTTAAGGTACAACTGATGTACTGGCCGTTGTCTAAATTCTTCCTTGGCGCGATCATGGTACAACTGCTGTACCGGCCGTAGTCTAAGGCATGGTGCACACATCCGATTTTTCAACGTGCGGCACCGAAGCCCAACTATGCACACATAACCGTGAAATAACGCAAGTACTCATTTCGTGCCATTTGCGATAAATATTCTATCGAAGAAAACGTGTTATTTCGCTAACTTAGTGTCAAAAAAGTATATTTTGAAACAAAATAGACGTTACTGGATCAACCATTTAGTAATTACTTCAGACCGGAGAAGCGTGTGCGTCGAGCTGCTGCGCGGTGGGGAACTGCGGTACAAATTGCACGTACGGTGGACGTACGTCACCGCAGCACCGCCGGAGGCATGTGTAAACTTATCTATTGGATCTAATGTATCTCAGACTGCTCTTGCTTTGCGGCAGCGTCGCCGTACGTTGAAAAAACGGATGTGTGCACCGAGCCAAATGGTTTAACTTTTCGCTTGCTGATGTTGCCATGGAAACCATAATAATCGTAATGCAGATGGGTTGCCTTAACCTGCCCTAACTCGCTACTAGAAGTGCGCCAAAAAAGCGCCACGATCGTTGCCACCGCTTTGAACGTAGACTGAAGCTGTACCATTTTTTAAATGTTTTTTTGTATTTCATTTTGATGTATATTTGGCCAATGTAGGGACAGGTATAAAAAGTTCATGATCAAAATATTTTTTACCCCAGTTTTATCAATTGCTATTGTTAGAGTTCCATTAAGGGTTCCAACTCTTACAATAACAATTAAAATATCTAATGAGAAAAAATATAAAATATTTGTGGAGAATTAACCTTTTACCCCATCTGACCCTAAATATATAAAATACTGTTGTGTGGGTACTGTATATCGATACCAATTACGGATCCCGACATTTCTTAAGGGATTTTTAAAATCAGGGAAATTTTTGTCACACTATCATG
This sequence comes from Metellina segmentata, assembly GCA_947359465.1. NCBI lineage: Eukaryota > Metazoa > Arthropoda > Arachnida > Araneae > Tetragnathidae > Metellina > Metellina segmentata. The sequence continues at coordinate 95,183,562 of OX375882.1, forward strand.
GAAATCAGGGAACTTTTTTTCGAGGATTTTGTTGCCACCCTGGAGATAGTTTGATTTATATTTCATTCTATTTGTGTAGTAGGCTGGAAAGTTTTTTCATAAATACTGTAACTTTAAACAGGGTGGTAACAGAACCGGAAAAACAGGGAATTCCCAGGAAACTTTTTAATTCTGGAAATTTCAGGAAAAATTTCCAAATTTTACAAAAAATCGTGGAAATTTAAAATTTTGATAAAAACGGCAATTATTATCGTTTGTTCTATTTAGAGATGTGCGATTACAGGTACCGTCAACTGGGGTTACTTTGTCCCATTTTTCTTGTTTATTTCAGAGGTAAAACAAATAATAGTTGTAAAACAATTAAAAATTGTTATGGTAAGGGTTTTTAAAAAAAACAAACATTTAACTATAATATATGTGGGTTCGTAAAAGGTAAATAATAAATAACTCTTAAAGTTTAAATTTAAGTTTAATTACAAATTAATGTATTTACAGTATATTTACAAACATCTTTGACAATTAAGAATATCCGACAACTAAGAGGCCATCTGCCTAAAAAGTCATGGGCCTTCTGCCCAACTGCTAGCTTCGGTGTCTGAGGGAACATCTGTCTCATTGCTGCGGTCGCTTCTGAGCGGACGCTTCCTCTAGGTGGTGTTACTGCTGCGGACGTATCAGGCTTTGGCGCGCTTGTCGCACAATCCCACAATATCGGCTATCCTGACTGTAATTTCGTCCTCGAAATTCGCCGTCTTCAACATCAGTAAACAGGCCATAACATTCTCACATATCTGAAATACAAACAAAAAAGAAGAAAGAAAGAGGGAAAAAAGGCTTATATATACATTTTTTTTTACTGTTGACCAGTGGACCAGGGTTTCATGTAATCAGCTGCTGAAGTAGTTAGGCTTGGACCTTCATGATCGCCCACTTTTTCAATGGCATATCTGTCATTAGGAGACACTTTTACAACTCGATAGGGTCCCAAAAATTTAGGTTTCAGCTTAAGCCCAACTCCAAACTGCGTACGCTGAATGGCCACTAGATCTCCTACTTTGTACACTCTAGATTTTTTCTCCCTTTGTTATACTGACGTTTATTTTCCTGTTGCAATTTGAAAATATTGTCTTTTGCTTGTTCGCGTAATTCTTCTCTCTCCTTCATCATGGACTTTTCATACTCTTCTTCCAATATATCTTTTATCTTCAGATCTTCTTTATTTTTCATTGTGATGCCAATCATCAGTTCGAATGGCGTATGCTTCGTACTTCTGGATGGTGTACTGTTTATGATACTTTGTAGACTTGGAACATATGTGAACCATTTGCTAGGCTCCTCTATTGAAAGTTTGGCAAGAACAGGAATCAGCAGACCAATAAACCTTTCTGCCTGCCCATTGCCTCTAGGAATTCCGGTTGTTATTTTACAATGTTCAATTCCCTGATCAGTACAATAATCAGTGAATTCCTTCGATGTAAACGCTGATCCCCTATCTGAAATTATTCGTGATGGGTTTCCAAAAGTAGCTTGTTGTAATTTCAGCTTTTCTATAGCATCGCTAGCCGAGGTAGATTTCACTGGGTACAACCAGACAAACTTCGTAAAGGCATCGACTACCGAGAAAATATGTTGGTATCTTTTATTCATTGTTGGAAGGGGTCCCAAAAAGTCGATATTGTAAGTCCCAAGTGGAACGTTGTCTTTCGGCACTGGATTAAGAAACCCTTCGCCTTTTCCACGTTTTCTATTACAGAGGATGCACTGTACGCAATTAGAAATAACAATTTCAACCTGTTTTCTTGCATTAGGAATAAAAAACTGTTGCTTAAGAATTTCCTCTGTCTTGGCAGCGCCAAAGTGACCTTTGTTGTGAACGTCTCTAATGATGTTATTTTGCATCGCTTGAGGAACCATTAGTAGTTCTTTCCCATTCTCATACTTGTATAGAACTCCGCCTTTAATGAAATGTTCACTCTTATGTCCTCCTTCAACTAGAGTTTTAATTGCTTTAATGTGATCATCTAGATGTTGTGCAGCTTCTATTTGGGTTGTTAATTCTCCTTGTGCACGAGTTGTTATCAACAATATGTTCCTGCTTAGGGCATCGACATGCTTCATTTGGGTGCCTGATCTATGGACAACCTCATAATCATATTCTTCGAGTGACAATGCCCATCGAGCAATTTTTGGTGTAAGCTCTTTTTTCTGCATAGTCCTCTGAAATGCAGCGCAATCGGTCACTATTTTGAACTTAGTACCCAACAAGTAGTAGCGAAATTTTCGCAAAGCCTCGATTACAGCCAGTACTTCCAATTCGTAAGAACAATACTTCTCTTGTTGAGGAGTAGTCTTCTTGCTCATGAAGTGAATGGGATGAAATTTCCCATCATGAGCTTGCTGAAGCAAAACAGCTCCAAAGCCGTGGCTACTAGCATCCGTATGTAATTCTAAGGTTGCTCCTTGCCTAAAGAGATGCAATACCGGACTACTTGAGAGAATTTCCTTTAGCCTTTCAAATGCTTTGACTTGCTCAGAGCCAAATGTCCATTCGACATTATTTCGAAGCAGGTCACTTAATGGTTTTGCAATTCTTGAAAATCCACCGACAAATTGTCGAAAGTAAGAGCAAAGACCCAAAAAACTCATGACTTGTTTTACATTTTTCGGCTGGGGAAAATTTTTCACTGCACGCGTCTTGGATGGGGAAGGTTGAATTTTGCCGCCCTCGATAACGTATCCGAGAAATTCTATCGAATGCTGAAGAAATTGACACTTTTTAAAATTTATTATTACGCCGTATTCTGACGCAACCTTCAAAACCCTTTTGATTTTTTCCAGCCCTTCTTGTTCATCAATGGAAGGTATAACAATATCATCCATGTAAATTATTATAGTCTTGTCTCGAATTAAGTCTCTAAACACCGTGTTTATGTACCTCACAAAAACACTTGGTGAGTTACTACATCCGAAAGGTACAACATTGAATTCGTACTGTCCTTCATGGGTAACAAATGCTGTGTAACGTGTCGAATTAGGGTCCATTGGTATGTTGAAAAATGCGTTTTTTAAGTCCAAAGTGGAAAATACCTGTGCGTTTCCCAAGCAATCTAAAACTTCTTGAATTAATGGGAGTGGGTGCTTATCTTTGATTAATTTTCGATTAACCGATCGATAATCAACGCACAATCTGTATGAATTATTACCCTTCTTTTTACACAAAACAATGGGTGAAGCGTAGTTAGAACAGGAGGGTTTAATTATTCCGTCTTTTAGCCATACTTGTATTTGTTCCTCAACTATTTTCTGTTCTTTTAAAGACATTCGGTGCGGTCTCTGACAAATCGGTATATCATCAGTTAAAATTAAAGTCATTTTTACTTCTGTGTCTTTAATTTTATGCGGCTTATATTCACTAATCAAAATATCTAACTCGTTTCTTATTTTAGGATCTTTTATATGTTGCAATTCAATTTCATCTGTCAAGGAAATCGGCAATTCGGATAAAGGATTAAAAGTCAAATCATTTTCTTGAACATCCTGTGCACAAGATGACGCAACGCCTATCATTGGAATATTAATGGCAGTCGCCAATAGTTCACACCTGTTTTCTTCTTTGAAAGTGTGAGTCAGGGGGGAAGGGATACCAAACATCTGCCTTTCATTACTTTCGAATTCCAAAACAGTGGCTCCATTTCGGCAACTCGTTTTTGTTTTTATTCCTTTACTTCCTGAATGGGGTCCCTCAAAACGCTTAGCTTTTATTTTTTCTGACTCTTTCACTTCCGAAGTGTGTGTGAAAGAAAGATTAATAGAGTTTTCTCGAAAGCTCAAAATCCTTAAATCATTTCCTGATATTGAAATATTAAGCTTGTTAATTACGTCCATCCCAATCACAATATTGCAACACAAGTTTTCAATAACAAAAAACTCAGTGAGAATATTAAAATTGTCAATAGTAATTTCAGCACAAAAATAACCAAGTGATTTTACACTTTGATTTCCAATACCATTTAACATTATGTCACATGGGGTTAATTCTGGTGCACCAATTTGCATATAAAAATCATATTTCAAAATAGATAAATCTGATCCCGTATCAATTAAAGCATCAACATATTTACTCATAATTTTAAGACATTTGTACAACTTCTTTTCATGATTACTGGACATATTAATTAAAACCTTCTTTTCTTCATTTATATCAGTTTTTACACCTTTATTACATTCGAATTTACGGTGTCCATATTCATTACACTTTAAACATTTAATTCCTTTATTCTTATTTGGACACTCAGAAATCCTATGACCAATTTCATTACATGAAAAACATTTAACATATTGGTTAGTAACACTTTGGTGAGCACGGACGATCGACGGTTTATCATTGAATTTTTTGGAGCGCTGATGACTTTGTGTTTCAGCTGATTTCATATCTCTAGCTCCCGGTCTTTTAAGATGGAATCGTGCCGCCTCGTACTCATCCAATTTATTCACTAATTCGGCTACTTCATTCAATTTCGGTAATTCATCAATAAAATGCTCGCGCATTTCAAACGGTATTTTCCTTTTAATTTGATCCGCCACTATGAGATCTTTCAATTCTTCATATTTAGAGATACTAAGACCCACAACCCATTCTTCGAAAAAATTATCTAACTCGTAGGCGAAATCACGCCAAGATGCGGTTGTTTCTTTTTTGTGAGTAAAAAAGTGCTGTCGAAACTGCTCTGGTGTTAGTTTAAATCGATTCAGTAAAAGTTTTTTCACGTGATCGTAATCATTTGCGAGCGGATCAGGCTCTCTTGCAATTAAATTTGCGATATCCAACGGTAAAAGACTCACAAGGAAAATAACCCAATTTTCTTTAGGTATTTCTATGCGATTAATTTGTTTTTCAAACAAAGATAAATACATGCTTAAATCACAGTTTCCGTCGAAACGTGTCATTAGTTTTGAAAAGTCAGTTTTAAGTGGGGAAATAAAATCGAAACTTCCAGTACTTTTGTTTTCTAGCTGTAACTTCTTCAACTGAAATTCGCGTTCTGCTTTCTTTTCGTTTTCTTTAGCTTCCCTTTCGCGTTCAGCTTTATCGTCTCTTTCCTTTGTTTCTCGTTCAGAAACAATCCTTTTTAAAAGCGTTTTTGTTAATTCCTCACTGTATTCATCGGCTTTCGTTATCAACTTAATAAGCTGCGGAATTTTGGTTCCTTCCATTGCTATTAGTTCTAATTCTTCTATTAGCGCTAGAAGATCGATCTTGCGTGCTCTGGCTAAATACGTAGCCATGTTAGTGTCAAAATGAAAAATCTGTACTCACAGTTCAGATGAAGTATTCCTCAAGATCCAATATGCTGAGTCACGGTCCTTCAGTCAAATGAAGTTCGCACCTTGAATCCGATGAGCATCAGGCGAATATTGGAATTGTCCGCGTCTCGAACAGTTGAGGTAAAATGCGTTTCTATAACGGTTCAGGTAAAAACGGCAATCTTCGGCCTTTAATTAAATCCAGGCCAAACCCCCAAATATATGTGGGTTCGTAAAAGGTAAATAATAAATAACTCTTAAAGTTTAAATTTAAGTTTAATTACAAATTAATGTATTTACAGTATATTTACAAACATCTTTGACAATTAAGAATATCCGACAACTAAGAGGCCATCTGACTAAAAAGTCATGGGCCGTCTGCCCAACTGCTAGCTTCGGTGTCTGAGGGAACATCTGTCTCATTGCTGCGGTCGCTTCTGAGCGGACGCTTCCTCTAGGTGGCGTTACTGCTGCGGACGTATCAGGCTTTGGCGCGCTCGTCGCACAATCCCACATATATATATAAACCATTGTTAAAGTATACATACAAACTTTATACAATTTTTATTTATTTTTAATTTTTGGGCCAATGTTACCTTAATTTGGGGCAACTGTAGTCAAGCTCTTGAAAACCAAACATTTAAATGGTTGCCATAGTTTTGGCCAATGTTAGATCATGTACAAGTATTGCCAACATACCTATCAATAATATCTTACCACATTGAAGTTAATCTCAAGCTTAATTTGGAAAAAATCAATATATTAAGCTTATTTCTATGCAAAACTGACTATTTAAATTACTTTATTTTTAAATTACAAGTGGAATTTTTAAAGAATATTATGTAAAACAGCAAGTAAACAGTAAATTTAGTCTTATTTGTTTTGATGAATTTATATTCTATACTTGAAAAAAACATCCATTTCTGGAACATTAAACGGATTCCTCTTTGACACAATTTTGAGAGATGATTGGTTTTCCCACACAGTTCTTACCACTCATAACTTATACAGCCTTGTTTTCTGGCCAATGCCAACTTTTGAGTTTGCTTTCCATACATTCCATAGTCAGTCCGTTGGGATTTACTTGCTTGGTTGGATTGTTGTTGACTTCACCAGATTCTTCAAGTGTTTCTTCAAATTCAGAGAATGTTTCACTTATACCATCTGACTCTAATACTATCTCAATGTCATCCGCCATGTTTGGCCAAAGTTACCCCAAACCTTGGGACAAAGTTGGTCTAATATAATAAATATTTATTTGTTTGCAAACCACAAAATAAATCAAGATAATGACACAGAAAATAGTTAAAATAATTAATAATTAACTGAGACAATTCACTTACCTGCTCTGAATCATGTACTCTATCACATTTACAAAGAAAAGTTGGAAGACAACAATATACGCAGAGTTGGTAAGTGCTCCGAAACTTTTGAGTTTCTCCGCTAAAGCATAGAAAATCTGCAACTCCGTGTAATGTATGGTTCACTCCGGAAATCTGGTTGATACAGGGAAAAGGGAAATTTCTCTTAAATGGAAAAATTTTCCACCTACGGGGGAAATTTTTGCCAGTTTCTTCAATCAGGATTGAGATATTTTTTTTCATTGAAAGGGGAAAATTTTCAACTGTGGGGAAATTGGGTATTAGATTTTTGTTTCTATAATTTAAGGACAAAACCTTTTTTATATACATGTAATATTTTTGCCTTTGTATGCTAAGAAAAGAAATTATCTGTAATAGGGAATTTTGTGACTGTTTTTGAAGAAAAATATGCTGGTCTTTCATTTTTTGTCCTTATTTTCACAATGCTCCTGAAGCAACCTCTCAAAACTTCTGAAATTTTATGAGAATGCTCCTGAAGCTGATCAGAAAAGGTTGGCAACTCTGTATACGTTTTAGTGATACCAAAGTGGAGCAGCTCTGTAGTGGTGGTAAATTGAGGAACTACAATACAAAATTACAATCTAAGGTATTCAGTGATGCTTTCAAAAGTTTTAAACTCTAGGTATGATAGTTTTAACAAAGAGTAAGGAAAGATTACCTATATTCCTAAATTCATTTGTCTGACCAACTTTTGATAGCATCGAATTTATTTATTAACCAATTTCAAAAATAATTCTGCCGTAAGAAAGGACATTCTAAGGTTCCCTGCTATGCTTTCAGATTTAAAAAATAATAGTAATAAGGTATAAGTATGACAATTTAAAAAAAAGTAACAAAAATGTCCTGATTTTTCTTGAATAAAAAAAAATATTATCAAGAACTAAATTGAAATTTCCTTAAAAAACCTTTCCTTCGTCATGCAAAAATTCACATTTAGAAGTACTCTAATAAAAAAAATCACGGCTGAAGACTGAAAATTTGTATGCCTTTTGCTCATTTGCATTACAAATTTCTCTCTTTCAACTTTGACACTTAATAAACCCGAAACTAATTGCCACATCGGAAAACAATCTGATTTGTCTAATTCCCTGTACAATTTAGAACAAACCATGTTCATTTCTTAATTTTCTGATTCGTACTTGTCTAAGAATTGAGCGAAAAAACGCGAGTTTTCAATCTTGCTGTTGCGTCTGCTGTAACATTTTTTTAATATAGAGATTCAAAATTAATATTTAACCTTTTCACTATGGCTATAAATATAACAAGCATGATTCTTATAACTTTCAAGGTACAACTGGTGTACTGGCCATTGTCTAAATTTTTTCTTGGCCCAATCATGGTGGAACTGTTGTACCGGCCGTAGTCTAAAGGTTAAACTTTCCGCTTGTTGAGGTTGCCATGAAAATCACAATAACCGTAATACAAATAGGTTGCATTATAAGCTGCCATAACTCTACTGGAAGTGCGCCAAAAAAAGCGCCAAGACCGTTGCCACTACTTTAAATGTAGACTGCAGCTGTACCAATTTTTTATGTATGTTTGAATTTGACGTATTGTAGGGTCAGGTGTAAAAAGTTCATAATCAAAATAATTTGTGTTTTTTTTCCCCAGTTTTTTCAATTGCTATTGTAAATAAAAAATTAAATACCTGAAGAGAAAAAATTTAAAATATTTGTGGAGAATGATCCTTTTACCCCATCTGACCCTAAATATTAAAAAATATTCTCGGATGTATACTGCATATCGATACCAATTACAGATCACAACATTTCTTAAGGGAATTGTAAAATCAAGGACATTTGTGTGACATTATCAGGGAATTGTTTTTCGAATATTTTGTTGCCATCCTGTAAAAATAAAAATGAATATATTTAGCAAGCAGGAAGAACGTTTTTGCGAATAAAATATTATTCGTAAGTTAACAGTAAAGAATGAGACAACATAGAATGTAGTAAAAAATGCCAATTTTCAAATTTTTTCTGAGTATAGACAATTATTTCATAGGTATAGTCACAGAAAAAAAAAACCTGAACCACCTTTCTTCATTCGAGCAATTTTAACTACAGAGAAAATTCAAGTTGTCATTTGACTGGAACTGACATCTTCTATAAATCCAAATTCATCAAATCTTAAGTGTCCATCTTCATGTTAAAGTGACACCAACTTCATAATATCCAATGAAACGCCCTACTTGGGATCTAAATTACGATATGTGTGAGTGAATGGATGTATGAAAGGGACCTTCCTGTAAAACGGATGTGTCATGCATGAAGAAGTCCAACCCTCCGGGGCAATGGATTGGATTGGATTGGATTGGGTTTTGTGGCATTGAGTCCTCTTGGGACATATTATGCCAAACTCAAGATAAAAAATCAAATATATAATATAATAAAAAAAGTGAAATAATCAAAACATAATGTATGAATACTATATGAAATTATATGTGATGGATAAAACCAATGTCATGCAAAAAGCTAAAAATATTTGGATGAGGATTCTCCCCAACCATGTCTTCTAAAGTCAAGGTAAAAGAATTAAAATATTTAAGACGTTGATAATTAAAATGAGAACATTCTATTAAAATATGTTTTACCGCGTTAGTGGACAAATACAATGATTACAAATAGGATGATCTTCTCCAAGGAGGAGGTGTCTATGTGTTATACGCGTATGTCCAATACGTAGTCGAGTTAGTATTACCTGTTGTCTTCTTAAAGGTAGGGATTTCCATTCAGTTATATTTGATTTAATGGCGTAAAGCTTATTCTCCGTTTGCTCATTCCATTCATTCTGCCATTTTTCCTCTAAAAATTTGTGAATAAAAGATTTTAAATCACGGAAAGGGATAGTATGGTTAAAATTATATACGGCCGATTTGGCGGCTTTGTCAACAATTTCATTTCCCGATATCCCAACATGAGATGGGATCCAACAAAACACCAAGTTAAAATTTATGGATGAAAGATGATAAATTTTTTCCAGTGACTCTAAAACAATGGGATGACTGTCATGATCAGGATGTTTCAATGACTATAAAACGCTTAATGAATCAGTGAAAATGATACAGTTTTTATGACAATGATCAGATATGTATTCCAATGCTTTATATATGGCCATGATTTCAGAGGTAAAAACAGAACATGAAGAATGAAGTTTAAAACTTTGAACAGAGTGATTAATAGTGAACGCAGCCCCAACATAGTCTGCCCTTTTAGATCCGTCGGTATAAATATGAATGAAATTAGAGTATTGTTCTATGTGCTTTTGAAATAGTTGTTTGTATATAATATGAGAGGTATCTGCTTTATTGAAATTTTGGAATGGGTTTTGGAATTCAAAATAATGATTAAACCAAGGAGAGAAAGAAAACATTTTTTTTCTGGGTGACGTCAAGTGAACAAAGTTCGGATCCGTTCATCAAATCTAGCATTCTTAAGTGAAATGTAGGGATGAAGGATGTTTTAGCTTGATAGAGGCGTTTTAAATACGGACTGTGATGAATGGTATGCAATGGGTGATGAGGGATTGAGGAAATTCTAAAATAATATTCTAAGGACAACAAATGTCGCCTCAAGTCCAGAGAAGGTTCAAAATTGTCCACATATACGCTGCTTACGGGTGAAGTCCTGAAGGCACCAGAACATAAACGTAAAGCTGCGTGGTGAATAGTGTTCAGGGTTTGAAGAGCAGATTTTCTTGCTGACCCATACACCACGCAGCCGTAATCTAATAAGATCGAATTAAAGCTCTGTAAATTTTAAAAAGGCAAGTACGATCAGATCCCCATGATAATATAGATAAAACTCGTAAGATATTAAGAGCCTTTTCGCAACGTTTGCGTAGATTTAAAATATGCGGTTGAAAAGTCAACTTCTTGTCAAATATGATGCCTAAAAATTTAAAATTGTCCACAACATTAATTAAAATATCTTTGAAGAATATTTCAGGGTCAAGATGAAGATTTCGTTTTCTGCAGAAATGAACACATGCAGTTTTTAAAGGTGAAAAGCTGAATCCATTTTCATTTGTCCAATTAGTGATTTTGTTAACGGCCTGTTGAAGTTGTCTCTCTATTAAACGAATGTCATTTGCTGCGCATGAAATTTGCAGATCGTCAACGTAAATAAGACTTTTAACTGATGGAGGCAATTGAGAAACGATATTGTTAATTTTTAAAATAAATAAAGTTACACTTAAAACACTGCCCTGTGGCACTCCCTCCTCTTGTATAAAAACATCCGAGAAAATAGATCCAATCCTTACTTTAAAATATCTTTTTTGTAAAAAATTTTGAATAAAAATATATATAGGCAGATTTCCTCTTATGTCATAGTTAAAAATGTCTTTTAAAATTCCATGTCTCCACGTTCGATCGTATGCTTTTTCAATATAAAAAAATATCGAGACGAGATGTTTATTTTGAACGAAAGCATTTCTAATTTCAGCCTCGAGAGCAACCAAATTGTCAACAGTGGATCGACCTTTTCGGAAACCACTTTGAAGTGGAGAGAGACATTTATCTGTTTCTAAAATAAAAACTAATCTCGCGTTGACCATCTTTTCTAGAATTTTGCATAAGCAGCTTGTCAGGGCTATTGGACGGTAGTTCGAAGGATTCTTGGGGTCTTTATTCGGTTTTAGTATTGGTATTATGGTAGCATACCTCCATGACTGCGGAAAAGTGTGCTCATTCCAAATTCTGTTATAAAACTTCAGGAGGTTATTTAGAGAACTATTTGATAAATGTTTAAGCATGATATAACTAATATTATCTGGGCCAGGAGTTGATTTGTGAACTAAGGATAAAACCTTTGTCAATTCGGGAAAAGTAAAATCACAATTATATGATAATATACGGTTTGAAGTGAAATTTACTTTATTCTTCTCAGATGCAATTTTAATTTTTTTAAAACTTTCAGAGTAGTTAGTGGAGCTGGATATTTCGGAAAGGCATGAAGCAATTGCGTTTGCTATATCTTTGGGTGCTGATAGTACTTGGTTATTGCATTCTAGAATCGGGATTTGTCTATTGGGGTAAACACCGGATATTCTTTTGATCCTGTTCCATAGTTGTTTACTTGTGGTCTTGCTATTTATACTGTTTACATAATTCACCCAAGAATCCCTCTTACTACGTCGTTGTATTTTTCGAAATGCCGCTTTTGTTTTTTTATAAATAATATAATTTTCACTAGTTGGATATCTATTGAAGATATTCCAGGACTTCCTTTGTTTCCGATAAGCATCGCTACAATCCTCATTCCACCAAGGTTTCTTCTGTTTTTTAGGCTTATTAATAACTTTTTTAATTGAGGCGTCAGCACTATCTATAATTATGTCTGTTATTTTATTAGTAACTTCATCGATATCATCATTTTCTACAGTGTTAGTAATGTCAGCAAGGCTAGTAAAAAGTGACCAGTTGGCAGTTTCAAAAATATAATTGGATTGGTTGACAGTGTTAGGTTGGTATTGGCCTGCATAATTTAGTATTATAGGATAATGGTCGCTATTGTATAGGTAAGGATCCACAGAAAAGGTCCAAAATGGTAAAATTGAAGGAGTGCAAATTGCCAGATCTATTGAATGGTAAGTAAGTGAAGGTGAGTGAAAGTAAGTAGGTTGGCCGTTATTCATAACACATAAATCATTGTCTGTTATTAATTTTTCAATTTGCTTGCCTCTACGATTAATGTCTGAACTGCCCCAGAGAATATGATGGCCATTTAGGTCACCCAGTATGATGAATGGTTGCGGAAGTTGATCTATCAAATTATTTAAGTCAAATGTGGCGATATGGGTATTAGGAGGTAGATATAAATTGCATATTGTTATTAAAATATTTACATGAAGTCTTACAGCAACAGCTTGGAGATTTGTTTTGAGGTTAATTTGAGTTACTGGTAAGTCATGGGAGGTAAGTAAAGCAACGCCTCCACATGCTCTTTGGCCATCATTGTAATCTTTTCTGAACATAGTGTAATGACGAATGTTGATGGTATCATTGCTTTTCAGATAGGTCTCCTGGAGGGCGATTGCAGCTGGCTTATGTTTATTTATTATGTCCTTTACATCATCACATCTGTTACGAAAACCCCGGCAGTTCCAGGAAAGAAAGGAAGCCATAAAAATAAAGGATAAAAGAAAAGAAGAAACTACTTATGTTTTCTCGTCCTAGGACGAGATCTGTCTTGCCGAAGATCCTTTTTGGACTTGGGTGGCGAAGCCTCCAAGCCATCACTCTCAACAGAGGAAATATCACTTTCGGTGTTGTATAGATTTATAAGGTCACTTGTAGAAGTATTAGTTAATATATTTCTGGATGAAACGTCAGGTTGGAGAGAGGTTTGAGAAGTACTTTTAGCTATTTTAATATTGTTTTGTTCAGACGATATGGCTCTTTTTAAAGAAGTATTTATAGGTCGATTTGGTTGATTTATGTGTTTTGTATTTGTTGAGGTTGTAGCTGTAGCTTTAGAAAAAAGAGGCGTTATAGGTTGGTTTATTGAAGTTTTATGTTGGGCAGATGGCTTAAAAATAGTTACATCGGTTTGAGTTCCGTTAGTTTTGAAAGTTTTTTTTACTATTGAAGAGTAAGAAATACCAGGTTTTGGGGTGCGATCATTTACAAATTTTCGTGCCTCGGGAAATGAAATGTTTTGCTGAACTTTTACTGTCTGGATTTCTTTCTCGATTTGAAATTTAGGGCATGACCTGGCAAAAGCTGGATGGTCACCTTTGCAGTTAACACAGCAAAGGGATGATGTAGTACAGACATCGGTCTTGTGTTCTGTACTACAGCATTTTGCGCAGGTTTCTTTGCCACGGCAAGCAAGGAAAGAGTGGCCGAATCTCTGACATTTAAAGCAACGAACTGGGTTTGGTATGAAATGTCGAACTGGGCAATTCATATATGCTATTTTTACGTGTTTTGGTATAGTCGGTGTATTGAAAGTTAATATTAAATGTTTGGTGGGTATTTTTTGACCATTTCTTGAAATAAGGATTCTTTTTACATTAATTACTGATTGGTTGGACAGGGTTTCTAGGATGTCTTGTTCGGTGTCATGTACTAAATCGGATTCTGAAATTACGCCTTTTGATGAATTTAAGGTTTTGTGGGGTGTAACAGTCACCTCTATTGAACCGACGGATTTAATTTTTTGGATATTTAATGCCTGTGATCTATTTAGAACTTCAACAAGTACATCTCCTGCTAGGTTTTTTTTTATGTTTTTAGTCTCTCCTACCATTCCCAGTATAGTTTTATGGAGTAAGATTGCAGATATATTTTTAAGATTTCCTGTGTTACTTTTAATAATAAAAAATTTTTCATCACATATATTGTTTTCATTTATTTTTATACATAGTTGCTCCACTGAAGGAGAAGTTGAATTAGGGTTATCCATGTTTGAAAATTAAATATTCAGTCCCCGGCGGCACCACCCACCATGGAGTCCAACGAGGGGATACAGGTTTCTATACCGGTGCTAGCCAGGGACTATACGAACCCAACTCACCCCTATGACTGCCCTAAGGAGCTAGTTGGTGAGCAGGTCCTTAATCCTAGCAGGGTATTCCCACCAGCCGATTGATGTACTGGGACCATAGTACACCTCCTGTTTGTCCGAAGCAGGAGCCGAAGCAATGTATTGGGGCGTTATGTTGTCCCTCAATCACCAGGATCACCCTTTCCGAAGACACAGGTCTCCACGCACGGCAAACACGTGGGTGATATAATCCCCAAGAGGAGCTAAAGGCACAGACTGGCGAAAAGCTTCTCAAGGGGAGCCCTCACCTCCGAAAAGGCAACCACAACGAGGGAGGAAGAAAAAGCAAAAAGCTAAGGGTAGAGGAGAAGCAGAACGAAAGGGAGGGAAGATCACTGAGGTACCCCGGGGTCGTGAAGCCCGTACAAACCTAAAGAAGGAATGCCCCTGGGGGCCCGGGGCAATGGCACCCCCAATTGGGCCATATATGGCCCGCACGACAACAACAAATGCCCTACTTCAACACAGAATTTCAAATCTACAAAAACATAGTTTCAGATACCAAATTTCATGTCATTAGGTCTTACCATTTCGAAGTTATGAGTATAGATAGATTGGAGCTCCTAATGTTAAATCACTTTCTCACTTTTATCCATATCTTCCTAAATAATTATTCTATAGCGCTGATATTTTGTACCATGTTACTGTTAAGCAGACAAAACAAGATCCACCTAATATTTTATCTTAAAAATAGTTTTTAGTATGTATTAATAATTATAAAAAATTAATGTTTTTGAAAAAATTATGAATTGGAACCTTGTTATATTTTGATGGGAATCTAGTATGGCCATACAAAATTTCTGATTATTAATTTTTGCACTACATTAAATTTTCCTCATTATTGAAATTTTAGTGGGCAACCCAAAAGTACAAATGATTGACAAACCTGATAGTAATTCTCGGATCGTTTGCACTTCCGTAATAAATATAATAATTATCGGATTGTTGAAAAATACATTTGAAATTTGGGTAGCTTTAAACTACAATTAATCTTGATCTACAAATAAACTTTTCTATTTTGAGAGGATCCCTGAAATTTGCACCAATTTTAAGATTGTATATCTCGGGTTATAAAGGTAGTAAAAGTCATGAAATTTATATTTATGTAATCTGATTATGAGATCAAAACATGGCATTTCCATTAGAAATTTCATTGTTGGTGCAAAATTTTATGATGTCCCCTTATCCATTTTTTAAATTTGAATTTGTGGGAGGAATTTGTAAATTTGAATTTGAGGACGTTAATCTGTATTGAATGATACATTTGAATTTGCTCTAGTATAAATAGTGCTTGAAATAAAGGAGGAGGTTCGAATTTTTTTGTGACTACATTTCTAGCACACAAATATGGATTATAGACAGAATACAAGAAAATGGAGTAGATGTTATGGAATTTCAAGCCCTTTATAAAAAAAATAATATAATTGTAATCATACTCATTAAAATAGCTTTTCATTTTAACCCTTTATCTAGTTTAACATACTCTCAATTATATGGGTTAAGAAATTAAATTGAAATTAACACTTTCACATTCCAAATTTCAATTCCATCTATACTAGCTGTGCTAGCATTGTTAAGTCCTAGGGATCAGTGCATAAAATTTAAATAAAAATTAATTCATAAATTACACAAAACTGAAAATTTTAAAATTGCAAACCCAAAAGATTAATATAAAAAGTTGGTATGCTTTTGTGATTCTGCAAAAAACACTTTCGTTTTGACTAAGTGATTGTGAATGATTAAAACACCATCATTTTCCTTCATCAACTTCGTTGGCATTTCACTCCATGAAAGTGATCTTGATTACATAATGGATTAGATGGATGGATGGATATGATTTTATGGCA
The DNA here is from genome assembly GCA_947359465.1 of Metellina segmentata. Lineage (NCBI taxonomy): Eukaryota > Metazoa > Arthropoda > Arachnida > Araneae > Tetragnathidae > Metellina > Metellina segmentata. The sequence goes on from OX375882.1 coordinate 95,199,645, forward strand.
TTGGGTCCTCTTGGGACATATGCCAAACTCAAGATAAAAAACAATTATATAATATAATAAAAAAGTAAAATGAGTCAAAACATAATGAATGAATACTACATAAAATTATATGTGATAGATAAAACCAATGTCATGTAAAAAGCTAAAAATATTTGGATGAGGATTCTCTCCGATCATGTCATCTAAAACCAAGGTATAAGAATTAAAATGTTTAAGTCGTTGCCTATTAAAATGAGAACACTATTAAAATGTGTTTCACAGTAAGTGGACAAATGCAGTAGTTACAAATGGGATGATCTTCTCCTAGGAGGAGGTGTCTGTGTGTTATCCGCGTATGTCCAATACGGAGACGTGTTAGTACTACCTGCTGTCTTCTTAAAGGTGGTGACTGCCATTGAGTTATACTTGGTTTTAAAAGGTGGAGTTTGTTTTCGGTTTGATCATTCCATTGGTTCTGCCATTTTTCCTCTAAAAATTTGTAAATTAATGATTTTAAGTCGCGATAAGGAATGGTATGATTAATATTAGTTACGGCCGATTTGGCGGCGCGGTCGACAATCTCATTTCCTGATATCCCAACGTGAGATGGAATCCAGCAAAATATTAATTCAAAATTTTTGGATGTTAGATGATAAATTATTTTTAATGACATAATGGATTAGAGGTTGTAGCTGTCTTAATAGACGATGATGGATTAGAATTCACAATTTCTCCCCAGGATGTCCATTTCGATGGTTTGTCTATGAATGCATCAGCTTCTGTGATTGTTAACTGATTGCGAACCTTTTTATTTCCAATCCACTCTTTTGGAATATTGATGTCATATATAGCTTTATAAAATGTGTTAAATCCAATAGGTCTACTATCGAAATCTTTTGTATTTCTCATCATATAAGTGAACAGATCTACCGCATTGCTTTGACGTTCTGGTACTCCCTTTACAACAAGTTCGTTTCTTTCATTAAACATATAGCCTGCATTCTTCATTCTCTCTAGAATCGGATGAATATACATTTTCTTTGTTTGAGGAACAACATAACTTATGTATTTTGATATATAGTCAGTTTCTGATGTAGATGGTGTTATAGGAGATTGAACTTCATCAGGTTTTGAATTCAATTCTTGAAAAATATCAGATAGTTTCTGTGGCAGTGGTGGGTGCATTACTTTCTGATACTTTGGAATAAGTTGTGACAAAAGTTTCACTCGCAAATCATCAGGTATTTCATTTTGTTGTAATAAATCAGTTATGTTATTTTCCAACTGAACTTCAGGTTTACTTCACTGATAATATTTAGACACTAATTCAGGAGGTACTAATGCCATTTTTCTTGCCATTATGTATTACTGAAGCTTTTTAGTAAACTTAACACAGCAGGAATAATCAGGGGTAGAAAACCTCCTGTTTGCTTCGAAATCACTTTCTTCTTTCTTAATATTGGAATTTTTCTATCAGCTAATAATCGAATTACTCTCTTGTGTGAGTTGAGCTTTTTTATTGGAGCAGTAGGTATATTTCCTGCTAGTAAATTTCGACAAATTTCACAAAGTGTTTTAACTTGTTCATTAGTAGCTGATCTTAAAATAGCCTTTCTTTGTTGGTGTCGCGAATGCGCGCCTGTTCTAAGTTTTGAAAAGCTTTTATGGAATTAGAAATAAAATACGGAGCAGGTGAGGTGAAAGCAAACCTCCAATATAATTTCAATACTACGATCCTAACAAAATTAAATATACAAATTAGAATTCAGTTGGTTTTATTTGAAAAAAGTCGCTCTTAAACATTGTCTTGCGTTTTACTTTGATTCTATACCTGTGAAGAAGTGTAATGTTCTATATATATTAAAATTATAAGTTTTAATTAAGAAATGGTCTCCTTGTGTACTTCTGTGGACTTTCCTTTAGAATTCTTGAGTTTCAGTGATGTTTCGACGGTCAGGATGATTGATTCTCACCCGGGACACAAATGAGGTAGGACAATTCATATTCCTTCCGATTAGAAAGATATTGTTTCAACAACTGGCATCCCTGCCGGGATTGAGAACAAACATTTTTGACTGAGTGCTGGAATTTTAGTGATTCTAAAGTGAACTTTCGTTTTGAATTACTGAATTTTGTCTTTGAACTAACGGAACCTTCGTTTTTGAACTTGAGGAACTTTTGTTTTCGAAAGCATTGATTAAATATGACCGAAGATCCGTTAGTACTAATTTGTAAGAAGAAACGTGGCGTATTGCGAACGTCCGTTACGAAAATTAGTAAGAGATTGGAAACAATATTAGAAAAAACGAAAGGAGACGAAGATGAAATAGAACAGACACTAGAGGAGTTAAATAGCACCTTTGAGGATTTGAAATTAATAGATAACGAACTAGTACGCCTTTTGAAACCTGATGATGTAGACAAAGAATTACAATCAGCGGAATCGTATCGCGAAAAGGTCGTAGTCTGGAAGTTTAAAGCTGAGAAGCGTTTACGTGCTTTAAATCAATCCGTTCACAGGAATCCTCAATCAAATGTAAATGCAAACGTGGAAGGATCGAACTTCAACCAGAATGTGAGAATGAAATTGCCAAAGATAACGATTCCTAGATATTATGGAGACGTGAGTCAATGGCTCACGTTTTGGAATTCTTTTGAAACGGCAATTCATAAAAATAAGTCTTTAGATCCAGTGGACAAATTTATTTATCTTAAGGCGCAAGTAGGAGGTTCTGCGTTAAGTACTATTGAAGGTTTTGACATTTCGTCCGAAAATTACTTTAAGGCAGTAGAACTGTTAGAAGATCGATTCGGTCGTAAAGATGTTCTAATAAATACACATATGCATGACCTGTTACGTTTCGCACCACTTAAACGGTCCAATGACATTAGAGGATTTCGGAAACTTTATGACAGCTGTCAAATTCAAATACGAAGCTTGGACTCTCTTGGAGTTTCATCTGAGACGTATGGACGTTTATTGTGTCCTATGATCTTGAAACTGTTACCTCATGATTTGATTCTCGAATTTCACAAGGAATTCAACAGTGGTGATTTTACTCTGAATAATTTGATCGAATTTTTGAGTAAACAATTAAATTCACGAGAACGATGTGAAACATCGTATTTCAATTGTGATACTCAGATTCTTCGACATGATCGCTCTCGACAAAAACAAATAGGTGCCGTCGCTGAGAGATTCGAAGGGAGGAAGTTTGAAAGAAGCGCAACAGCTGCTAATTTGTTATCGAGTTCGGAAGCAAAGGATAATAAATTATGTGTATTTTGCTCTGATTCCACTTAAGTTCTGATTGCAAATATGCTATGGGTTTAACCCTGGCTGAAAGAAAGGCTATTTTATCTAAAAGGGGTGCCTGTTTTAGATGTCTAAAAATGAAGCATGTTTCTCGTGATTGTAAAGTGAAAATAACTTGTTCTATTTGTAAAAAAAGGTATTCTGATATTATGTGTTTTTCAAATTATTACTGCTCAAATGATAATGATACTCCATTAGTGACTGAAAATACTGTTCTCTCAAATCATTCTTGTTCTAATGAGGTGTATCTGCAAACGTTGATTGTGTGTATCAATGCTAATGGCTCAAATCATTTTATTAGGATTATTATTGACACAGGTAGCCAAAGGTCATACATTTCTACATTTATAGCTCATAAAATTAAGTTAAAATGTTTGGGAGAGGCAATAGTTACTCATGGACTTTTCGGTGGAATGGAGGAGAGTGTAAGACATAAACGATATTCTGTGACCTTAAGAAGTATTGACAAGAGTTATTCCTGCGAAATTGAAGTGATGGACCAGAAAAAGATATGTGCACCTATTCCTAAACTGAAGAATTCCCGGTGCATAAACAAAATAAAGGATCATGGTATTTTTCTCAGTGACATTTTCATGAACCAACATTGTCTTTTTGAGAAAGATCCTAATGAAATTCATATGTTATTGGGAGCAGACATTGCAGGAAAATTATTCACTGGTGAAATCAAACAAATTATAGAGGGATTGACAGCCGTGAATACACATTTAGGTTGGACTATTATGGGCAAAACAAAGGAAACGGAAACTAAAGATTTTTCAAACACACTCCTATCACTTCATGTTAATGAATCAAAAATTTCCGATCTGTGGAGACTCGATACTCTTGGAATTCTCGATCCAGGGGAAAAGAAGACCAGGATGGAACTTGAAGAAGCTGCAAAAATTAATTTCCTGCAGAATATTTCCAGAGATGAAGAAGGAAGATACATTGTGAGTCTTCCATGGATACAAGATCATCCTCCTTTGTTGAACTGTAGGAACATGGCTGAAAAAAGGCTGAAAAATTGCGTCAAATCCCTAGAAAAGGCAGAAAAACTGAAGGACTATCAGGCTGTTTTCCATAACTGGTTAGAGGAGGGTATTATAGAAGAAATCCACTTTGAAAAGAAAGGCACTAACGAACATTTCTTACCCCACCATCCAGTTTACAAAGAAAACTCTACAACGAAAGTCAGACCTGTTTTTGACGGTTCAGCGAGAGAGAAAAATTCCCCGTCCATAAATGATTGTCTCGAAAAAGGACCAAATGTCGTGGAGCTCATACCATCCATCATAAATAGATTTAGATTTGGTAAGTATGGAGTAATTGCCGATATTGAAAAAGCTTTTTTGCAAATCAAACTTCAAGAACAAGATAGTTCATTTCTGAAGTTTTTATGGTGGGAGAATGGCAAGAAAGATCCCAAGATATTTCAACATAAACGGGTTGTGTTTGGAATTTCGTCTAGCCCTTTTTTGCTGGGTGCAACGCTAGAATATCATTTTAAAAATGCACCAGCCCATTTACAAGAAACGGCGAAGAAACTCATGAACTCGTTTTATGTTGATAATTGTGTTTCAAGTGTGAGTAGCAAAGAGGAACTCGACAAATTCATTTCGGAGTCTAAAATTCTTCTTAGCTCTGCAAAATTCAACCTTAGAGGGTGGGAGCACACAGCCGAAAATAGAGTCATAGAAGAGAGAAAAGTTCCTGTTTTGGGATTGAATTGGAGACCAGATGTTGATACTTTGTCCGTCAATTCTAAAGATTTCTCTGAGGATAATGAAAAACCGATAACGAAAAGGAAGATTCTCTCTTCAGTTCATCGCATTTTTGATCCAATCGGATTTACTTGTCCGGTCACTCTGGGACCAAAACATATGTTGCAGGAATGCTGGAAGATTGGAGTATCGTGGGATACAGAATTGCCTCTTGAGATAGCCAATAAGTTTAACCGATGGAAGAGGCAATTGGAATATCTAAAAGACATTGAAATACCTAGATGTTTCTTGAAAGATTTTTCACCTGGCACCGATGTATCCATTCATGTGTTCTGTGATGCCAGCAAGATGGCATATGCAACGTGCATCTTTGTACGAACTCAAAACAATCAAGTCGCAACGTGTCAATTAGTGCAAGCTCGAAGTAGAGTTGCTCCTTTGAAACCAATTTCTATACCTAGAATGGAGCTTTTAGCTTGTACGATTGGAGCTAGGCTTGCACATGCAACAAAAATTGATCTTGGGTTAGAGAACGTGCCGATTTTCTATTGGTCTGATTCAGTAAATGCGCTCTACTGGATCAGAAAAAATGAAAACTGGGGAACATTTGTGTACAATCGAGTACAAGAAATTCGACTTTTAACGAATCCTGAGGATTGGAGACACATATCCGGTACTTTAAATCCGGCTGATCTTCCGTCACGGGGATGTACTGCTGGGGAATTGAAGAAAGGTCGCTGGTGGGAAGGACCAAATTGGTTGAAACAACCCTGTGATAAATGGCCAGTCTCGGATGCGGGCCTAGATTTTGAGGTTGTCAATTTGGAAAGACGAAAAACAGTAGTGTCTGCTGCCAACATTGAATCAGATAATCTTGCTTTTTCTAGAATTTCAACATACGACAAAATAATACGAGTAATAGCATGGATATTTCGTTTTTACAAAAATGTCAAAGTAAAGATCGATGAAAGAAATTATGGCGGTCTGAATGTTGAAGAAATCGAAAAGGCCGAAAAAACAGTATTGAAACAAGTTCAGCGCCAAAGTTTTGGGAAGGACTGCAAAGCAGGAATATCTCAAATGCAAACGCTATTTGATTCAGATGGCCTGTTAAGAGTCAAATCAAGGATTAGCATGAGAAAGGATTTAGAAAATTTTCGTTATCCCATAGTTCTTCCTTCTAAACACCCTATTGTTGTTAAATTAATTTTGAATAAGCATAATGAACTCTGCCACGCAGGTCTTCAGATTATGATATCCACACTACGGGAGAGAAATATTGGATACTTAAGAGTAGAAAAACCATAAGGCGAGTTCTCAGTGGATGTATTAAATGTAAGAGATTTACAGTTCGACCTTTCGAAACTCTCAGTGCACCTCTTCCTGAAGATCGAGTTAGAGAAGCCCAGGTTTTCGAAGTTGTTGGTGTTGATTTGTGTGGACCTTTGGTTCTAAGGAATAGAACAAAATGTTGGATAGTACTATTTACATGTGCCGTATTTCGTGCCGTCCATATCGAACTAGTTACATCTTTATCGACAGATGTTTTTATTCAAGCTTTAAGAAGATTCATCGCCAGAAGGGGTCGGCCAAGTACTATTTACTCCGATAATGGAACAAATCTAGTTGGAACATCCAACGAGCTGAAATCGGTTGATTGGAAAAGGTTGCAAGATTATGCTTCTGTGAAGAGCATCAGTTGGAAATTCAATCCTCCTTCTGCACCCTGGTGGGGTGGATTTTGGGAACGCCTGATTGGTATGTTAAAGAACATTCTTAGAAGAGTCCTGGGAAGGGCTTGTCTGCAGTACGAAGAACTGTACACGATTCTTTGCGATGCTGAAAGCGTTATTAATGCAAGACCATTAACGTATCTTTCCGAAGACAGTGATGATCTTGTAGCTTTGACTCCTGCCATGTTCTTACAGGAAATCAGGGAAACAGGAGTTCCGGACATAGATCTGATCGATGCCAACAAGGCAAATAGACGATTTGCTTATAAACAAAGGCTACGCCAGGAGCTTAGGAAACGTTTTAGAATCGAGTATCTAGGCCAACTCAGAGATTTTTCCAGGGTTCGAAGAGAATTTAACGTAGAAGTAGGAGACATAGTCCTAGTTGGGGATAGTAATTCGAAAAGATCCAACTGGCCATTAGCTAAAGTTGTGAAGTTGCTTCCTGGGAAAGACGGTAAAGTGCGAGTCGTCGAAGTCAAAACAAAAACCGGATCCTTCTTACGGCCAGTCCAGAGATTGTACCCGTTGGAGATACGGAAAATTGAAGAACCATCAGTTCCAGAAGGGTATTCACAACAGACTGGAAGATCAAGAACCAGATACCTCTTCTGTGGACGCTTCTGGTATCGTGCCTGTCCAAATAGAATCTTCAAATTTAGCTAAAAACCGAATTCGAAAGTCAAGATTTGGACGAACTTTAAGACCTGTCCGCCTTTAGGAACTGAACTGATTCCTGAGTTTCACTAACCTGATACTCAGTGGTGGGAGGATGTCGCGAATGCGCGCCTGTTCTAAGTTTTGAAAAGCTTTTATGGAATTAGAAATAAAATACGGAGCAGGTGAGGTGAAAGCAAACCTCCAATATAATTTCAATACTACGCGATCCTAACAAAATTAAATATACAAATTAGAATTCAGTTGGTTTTATTTGAAAAAAGTCGCTCTTAAACATTGTCTTGCGTTTTACTTTGATTCTATACCTGTGAAGAAGTGTAATGTTCTATATATATTAAAATTATAAGTTTTAATTAAGAAATGGTCTCCTTGTGTACTTCTGTGGACTTTCCTTTAGAATTCTTGAGTTTCAGTGATGTTTCGACGGTCAGGATGATTGATTCTCACCCGGGACACAAATGAGGTAGGACAATTCATATTCCTTCCGATTAGAAAGATATTGTTTCTACACAACAGTTGGGGAGTAGCAGATGCTAATAAATGTAACAAATGCGTGTGTTGTTTCAATTTATTCATTTTTTAGTTGGTAGAAATACCCAATTAATGAATCTCCTTGATCGGGAAAAATAGATTGCCTTTGTTCATCTGAAGTCTTTGGATGAACGTCAATAAGTAAATAAGAATATGGTTCAGCGGTTGCTTTTTTATAGGCTTCCAGAAAATATTTCCCTTTCCCAGGAAATGCTTGACGAGCAAAGCACGAAGCTTGAGAAAGATCTCTGTTGTTTTTAAACAGTATAAGGTAGTGAGCATTTAAACTGATGTCTCGGAACTGTTTCACACGTGGGAAAAGATTTTGCGTTATCAGTACAATACTAAAATTTTTGTGATGGGATTTAATTGTGAACATTTCAGCTATTTCTTTTGTTATGTTATTCATCTGATCATCTATAACAATTAAATCCCAATTTACATCATCTTCCGGTAGTCCTTGTTTAAACTCAATATTTTTTTCTTCAAGAAACCATGGTTGCCAGACTGAATAACACCATATGATATTTCGCATATCATGATTATATGCCTGCTTTCTGATAATTTTTCGAACTAATTCAGTTTTTCCAGATTGAGAGGGACCTGCAATAATTAACGAGCTTGGATGCTGTAGTTTCAACGTTATTTTATATTAAAAAAAGGGTTAATCATTTATCTCAAAAGGAAATTTACACAATTTCGACATACAATTTATTAAGTATATTTAGCGTTAGCACAGTTTTTACATAGTTTTATGAATTCTAGTTCATTGAATTGTACTCCAATAATATTTGGTTTTAAGTTATTTAATTTCTCTTTCCAAAAATAACGAATGTCAAACACACTTAGATTTTCTTTGGAGCAAATGTGAAAGTATAACTTACTTCCTAAATATTCCGAATAGACACACGAAGGGTTTGTAATATCGATATCATCTGGATAGTGACAAGATTTACTATCGAATATATAATAAAATGTTATTAGAATTAAACACACGCCAACGAATCCTAAAATACGCATTGCAAGGAAACTCACGTTTTCGAACATCTTGCAACAAAATTATATAACACTCTTATAATCTTTCTTCGTCTTCACACAACACGCTCTGTTTGTATTAATATTCTTGTCAATTCAACTTAGAGTTCAACTGAATGTCTTTCAAACACATACATTTGACCTAGATGATATCAAGGAAAACCAGACAATCAAGAATGAGGGTTGCTCATAGTAATATAAATGTGTGTGAGATTCAATTCTTTTTACAACTTGTCGAGAGCTTGGAAACACATGATCTGAGTTGTTGAAGATTATGTAAGTAATTTTATTTTAATAGAGATCTATATGCTTCTTCGAATAAACGACTTTCTGATAAACGTCTCTCGTAGAGACCATCGCAATCTGATATTTCTTCGTAAATCTTTTGATAGCCTCATCCAAATGCCTAATTGCATCAGTCGATCAGAGAGGCAAGAAAGAGTACCCCTGCCGCAAAGAAGGTTACTTAGGTACTGGGGAGAAAGCGACATTGACCATGTTTACTGTCCTATTTATTACACAGGAAACACTGGTCAAGAAAATTATAGCAGCTTTATAAGAATACGCGTACCTCCTTCCGGTGTGGTCTATAAAAGAATACAGGTGTATCGTTGATGGTTAGATAAATAATTTTATATATAACTGTAAGTGGAGTAAAAACTTTTACTTCTGGAATAATAGCGTTTATATAAAAATTGGCTTCATCAAAAGTTATAGTTGGTATACTTTGTTAGTTCACATGCATGCTTCACATCTAAGGATGGTTAACACTGTTAGTTCGCATGCATACTTAAAATCTAAGGATAGTTAGAAATTATTCCAGAAGTCCTCCGTCCAGCGTGGTCTATAAAAGAATACAAGTGTATCGTTGAAGATTAGGTAAATAATTTTATTTTAATCTTTTTACAACTTGTCGAGTGCTTGGAAACACCTGATCTGAGTTGTTCAAGAGTAGGTAAGTAATTTTATTTTAATATAAGAATATATACGTACCTTCTTCCGGCGTGGTCTATGAAGGAATACAGGTGTATCGTTGAATATTAGGTAAGTAGTTATAGTTCCTATACTTCCTTAGTTCACATGCATGATTAACATCTAAGGATGTTTAACACTGTTAGTTCGTATGCATGCTTAACATCTAAGGATAGTTAACACTGTTAGTTCGTATGCATGCTTAACATCTAAGGATGGTTAACACTGTTAGTTCGTATGCATGCTTAACATCTAAGGATGGTTAACACTGTTAGTTCGTATGCATGCTTAAAATCTAAGGATGGTTAGAAAGTATTCCAGAAGTGATCAATCTCCACTACTAACATCTTTAAAAAATTACAAGATTTAAATAACTTTAGTGCATATAGTTTGCATTAAAATACAATAGAGAAATGGAAGTAATTTTCACTACTTCAGTGTGGGTACAAGAGACTGTCGTAGATGATTTGTTTGCTGTTGCTTTGTCCTGGATTTGTTACTTGAAATAAATGTTTCTGTGCAGGCCAGGCCCACGAAGGCTCCAGCTATGCCTGCCAGAAGATGATGCAGATGGCCTGGCACAGGCTGAAGCACTCCCAGTCACGACTCAACGAACTGGAGCGACTCAAGAACCAGCACGTCCAGGAGAACAACGCCCTCATCGGAGTCACCATAAAGAGAGAGCCCGGAGACACATCCTGAGTCGCAAAGTAAGTCGTGTTCCTGAGCCGGGGAGCCCCAGATAGAAATGTACTGGGGGTTAGTTAAAAATTATCCAAGACATTGTCCTCCCTTCAGGATCAAAGTAATTCATCCTCGTACTGTATCATTGCATTTGTTATCTACGTGTGATTTTCTTCTGTCCTTGAGGTGTGTACAGACTTCTTTTCCAGTGGGGCTTACTGTCTTTAGTAAACATGGGAATTGACGCCTCCAAGAGATCTTTTCTATTTCACCTCACTACTCCTTCACATTATTATCACGTTATTTTCCTTTCACAACATTTTTTACTTGACAATGTAAATCTAAGCGTGTTTGCTTTTGTGTGCTTTGTGTTTGCTTATTCAAATGGCATGCTTTAAAACCCTTATCAACTTTACTTTTAGTTTGATTTTTCTAAATTTATTTCACAACGAATGAACAGATCACAACACGAGGCACAGTTAAAAAATTAGTGTGCGAAATTGTTGGTGTTAGGAATTATGCATTAAAATGCAATCACACTTATACAATAAATTTCACCAGGCTTGGGTTCAAAACTGGAAATCATTTGTTGCATTTTCCACACATAAATTTAAATTATAAATTTATTGATGACGCCTGTTTCATATTTAATTTGCACATTTTAATGTTTTAGCCGATAAATTTTGTATCTGAGAGCAATTTAAATTGCTACCAAAATTGGTTTTAAGAGGACTGTTTTGCTACTATTTTTAAGAATTCAGGCAACTTAAAATGCTAGTTTTTAATTTTCTATTGATTGGACACCTTTTTCACACTTAGTTAACGTGTTTAGGATTTTATCCAATTCATTCTGTATCTGCAACTAAAATGGCTACTCAAAAAGGTTTCAAGAGGAGACTTTTTTGCTACAATTTTAAAATATTTATGCTACTATTTCGCAAGTGCTTTATCTGCTGCCGTCCTGATTTTTCGTTTTTATGTATTTTTTGAATGAAATTCAACTCTTTATCTTTTTTAACAGAGGTAACAACCTGAAAATCAAGGAATTCTCATAAAACTTTTTAAATCAGGGAAAATTTCTAAATTTTACCAAAAATCAGGGATTTAATCAAAACTTAAAGGGTTAGGTACCTTTTAAATGTCAAAATATGCAAAAAAATCACTACATTTCGAATCTTAATATCTTCATAGATAAATTATTTACATAATTTAAAATTTTGTATGCAGATTTTAACTACCTTTATCTTTTGTAAACTATTTTGGTTTTTTAAATTTCTCTCCTTAAATATATTGTAAATTGGACCAAAATGAAATGCATTGTTTGTTGTTAGAATATTATATGGTGCATTGCGCACAGTATTCTGGGCAAAATAATTATTATTCTGAGCTGAATTTTTTTTAAAAACTTAAAAATATATAGTATAATTACAATTGCGAACTCTTGTATTTAAAAAAAAAAAAATTCTTACAAAAATTTCTTTTAATAAAAAAAAAATTAATTTTTTTTTTAACACAAATTTTTTTTTTCAGAAATTTTCAACAGGATAGACAAAAAAGTTGGTTATTTCAAACATATATATGGTTTACATAATCAATTAAAATTTCATGTAATTTTAACCAACCATTCCAGAGAAATCTTGCGTGCAATTGGTAAAATCACAGTTTTGAGATATCGTCGTTTAAAAACAATTCATTTGTGAAATTCTTTCGCAGTAAAGGAAGGAAACAAATGGAACTAAAAGTAGAAGTAAAGTACCTTGTTCTCAGATAAAAAATAAAATTAATAAAACAATGTACATGGAGATGACTTTAGTAATATAGAGTGTAGCCAAAATACATTTTTGTGATCGCTGATGTCGACGAAGTACAAAATGTAAACATACCATCTGGCTCTAAATGTTTGATTAAGGGCTTCACTCTTTTAACCATAACTTCCGTTCTAGAGTGAAATTTTACACCAGGTTTGTTTTAAAACGTTGCTAAGAAACAGAGCATTAAAATTAGATCATAATAATTTTTTTTTTAAATTTATTTTTTTGAAAATTTAAAAGGTTTGTCCTATTTTAAGAATTATGATTACAAGTGCTTTTGAGAATCGAATAAATCATATTGGCCGAAATTGTGATTCTAATAAAGAAGCCTGGCATCCTAATATTTGAACACAGTGATAAACAGTCGCCATCGCCGTTTTTTTCGCACCTGCAGCGCTGTGAGGCTAGCGATGCAACTTGTAGAAATTTGTGAAACTAGTGATGTTTCTTTGTGTGTATTAAATTAATATTTTTTGTTTGAAATCGTATTTTTGTAGAATTTATTTATATTTGCATTTAATTTGATAAATAGTATGATAATGTAGGTTCATGTGTAAAAAGCTCATAATCAAAATATCTTGTGTTTTTTCTCCAGTTTTCTCAATTGCTATTGTGAGAGTTTCATTGAAGGTTCTAATACTTAAAATAAAAATAAAAATATCTGTAGAGAAAAAAAAAATATGTGTGGAGAGTTATCCTTTTACCCTATCTGACACTAAATATTTAAAAATATTGTTGTGTGGATACTGTATATCAATACCAATCACAGATCACAACATTTTTTAAGAGAATTGTAAAATCAGGAAACTTTTTACAAGGATTTTGTTGCCATACCGTAAAAAGAGTTATCCTTCACATTCAAAAACTTCAGTAAGCAAAAACGTTTTATTTTCATTTTCAGGTACATGGAATTTTCATGAGAACTGTTGCATATTTTCTTCAGGACTCTCTGTGGTATGTTTCCGGAACTCTCCGAACCTATTTGGATTTTGTAAATATATTGTACAAGGGTTCAGTTTGTATTGTGTGGCCAGCTTTGTGGTGTTGCATTACAAATCTTTTTATCTTGAGCTTTTATAAAAAAAAATAAAGTGTCTTGTCAACAAGTTTTTGTGTGAAATTTTTATTTAGGAAATAATTTCTAAAGTCACCATTTTTTGGCTCAAAGATGAAAAAAATGGCCCAAAACGCTCTAAGGCTACTTGCACACTCATCGATATTCTGTCGTACAATAAAATATCGTAATGATATTCTATCGTGCGTTGCTTGCATACACGACGGTTTCTACTGAGTCGTAAGTGCAGTTGTTTGTTAAAAGCTCGTGATTACTCATCTCAAGTTGTATGGAAAATGAATTCCTAACATGATGATTTTGGCGTTTACTAGCAATTAAGATAAAAATATTGCTTGAATTTTTATTTACTGCCAAAATTCTTCACTTTTATAATAATTGATTAGCAAAAATAATTTTCATAAAATTTAAAAAAAATGTGTGTTTTTTTTTTTAATTTTTAATGGGGGCTTTGGTAGGACTTAATTAGAAGAATAACGGAATAGCAACCATATGGTTGAGAGTAAGAATCAATCCAAAGACTATCTGTACAGGGGGAGGGGGGCTGGTGCATGCTTAATCTGTCATTGCCTCAAATTTCCTCGTGTTAGCATGGTGTGGAAGTTTGGAGAGTGGCTTGCCAGTTCAGGTTGTCAGGACCTCGGGGCCAGCACATTAAACCCCGTCTCCTGACCACGATTCAAAATTATGTTGTCCTCAAATCTTTCTCTTGGGGGGATTGATCCTGCATTGTCATCAATAATCCATTGTATTCCTTCAAGTCATTAATTAAAATACTTCCCCACTTGTTTTTTATAATTAAAATATGTGAAAACTCGGCAAACTAATTTTTACCCTTTCCTCCATAGCCACGGTGGCTCGGTTAGAAGAGTAACAGATTAGCAACCAGAGAGATGCAAGTTTGAATCCAACAAACACTGTTGTGAACAAAGGGGCTGGTGCAAGTTAAATCTGTCATGACCTCGAATGTCCTCATATTGGGGTGTTCTGGAAGTTTATAGATTGGGGTGTCAGCTCACACAGGTGTTGACTCGTCATCTGACCCTGACCATGATGCAAAAAAACGTGTTGTTTTTGGATCTTTCCCTCAGGGATTGATTTCAGACCGTCGTCAATAGCCCACTGTCTTGAAAATCCTTACTTACTTCACAGCAGACGTCTTCCCATACATTTCTGTAAGAATTTTTATCTTTGTAGAGTTGTAATGTTTAATCCCATAGCGTAGGTCTTATTTGTACGAATTTCCAACAATGAAATCCCTTATTTCCTTATTGTTTTCAAATTTCAACATAGAGTTTATGAACAAATTTTTAAATCCATACTTATTCAAGTTTCTGTGTTCGACAGGTCATTTAGAAAGACACGATTTCCATGTTAACGCATATCCTTCTGCCAATTCTTTACTCGAAACAACAATTGTAAACCTTGTGCCTCTGGTAACCCATGCTTTATATTACACTGCTCTGCAATTTTTTTTTTTTCGAACCCTGACACCATTCTTGCTGATTTTTATATAAAATGACTTCCTGTATTCGAGTATGATCCTCGTTTTCCCCCCTCACCCACCGTTTTCTGGGGACGCATCCCCCTATGTTTATCACTTTTCGCTATAATTTTATGGACATAAATTTCATTTGGAGTGGGGAAAAGGATTGTTTTAACCAAAAAATTCCTTCTAAGGGGCTAGAGAGGTGAAAAGCTTTAAAACATGAACATTTGTAGCAAGGTGGGGGGGATTTTTTTGGGGGGGGGGGATTTGTCCCCTTACATTGTAAATAAAATCCTTAAAAATAGTCGTTTTTTCTGTTATTTTTCCGCAATTTTTTAACTTATTTTCTACATATTCCAGCTTTTAGTCCCCCCCCCCAACTATTAAAAATATATAGCAACAATTTTAGCTAAAAGCAGGTGAGCGAGGGGGGAAAGTCCTAAATCCCTCGCAAGAAAGTTTGGAAGATTCACTGTACAATGGTGATACTCTCAATAACTCGCGCGCTTCGTGGTTTCGGCAGGAATTTTCATGCTTTGACAAGTTTAAACTTTTCAACACATGAAAAGGGGATTGTCAAGTTGGCGTTCAGGACAAGGATTGTGCTGCGAATGGTAGAAGTCGTACAATAGTAATAATCTGTGCGATGACAGGGAGGTTCACGCCAAACCATGGGCACAGCAAATGCCATTGATTTATGGGTTCCTTTGAGCAATTTGGTCAAGCTACTGTAACAAGTAGTGCAGCAAAACTCTGGAGCCCAATCCTTGTCCTGGATTGGATATGGTTTTTTGGCATTGAGTCCTCTTTGGACATATTATGCCAAACTCAAGATAAAAATCAGAAATGTAATGTAATAATAAAGTGGAATGAGTCAAGTCATAATGAATGAATATTATATAAAATTATATGTGATATATGAACCCAATGTCATGTAAAAAGCTAAAAATATTTGGATGAGGATTCTCTCCAACCATGTCTTCTAACACCAAGGTATAAGAATTAAAATGTTTAAGTCTTTGGCTATTAAAATGAGAACATTCTATTAAAATATGTTTTACCGTTAGTGGACAAATACAGTGATTACAAATAGGCTGATCTTTTCCGAGGAGGAGGTGTCTATGGGTGATCCAAGTATGTCCAATACGGAGACGTGTTAGTATTACCTGCTGTCGTCTCTGATCTGGTAACTGCCATTGCGTTATATATGGTTTTAAAGTGTGGAGTTTGTTCTCAGTCTGTCCAGTCCATTCGTTCTGCCATTTCTCTTCCAAAAATTTGTGAATGATAGATTTTAGGTGACGATAAGGGATGGTATGGTTAGTATAATTTACGGCCGATTTTGCGGCTTTGTCAACCATTTCATTTCCAGATATCCCAAAATGAGATGGGATCCAACAAAATATCAAGTTAAAACTTTTGGATGAAAGATGATAAATTCTTTTTATGACTCTAAAACAATGGGATGACTGTCATGATCGGGATGTTTTAATGACTGTAAAACGCTTAATGAATCTGTGAAAATGATACATTTTTTATGACAATGATCAGTTATATTTTCTAATGCTTTAAAGATGGCCATTATTTCAGCGGTAAAAACAGAACATGAAGAATAGAGTTTAAAACTGTGATGCGGGTCATTAATAGTGAACGCAGCTCCAACGTAGTTTGCCTTTTTAGACCCGTCAGTATAAATATGTATAAAATTAGAGTATTTTTCTATTTGCGTTAGAAAGAGTTGTTTGTAGATAATATCAGATGTATCTGCTTTATAAAAATTTTCGAACGGGTTTTGGAACTTAAAATAATGATTAAACCAAGGAGAGAAAGCATAAAGTTTTTTCTGGGTGACGTCAAGTGAAGAAAGTTTGGATCCGTTCATCACATCCATCATTCTTAAGTGGAATGTAGGGATGAAGGATGTTTTAGTTCGATAGAGGCGTTTTAAATATGGACTGTGATGAATGGTATGCAATGGGTGATGAGGGGTTGAGGAAATTCTAAAATAATATTCTAAGGACAACAAATGTCGCCTTAAGTCCAGAGAAGGTTCAAAAGTGTCTACATACAAGCTGTTTACAGGTGATGTTCTAAAGGCACCAGTACATAAGCGCAAAGCTGTGTGGTGGATGGATTGGATATGATTTTGTGGCATTGGGTCCTCTTGGGACATATTATGCGAAACTTAAGATAAAAAGTCTAGTATATATAGTAGTCTAATAATAAAATGAAATGAGTGATGTCATAATAAAATGAATACTATATATATTATATGTGATGGATGAAACCAAAATGTCATATAAAAAGCTAAAAATATTTGGATGAGGATTCTCTCCAATCATGTCTTCTAAAGTCAAGTTATAAGAATTAAAATGTATCAGTCGTTGCATATTAAAATGAGAACATTCAATTAAAATGTGTTTTACTGTTAGTGGGCAAATGCAGTAATTACAAATGGGATGATCTTCTCCAAGGAGGATGTGTCTATGTGTTATACGAGTATATCCAATACGGAGGCGTGTTAATATAACATTTTGTCTTCTAAAAGGTAATGATTTCCATGGAATAATATTTGGTTTAAAAGCATGGAGTTTGTTCATTCCATTCGTTCTGCCATTTTGTTTCTAGAAATTTGTAAATGCAAGATTTTAAGTCGCGATAAAGAATGGTATGACTAATATGATTTACGGCCGATTTGGCGGCGCTGTCGACAATCTCGTTTCCTGATGGAATCCAATGTGAGATGGAATCCAACAAAATAGCAAGTTAAAATTTTTGGATGAAAGATAATAAATTATTTTTAGTGACTCTAAAACAATGGGATGACTGTCATGATCAGGATGTTTCAATGACTGTAAAACGCTTAATGAATCAGTGAAAATGATACATTTTTTATGATCATGATCAGTTATATTTTCTAATGCTTTATATATGGCCATGATTTCAGAGGTAAAAACAGAACATGAAGAATGAAGTTTAAAACTGTGAACAGAGTGATTAATAGTGAACGCAGCTCCAACATAGTTTGCCCTTTTAGATCCGTCCGTATAAATATGAATGGAATTAGAGTAATTTTCTAAATGTTTTTGAAAAAGTTGTTTGTATATAATATGAGAGGTATCTGCTTTATTGAAATTTTGGAATGGGTTTTGAAATTCAAAATAATGATTAAACCAAGGAGAGAAAGCATACAGTTTTTTCTGGGTGACGTCAAGTGAAGAAATTTCGGATCCGTTCAACAAATCCAGCATTCTTAAGTGGAATGTAGGGATGAAGGATGTTTTTGCTAGATAGAGGCGTTTTAAATATGGACTGTGATGAATGGTATGCAATGGGTGATGAGGGATTGAGGAAATTCTAAAATAATAATATTCTAAGGACAACAACTGTCGCCTTAGGTCCAGTGAAGGTTCACAAGAGTCTACATACAAACTGCTTACAGGTGAAGTCCTAAAGGCGGTCCTAAATACGATTAATAATAGATCTAATTCTATCTTATTTATGGAGCAAAGAAGACAAATTTCTTTAAATATGGTATATTTCTGCATTCAAATAGCTAACTGTATAACAACAGCATCTTATCTGTCATTTTTAAACCAGCAAAAACCAGTGCATTTTCGATGCAATAATTTTTCACATAAAATGCTAAAATGACACATTTTATCGCTAATAACTTCTCGTGTCGCTCCAGTGCGGCATTAATTCAATTAACTACCGAACAACCAGCAGTGAGAGTTATCGGAATGGAGAATCGAGATTGAATGTCGAGAAAAAATGTCCACCAAATCTGAAAATGGAAAAAGAAGCCTGCTCATCAAATCATTGACTTTGAAAAGAAGTCATACAACTTATTGTTTAGGTTCTTTAACCCTTCTTTGCATGATTTTTTCTTTATTGGTGAAATAAATCAAGGTGATATAATTCATGTTCAAAATTAAAGAAAAAATGGTTACAAAAATCTTAGTATATATTTATAGTATAAATTTAGCAAAAAACAATAAGATGGTATCATGTGGTATTTTTTAAATTAAACGCAAACTTTTCCAGAAATTGCTCTAAAAATAACAGAAACACATGTTACAAACCTTTCTTCCACTCATTTTCACTTTTTTAGCAATAGAAACTCAAATATAATAAAACAAAATTAAAAACGAAATCATACGTTTATTGCAACTACAACAAACAGCGGAATGACAACTTCAAGCTCGTTTTACTGATAGTGACACTTGCTTATTTTTGACAGCTATGTTTTTTTATGCAATGGACATTAAAAAGGTATCCAGACACGATCAACTTAAAGTGAACTTGTTCTTTTATATAATTTTTGGGCATTCAATGTTATGATGGAAATTTCCACCATTATGCAAAGAAGGGTTAAGAAATAAAGTGAATTCGTCCTTTAAAAGGCTTTAAAACCTAAAGAAGATTTAACAGGTGTTACGGCTTCAAAGATCTTGCTTCCAGTGATCCAATTCATAACTTAGAAAGCAAGCTTGATGCATGAATTTGAGCTGAGGTGTAATTATCCATAATAAAAATTTATTTTCAGTTCTTCAAAAGGTGATTATTCCATTCAGAAACACAGATTTACATTGCATATAAATACAGTAAATAATCTTGTTATCTCATGATGTTGTGTTCTTGTCTTGATTTTATTGGAAATAATGGTCTGAGAATTATTTCTTGCTTAACTTTTGGGGAGTAGTGAAAGTTTGATATTTTATATATTTTATTTCATTAAAAAAAGTATGTCGTAAAATCAGTAAAAGTGTTACCGTTTCAATCTCCCCCTTGTACGTTCCCAAGTGTTCCTAAAAGAATCCCATACGTAAGTAGAGTTCCGATAATGTTAATAATGAGAGATCGCTGTAAGTCATACATCTTCCACAGTGTGAGTTTATTCTTTCGCCTGGAATATTTGGTAAGGCGCGCTTTCAGCTCCATGTATCGTGCTGGTATCATCCCAGGCAGTTCCATCAAATACTCCTGAGCTCTCTCCACCGACTCTGTTGCACGCGAAGCTGACCAAACAATCTTCAACAAGACCGTAAGATATGTTATGCCTATCACAATATAAAGCGCCATGCTGTTGTAACTTATTTCTGTGGACCTGAAAGCGAAATCGTAGCCAACCCAAAGTAAAGATACCATACAGCTCAAGACTATTATAAAGATAGGTAGACAAAATGTTTCATCTAAGCTTTGGATTCCGGTAGAGATATCATCGTAGAGTTGAATTATTTGCAGAAATTCTTGTTCGACTTTACGCATCCGCAGCGCCTTAACGAGACGGCTCGAACAGAGGGTGATGAAATCACAATGGAAACAATATAAAAAGCTGAAACTGTATTGTAAAATAAAAGATATACTCAAGAAGAAAAGACGGGTGACTCGACGGTACCATTGAATCCATGGTGGAAGGTTCATTAAAGATTCTTCAATTTCGAAGAAATCGCATACAGCTCGAATCATATTTAAGATGAAAAGTACAATACAATATCGGGAAATGGAGTACTTGATGTTTTTAAGTTCCTTTTTGAGCGATATTTTCCCATGTATTATCGATAGGACTTCGAATGTTGAAAATATTCTTTCACACGTATGACTGAGGAGAAAATATACTGTGACCCGAATCATTGCATTAAAAATTAAGACTAGATTATTCCTATCGTAGCCAGTCGATAATGCGTATGAGTAGAAGCATACGTCTCCCAGGACTATAAAAATAAAAAAGTATTTCGGGCATTTATAAATGAATTGACGAACGCTATTTCTCTTGTGAAGTTCCTTCGACGATAAAACAGGAACTCCTACTAGCTGTAGTAGAAACAAAGCTGGGAAAAACGTCTTTTGAAAGATGTTACTGCCACTGGAAACAACTGGAGCTGGCGCTGTTGGCATTTTCATAATTTAATTGAAATTAACTCCGTTTAGGCGCATGGTTTCCTGCTGTACTAGTTTCTTCATTTTCGGAAATTTACGTATTATAACCTTTTTGATGTTACGTTAATCATCAACCATCTTCGTGTCTGTTTCTTCACATTCACTTGCACCATTTTCTTCATAAAGTTTCCTTTCGGAACTGAACACTATAATCCACAATTTGCACCGATTTCTTTACAGAACTTCACCTCTCATCTTAATACCTTTTATCCACAGTTTAATAACCTGCACCAGTTTTTCATGGTGTTTCGTCTCTCACATGTGCCACACACACACACAATATAATCTACAGTCAAATTCACTTGCAATAACTATCGAATTACCTACATCAAAGTAAATAATTTTTGTCAATACCATTAGAGGATTGCTAAAAAAGAAAAGAAGATAATTCCGTTTAAAGCTATGTTTGGAGCCCTCACACATATTCCTCTGTTGATTGATCGATCTTTGTACTGACTCATTACTTTACTGTCAACTCTATATTCGTCGAACAATCCAGTTTCAATTTAATTTCCTTGACATTAACAATTGAATTCGATTTATGTATCCCACAAGGCTTTTAATGCCTCGAATTGATTTTTTATTTATCGTTTATCAATAACTTATTCTCAAAACTACTGGAGAAAATTGCTTTTGAACTCGGGATAAAGGTTTCTGTGGACACAGCTTTAACCACTCGTTTATTCTCATTTTCTAATTCTAGCTCTTCTGGTGTATATCTTGACGAGGTATCTCGTCAAAAGTAAAAGCAATGGCTGATCTTGATGAATGAGATATCTCGTCATTAGGAGAAAATTGAGCAGATCTCTATCTAGTCATCATAAACCTATCGTAAATTTCTTGATGACTATACATCTCGTAATTGGTCAGATATTGATGAACGAGATATCTCGTAAATGGTCATATATTGATGAACGAGATATCTCGTCAAAACCACATGGATAATTAACCTTTCTCAAGTAAAAGCTCAAAGAGCTATGGATTGGATTGGATTGTATCTGGTTTTGTGGCATTGAGTCCTCTTGGAACATATTATGCCAAACTCAAGATAAAAATCAGATACATAATATAATAATGAAATGAGATGAGTCAAAACATAATGAGTAAATACTATATGAAATTATATGTGATGGATAAAACCAATGTCATGTAAAAAGCTAAAAATATTTGGATGCGGATTCTCCCCAACCATGTCTTCTAAAGTCAAGGTATAAGAATTAAAATATTTAAGACGTTGATAATTAAAATGAGAACACTCTATTAAAATATGTTTCACAGTAAGTGGACAAATGCAGTAGTTACAAATGGGATGATCTTCTCCGAGGAGGAGGTGTCTGTGTGTTATCCGCGTATGTCCAATACGGAGACGTGTTAGTACTACCTGCTGTCTTCTTAAAGGTGGTGACTGCCATTGAGTTATACTTGGATTTAAAAGGTGGAGTTTGTTTTCGGTTTGATCATTCCATTGGTTCTGCCATTTTTCCTCCAAAAACTTGTAAATTAATGATTTTAAGTCGCGATAAGGAATGGTATGATTAATATTAGTTACGGCCGATTTGGCGGCTTTGTCGACAATCTCATTTCCTGTTATTCCAACGTGAGATGGAATCCAACAAAATATTAAGTCAAAACCTTTGGATGAAAGATGATAAATTATTTTCAATGACTCTAAAACAATGGGATGACTGTCATGATCAGGATGTTTCAATGACTCTAAAACACTTAATGAATCTGTGAAAATGATATATTTTTTATGACAATGACCATATATATATTCCAATGTTTTATATATGGCCATGATTTCAGAGGTAAAAACAGAACATGAAGAATGAAGTTTAAAACTGATAACAGACTGATTAATAGTGAACGCAGCTCCAACATAGTTTGCCCTTTTCGATCCGTCCGTGTAAACTTGTATAAAATTTGTGTATTTTTCAATATGGTTTTGAAAAAGTTGTTTGTATATAACATCAGAAGTGTCCGCTTTATTGAAATATTGGAATGGGTTTTGAAATTCAAAATAATGATTAAACCAAGGAGAGAAGGAAAACAGTTTTTTCTGAGTGACGTCAAGTGCAGAAATTTCGGATCCGTTCATTAAATCAAGCATTCTTAAGTGGAATGTAGGAATGAAGGATGTTTTAGCTAGATAGAGGCGTTTTAAATATGGACTGTGATGAATGGTATGCAATGGGTGATGAGGGGTTGAGGTAATTCTAAAATAGTATTCCAGTGATAACAACTGTCGTCTTAAGTCCAGAGAAGGTTCAAAAGATTCTACGCACAAGCTGCTTACGGGTGAAGTCCGAAAAGCACCAGAACATAAACGTAAAGCTGTGTGGTGGATAGTGTTCAGGGTTTGAAGAGCAGATTTCCTTGCTGAACCATACACCACGCAGCCGTAATCTAATTTTGATCGTATTAATGCTCTATATATTTTTAAAAGACAATTCCGATCAGATCCCCATGATAACTTAGATAAAACTCTTAATATGTTGAGGGCCTTTTCGCAACGTTTGCGTAGATTTAAAATATGCGGTTGAAAAGTCAACTTCTTGTCAAATATGATACCTAAAAATTTAAAATTGTCCACAACATTAATTAAAATATCTTTGAAAAATATTTCAGGGTCAAGATGAAGATTACGCTTTTTGCAAAAATGAACACACGCGGTTTTTGAAGGTGAGAAACTGAAACCATTTTCATTAGTCCAATGTGTGATTTTATTTACTGCCTGTTGAAGTTGTCTCTCTATTAAACGAATGTCTTTAGCTGCGCATGAAATTTGCAGATCGTCAACGTAAATAAGACCTTTAACTGATGGCGGCAATTGAGAAACAATATCATTAATTTTTAGAATAAATAAAGTAACACTTAAAACACTGCCTTGTGGTACTCCCTCCTCTTGAATAAAAACATCTGAAAAAATTGATCCAATCCGTACTTTAAAATATCGTTTCTCTAAAAAATTTTGAATAAAAATAGGCAGATTTCCCCTTATGTCATTGTTAAAAATATCCTTTAAAATTCCATGTCTCCACGTTCGATCGTACGCTTTTTCTATATAAAAAAATATCGAGACGAGATGTTTGTTTTGAACAAAAGCGTTTCGCATTTCGGTCTCGAGAGCGACTAGATTATCAACAGTGGATCGACCTTTTCGGAAACCACTTTGAAGTGGTGAGAGACATTTATCTTTTTCTAATATGTAAACCAACCTCGCGTTGACCATCTTTTCTAATATCTTGCATAAGCAGCTTGTCAGGGCTATTGGACGGTAGTTCGAAGGATTCTTGGGGTCTTTATTCGGTTTCAGTATTGGTATTATGGTAGCATACCTCCATGACTGCGGAAAAGTGTGTTCGGTCCAAATTCTATTGTAAAATTTGAGGAGATGATTTAGAGAACTATTTGAAAGATGTTTGAGCATGATGTAACTGATATTATCTGGGCCAGGAGTTGATTTGTGGACTAAGGATAAAGCTTTTATCAATTCCGGAAAAGTAAAGTCACAATTATATGATAATATACTGTTAGAAGTAAAATTAATTTTATTCTTTTCAGACGCAATTTTGATTTTTTTAAAACTTTCAGGGTAGTTAGTGGAGCTGGATACTTCAGAAAGGCATGAAGCAATTGCGTTTGCTATATCTTTGGGTGCCGATAGTACTTGGTTATTGCATTCTAGAATCGGAATTTGTCTATTGGGGTAAACACCGGAAATTCTTTTAATTCGGTTCCATAATTGTTTACTAGTGACTTTACTATTGATACTATTGATATAATTCATCCAAGAATCCCTCTTACTACATCGTTGTATTTTTCGAAAGGCCGCTTTTGTTTTTTTATAAATAATAAAATTTTCTCTTGTTGGATATCTATTGAAGATATTCCAGGACTTCCTTTGTTTCCGGTAAGCATCGCTACAATCCTCATTCCACCAAGGTTTCTTCTGTTTTTTAGGCTTATTAATAACTTTTTTAATTGAGGCGTCAGCACTATCTATAATTATGTCTGTTATTTTATTAGTAACTTCATTTATATCATCAATTTCTACCATATTAGTAAGGTCAGCGAGGCTAGTAAAAAGTGGCCAGTTGGCAGTTTCAAATATATAGTTAGGTTGGCTGACATAGGGAGGTTGGTATTGGCCTTCATATTTGAGTTTAATAGGATAATGGTCACTATTGTAAAGGTAAGAATCCACAGAAAAGGTCCAAAATGGTAAAATTGAAGGAGTGCATATTGCCAGATCTATTGAATGGTAAGTAAGTGAAGGTGAATGGAAGTAGGTAGGTTGGCCGTTATTCATTATACATAAATCATTGTCTGTTATTATTTTTTCAATTTGTTTGCCTCTATTATTAATGTCTGAACTGCCCCAAAGAATATGATGGCCATTTAGGTCACCAAGTATAATGAATGGTTGCGGAAGTTGATCTATCAAATTATTTAATTCAGAAGTGGCGACATGGGTGTTAGGAGGTAAGTATAAATTGCATATTGTTATTAAAATATTGACATGAAGTCTTACAGCAACAGCTTGTAGATTTGTTTTAAGGTTAATTTGAGTGACTGGAAAGTCATGGGAGGCAAGCAAAGCAACACCTCCACATGCTCTTTGGCCATCATCGTAATCTTTTCGAAATATAGTGAAATGACGAATGTTGGTGGTATCATTCTTTCTTAAATATGTCTCCTGGAGGGCGATTGCAGCTGGATTGTGTATATTTATGATGTCTTTAACATCATCAATTTTTTGGCGAAAACCCCGGCAGTTCCAGGAAAGAAAGGAAGCCATAAAAATAAAATTTAAAAGAAAAGAAAAAACTATTTGTGTTTTCTCGTCCTCGGACGAGGTTTGTCCCTCCTTGACTTGGGTGGTGAAGTCTCCAAGCCATCACTTTCTATAGAGGAAATATCACTTTCGCTGTTGTAAAGATTTATTAGGTTACTAGTAGAAGGATCGGCGATTGCGTTTCTGGATGAATCATCAGGCTGTAACTGGCCCGTTGGTTGGCCTGGCACAGTGGTGCTAGATCCAGATCTAGGCAGTAGAGAGGTTTGAGAAGAATTTCTTGCTATTTTAATATTATTTTTCCCAGGTGGTATGGTTCTCTTAAGAGAGGTATTTACAGATCGATTTGATTGGTTTATATTTTCTGTATTTGATGAGGTTGTAGCTGTTGCTTTAGAAAAAGGCGTTTTAGGTAGGTTCGTTAAAGTTTTATATTGGTCAGATGGCTTAAAATTAGTTACATCGGTTTGAGTTCCGTTAGTTTTGAAAGTTTTTTTTACTATTGTAGCGTAAGATATTCCAGGTTTCGGGGTGCGATCATTAACAATTTTTCGGGCCTCCGGAAATGAAATGTTTTGCTGCACTTTAATGGTCTGAATTTCTTTTTCGGTTTCGAATTTAGGGCAAGACTTGGCAAAAGCTGGATGGTCACCTTTGCAGTTCACACAGCAAAGGGACGATGACGTGCAGACATCGGTCTTATGTTCTGCACTAGAGCATTTTGCGCAAGTCTCTTTGCCACGACAAGCAAGGAAAGAGTGGCCGAATCGTTGACATTTAAAACAACGGACAGGGTTAGGGATGAAAGGTCGAACTGGGCAATTCATATAAGCTATTTTTACGTGTTTAGGTATAGTCGGTATATTGAAAGTTAAAATTAAATGTTTGGTGGGTATTCGTTGACCATTTCTTGTGATAAGGATTCTTTTTACATTACTTACATTTTGATCGGACAAGGATTCTAGAATGTCTAGTTCAGTATCATGAGTCAAATCGGATTCGGAAATCACGCCTCTTGAAGAATTTAAAGATTTATGGGGTGTTACACTTACTGCTATAGGACCGACAAATTTTATTTTTTGAATGTTAATAGCCTGTGTTTTATTTGATACTTCAATAAGTACATCTCCTGCTAGGGGTTTTTTTATATTGTTTGTATCGCCTACCATTCCCAATATTGTTTTATGAAGTAAAATAGCTGATATGTTTTTTAAGTTGCCCTCGTTACTTTTCATAATGAAAAATTTTTGCTCTGGTATGTTGTTTGTAATATTTTTATTTAAGATTTGCTCCACTGAAGGAGAAGTTGAATTTTGGGTATCCATGTTTGAAAAATAGATGTTCAGTCCCCGGCGGCACCACCCACCATGGAGTCCAACGAGGGGATACAGGTTCCTGTACCGGTGCTAGCCAGGGACTATACGGACCCAACTCACCTCTATGACTGCCCTAAGGAGCTAGTTGGTGAGCAGGTCCTTAGTCCTAGCAGGAGGTACCCACCAGCCGATCAATGTACTGGGACCAAAGTACACCGCCTGTTTATTGGAAGCAGGAGCCGAAGCAATGTATTGGGGCGTTATGTTGTCCCTCAATCACCAGGATCACCTTTTCCGAAGACACAGGTCTCCACGCACGGCAAACACGTGGGTGATATAATCCCCAAGAGGAGCTAAAGGCACAGACTGGCGAAAAGCTTCTCAAGGGGAGCCCTCACCTCCGAAGAGGCAACCACAACGAGGGAGGAAGAAAAAGCAAAAAGCAAAGGGTAGGGGAGAAGAAGAACGAAAGGGAGGGAAGATCACTCAGGTACCCCGGGGTTGTGAAGCCCGTACAAACCTAAAGAAGGAATGCCCATGGGGGCACAAAGAGCTATGGAAGAAAGGATTGGACTGGATATGGTTTTGTGGCATTGAGTCCTCTTGGGACATATTATGCCAAACTCAAGATAAAAAACGGAAGAAAGGACTCAACATAGTTATTTAGTTAATTTGCTTAAAAATAGTCAATTTCCTTGCATGTTATCAGTAATTATCTGATTTATGGTTAGGAAATTAGCATAAAAAGTTACGATTGAAAACTATCATTGGACTGTGTAAAATGTCTTCTATTATCATCAAATAAGTGCATTCTTTTTAACACTATGACAAAAATTGGCTTGTGTTTACTCAGTGATTAATGACTATAAAATGCAATGGTTAATTTCTTAACTCTTTTTAGTTATCTTTTTGACTTTTGTCGTTTCACTGTTTTGAGAAACACGTAACTGTTTTTTTTTGGAGCAGCAGTAAAAAGTTGTTGGTTGTTGAGTGTTTGCGTGACATTCAACATGAAAAGAAAAATGATCTATACGTTTGACAGGAATGTCATTTATCTGCTGTTTTCCAGCAGTCAAAGCGAAATTCGTATGAAATATCTTCTCCGAGACTGGTTTCATTAATGTTTCGACTCCGAAACTTTTGTGTGGCGCTATCCTATATTTTTCAAGGATGTAAGGTCCTACTAATGTTGTCACGAAAAACGCATGTGCGTCAGTTCTGAGATCAAGAGTCAATTTCAAAGCACCGAAATTATTAATCAGAATCTATTGTGAGTAACTCAATTTTCATTTCGAATTCTATCATATATCTACAGTACAGTTTATTCAAGTATAGTAAAAGTCATGAGAGCATGCAACCTCTACAGTTGTTATATAAACTTGCATGAAATGCAGACAGTGGAATGTTTTAAAAGTATACTAGCCGGGCTGCGCCGGCTAGCGCTCGGCGGTATGTAATAGTGCTTTTTTTAAACTTTTTTACGCACCGTAATCAAGCATGTTTTGATTTGTATATTTTATTTATTTTTAGGAAACAATTCTTCAAATCATAGCGAGCGTATTCAATCAAATATTTAAGGAAAGTTGGTCGAAATATACATATACCGCTACAAAATTATACATGTCTAGTGATATTTTGCAGGAAATAGACATATCATTAAAATCTAACTCCTAAATAATATTTCTACAATAGGTAATATACCAGAACACATAATGCAAACAAAAATAAAATTCCAATCCTTTAAAAAATGCAAAATTCCGAAGAAAAAAAATACGTACGTATCTATTCAAACGTGTTGAATTTCGATTTCCTGAATATATTGTGAAATAGAATAATGCGACAAAAGACTTTTCAACGATATTGACAAAGACAATAATGATTTATTAAAAAACAATATACATATTTATAATACTTGGGAATCCTCAAATATGTGTCCACAACATCTCGCAGTAAACTCAAATACCCAAACACGGAATTCTAAATCAAATTAAAAAAGCAAACATTAATTCTGAAGTGGCCAGATACCGGGTAGCAAAATTACGTTTAAATTACTTTTACATCAAAGGAAGAAATAAGAAGTCAGTTCAAACATAAATTTTTACAATTTAATTCCTTACTTTGCATAGAAATTGACCTCGGCTATTTAAAAACAGCAAGAATTCAAAATATCTGGGTTATTTTATTTACGTTGATTGTTGCCATTCGACGATACACAAATAACGTCGATTTCGGGTCCACGTACGTTAGTGTTTTATATATATAGATATTCCAAAGAATTTATATTCTTTAATATCATAAAAGGAAGTGTTTGTATGCTGTGTGCAGTGTACTAACGAATCTATGGTTCTTACAATAATAAAATTTGGCACACAGGTAGTCCGAATTTCTTACGATTTTTGTGTCTCCTCCTAATTTTCAAATTTAATCTAGAACATATTTGATTTCATTTATTAGTTTTTTTCACCTCTATTTCTACTCTCCGAAATGTGACGTCATTGAAGAAAGGATTGGATTGGGTATGATTTTGTGGCATCGAATCCTCTCGGGACATATTATGCCAAACTGAAGATAAAAAATCAACTACAAAATATAGCAATAAAATGAAATAAGAACTGACGTAATAAAATGAATACTATATATATTATATGTGATGGATGAAACCAATGTCATAAAAAGCTAAAAATATTTGGATGAGGATTCTCTCCAATTATGTCTTCTAAAACCAAGGTATACGAATTAAAATGTTTAAGTCGTTGCCTATTAAAATGAGAACATTCTATTAAAATGTGTTTTACTGTTAGTGGGCAAATGCAGTAGTTACACATTGAAGAAAGACGAGGATTTTGCGATTTTCGACCGCTGACGTTACAAGCTTTTTTCGTCTAATTTTCTTTGGAAGAAGAAGAAAAACCCTTCCTATACAAACCAAACTGAAACTATATCTTATTTTCTTCAATTATTAATCAATAAATTATTTAGTCCAGAGCCCCTTGCAAGTTGTTCCTTCTGACAGGCTCGTAACAGCTATCATTTACAACACGTTACATTAGACTCGGGAATGGTTCGATTGTTATCCATTATTGTTCAATCAACTGCTATCGAAATGACTGTTTATAATGCTTTTTTTCTTTTAGGCATTGTCTCCAGGACGCAATGCTATTTTAATTGTAGTAGAACAACAAATCAAGGTATGTTTTCCTGTTGTCGTTCTTATCAACAACGTGTATCCCCGCCACGACAAGGATTGGATTGAATTGGATATGGTTTTGTGGCATTGAGTCCTCTTGGGACATATTATGCCAAACACAAGATAAAAAATTAGATATACCCGCCACGACAAGGCATCGAACTCCCAGCACGACATACTCCGTAGTTGTAGGTTAAGTTTTTAAAAAAATTCTAGGATTTCATAATTTTGTTTGAGTATCAAACTTTTCTAAATGTTCCTATTAGATAGAACTTTACTTTTAACAATTTTCGATTCGAAACCTATTGCTTTCAAATCTTCCTCGCTACTTTTTCGGTATTTTCCTGTCAAACGTCTGCTAACGGCCATACCATGGTGAACACACCAGTTCTCTTTCGAAAACCAAAGTTTTCACCTTCGGGCGTGGTCATTACTTGGGAGGGTAACAACATGAGAACGCAACGTGCTATCTCTTATTTTAGTATTTCTATTTGGAAGAAATAATGGTGTTTATCCACATTTCGTGTTTTGCCACAGATAAATCTCTGCAAAAAATACAGAACAGTAAGAAAGAAAAGTAAAGGGGAAGGCAATATAGATGAATGGAATGTTGTTGAATTGAAGTGAGCATGAATGGGACGAGTTTGCAGTAAAATATTCCGCAATTGAAATTCAGGCGCCGGCAGCCAGAAATGAGCTTTTTCCATTGCACTGAACGGAAGTGGCCACCTTGATTGTCAAACGGTTTTTGTTCAGTATTTGGGCACCCGATCGGCGCAGCCATCGAACGTAACGTAAACAGGGAACAATGCAGACAGCTAACATGTGTTGCGGTATTGTTAATTGAACTGACTGTTTCCGCACTGTGTTCTATGGAAGAAACACTGTAGGTGTCGAGAGCGCATATCCTTGTGATAATTGTGCAAACAAAGTAGTTAGCTAGTAATGCTGAATTGAGCTTGACCGGAATAGGGTTTTTTTTTTTTGTTGAGAACCTCTCTTGATCGTTCTTCACGGGATTTAACCAATTTTGTGGATCTTGGCACCCCAAACCCTGATTTTCCGATTTTCATTTCCGTAGATGTAGTACATACAGCGTGGAAAATAAATATTGTGTTCTGGAAAAACTTGGACTTTTTGGTCTCCCATTCTTGACACTTGAAAAGCTTGGATTACTTGGCAAGTGCTTGATCGGCATAATCGTTTTTGGTGCCGAAACCCGGATTGGAATAAGGTATTTTTTTCTGCGCTATGAACAAAGGTAAAACTTTGAGCTTTTCTTGCATGATTTTGTTAAATACATTTCGTAATTACGATATGAACGAAACGGAGAAAAACAAAATTAAAGAATTAAATTGTTGCGTGCAAGCATTTCGAAACTTGTCACAAAAGCAGAATCAAATATGGAGTTATCAGTCGAAAACACTACTACAGACGATCTGTAAGAAATCTTGGAACAAATACACTCTACAACAAAAACATCGACGCACCAAGAAGGAGTTGTCCGATGGAGACAAAAATTGGTGGATAGGAAAATTATGTACAGAATAGAAAATGATTAAAATTTCAGAACAATTGAATGATTTATTTCAGAGTTACAGTAACGAGCTCAATAAGGTGTTGACCCGCCTGCGATTTTCCAAACCCTCACAGATACTGCACCGCCAGGTGACAGGCCGGTCGCGCTGGAGGACGATTTGTTGCTGAACCAATTAAATTGACCGGTTATCGGGTTGCACTAGGACGACTTGGCGCTGAAGAAATCTCGCCGCACATTCTTCATGTTGTTAGTGTTATCTTGATTGTGTTACACGTGTGGAGCGCATAATGGAAATAGAATTAATATTAAAAGAATTCCCAAAAGATTTCAACGTAGTTTTACATATGGAAAATGTCATTATTCTTCGAAGTTCCTTGGCAAATGAAAATGACGCTGACGTTAAAACTTTTTATATGTTGCAAGATAGTTTGTTTCCTTTAAAATGAAACAGTATTCGAACTATAACGAAAAAAAACACAAAAGTTTGCAATTTTTTACTGATAGATTATATCTTTAATTAACTGATTAAAAAACAGTTTTTTTATTACAGTTATTGAAACAAGGATTCTTATTTAAACTAAATGAGAATAAAATTATTAAACTAAAACCAGATGTTTTTTTATAAACTGATGAAAGCCTGTTTTTTTTTATAGATAAGAGATTTTATAGATTTTTTATAATTTCAAAAGATAAATCCCAATTTAAATATATTAGCATTTAAAGTTACTGCTTACTTAAAGATCCCATTGACTTATTAAAGGAAATCTAAAAACAATCACCCCGTAATATTAATTATTTAATAAGAACTAATCATGTAATTAATTAATCACAAATAATGATAAATTTATTAAGATAATCCATTGGACTAATCAATTTGAGCAGATATTACAGATAATTACTACTTTGCATTTAATGTTCATTGCTTTGTTAAACTAAGTTTCTAAAAAAAAACCCGGTTTAAACCGATAAAATCCGTTTAAAAAAAATCAAATCGCCCTAACTGTTATCCATTGAAACTTCTTGCTAAAAGCGCGACGACGGAGCGATAAGTCGCCAAGAAGTTAGATCAACCTTCCCACAATTCCTTAACGCTTCTCACAGCGACCGGCCTGTCACCTGGCGGTGCAGTATCTGTGAGGGTTTGGAAAATCGCGACCCGCCTCTAGCCTGGATGCAAGCTGCCGTTGTTCTTGAACTGTTGTTAAAAATTTCTGCTGTATTGCGATTTAGGATACCTTTCAACGACTGAAAAAATGCCTCGCCGCAGGATTCGAGCTCATTACGAGCAACTTTCAGAGTTTGAAAGAGGCTGTATCATTGGATTGAAAGAGGCAGGTTGGGCAAATCGGAGAATCGCTCGTCATGTGAGTCGAAGCGATGCGGCGATTTGATGATGCTGGCAAGAGTGGGTGCACAATGGCAGATTTCAGCGTCATGATGGCAGCGGTCGACGAAGGGTCACAACAGATCGCGAGGACAGAGTGATTGTCAGATCAGCTATCACAGCGCCTGATTCATCGCTATCAACCATCAGTTGTGCGACCCACACAAGAGTGTCCACCATGACCATTCACAGACGGCCGAGAGAGCGAAATCTACGCTCATACCGACAGTTACGCCACCTGCCACTCACGCCTGAACACTGTCGAGCCAGATTACAATGGTGCTTGGCTCGATCAGGCTGGAATGACGCTGACTGGGGACTTATAGTCTTTAGCGACGAATCCCGCTTCCAACTGTGTCCTGACGATCATCGAAGACGTGTCTGGAGACGCCCACGGCAGCGTGCCGATCCTGCTTTCACTATTGCACGCCACACGGGCCCTCAACAAGGAGTTATGGTCTGGGGTGCCATTTCCCTTGATAGCCGGACCCCTTTGATCGTTATTAGAGGTACACTTACTGCACAGCGGTACGTTGACGACATTCAGAGACCTGTTTTGCTACCGTTCCTTTCGCAGTACCCTGGGCTTATTTTTTAGCAAGACAATGCCAGACCACATACGGCACGTGTTGCTATGAACTGTCTTCAAGCTTGTCAAACACTTCCTTGGCTATCCAGATCACCAGATCTCTATCCCATCGAGCATGTCTGGGATGTGATGGGAAGGCGACTGCATCCGGTAGGGAATGTTGATGACGTAGTCCGACAATTCGAGCAAATTTGGCAAGAAATACCGCAGGAGACCATCCGGGAGCTTTATCGGTCTATGCCACGCCGTGTTGTAGTTGTGAAACACGTGCCACACAATTTACTTCGAGCAATCGCGGATAACGCACCTTGAGTGTGTTTCCAGCCGCAGTCATATAATATGCAGTATCGAATAGCAGATCGGGATTCATCTGATCAGGCAACTCTCTTCCACTCGGCCAGGGTCCAGTCTCGATGTTCCCGGGCCCACTGTAGGCGTAGATGACGATGACGCTTGGTCAACAGAGGTACACGAGTGGGACGTCTGTTGCACAATCCCATATCCAACAGTGTCCGTACAACAGTGTGTTCCGAAATACTTGCGCTTGGACCTGTATTATTATAGACCCACCCCGGAACCACTCACCGTTAGGTGTAGAGTGTATCGTGTCCCGGGGTTTAAGGGGGGGGGGATGACTTCCACCACAGCACAAAGGAGGCCAAGAGGGACCCCACGCCAGCCGATCGATCATTTATTTTCAAATAAAATCAATGTTGGGGTATGTTACATTGCCCCATTTTGGTTTATACAAATTGCACGGGCTTTGAGTAAAACATTGAACAATCCGGTAAACCAGGAAAACAAAATTTATAAACCGGTGGCACACCGTAAACAGATTAATATATACACCGGTGGCACACCGGGAAAAAGAGATATTAAATATAAAACATGAAATATAAGATATCAGAAATATACAAACACAAGTACAAATACAAACACGAATTTCAAAACAAAACTAAA
The DNA here is from genome assembly GCA_947359465.1 of Metellina segmentata. Lineage (NCBI taxonomy): Eukaryota > Metazoa > Arthropoda > Arachnida > Araneae > Tetragnathidae > Metellina > Metellina segmentata. The sequence continues at coordinate 95,234,383 of OX375882.1, forward strand.
GAAAGAAAAAGGAAGTTTAAAGAGTTAAAAAATCGAAACAAAGTGTGAATGAAGTATGATTGTGATAAATGGATATGCATAGAAAAATGAGAGGATGTTTATTTACAGATGAGTTGTGGAATAAATATTTTATGTAATGACTAGCAAAATACCCGACCTTACTCGGTTTGAATTGGTTTACTCTAGATTGAAGAGATAATCAAAATATATAATGACTTACGTTGTTTGTAGAATAAAAATTTATTTTAACACCTTTCGCCATCTTTATATTTTCTACAACTTACTTTGGACACAAATCCTACACATGCATATCTATTCATGTAACACATTTCACATACATCGCACAATTGCTGTATGACAAAGCTACAAAAAGACGAAAGGTGATACTAAGGTTACTACTATAAAAGACGATTTATAGGAAGATTTGGAATTCCCTTTCTTAAGTTATTTTCATGTTCAACTCAATTAATTAAAATTACGATTTACGGCGAGTGCTCTCGCACTCATAGTCAACAAAACAATATTTTTTTACTTGTGGCACTCTTGCCTCCGGTATGCGACATTGTGAAATTTTGCAATCTTCTCCTGTCATTACTACAACAATTTTTTTAATGTTGGAAAAAGTTCTAGTTTGGATTTTTAAACATTATTATTCTTTCAATAACGACATTATTCTTTAAATAACGGCATTATTGTTTAAATAACGGCATTATTCTTTAAATAACGGCATTATTCTTTAAATAACGGCATTATTCTTTAAATAACGGCTTTATTCTTTAAATAACGGCATTATTCTTTAAATAACGGCATTATTCTTTAAATAACGGCATTATTCTTTCAATAATGGCATAACTACACTTAAAATTTACTGAAAATTTATACTGACTTACCTAACATTTTTAAGTCTAATACTTTGTGGTGCTGTTGGGTGTGATGATAAGAAAAACACATTTATTAAAATAATGAATATTTAAAACAGAAAACAGTAAAATAGAACAAAATAAAAGATGTCGGAAAAATTGTTCTAAAGATATTAATTTGTGATTCATTTTTATCTCTTGATCTCGCACAGTTGCTACAATTTACAACTAAAAGTGCACAAAATTTAGAAATGTGAAATTAATTCAGAGCGAAAGAAACAGAAAATATCACTGCTCACGCGATCTTGTTCATTCTCGTTTCGTTGAAAAATATCGTCTGTCTCAAATATTCCTAAATCGTTTTCATTGCGCAAAGAACAAAAATAAGACTCGAAATAAATGAAGTATCAGAGCTGAAATTTCATTAAAAAATATAATTTTTTGAAGAATAATTACTTTTTCAGCAGTACTGGTAAAACAATCAAAGTAATCGTAATATTCAATAGACATTCCAATTTTTCCAAAACTACCAAATTATGGTTGATTTAAGTATACTTACTCAGGTGTTTTAGCATGAAACTCATCTAAATATAACAATAAAAATTGTTTTAATATTGCATTCACTAAATTAATAGATAATGTATACAATAAAATACACACTGCAATCAAATATCTGGAATATAATTCATGTGATGGCTACACAAACACAAAATCGAGCATAGAACAGAAAGACGGACAGACAGACTTTCGCAACCAATTCCACTCACTAAATCAAGATAAGTACTCACTGCATGCAAATTTCCATGAAAATATCTTAAACCGCGTGGACGTGTATAGGGCACAACATACATACAGACAGACACCAAACGAGAAAAAGGCGGATTCGGCATCAGAAGGGTCCAAAACGGATAGAAAACTTGAAATGGGTCGAAAATATTGAATGTACAAACAAACACTCCATTCTATTTATATAGATGAGATGTATGTGATGATACTCAAACGATATGAATATAAATACAGTGATTTAGTATAAAAAAGCAAGTAAAAGTGAAATCTGATGTTTAAAAATTTTAAGTTAAAAGTGTGATAGATGACTTAAAAGGTTAAAATCTTAAGAATTGATCATATAAAACAGGGGAGCCACCAGATCCGTCAAGTACCCTGGGGGGGAGAGGGAGCCGCCACCATCCCCATCGCCGCCATCACACAGGATTTTAGTACGGGAGATTTTATTGATAAGTACTTTTTCAAGCCAAATGGCTTTATTTTCCGCAATTGGTCTTCTAATGTGATTTGCCTGTGTGAATGAACAGTCGAAGAGGTAGTGGTCAGCGTCCCCCACCTCCCCGCAATTACACTTATCTGTGTCCTTAATTGTGAATCTGTGCAGGTAGGCCCAAAACGAGCCGTGCCCTGTAAGCAACACTTGGACTTGCATTGTATTGGGCTGTCAGACACGACACGATCATCCACGTGATGAATGAGAAATCGGGATTCATCTGATCAGGCAACTCTCTTCCACTCGGCCAGGGTCCAGTCTCGATGTTCCCGGGCCCACTGTAGGCGTAGATGACGATGACGCTTGGTCAACAGAGGTACACGAGTGGGATATCTGCTGCACAATCCCATATCCAACAGTGTGTTCCGAAATACTTGCGCTTGGACCTGCATTGTATTGGGCTGTCAGCGAGAGTCAATGTCTCGCGCCGATTTTGCTTTACCAAGCGGGACAGTCTCAGACGTCCTTTTTCTTTGATGACGCGTGGACGACCAACACCTTGGTGTCTACTGCTGGTATCACCGTCATTTATCCACTTTGCATGAATACTAACAACGGCAGATAGTGAACAACCTACCAGTCGTGCAGTCTCTGTGATATTCGTTCCGTGTCTTCGGGCCATTACGATCTGCCCTGTATCAAATTTGCTTAGATCAGCAGCCTTTCCCATCACTCGCAAAAATAAGTGCAAGAATGATTACTTACCTTCTCCAGCAACAGTTAAATACCTTTCTCACTTAATCACATGCCCTCCCCGTCATACAGACGAGTTCATTGAAAAATGTGTGGATGGTCATAATGTTTTGGCTCGTCAGTGTAGAACCTCTTAAGCAAGTAAAAGTCGCAATTATTGAGTAGTGTGCACATAGTAGTAATTTTCACAAACTACTACTTTCCTTTGCTTCCGATACGCATCGCTACATTCCTCATTCCACCAAGGTTTCTTTTGTTTTTTAGGCGTATTTCTGACTTTTTTAATTGAGGCGTCAGCACTAGCTAAAATTATGTCTGTTATTTTTTAATGACTTCATCGATGTCACCAGTTTCTACTGTGTTAGAAATATCTGCGAGGCTAGTAAAGAGTGGCCAGTTGGCAGTTTCAAAAATATAGTTGGTATTATTGGATTGGATTGGATATGATTTTGTGGCATTGAGTCCTCTCGGGACATATTATGCCAAACTGAAGATAAAAAATCAACTACATAATATAGCAATAAAATGAAATAAGAACTGATGTAATGAAATGAATAGTATATATATTATATGTGATGGATGAAACCAATGTCATATAAAAAGCTAAAAATATTTGGATGAGGATTCTCTCCAACCATGTCTTCTAAAACCAAAGTATACGAATTAAAATGTTTAAGTCGTTGACTATTAAAATGAGAACATTCTATTAAAATATGTTTTACTGTTAGTGGACAAATACAATGATTACAAATAGTATGATCTTCTCCGAGGAGGTGTCTGTGGGTTATACGAGTATGTCCAATACGGAGGCGTGTCAATATAACATTTTGTCTTCTTATTCATTTTGTCTTCCATTCAGATATATTTGGTTTAATAGCATGAAGTTTGTTTTGGGTTTGTTCGTTCCAATCGTACTGCCATTTTTCCTCTAAAAATTTATAAATGCAAGATTTTATGTCACGATAAGGGATGGTATGGTTAGTATTATTTACGGCCGATTTGGCGGCTTTGTCAACTATTTCATTACCAGATATCCCAACATGAGATGGGATCCAACAAAATAATAAGTTAAAATTTTTGAATGAAAGATGATAAATTTTTTTCAGTGACTCTAAAACAATGGGATGACTGTCATGATCAGGATGTTTCAATGACTGTAAAACGCTTAATGAATCAGTGAAAATGATACAGTTTTTATGACAATGATCAGATATGTATTCCAATGCTTTATATATGGCCATGATTTCAGACGTAAAAACAGAACATGAAGAATGAAGTTTAAAAGTGTGAACAGACTGATTAATAGTGAACGCAGCTCCAACGTAGTTTGCCCTTTTAGACCCGTCCGTGTAAACTTGTATAAAATTAGAGTAATTTTCTAAATGCTTTTGAAATAGCTGTTTATATATAATATCAGAGGTATCTGCTTTATTAAAATTTTGGAACGGGTTTTGAAATTCAAAATCATGATTAAACCAAGGAGAGAAATAATAAAGTTTTTTCTGGGTGACGTCAAGTGAAGAAATTTCGGATCCGTCCATTAAATCCAGCATTCTTAAATGGAATGTAGGAATGAAGGATGTTTTAGCTTGATAGAGGCGTATTAAATATGGACTGTGATGAATAGAATGCAATGGATGATGAGGGGTTGAGTTTATTCTAAAATAGTACTCCAGTGATAACAACTGTCGTCTTAAGTCCAGGGAAGGTTCAAAAGATTCTATATACAAACTGTTAACGGGTGAAGTCTTAAAGGCACCAGAACATAAACGCAAAGCTGTGTGATGGATAGTGTTCAGTGTTTGTAGAGCAGATTTTCTGGCTGAACCATACCGTAATCTAATTTAGATCGTATTAAAGCTCTGTATATTTTTAAAAGACAAGCTCGGTCAGATCCCCATGATAACTTAGATAAAACTCTTAAGATGTTAAGAGCTTTTTCACAACGTTTGCGTAGATTTAAAATATGCGGTTGAAAAGTCAACTTCTTGTCAAATATGATGCCTAAAAATTTAAAATTGTCCACAACATTAATTAAAATATCTTTGAAGAATATTTCAGGGTCAAGAGATGAAGATTCCGTTTTTTACAAAAATGAACACACGCGGTTTTGGAAGATGAGAAACTGAAACCATTTTCGTTAGTCCAATGAGTGATTTTGTTAACGGCCTGTTGAAGTTGTCTTTCAATTATACGAATGTCTTTAGCTGCGCATGAAATTTGCAGATCGTCAACGTAAATAATACCTTTCACTGATGGAGGCAATTGAGAAACAATATCATTAATTTTTAAAATAAATAAAGTAACACTTAAAACACTGCCTTGTGGTACTCCCTCCTCTTGAATAAAAACATCTGAAAAAATTGATCCAATCCGTACTTTAAAATATCGTTTCTCTAAAAAATTTTGAATAAAAATAGGCAGATTTCCCCTTATGTCATTGTTAAAAATATCCTTTAAAATTCCATGTCTCCACGTTCGATCGTACGCTTTTTCTATATCAATAAAATATCGAGACGAGATGTTTGTTTTGAACAAAAGCGTTTCTTATTTCGGTCTCGAGAGCGACTAGGTTGTCAATAGTGGATCGATGTTTTCTAAAACCACTTTGGAGTGGAGAGAGACATTTATCTTTTTCTAAAACATAAATTAACCTCGCGTTGACCATTTTTTCTAAAATTTTGCATAGGCAGCTAGTCAGGGCTATTGGACGGTAATTCGAAGGATTCTTGGGGTCTTTGTTCGGTTTCAGTATGGGTATTATAGTAGCATACCTCCAAGAGTGCGGAAAAGTATGCTCGGTCCAAATTCTATTGTAAAATTTGAGGAGATGATTTAGAGAACTATTTGAAAGATGTTTGCGCATGATGTAACTGATATTATCTGGGCCAGGAGTTGATTTGTGGACTAAAGATAAAGCTTTTATCAATTCCGGAAAAGTAAAGTCACAATTATAAGATAATATGCGGTTTGAAGTAAAATTAATTTTATTCTTTTCAGACGCAATTTTGATTTTTTTAAAACTGTCAGGGTAGTTAGTGGAGCTGGATATTTCAGAAAGGCATGAAGCAATTGCGTTTGTTATATCTTTGGGTGCTGATAGTACTTGGTTATTGCATTCAAGAATCGGAATTTGTCTGTTGGGGTAAACACCGGAAATTCTTTTAATTCTGTTCCATAATTGTTTACTAGTGACTTTACTATTTATACTATTAATATAATTCATCCAAGAATCCCTCTTACTACGTCGTTGGATTTTTCGAAAGGCCGCTTTTGTTTTTTTATAAAAAATATAGTTTTCACTTTTGTTGGATATCTATTAAAAATATTCCAGGCTTTCCTCTGTTTCCGATAGGCATTGCTACATTCCTCATTCCACCAAGGCTTCTTCTGTTTTTTAGACTTATTAGTAACTTTTTTAATGGAAGCGTCAGCACTTGCTATAATAATATCTGTTATTTTTTTAGTGACTTCATCGATGTTATCATTTTCTACCATGTTAGAAATGTCTGCAAGGCTGGTAAAAAGTGGCCAGTTGGCAGTTTCAAAAATATAGTTGGGCTGGCTGTCAATGTGAGGTTGGTATTGGCCTGCATATTTTAGTTTAATTGGATAATGGTCGCTATTGTAAAGATAAGAATCCACAGAAAAAGTCCAAAATGGTAAAATTGAAGGTGTGCAAATTGCCAGATCTATTGAATGGTAAGTAAGTGAAGGTGAGTGAAAGTAAGTAGGTTGGCCGTTATTCATAATACATAAATCATTGTCCGTTATTAGTTTCTCAATTTGTTTGCCTCTACGATTAATGTCTGAATTGCCCCAGAGGATATGATGGCCGTTTAGGTCACCAAGTAGAATGAATGGTTGAGGAAGCTGATCTATCAAATTATTTAAGTCAAAAGTGGCGATATTGGTATTAGGAGGAAGGTATAAATTGCATATTGTAATTAAAATATTGACATGAAGTCTTACCGCAACAGCTTGGAGATTTGTTGTAAGGTTAATTTGGGTTACTGGTAAGTCATGGGAGGTAAGCAATGCAACACCTCCACATGCTCTTTGGCCATCATCGTAATCTTTTCGGAATGTTGTGAAATAACGAATGTTAGTGTTGTCACATTGTTTCTTAGATAGGTCTCCTGGAGAGCGATTGCAGCTGGCTTGTGTTTGTTTATGATGTCTTTAACATCATCAAATCTGTTACGAAAACCCCGGCAGTTCCAGGAAAGAAAGGAAGCCATAAAAATAAAGTAAAAAAGAAAAGGAAAAACTACTTGTGATTTCTCGTCCTAGGACGATGTTTGTCTTGCCGTGGATCTTTCTTGGGCTTCAGTGGCGAAGTCTCCAAGTCCTCATCTTCTACCGATGAGATATCGCTTTCTGAGTTATAAAGATTAATGAGGTCACTGGTAGAAGGATTAGTTATCAAATGTTTGGATGAAACGACAGGTTGGAGAGATGTTTGAGCAGAGTTTTTTGCTATTTTAATATTATTTTGTTCTGATGAAATGGCTCTTTTTAAAGAAGTATTTGTAGGTCGATTTGGTTGGTTTATCATTTTTGTATTAGATGAGGTTGTAGCTAATGCGTTAGAGAAAGAAAGCGTTTTAGGTTGGTTCGATGAAGTTTTATGTTGTTCAGATGGCTTGAACACAGTTACATCAGTTTGAGTAGAGCTAGTTTTTAAGGTTTTTTTAACTATTGAAGAGTATGATATACCAGGTTTTGGGGTGCGATCACTAACAATTTTTCGTGCTTCCGGAAATGAAATGTTTTGTTGAACTTTAATAGTTTGGATTTCCTTTTCTGTTTGGAATTTAGGGCAAGACCTGGCAAAAGCTGGATGGTCACCTTTGCAGTTCACACAGCAAAGGGACGATGTAGTACAGACATCGGTCTTATGTTCTGTACTACAGCATTTTGCGCAGGTTTCTTTGCATCGGCAAGCCATGAAAGAGTGGCCAAATCGTTGGCACTTGAAACAACGGACAGGGTTAGGTATGAATGGTCGTACAGGGCAGTTTATATAGGCTATTTTGACATGTTTGGGTATAGTCGGTGTATTAAAAGTTATTATAATATGTTTGGTGGGAATTTTTTGGCCATTTCTTGATATAGTTATTCTTTTTACATTTATTACATGTTGTTCGGATAGGGAGTTGGTATTATTGACAGAGTTGGGTTGGATTTGGCCTGCATATTTTAGTTTTATAGGATAATGGTCCCTATTGTATAGGTAAGTATCCACATAAAACGTCCAAAATGGTAAAATTGAAGGAGTGCAAATTGCCAGATCTATTGAATGAGAAGGTAAGAGAAGGTGAGTGAAAGTAAGTAGGTTGGCCGTTATTCATAATACATAAATCACTGTCCGTTATTATTTTTTTAATTTGTTTGCCTCTATTATTAGTGTCTGAACTGCCCCAGAGGATATGATGGCCATTTAGGGCACCAAGTATAATGAATGGTTGCGGAAGTTGATCTATTAAATTATTGAAGTCAGAAGTGGCGATACGGGTGTTAGGAGGTAAGTATAAATTACATATTGTTATTAGAATATTGACATGAAGTCTTACAGCAACAGCTTGGAGATTTGTTCTAAGTTTAATTTGGGTGACTGGTAAGTCATGGGAGGTACGCAATGCAACACCTCCACACGCTCTTTGGCCTTCATCGTAATCTTTTCTAAATATACTGATATGACGAATGTTGGTAGAATCATTGTTTCTTAAATATGTCTCCTGGAGGGCGATTGCAGCTGGATTGTGTATATTTATGATGTCTTTTACATCATCAATTTTTTGACGTAAACCCCGGCAGTTCCAGGAAAGAAAGGAAGCCATAAAAATAAAGGATAAAAGAAAAGAAGAAACTACATATGTTTTCTCGTCCTAGGACGGTGTTTGTCTTGCCGAGTATCCTTCTTGGACTTGAGCGGCGAAGTCTCCAAGTCCTCATCTTCTATAGAGGAAATATCGCTTTCAGAATTATAGAGATTAATGAGGTCACTTGTAGAAGGAACAGTTGTGAAATTTCTGGATGTAACGTCGGTTTGAAGAGAGGTTTGAGAATTTTTTTTGCTATTTTAATATTGCTTTGTTCAGATGATATGGCTCTTTTTTAAAAAGTATTTATAGATCGGTTTGGTTGATTTATCTGTTTCGTATTTAATGAGGTTGTAGCTGATGCTTTAGAAAAAAGAGGCGTTATAGGTTGGTTCATTGAAGTTTTATGTTGAGCAGATGGCTTAAAAATAGTTACATCGGTTTGAGTTCCGTTAGTTTTGAAATTTTTTTTTACTATTGAAGAGTAAGAAATTCCAGGTTTTGGGGTGCGATCATTAACAATTTTTTCTGCCTCCGGAAATGAAATGTTTTGCTGAACTTTTACTGCCTGGATTTCTTTCTCGGTTTGAAATTTAGGGCAAGACCTGACAAAAGCTGGATGTTCACCTTTGCAGTTTACACAGGAAAGGGATGATGTAGTACAGACATCGGTCTTATGTTCTGTACTACAGCATTTCGCACAGGTTTCTTTGCCACGGCAAGCAAGGAAAGAGTGGCCGAATCTCTGACATTTAAAACAACGGACTGGGTTAGGAATGAAAGGTCGTACTGGGCAATTCATATAGGCTATTTTAACATGCTTTCGTAGACTTGGTGTATTGAATATTAGTATTATGTGTTTGGTGGGAATTTTTTGACCATTTCTTGAAATAATTATTCTTTTGACATTTGTTACGTATTGTTGGGATAGGGATTCAAGGATGTCTTGTTCGGTGTCATGAACAAGGTCGGATACAGAAATTACTCCTCGCGATGAATTTAATGTTTTGTCTGGTGTTACAGTTACAGCTATTAGACCGACAGATTTTATTTTTTGGATGTTTATAGCCTGTGTTTTATTTGTTATTTCTATAAGAACATCTCCTGCTAGGTTTTTTTTAAATATTTTTTGTTTCTCCAACCATTCCTAATATCGTTTTATGAAGTAATATTGCTGATATGTTTTTAAGATTGCCTTCATTTCTTCTATATAACCCACGTGTTTGCCGTGCGTGGAGACCTGTGTCTTCGGAAAAGGTGATCCTGGTGATTGAGGGACAACATAACGCCCCAATACATTGCTTCGGCTCCTGCTTCGAATAAACAGGAGGTGTACTTTGGTCCCAGTACATTGATCGGCTGGTGGGAATACCCTACTTGGGCTAAGGATCCGCTCACCAACTAGCTCCTTGGGGCAGTCATAGAGGTGAGTTGGGTTCGTATAGTCCCTGGCTAGCACCGTTACAGGAACCTGTATACCCTCGTTGGACTCCATGGTGGGTGGTGCCGCCGGGGACTGAACATCTCTTTTTCTAACATGGAAAATCAAAAATCTACTTCTCCTTCAGTGGAGCACCTTTGTAGAAAAAGGAATAAGGAATAAATGGTCTAACTGGGCAATTCATATGCTATTTTAACGTGTTTTGGTATATTTGGTGTATTGAAAGTTAATATAATATGTTTGGTGGGTATTCTTTGGCCATTTCTTGATATAGTGATTCTTTTTACATTAATTACATTTTGATCGGACAGGGATTCTAGGATGTCTTGTTCAGTATCATGAGTCAAATCGGATTCGGAAATCACGCCTCTTGACGAATTTAAAGTTTTGTGGGGTGTTACAGTTACTGCTATTGGACCGACAAATTTTATTTTTTGGATGTTTGAAGCCTGTTTATTATTTGTTACTTCTATAAGTACATCTCCTGCTAGGGTTTTTTTTAATGTTTTTTGTATCTCCTACCATTCCCAATATATTTTTATGAAGTAAAATAGCCGATATGTTTTTTAATTTGCCCTCGTTACTTTTCATAACAAAAATTTTTTGTACTGGTGTATTTTTGTTATTATTTTCGTTAGATAGGTGCTCCACTGAAGAAGAAGTTGAGTTGAAATTGTTTTCCATGTTTGAAAAAAGTTGTTCAGTCCCCGGCGGCACCACCCACCATGGAGTCCAACAAGGGGATCCAGGTTCCTGTACCGGTGCTAGCCAGGGACTATACGGACCCAACTCACCTCTATGACTGCCCTGAGGAGCTAGTTGGTGTGCAGGTCCTTAGTCCTAGCAGGATATACCCACCAGCCGATCAATGTACTGGGACCAAAGTACACCTCCTGTTTATTCGAAGCAAGAGCCGAAGCAATGTATTGGGATTTGGATATGATTTTGTGGCATTGGGTCCTCTTGGGACATATGCCAAACTCAAGATAAAAAACAAATATTTAATATAATAAAAAAAGAAATGAGTCAAAACATAATGAATGAATACTACATAAAATTATATGTGATGGGTAAAACCAAATGTCATGTAAAAAGCTAAAAATATTTGGATGAGGATTCTCTCCAACCATGTCGTCTAAAACCAAGGTATACGAATTAAAATGTTTAAGTCGTTGATAATTAAAATGAGAAAACTCTATTAAAATGTGTTCCACCGTAAGTGGACAAATGCAGTAGTTACAAATGAGACGATCTTCTCCGAGGAGGAGGTGTCTATGGGTTATTCGCGTGTGTGGAGTCGTGTTAGTATTACATCCCGTCTTCTAAAAGGTAGCGATTTCCATTGAATTATATTTCGTTTTATAGCGTGGAGTTTGTTCTCAGTTTGCTCATTCCATTCGTTCTGCCATTTTGTTTCTAAAAATTTGTAAATGAATGATTTTAAGTCGCGATAAGGAATGGTATGGTCAATGTTATTTACGGCCGATTTGGCGGCTTTGTCGACAGTCTCATTTCCTGCTATCCCAACATGAGATGGAATCCAACAAAATATTAAGTTACAATTTTTGGATGAAAGATGATAAATTCTTTTTAATGACTCTAAAACAATGGGATGACTGTCATGATCAGGATGTTTCAATGACTGTAAAACCCTTAATGAATCTGTGAAAATGATATATTTTTTATGACAATGATCAGATATATTTTCTAGTGCTTTATAGATGGCCATTATTTCAGCGGTAAAAACAGAACATGAAGAATGAAGTTTAAAACTGTGAAGGGAATCATTAATAGTGAACGCAGCTCCAACATAGTTTGCCCTTTTAAACCCGTCCGTATAAATATGTACAAAATTAGAGTATTTTTCCAAATGCTTTAGGAAGAGTTGTTTGTAAATAATATCAGAGGTATCTGCTTTATAAAAATCTTGGAAAGGGTTTTGAAATTCAAAATCATGATTAAAACAATCAAAGAAATAATAAAGTTTTTTCTGAGTGACGTCAAGTGAAGAAATTTCGGATCCGTCCATTAAATCCAGCATTCTTAAATGGAATGAAGGGATGAAGGATGTTTTTGCTTGATAAAGGCGTTTTAAATAGGGATTGTGATGAATGGTATGCAATGGGTGATGAGGTATTGAGTCCTTAGGTCCAGGGAAGGTTCATAAGAGTCTACATACAAGCTTCTTACAGGTGAAGTCCTAAATTTCCCAGAACATAAACGTAAAGCTGCGTGGTGGATAGTGTTCAGAGTTTGAAGAGCAGATTTTCATGCTGAGCCATACACCACGCAGCCGTAATCTAATTTAGATCGTACTAAAGCTCTGTATATTTTTAAAAGACAAGCTCGATCAGATCCCCATGATAATTTGGATAAAACTCGTAAGATGTTAAGATCCTTTTCGCAGCGTTTGCGTAGATTTAAAATATGCGGTTGAAAAGTCAACTTCTTGTCAAATATGATACCTAAAAATTTAAAATTGTCCACAACATTAATTAAATTATCTTTGAAAAATATTTCAGGGTCAGTATGAAGATTTCGCTTTTTACAAAAATGAACACACGCGGTTTCTGAAGGTGAGAAACTGAAACCATTTTCGTTAGTCCAATGAGTGATTTTGTTAACTGCCTGTTGAAGTTGTCTCTCTATTAAACGAATGTCATTAGCTGCGCATGAAATTTGCAGATCGTCAACGGAAATAAGACCCTTAACTGATGGAGGCAATTGAGAAACAATGTTATTAATTTTTAAAATAAATAAAGTTACACTTAAAACACTGTCTTGTGGTACTCCCTCCTCTTGAGTAAAAACGTCTGAAAAAAACGATCCAATTCTTACTTTAAAATATCTTTTTTGTAAAAAATTTTGAATAAAAATAGGCAGATTTCCTCTTATGTCATAGTTAAAAATATCCTTTAAAATTCCATGTCGCCATGTTCGATCGTACGCTTTTTCAATATCAAAAAATATCGAGACGAGATGTTTATTTTGAACGGAAGCATTTCTAATTTCAGTCTCGAGAGCAACCAAATTGTCAACAGTGGATCGACCTTTTCGGAAACTACTTAGAAGTGGAGAGAGACATTTATCTGTTTCTAAAATAAAAACTAATCTCGCGTTGACCATCTTTTCTAAGATCTTGCATAAGCAGCTTGTCAGGGCTATTGGACGGTAGTTCGAAGGATTCTTGGGGTCTTTATTCGGTTTCAGTATTGGTATTATGGTAGCATACCTCCATGACTGCGGAAAAGTGTGCTCATTCCAAATTCTGTTATAAAACTTCAGGAGATGATTAAAAGAACTATTTGAAAGATGTTTGAGCATGATGTAACTAATATTATCTGGGCCAGGAGTTGATTTGTGAACTAAGGATAAAGCCTTTGTCAATTCGGAAAAAGTAAAATCACAATTATATGATAATATACGGTTTGAAGTGAAATTAACTTTATTCTTTTCACTAGCAAAATACCCGACCTTACTCGGTTTGAATTGGTTTACTCTAGATTGAAGAGATAATCAAAATATATAATGACTTCGTTTTTTGTAGAGTAAAAATTTATTTTAACACCTTTTGCCATCTTTATATTTTCTACAACTTACTTTGGACACAAATCCAACACATGCATATCCATTCATGTAATACATTTCACATACATCGCACAATTGCTGTATGACAAAGCTCAAAAAGACGAAAGGTGATACTAAGGTTACTACTATAAAAGACGATTTATAGGAAGATTTGGAATTCCCTTTCTTAAGTTCTTTTCATCTTCAACTCAATTAATTAAAATTACGATTTAATTTACTCATAGTCAACAGAACAATATTTTTTTTACTTGTGGCACTCTTGCCTCCGGTATGCGACATTGTGAAATTTTGCAATCTTCTCCTGTCATTATTACAACGAATTTTTTAATATTGGAAAAAGTTCTAGTTCGGATTTTTAGACATTATTATTCTTTCAATAACGGCATTATTCTTTAATTAACGGCATTATTCTTTAAATAACGGCATTATTATTTCAATAACGGCATAATTGCACTTAAAATTTACTGAAAATTTATACTGACTTACCTAACATTTTTAAGTCACCTTAAGTTTTTAAGTAACATTTTTGTGGTGCTGTGTGTTGCGTGTGATGAGAAGGAAAACACATTTATTAAAATAATAAATATTTAAAACAGGAAACAGCGAAATAAAACAAAATAAAAGATGTCGCAAAAAATTGTTCTAAATATATTAATTTGTGATTCAATTTTATCTCTTGATCTCGCACAGTTGCCACAACTTACAACTAAAAGTGAACAAAATTTAGAAATGTGAAATTAATTCAGAGCGAAAGAACCAGAAAAAATATCACTGCTCGCGCGATCTTGTTCATTCTCGTTTCGTTGAAAAATATCGTCTGTCCCAAATATTCGGAAATCGTTTTCATTGCGCAAAGAATAAAAATAAGACTCGAAATAAATGAAGCATCAGACCTAACATTTCACCATAAAAAAATATTTTTTTTTGAAAAATAATTGGTTTTCAGCATTATTGGTAAAGCAAATGAAGGTAATCGTAATACTCAAACTACATTCCAATTTTTCGAAAACTATCAAATTGTGGCTGATTTAAGTATACTTACTCAGGTGTTTTAGCATGAAACGCATCTAAATATAACAATAAAGAAATGTTTAATATTGCATTCACTAAATTAATAGATAATGTATAAAATAAAATACACTGCAATCAAATATCTGGAATACAATTCACGTGATGCTTACACAAACACACAAACACAAAATCGAGCACAGAACAGAAAGACGGACAGACAGACTTTCGCAACCAATTCTACTCACTAAATCAAGATAAGTACTCACTGTATGCAAATTTCCATGAAAATATCTTAAACCGCGTGGACGTGTATAGGGCACAACATACAGACAGACAGACAGACAGACACCAAACGAGAAAAAGGCGGATTCGGCATCAGAAGGGTCCAAAACGGATAGAAAACTTGAAATGGGTCGAAAATATTGAATGTATAAACAAACACTCCATTCTTATTTATATAGATATGCAATTTAAAATTTTTAAAACTTTCAGAGTAGTTATTGGAGCTGGATACTTCGGAAAGGCATGAACCAATCGGTGTTTGCTATGTCTTTGGGTGCCGATAGTACTTGGTTATTATGTTCTAGAATAGGAATTTGTCTATTGGAGTAAACACCGGAAATTCTTTTGATCCTGTTCCATGGTTGTTTACTTGTGGTCTTGCTATTTATACTGTTTACATAATTCACCCAAGAATCCCTCTTACTACGTCGTTGAATTTTTCGAAAAGCCGCTTTTGTTTTTTTATAAATAATATAGTTTTCTCTTGTTGGATATCTATAGAAGATATTCCAGGCTTTCCTTTGCTTCCGATACGCATCGCTACAATACTCATTCCACCAAGGTTTCTTCTGTTTTTTAGGCTTATTAACGACTTTTTTCATTGAGGCGTCAGCACTAGCTATAATTATGTCTGTTATTTTATTAGTAACTTCATCGATATCATCATTGTCTACCGTGTTAGTAATGTCAGCAAGGCTAGTAAAAAGTGACCAGTTGGCAGTTTCAAAAATATAATTGGATTGGTTGACAGTGTGAGGTTGGTATTGGCCTGCATATTTTAGTATTATAGGATAATGGTCGCTATTGTAAAGGTAAGGATCCACAGAAAAGGGCCAAAATGGTAAAATTGAAGGAGTGCAAATTGCCAGATCTGTTGTGGCAAGATAAGAAAATATAAATGTAATTATTCAACTGACAATAGTTGGCAACAGCGTTGGCTATAGTCACTTCTTGGCTTGCCTCGCAGCCGCTAGTGTTCTAATGATAGGCTTAACTGCTGACTCTGAAATGCTTAATAAATATAAGGATTTGTTTTATCAGGCTTTATCGTTTTATTGTGTTAGCTGAGTTAAAGTGAAACTACACGCAACCTTATAATATAACCACTAACATTGGTAACTTCGGACTTCACTTTACCAGTTATGTCGCCGAACAATCCGCAAGATTCAGCAACAGGTAATATGGAAGCGAGTGCCGTGAGCATTAAAATCCCACCTTTCTGGGTTGATAGACCCGAAATGTGGTTTTACCAAGTCGAAGCACAGTTCCAGATCAGTGGTATTAAGGCCGAGGAAACAAAATTCAACTACCTCGTTGCCCAACTTGATCCACGTTTTGTTGAAAACATTTGGGGCATCGTTAAAGACCCGACAACTGAAAAATACTCTGCGGCCAAAGAAAGACTGCTCAACACGTTCCAGGAGAGCGAAAATAAGAAGATTAAGAGACTCCTCACTGGTTTGGAATTAGGCGAAACGCTGCCAAGTCAACTGCTAAGAAAAATGCGATCCCTCGGAGGAAGTGAATTCTCCGACAAGGCCCTCCGTACCTTATGGCTGGAGAAGATGCCAACATCAGTGAGAAATATCCTGATCGTGAGCGAAGAAGCTTTGGAGAAGTTAGGCTGACAAAATTATTGAAATGAACCCTAGAGCTTCAGACTTGGCTGCTGTCCAACAGCAGACTCCTAATATCGTGGAGGAACTGATGGCGAAGATCTCTTCCCTAGAGTTACAAGTAGCCGCCTTGAGTAACCAAAGGAATTCTCGGGACCACCATCGTTCACATTATAGACAACAGAGCCGGAGCCGATCCAGGAAACGCTATGAGCCAAATAGAAAATTCTGTTACTACCATTACAGATTTGGTAAGAATTGCCTTCCTGAAAAATGCAAGCCTCCATGTAGCTGGAAAATGCCGGAAAACCGCTCCCTGCAGTAGAGTCTGCGGTTAGGCCTACTGCGAATGAACCTGATAACCGCAAGTACAGTCTGTTTGTAAAAGACAGGAACACAGGTCGTCAGTTCCTGGTGGACAGCGGGGCCGATGTCTCGATAATCCCACCCTCAACGAATAGAAGCAGTGATTCTAATTATAAACTGTATGCTGCAAATGGGATTGAAATCCTTACATATGGAATTCATATGCTTACACTAGATTTGGGTTTGCGGCGTCCATTCCAATGGCCTTTTGTGGTAGCAAAAGTTTCAAAAGGAATCCTTGGTGCAGACTTTTTAAATAAATTTCAACTACTCATAGATATACACAACAGAACGTTGATTGATGGAATAACAAACCTTTCCACATGTGGGCAAATTGCAGCTATTCAAGATCAAGACAACATTAGCACCTTAAATAAATCCTGCAAGTACTCAAACTTGTTATCGTTATATCCAAATATTACTAAACCAAACCTGTTAAGCAAAATAGTTAAACATAACGTGTTACATTATATTTCCACTAAAGGACAGCCTGTATACTCCCGTGCAAGGCAGCTTGACGCAAAGAAACTGAATATGGCTAAGCAAGAGTTTCAATTCATGCTTGAAAATGGAATCATTAAGCCATCTAAGTCACAGTGGGCCAGTCCACTGCATTTAGTGACTAAAAAAGATGGAACTTTAAGACCTTGTGGTGACTACAGACGCCTAAACGAGCAGACAATTCCAGATAGGTATCCAATTCCTAGAATAGAGGATTTTCATTTAATTTTAAGTGGAAAGAAAATTTTTTCCAAAATTGACCTTTTGAAAGCATATTACCAAATCCCAATTGCAGAAGAGGATAAACCCAAGACTGCTGTAATCACTCCATTTGGATTGTATGAATTCAATGTTATGAGTTTTGGACTTTGCAATGCCCCTTCTACATTCCAACGTTTTGTGAATGAAGTGTTTCAAGGTTTACCTTTTGTTTTTCCATATTTGGATGATGTCTTAATTGCCTCCTCCTCTGAAGAGGAACATAAGACCCATCTCAGAGAAGTATTTGACAAGCTTGATAAGTATGGCCTTTGTATTAACATCTCAAAATCAGTTTTTGGAGTGCAAGAAATAGAGTTCCTAGGACATCTTATTACCCCTGCTGGTTCCCGTCCTCTGCCAGTGAAAGTTCAAGCAATTTTGGACTATAAGTTGCCGTCCACACTTCATGACCTGAGAACCTTTTTAGGTATGATCAATTTTTTTCTTAGATATTTAAAAAACGCTGCACAAACACAAGCCATTTTACATGAAATGCTGAAGGGTGCAAAGAAAAAAGATAGAAGGCAGGTCCCATGGACTGAAGAAGCAATAACACAATTTGAGAAGTGTAAGGTGGATTTAGCAAATGCTGCTCTGTTAAGTTTTCCTAAACCTGAATGTCCATTATCTTTGTGCACTGATGCCTCAGATTGGGCAATAGGGTCTGTGTTACAACAGTATGAAGAAGGACACTGGGCACCAATAGCATTCTACTCCAAAAAGTTAAATGAAACACAGAGAAGATATAGTACTTATGACCGTGAATTGTTAGGGATTTACTTGTCTGTAAAGCAATTTAAATATATGCTTGAAGGACGAGAATTCCAAATTTTTACAGATCATAAGCCTTTAATTTATGCATTTAAGCAAAAAAAAATGAGAAAGCCTCGCCAAGACAGCTGCGACAATTGCAATATATATCTCAATTTTCAACAAACATAAATCATATTAGTGGGACAGACAATATTGTTGCAGATGCTCTCTCCAGAATTGAGGAGATATCTGTAATTGATTTTGATCAGATGGCAACAGAACAACATGATGATCAAGAATTGAAAGAACTAATAAATAGTAACAACTCACTCAATTTCAAGCAATATGTACTGACATCAGGAAAACCTTTATGGTGTGATACACATCACAGAATAATATAAGGCCTTACATACCACAACCTTTTCGGAAGAAAATTTTTGAACAAATACATGGTTTATCCCATCCTGGCATTCGATCCACTGTCAAGCAGATGACTGCCAGGTTTATATGGCCAGAAATGAAGAAGCAAACAAGTGAGTGGGCACGAACCTGTGTGAATTGTCAAAAGGTTAAAGTAAGCAGACATACCAAATCAAAGTTTGGCGAATTCTTAGAACCTGATGCTCGTTTTGGTGTTGTCCATATTGACCTCATTGGACCCTTGCCACCCTCTAACGGCAAGGTTTATTGCCTGACAGGCATAGATAGATTCTCAGGTTGGATGGAAGTAATTCCACTTGAGGATATCACAGCTGAGTCAGTGAGTCGAGCATTCTATGAAAACTGGGTGTGCAGATTTGGAACACCTCATACTATAATTACTGATCAAGGTAGACAGTTTACTTCGCAAGTCTTTAAAAGCTTGGCTACAATTTGTGGTGCTAAAATACTGCATACCACACCGTACCATCCTCAATGCAATGGAAAGATTGAACGTTTTCATCGAACCCTAAAGACCGCTATAAAAGCACACAATATTAAATGGACTGATGTACTCCCTACAGTTCTGTTAGGGTGTAGAACAGCTATTCGGGAAGATTCCAATCATTCAATAGCCCAAATGATATATGGCGCTAATATCAGGCTACCGGGTGAGTTTTTTGACAACCCTAGTGTTAATATAGAACCTGACAACTTTGCATATAAGTTACAACAGCATATGGCTATGTTAAAACCAATAAAGACTCAACATACGCAACACAAAATATTTGTACATAAGGAATTAACATCCTGTTCCCATGTTTTTGTGAGAGTGGATCGAGTGAAAAAACCACTGGAGCCAGCATACGATGGCCCCTTTTGTGTTATGGAAAGGCATGATAAATATTTTTCAGTGCAAATTAAAGGTAAAGATGTCAAAATTTCCATTGATAGGCTCAAACCTGCGTATATTATTAAAAATGACATGCCAGTTGTGTCTGGTGATTTACCATCTGATAATATTGCTGATCAGCCTTTACCAGAAACAACTGATAAAATTAAACCCCCAACATACTCTCGTTGTGGTAGAAAAATAAAACTTCCAGTTAGATTCCAAACTTAAATCTGAATCTATTGTAATATTAAACTATTGCTGGAATATTTGGTATATTGTATTGAATGTTTGTTTTCTTATCTAATGTTTATTACTATTATAGTTTTGTATTTGTTTACTTTTGTGTAATTTTTCTTGTTTTAATAACCCTTGAATTCATGTGTTAATTATTTTTTTGAACAACTATTATAGTGTGTAATTGTGTATACAGTAGCATATTAATATAATGGCATTTGCATTATTAATTTCAATTTGCTTATCACTTGTGTTGGTCTTGTGGTAGGTACAAGTAATCACAATATAAGCAGAAGTGCTGAATTTGAATTGTATATAAATTGCAAAAGGTCAAACTAAATATAACACTCTGAAAAATATACTATGATATTATTTGTTGTGTGTTAATAAGCACCTAACTTTAAAATATGTGTTGTTATTATTGTAATTCATACATTGGGTGCTTAGGTAGAAAATCTATTGTTATAAGCAATGAGTTCTTGTTATGGTTATAATGTGCATTAATGTTACTGGGTATTTTCTGTTGCATGCTTCCTATACTTCGTAACTTAGTTACTGGTAAGGGAGTAATGTTGTGGCAAGATAAAAAAATATAAATTTTATAAAATATTTATAAAAATATTGAATGGTAAGTAAGTGAAGGTGAGCGAAAGTAAGTAGGTAGGCAGTTATTCATGATGCATAAATCATTGTCTGGTATTAATTTTTCAATCTGTTTGCCTCTACGATTAATGTCTGAACTGCCCCAGAGAATATGATGGCCATTTAGGTCACCCAGTATGATGAATGGTGGCGGAAGTTGATCTATCAAATTATTGAAGTCAAATGTGGCGATATGGGTATTAGGAGGTAGATATAAATTGCATATTGTTATAAAAGTATTGACATGAAGTCTTACAGAATAGCTTGGAGATTTGTTTTGAGGTTAATTTGAGTTACTGGTAAGTCATGGGAGGTAAGTAAAGCAACGCCTCCACATGCTCTTTGGCCATCATCGTAATCTTTTCTGAATACAGTGAAATAACGAATGTTGATTGTATCGGCGTTTTTCAGATATGTTTCGAGGAGGGCGATTACAGCTGGCTTATGTTGGTTTAGGATGTCTTTAACATCATCAAATCTGTTACGAAAACCCCGGCAGTTCCAGGAAAGAAAGGAAGCCATAAAAATAAAGTAGAAAAGAAAAGGAAAAACTACTTGTGATTTCTCGTCCTAGGACGATGTTTGTCTTGCCGAGTATCCTTCTTGGACTTAAGTGGCGAAGTGTTCAAATCCTCATCTTCTACAGATGAAATATCGCTTTCACTGTTATATAGATTAATGAGGTCACTGGTGGAAGGATTAGTAATCGAGTTTCGGGATGAAACGTCAGGTTGAGGAGAGGTTTGAGAGGAACTTTTATTTTTTTAATATTATTTTGTTTACATGATATGGCTCTTTTAATAAAGTATTTGTTGATCTATTTGGTTGGTTTATGATTTTTGTATTCAATGAGGTTGTAGCTGATGCTTTAGAGAAAGAAGGCGTTATATATTGGTTCGATGAAGTCTTATTTTGTTCAGATGGCTTAAACACAGTTGCATCGGTTTGAGAAGAGCTAGCTTTGAAGGTTTTTTTTACTGTTGTAGAGTAAGATATTCCAGGTTTCGGGGTGCGATCGTTAACAATTTTTCGTGCTTCCGGAAATGATATGTTTTGTTGCATTTTAATTGTTTGAATTTCTTTTTCAATTTGGAATTTAGGGCAAGACCTGGCAAAAGCTGGATGGTCACCTTTGCAATTCACACAGCAAAGGGACGATGTAGTACAGACATCGGTCTTATGTTCTGTACTACAGCATTTTGCGCAAGTTTCCTTGCCGCGGCAAGCCATGAAAGAGTGGCCAAATCGTTGGCACTTAAAACAACAGACAGGATTTGGAATGAAAGGTCGCACTGGGCAATTAATGTAAGCTATTTTAACGTGTTTTGTATGCTTGGTGTATTGAAAGTTAGTATTAAGTAATTAGTGGGTATTTTTTGGCCATTTCTTGATATAGTTATTCTTTTTACATTTATTACATGTTGTTCGGATAGGGATTCTAAGATGTTTTCTTCCGAATCATGGACTAGATGCGATTCGGAAATTACACCTCTTGAAGAATTTAAAGTTTTGTGTGGTGTTACTGTTACACTTGTGTATTGGACCGACGAATTTGATTTTTTGTATGTTTAAAGATTGTGTTTTATTTGAAACTTCTATGAGTACATCTCCAGCTAGTGTTTTTTTTATATTATTCATTTCTCCAACCATGCCTAATATTGTTTTGTGGAGTAATATAGCAGATATATTTTTTAAACTTCCTTCGTTACTCTTCATAATAAAAAATTTCTGTTCACACATATTGTTTACATTAGTTTTATTTAATATTTGCTCTGCACTGAAGGAGGAGTTGGGTTTTGGTTTTCCTTTTTTGAATAATAAATTTTTCAGTCCCCGGCGGCACCACCCACCATGGAGTCCAACGAAGGGATACAGATTCCTGCACCGGTGCTAGCCAGAGACTATACGAACCCAACTGGGTTGGCGAGCGTTAGCGAGCAGGGGGCAGGCCCCCTTGTATGTATAAAATTAGAGTATTTTTCTAAATGCTTTAGAAAGAGTTGTTTGTAAATAATATCAGAAGTATCTGCCCTATAAAAATCCCGGAAGGGGTTTTGGAATTCAAAATAATTATTAAACCAAAGAGAGAAAGCATACAGTTTTTTCTGGGTGACGTCAAGTGAAGAAATTTCGGATCCGTTCATTAAATCCAGCATTCTTAAATGGAATGTAGGGATGAAGGATGTTTTGCTTGATAAAGGCGTTTTAAATATGGACTGTGATGAATGGTATGCAATGGGTGATGGTTTGGTTTGGTTTGGTGGTGTTTTATGGCGCAAGAGGGCCAGAACTGGCCAAACTGCGCCAAACGTTGCCTAAATTAAAAGGTCTAGACCTTTAACGACGAGATGGTTAAACACATAACACGATAGCAAAACTAAACTTATATAAAATAAAAGCTATATATAATTTATAAAGCCAATATCAGAGAGGAATAAAAATAAGTTTTTGTGATACGGATCCATTAAGAGGTCTGTTAAGTTAAGAAGTGGAGCACCAAATTGGAACAGTCTATGGTTGCTAAAATTGGTACATTCTGTCAAAATGTGTCTTACTGAAAAAACTTGATGGCAAATAAAACATAATGGAGCAGGTTCTCCGCTTAACAAATGTTTGTGGGTAAAATATGAATGTCCGATTCGAAGCCTTGTCAGTTTAACGTCATGGTGTCTTTTTATATTTACTTTTTTAAAACCCTTAATCGGACGGTTGAATGGAGTTTATTAAGCGTTTCGAGGTCCCAATTATTTTGCCATGATAAGTGTATAGCTCGTTTTAGGGTCGAGTCGATATCATCTAGAGGTATTTTTAAATTTATCTGCATAGATGCATTCTTTGCCGTCAAGTCTGCTTTTTCATTTCCACGGATACCAACATGTCCGGGGATCCAACAAAATGAAATCTTGATATTTTTATCTTTCAAAGTGTTTAGTCTTCCAATAGCGTTAAGTGCAAGTGGATGGCTTTTCGTATTAAAATTTGCTAACGCATCTATGCAGCTTTTAGAGCCCGAGTAAATAATCCACTTTTTGTTATTAGATGCTGCTATCTCTGTCAAGGCTAAAATAATAGCATATATTTCAGATGTGAAAACAGAACAGCAGTCATGCAGTTTCCGAGAGATAACTGTTCCTTCATGTACAGCCGCAGCACCAACGTGATTTCCACCCTTTGATCCATCAGTATAAACTGATTTGTGAGATGAAAAGTTTTGTCTGTGAAAGTAAAATAATTGTTGATAAATGCAGTCTGGTGTCACTGATTTAGTCAATTTTGCAAAATCTTGAATGAGGTTTAAATTTCGATCGCTCCAAGGTGGAGGTTCGTTTTCTTTATAAAACATATCGAAATTGTCAATATTTAAATATGCTAATATGTCTCGAATTCTAAAACCAAAGGAAGGTATGAAAGATGGTTTTAGTGAGTAGTGACTTCCCAATATGGGATTAGTTATTTTGTTATTTAATGGATGTGCAGGGTTAGATTTTATTTTAAAGTAATATTTAAGAGAAAGTTTCTCACGTCTAAATTTTAAATTAGGTTCACCTGTCATGACATACAGACTCTGTACAGGGGATGTACGAAATGCTCCAATTGATATTCTCAGGCCTTGATTATGAATCGTGTCCAAAGTCTGCAGAGTAGACTTCGCAGCAGATCCGTACACAATACAGCCATAGTCGAGTTTCGATCGGACTAGCGCTTTATATATTTTTAAAAGTGAAATAGAATCAGCTCCCCAAGTTGTGTTCGATAAAGTTTTTAAAATATTAAGTGACTGGATGCACTTTTGTTTAAGTAAGTTTATATGAGGTCGGAAGGTAAGCCTGGAGTCAAAAGTAATGCCTAGGAATTTAGTGTGTGGAACTACAGGAATAGCAGTACCATTTAAAAATATTTCTGGATCGGGAAATAACCCGCGTCTTCGGGTAAAATGGACGCATACTGTTTTTTGTGAAGAGAAGACGAATCCATTTTTATTGGCCCACTCACTAATCTTTCTTATGGCCGTTTGTAATTGTCTTTCAATTAATGATATATTTATACCCGAACAAAATATTTGAAAATCATCTACAAATAGAGTTCCCTGTACATTTACAGGAAGTTGTTCAATGATGCCGTTTATTTTAATAGTGAAGAGAACAACACTCAAGACACTACCCTGAGGTACTCCCTCGTCCTGTGGGAAGTCATCAGATAAAATATCGTTGATGCGAACTTTAAATGTTCTTGTCAGCAAAACATTTTTGATAAAAACTGGGAGGTTGCCCCTAAAGTCCATCTGATGTAAATCCCGCAATATTCCATATCGCCATGTGCGGTCATATGCTTTTTCCATGTCGAAAAATATTGAGACTAAATGTTTTTTTGTTACAAAAGTGTCGCGTATTGAGGATTTAAGCAGTAATGCATTATCTACAGTGCTGCGGCCAAAACGAAATCCGCTTTGCAAATTTGAAAGATGCCCTTCCGATTCTAAAATGTATATAAATCTGGCATTAACCATTCGTTCCATTAGTTTGCACATGCAACTAGTCAAAGCAATAGGCCTGTAGTTATTCGCGTCCTTTGGGTCTTTTCCAGGTTTCGGAATGGGTATAACAATGGCTTTTCGCCAAGACGTTGGAAAAACCTGCTCCTTCCAAATTCTATTAAAAATAAATAAAATGTGCACCAAGGAATTATCGTTAAGATGCAGTATCATGCTATTATGAATTCTGTCAGGGCCTGGTGAAGTCTGATGAGATTTCTTCAATGCAGTCTTGAGTTCGAACATATTAAAATCTTGATTGTAGGCTTTCGGTGTAGAATGCCGAAAGTCTAAAGTCTTTAATTCTTCCCGTCTTTTATAATTGATAAAATCTCGAGGATATGAGCTTTCGTGCGATACTCTGGAAAATGCTTCACCAAGAGTATCAGCAATCGTTTTTGTGTCGGAAATGACTTGTCCATTTTGTGATAAAAATGAAAGTTGTGTGTGATGAAAGTTGCCTGAGATTTTTCTGACTTTACTCAGAATGTTTTTAGATGAAATGTTAGTCTGTATGGAATTAATATAATTTTGCCAGGAATTCCTTTGGCTTTGTCTTCTCACCTTACGAGTTTCAGCTTTCGCACGTTTAAAATCCATCAGGTTTGAAGTCGTAGGGTATCTACGAAACCTGTTCCAAGCTCGTTTTTGAGACTTGTATGCTTGCGAGCACGATTCATTCCACCATGGCTTCCATAGCTTAGGCATCCTCCCAGATGTTTTGGGGATAGATAAGTCTGCCGCATTAATGATAGTATCTGTAATGGCATGTATAGCATCATCTATGTTTGGCAGTTTTACATTTCTTCAGAAATATTAGCTTCCGATTGGAATAGTGTCCAATCGGCTTTGTCAAATATAAAACGCTGAGGTCGTCTAGATAGTAAAACATCATTAAAATTATAAGTTAAAATAACTGGAAAATGATCGCTCTTATGCAGGTCGTCATCAACCCTAAAGTTCCACATGGGAGTTAAAACAGGAGAACATAGAACTAGATCCAAAACATGAAATGAGCGAGTCGGCTGGTGGAAATATGTATGATTTAAGTCATTTAGGAGACAGAGGCAGTGATCGTCGATTAGTTTTTCAATTTGTTGCCCTCTGTGATTTAAATCGTTACTTTCCCAAAGTGGGTTATGTCCGTTAAAATCTCCAATGATAAAATAAGGATGTGGGAGTTGAACTATTAAATTATTTAAATCTTGTTGGCTAATGTTTTCGTTTGGTGGAAGATAAATAGAGCATATGGTAATTAAAAGTTTGATCTTCATCTGAATTGCAACAGCTTGAATCCTGGTCTGTAATGGGATGATGATTGATGGGTAATTTTTTAATGTTATTATTGCAACGCCACCAGAAGCACGACCACTACTGGTGTAGTCATTTCGGATAATATCATAATTTTTTATTTTAATAGTGTTAAGTGGCGTTAAAAAGGTTTCCTGTAAGGCAAGACAAACAGGGTTAAGTGAATTAATTAAATCTTTTATATCGTCAATATGAGTTCGTAGTCCGTGGCAGTTCCAAGTTAAAAATTTTATTGTCATTTTGAAGAATTTTTATACAATTTTGTACCCTTTCTAAAAAATGCAGCGCTCGCATCTAAATCCTCCTCTGCATCAAATTCCATGTCTGAGGCAGTGGAAGGGTGTAGGTCAATTATACTTTCTGATTTTTTAGAGAGATCTTTTGGGTTCCGGGAATGGATAGGTTTATATTTCTTATTTTGCTTTGGTTTATTCTGTTCCGTCGAAGTTGTTGGATTTGGCTTGAAAATTTTTGGTGCCGTTCTGGTATTTTGTTGAGGCGAGCTTGAGGGCTTATTTGTTATTTTGTCCTTATTTGCTTTTGGGCTTACGCTAGGAGATTTATTTTTTGAATTGGTTACTTCAGATACTTCTAGTGTTGGGTTTATTTGAGTTCCTGCGTTTACTTTGCTTGTTATCAAGTCTGGATTGTTTGTTTGGGTACTTATTGTTTTGCAACTTTTAATTACGGATGCATATGAAATATTAGGACGAGGTGTACGTGATTCTATTAGTTTCCTGGCTTCGGGAAAAGAGAGGTTTTTGGTGACTCTAATTGTTTGTATTTCTTTTTCTTGAATCCATCGAGGGCAAATTTTCGAATAGACAGCATGATCTCCCTGGCAATTAACGCAGTATTCGGATTCGGAGCATGTGGAACTGTCATGACCGGGCTTTGAACAACGAGCGCAGGTGGGAATTGATGCTCTACAAGCTGTTTTCGCATGTCCAAATCTTTGGCATAAGAAACATCGAAGGGGACTCGGAACGAAGGGTCTCACGTCGCAGCACAAGTATCCAGCTTTTATTTTAGTCGGCATTACGGGGGAATAAAAAGTTAAAACAACATTTCTTGATGGAATAAAATTTGCATCGCGTCTCATCATAATTCGCTTAGCTGCTATGACTTTTTGATCTTTTAATTCTATTACAAATTCCTCATCAGACACCATTGAGAGATCTTGCGATGAAATAACTCATCGGGTATAATTGAGTGTTTTGTGTGGAAATACTTGAATATCGATTTCACCTAAGTTTTTAATAGTTAATAATTTTTTTTGACTGAATTTATGAGTTTGATTCATTTAAAAGGTCTCCGGATTTCAGTTTTTTAACGTTTTTTACTTCTCCAGCTGCATTTTTTCTATATTTTTCTATTAGGAAAGGTGACATTTTAGGTAATTTACCATTTTCATTGTGAATGACAAGAAATTTTGGTATTGATTTTGTAATCTGACATGGTTTAGAGGTATTTTCAGTTATGCTCGTTTCTATAATAGGTTCGTTAACAATATTGTCCGATTCATCAAAGGTTTGAGGGTTTGACGGATTTAAGCCTCCGTCAGGGCAAGAAAGGGTTTGAAAATCCATGGAAAAAAGGGAAATTGTTCATTCTGGTGTGCCCCCGCCCACCATGGAGCCCAACCAGGGGAACCAGTATCCGGCAGTTGTCCAGCAACAGATCTCGGAACTGCTTCAGAGGTCAAAGCCAGAATATAGTGCCGCAGTGTCGGGGTGTGGATCCGCCAGTTCGCCCAGGGCACCCCTAGCTACAGCACTAACCCCAAAAAGCCTAATATCATTCGAGTTCACAACGACAGAGGGACCAAACGCTCTGACGTGGTGAACCCCAGAGAAATTAGGTGAGCCGATTGACCAGAGCGGGCTCACTCCAGCCACCCGTCTACGCAGAAGCATGGACCAAAGGGCACGCATCAGGTGCCCCAGGACTCCACTTTCCCCCGATACGGGACGCCGCACACGGCAAACATGCGGGTCAGAAAAAACGTACTGACGTCTTTTTAAAAGCAACAAAATAAGAAAACAAATAAATGAAGATTTTAAAACAAACAAAAATAGGCTAAACTAATATTAACTCATATAAAGAACTTAAAAAAGGAGTAAAAAAAAACTTTTTTAAATACCTACAAGTACGAATGTGAGGTATTTCTCCATAAATTATTTTAATACAGTATCCACAGTATTTTTTCGATTCGCAAGTTGTGAAATATGAAAATAATAGGGGGTGGGGAGTAAAGTAGTGGGACGAAGATAGAGAAAGATCGCTTGGGCATCCCGGGAGCGCGACCCCCATGTTTACCAAAGAAAGTAAACCCCTGGGAAAGGAAAAGATCACTCAGGTACCCCGGGGTTGTGAAGCCCGTACAAACCTAAAGAAGGAATGCCCCTGGGGGCGCAATGGGTGATGAGGTATTGAGGAAATTCTAAAATAATATTCTAAGGACAACAACTGTCGCCTTAAGTCCAGAGAAGGTTCAAAATTGTCCACATATAAGCTGCTTACGGGTGAAGTCCTGAAGGCGCCAGTACATAAACGTAAAGCTGTGTGGTGAATAGTGTTAAGGTTTGAAGAGCAGATTTTCTTGCTGAGCCATACACTACGCAGCCGTAATCTAATTTTGATCGTATTAAAGTTCTATATATTTTCAAAAGACAAGTACGATCAGATCCCCATGATAATTTCGATAAAACTCTTAATATGTTGAGGGCCTTTTCGCAACGTTTGCGTAGATTTAAAATATGCGGTTGAAAAGTGAACTTCTTGTCAAATATGATACCTAAAAATTGTCCACAACATTAATTAAAATATCTTTGAAAAATATTTCAGGGTCAAGATGAAGATTTCGTTTTTTACAAAAATGAACACACGCGGTTTTTGAAGGTGAGAAACTGAAACCATTTTCGTTAGTCCAATGAGTGATTTTGTTAACGGCCTGTTGAAGTTGTCTCTCTATTAAACGAATGTCTTTGGATTGGATTGGATATGGTTTTATGGCATTGAGTCCTCTTGGGACATATTATGCCAAACTCAAGATAAAAATTAGAAATGTAGTGTAATTTTAAAGCGAAATGAGTCAAGTCATAATGAATGAATATTATATAAAATTATATGTGATATATGAACCAAATGTCATGTAAAAAGCTGAAAATATTTATATGAGGATTCTCTCCAACCATGTCTTCTAAAACCAATGTATAAGAATTAAAATGTTTAAGTCGTTGACTATGAAAATGAGAACATTCTATTAAAATATGTTTTACCGTTAGTGGACAAATACAATGATTACAAATAGGATGATTTTCTCCGAGTAGGAGGTGTCTGTGGGTTATACGAGTATGTCCAATACGGAGACGTGTCAGTATTACATTTTGTCTTCTTAGAGGTAGCGATTTCCATTGAGTTATAATTGGTTTAACAGCGTGAAGTTTGTTCTCGGTTTGTTCATTCCATTCCTTCTGCTATTTTTCTTCTAAAAATTTGTAAATGCAAGATTTTAAGTCGCGATATGGAATGGTATGATTAATATTAGTTACAGCCGATTTTGCGACTTTGTCGACAATTTCATTACCAGCTATTCCAATGAGATGGAATCCAACAAAATATTATATTAAAATTTTTGGATGAAAGATGATAAATTCTTTTTAATGACTCTAAAACAATATGATGACTGTCATGATCAGGATGTTTCAATGACTGTAAAACACTTAATGAATCTGTGAAAATGATATATTTTTTATGACAATGATCAGATATATTTTCTAGTGCTTTATAGATGGCCATTATTTCAGCGGTAAAAACAGAACATGAAGAATGAAGTTTAAAACTGTGAAGGGAATCATTAATAGTGAACGCAGCTCCAACATAGTTTGCCCTTTTAGACCCGTCCGTATAAATATGTATAAAATTAGAGTATTTTCCTAAATGCTTTAGAAAGAGTTGGTTGTAAATAATATTAGAGGGGGGGGGGAAGGGGTATCTGCTTTATAAAAATCTTGGAAAGAGTTTTGAAATTCAAAATCACGATTAAACCAAGGAGAGAAATGTTAAAGTTTTTTCTGGGTGACGTCAAGTGAAGAAATTTCGGTTGGTTGGTTGGTTTTGGTTTAATGGCGCAAGATAAAAAAAAAGGGTAAGCTGCGCCAGACACAAGATAAAATATAGTCCACATATAAGGTTAAAATATTTTTATCCGTCAGATCGGTAAGTAAAAGTATAAATTGGGATTGAAATATATATATTTAATAAATGCAATAAAAATGAAAGTGCCAAGAAAGCAATTAAGATTCTAATAATGTCAGTCGATAAAATGTGGTGGTATAAAAAATATAGACTCTGACATTTATATGTAGTTTAAAAATCCAATGAGATATAAAAATTTAAAGAGATTGGGATGTAGAACTTCCCCACCAGGTCTTGCAAGTTTAAAATTGGATTATTGAATAAGTTTCGTCGATGATGGTTAAAAACTGGACAATTGATTAAAATACGATGAACGGAAAAAGGGACCACACACGTTCCACACACAGGGGCACTTTCTCCTAATAGAAGATGCCTGTAAAACGAGTATGGCCGATACGGATGCGAGTTAAAAGCACGTCGAAATGTCGAGAAGGTAATGAAGGCCATGAAGAAATGCCTTGATGAATGCCATGTAGTTTATTGTTTGTTTGTATACTCCAATCATTTTGCCAATCGTTCCATACAATGTCACGGAAAGCGTGTCGGATATCATCATATGGAATGGGGATACTCAAAGGAGTCACAGCATTTTTCGCCGCAGCATCAGCTTGGTCGGTACCAACTTACTGTTATAAATCGGAACCAACTTACTGTAATAAGTCGGAACCAACTTACTGTAATAGGTCGAAACCAACTTACTGTAATAGGTCGAAACCAACTTACTGTAATAGGTCGGAACCAACTTACTGTAATAGGTCGGAACCAACTTACTGTAATAGGTCGAAACCAACTTACGGTAATACGTCGAAACCAACTTACTGTAATAAGTCGGAACCAACTTACTATAATTCGTCGGAACCAACTTACTGTAATAGGTCGAAACCAACTTACTGTAATAGGTCGAAACCAACTTACGGTAATACGTCGAAACCAACTTACTGTAATAAGTCGGAACCAACTTACTGTAATAATTCGGAACCAACCTACTGTAATAATTCGGAACCAACCTACTGTAATAATTCGGAACCAACCTACTGTAATAGGTCGAAACCAACTTACTGTAATTGGTCGGTACCAACTTACTGTTATAAGTCGCAACCAACTTACTGTAATAGGTCGGAACCAACTTACTGTAATAGGTCGGAACCAACTTACTGTAATAGGTCGAAATCAACTTAATATAATAAGTCGGAACCAACTTACTGTAATAGGTCGGAACCAACTTACTGTAATTCGTCGGAACCAACTTACTGCAATAGGTCGGAACCAACTTACTGCAATAGGTCGGAACCAACTTACTGTAATTGGTCGGTACCAACTTACTGTTATAAGTCGAAACCAACTTACTGTATTAGGTCGGAACCAACTTACTGTAATAGGTCGGAACCAAGTTACTGTAATAGGTCGGAACCAAGTTACTGTAATAGGTCGGAACCAACTTACTGTAATACGTCTGAACCAACAAACTGTAATACGTCGGAACCAACAAACTGTAATAATCGGAACCAACTTACTGTAATAGGTCGGAACCAACTTACTGTAATAGGTCGGAACCAACTTACTGTAATAGGTCGGAACCAACTAACTGTAATTCCTAGGAACCAACTTACAGTAATAGGTAGGAACCAACTTACGGTAATAGGTCGAAACCTTTTTACTGTAATTAAACGGAACCAACTTACTATAATAGGTCAGAACCAACAAACTGTAAAAGTCGGAACCAACTTACTGTAATACGTCGAAACCAACTTACTGTAATAGTCGGAACCAACTTACTGCAATAGTCTGAACCAACTTACTGTTATAGGTCGAAACCAACTTACTGCAATAGGTCGGAACCAACCTACTGTAATAGGTCGAAACCAACTTACTGTAATTGGTCGGTACCAACATACTGTTATAAGTCGGAACCAACTTACTGTAATAGGTCGAAACAAACTTACTGCAATAGGTCGGAACCAACTTACTGTAATAATTCGGAACCAATTTACTGTAATAGGTAGGAACCAATTTACTGTAATAGGTCGGAACCAACCTACTGTAATAGGTCGAAACCAACTTACTGTTATAAGTCGGAACCAAATTACTGTAACAGGTCGAAACCAACTTACTGTAATAGGTTGGAACGAACTTTCTGTAATAGGTCGGAACCAACTTACTGTAATAGTCGGAACCAACTTACTGTAATAGGTCGGAACCAACAAACTGTAATAATCGGAACATACTTACAGTAATAAGTCGAAACCAACTTACTGTAATAGGTCGGAACCAACTTACTGTAATAGGTTGGAACCAACATACTGTAATTGGTCGGAACCAACAATCTGTAATAGTCGGAACCAACTTATTGTAATAGGTCGGAACCAACTTACTGTAATTCCTATGAACCAACTTACAGTAGTAGGTCGAAAACAACTTACGGTAATAGGTCGAAACCTTTTTACTGTAATTAGTCGGAACCAACTTACTATAATAGTAGGAACCAACTTACTGTAATAGTCGGAACCAACTTACTGTAATAGGTTAGAAAAAACTTACTGTAATAGGTTTCAACGAAATTACTGTAATAAGTTGGACCAACTTACTATAATAGGTCGGAACCAAGAAACTGTAATAGTCGGAACCAACTTACTGTAATAGATCGGAACCAACTTACTGTAATTGGTTGGAACCAACAATCTGTAATAGTCGGAACCAACTTTTTGTAATAGGTCGGAACCAACTTACTGTAATAAGTCGGAACCAACTTACTGTAATAGGTCGGAACTAACTTACTGTAATAGGTCGGAACCAACAAACTGTAATAGTCGGAATAAATTTACTGTACTAGGTCGAAACCAACTTACTGCAATAGGTCGAAACCAACTTACTGTAATAAGTCGTAACCAACTTACTGATATAAGTCGTAACCAACTTACTGTAATAAGTCATAACCAACTTACTGTAATACGTCGGAACCAACTTAATATAATAAGTCGGAACCAACTTAATATAATAAGTCGGAACCAACTTAATATAATACGTCGGGACCAACAAACTGTAATAGGTCGAAACCAACTTACTGCAATAGGTCGAAACCAACTTACGGTAATAGGTCGAAACCAACGTACTGTAATACGTCGGAACCAACTTACTGTAATTGGTCGGAACCAACTTACTGTAATAGTCGGAACTAACTTACTGTAATATGTCGGAACGATTTTACTGTAATACGTCGGAACCAACAAACTGTAATAGTCGGAACCAACTTACTGTAATAGGTCGAAACCAACTAACTGGAATAGGTCGGAACCAACTTACTGTAATAATTCGGAACCAATTTACTGTAATAGGTTGGAACCAACTTACAGTAATAAGTCGAAACCAACTTACTATAATATGTCGGAACCAACTTACTGAAATAGGTCGAAACCAACTTACTGAAATAGGTCGAAACCAACTTACTGTAAAAGGTCCGAGCCAACTTACTGTAATAGGTCGGAACCAACTTACTGTAATAGGTCGGAACCAACTTACTGTAATAGGTCGGAACCAACTTACTGTAATAGGTCGGAACCAACTTACTGTAATAGATCGGAACCAACTTACTGTAATTAGTCGTAACCAACTTACTGTAATAGGTCGGAACCAACTTACTGTAATAGGTCGGAACCAACTTACTGTAAGAGGTCGGAACCAACTTACTGTAAGAGGTCGGAACCAACTTACTGTAAGAGGTCGGAACCAACTTACTGTAATAGGTCGGAACCAACTTACTGTAAAAGGTCGGAACCAACTTACTGTAAAAGGTCGGAACCAACTTACTGTAATAGGTCGGAACCAACTTACTGTAATAATTCGGAACCAATTTATTGTAATAATTCGTAACCAACTTACTGAAATAGGTCGAAAAAATTTACTGTAATAAGTCGGAACCAACATACTGTAATAGGTCGGAACCAACTAACTGTAATAGGTCGGAACCAACTTACTGTAATAGGTCGGAACCAACTTACTGTAATAGGTAGGAACTAACTTACTGTAATAGGTAGGAACCAACTTACTGTAATAGGTAGGAAACAACTTACAGTAATAGGTAGGAACAAACTTACTGTAATAGGTAGGAACCAACTTACTGTAATAGGTAGGAACCAACTTACTGTAATAGGTCGAAACCCACTTACGGTTATAGGTCGAAACCAACAAACTGTAATAGTCGGAACAAATTTACTGGACTAGGTCGGAACCAAATTACTGTAAGAGGTCGAAACAAACTTACTGTAATAATTCGGAACCAATTTACTGTAATAGGTCGGAACCAACTTACAGTAATAAGTCGAAACCAACTTACTATAATATGTCGGAACCAACTTACTGTAATTGGACGGTACCAACTTACTGTAATAGGTCGGAACCAACTTACAGTATTAAGTCGAAACCAACTTACTATAATATGAAGGAACCAACTTACTGAAATAGGTCGAAACCAACTTACTGAAATAGGTCGAAACCAACTAACTGTAAAAGGTCCGAGCCAACTTACTGTAATAGGTCGGAACCAACTTACTGTAATAGGTCGGAACCAACTTACTGTAATAGGTCGGAACCAACTTACTGTAATAGATCGGAACCAACTTATTGTAATTAGTCGTAACCAACTTACTGTAATAGGTCGGAACCAACTTACTGTAATAGGTCGGAACCAACTTACTGTAAGAGGTCGGAACCAACTTACTGTAATAGGTCGGAACCAACTTACTGTAATAATTCGCAACCAATTTATTGTAATAATTCGTAACCAACTTACTGAAATAGGTCGAAACAATTTACTGTAATAAGTCGGAACCAACATACTGTAATAGGTCGGAACCAACTTACTGTAATAGGTCGGAACCAACTTACTGTAATAGGTCGGAACCAACTTACTGTAATAGGTCGGAACCAACTTACTGTAATAGGTAGGAACCAACTTACTGTAATAGGTAGGAACCAACTTACTGTAATAGGTAGGAACCAACTTACTGTAATAGGTAGGAACCAACTTACAGTAATAGGTAGGAACAAACTTACTGTAATAGGTAGGAACAAACTTACTGTAATAGGTAGGAACCAACTTACTGTAATAGGTAGGAACCAACTTACTGTAATAGGTAGGAACCAACTTACTGTAATAGGTCGAAACCCACTTACGGTTATAGGTCGAAACCAACAAACTGTAATAGTCGGAACAAATTTACTGGACTAGGTCGGAACCAAATTACTGTAAGAGGTCGAAACAAACTTACTGTAATAAGTCGGAACCAACTTACTGTAATAAGTCGGAACCAACTTACTGTATTAAGTAGGAACCAACTTACTGTAATAGGTCAGAACTAATTTACTGAATTTCGTCGGAACCAACTTACTGTAATAGATCGAAACCAACTTACGTTAATAGGTTCAAACCAACTTACGTTAATAGGTGGAAACCAACTTACGTTAATCGGTCAAAACCAATTTACTGTAATAAGTCGGAACCAACTTACTGCAATAGGTCGGAACCAACTTACTGTAATAGGTCGGAACCAACTTACTGCAATAAGAAGGAACTGAGTAAGTTGGTTTCGACATATTACAGTAAGTTGGTTTCGACCTATTACCGAAAGTTGGTTCCTATAAATAACAGTAAGTTGGTTCCGACCAATTACAGTAAGTTGGTTCCGACTTATTATAGTAAGTTGGTTCCGACCTATTATAGTAAGTAGGTTCCGACTTATTACAGTAAGTTGGTTTCGACCTATTACCGTAAGTTGGTTTCGAACTATTACCGAAAGTTGGTTCCTATAAATAACAGTAAGTTGGTTCCGACCAATTACAGTAAGTTGGTTCCGACTTATTATAGTAAGTTGGTTCCGACCTATTATAGTAAGTAGGTTCCGACCTATTACAGTAAATTAGTTTCGACCAAGTACAGTAAGTTGGTTCCGACTTATTACTGTAAGTTGGTTTCGACCTATTACAGTAAGTTGGTTCCGACCTATTAGAGTAAGTTGGTTCCAACATATTGCAGTAAGTCAGTTCCGACTATCGCAGTTTGTTGGTTCCGACCTATTACAGTTAGTTGGTTCCGACTTATTATAGTAAGTTGGTTCCGACCTATTATAGTAAGTTGGTTACGACCTATTACAGTAAATTAGTTTCGACCTATTGCAGTAAGTTGGTTTCGACGTATTACAGTAAGTTGGTTCCGAATATTACAGTTTGTTGGTTCCGACGTATTACACTAAGTTCGTTCCGACTATTACAGTAAGTTGGTTCCGACCTATTTCAGTAAGTTGGTTACGACTTACTATAGTAAGTTGATTTCGACCTATTACAGTAATTTGGTTTCGACCTATTTCAGTAAGTTGCTTACGACTTATTACAGTAAGTTGATTCCTACTTTTAACAGTAAGTTTGTTCCTTCTTATTACAGTGAGTTGGTTTCGACCTATTACAGAAAGTTGGTTCCAAACTATTGCAGTAAGATGGTTTCGACCTATTACTGTAATATTATTACAGTTATTACTGTACCAACTTACTGTAATATGTCGAAACCAACTTACGGTAATAGGTCGAAACCAACTTCCAGTAATAGGTCGAAACCAACTTACTGTAATAGGTCGAAATCAACTTACTGTAATAAGTCGGAACCAACTTACTGTAATAGGTCGAAACCCACTTACGGTTATAGGTCGAAACCAACAAACTGTAATAGTCGGAACAAATTTACTGGACTAGGTCGGAACCAAATTACTGTAAGAGGTCGAAACAAACTTACTGTAATAAGTCGGAACCAACTTACTGTAATAAGTCGAAACCAACTTACTGTATTAAGTAGGAACCAACTTACTGTAATAGGTCGGAACTAATTTACTGAATTTCGTCGGAACCAACTTACTGTAATAGATCGAAACCAACTTACGTTAATAGGTTCAAACCAACTTACGTTAATAGGTTCAAACCAACTTACGTTAATAGGTGGAAACCAACTTACGTTAATAGGTGGAAACCAACTTACGTTAATAGATCAAAACCAATTTACTGTAATAAGTCGGAACCAACATACTGCAATAGGTCGGAACCAACTTACTGTAATAGGTCGGAACCAACTTACTGCAATAAGAAGAAACTGAGTAAGTTGGTTTCGACGTATTACAGTAAGTTCGTTCCGACCTATTACAGTAAGTTGGTTTCGAATTATTACAGTAAGTTAGTTCCGACTTATTACAGTAAGTTGGTTCCGTCTTATTATAGTAAGTTGGTTACGACCTATTATAGTAAGTTGGTTCCGACCTATTACAGTAAATTAGTTTCGACCTATTACAGTAAGTTGGTTTCGACCTATTTCAGTAAGTTGGTCCCGACTTATTACAGTAAGTTGGTTCCTTCCTATTGCAGTAAATTGGTTCCGACCTATTACAGTAAGTTGGTTCCGACCTTTTACAGTAAGTTGGTTTCGACCTATTACAGTAAGTTGGTTCCGACATATTACAGTAAGTTGGTTCCGACATATTGCAGTAAGTTGGTTCCGACTATTACAGTTTGTTGGTTCCGACCTATCATAGTAAGTTGGTTTCGACGTATTACTGTAAGTTGGTTTCGACGTATTACAGTAAGTTGGTTTCAACGGATTACAGTAAGTCAGTTCCGACTATTGCAGTTTGTTTGTTCCGACCTATTACAGTAAGTTCATCCGACCTATTACAGTAAGTTCATCCGACCTATTACAGTAAGTTGGTTTCGACCTATTGCCGTTAGTTGGTTCCTACGAATTACAGTAAGTTGGTTCCGACCTATTTCAGTAAGTTGGTTACGACTTATTATAGTAAGTTGATTTCGACCTATTACAATAAGTTGGTTTCGACCTATTACTGTAAGTTGGTTTCGACCTATTACTGTAAGTTGGTTTCGACCTATTACCGTAAGTTGGTTTCGACCTATTTCAGTAAGTTGGTTCCTACTTTTAACTGTAAGTTGGTTCCTTCTTATTACAGTAAGTTGGTTTCGACCTATTACAGAAAGTTGGTTTCGACCTATTACAGAAAGTTTGTTCCGACCTATTGCAGTAAGATGGTTTCGACCTATTACTGTAATAATATTAAAGTTATTACTGTACTAACTTACTGTAATATGTCGAAACCAACTTACGGTAATATGTCGAAACCAACTTACGGTAATAGGTCGAAACCAACTTACAGTAATAGGTCGAAACCCACTTACGGTAATAGGTCGAAACCAACAAACTGTAATAGTCGGAACAAATTTACTGGACTAGGTCGGAACGAACTTACTGTAATAAATTTCAACCAACTTACTGCAATAGGTCGGAACCAACTTACTGCAATAAGATGGAACCAACTTATTGTTATAAGTCGGAACCAACTTACTGTAATAAGTCGGAACCAACTTACTGTAATAGGTCCAAATCAACATAATATAATAAGCAGGAACCAACTTACTGTAATAGATCGGAACTAATTTACTAAATTTCGTCGGAACCAACTTACTGTAATAGGTCGAAACTAACTTACGTTAATAGGTCGAAACCAACTTCCATTAATAGGTGGAAACCAACTTACGTTAAAATGTCAAAACCAACTTACTGTAATAAGTCAGAACAAACTTACTGTAATAAGTAGGAACCAACTTACTGTAATAAGTAGGAACCAACTTACTGTAATAAGTAGGAACCAACTTACTGTAATAGGTCGGAACTAATTTACTGAATTTCGTCGGAAGCAACTTACTGTAATAGGTCGAAACTAACTTATGTTAATAGGTCGAAACCAACTTATGTTAATAGGTCGAAACCAACTTACGTTAATAGGTGGAAACCAACTTACGTTAATAGGTCGAAACCAACTTACGTTAATAGGTCGAAACCAACTTACGTTAATAGGTGGAAACCAACTTACATTACAATGTCAAAACCAACTTACGTTAAAATGTCAAAACCAACTTAATGTAATAAGTCGGAACCAACTTACTGTAATAAGTAGGAACCAACTTACTGTAATAGGTCGGAACCAACTTACTGTAATAGGTCGGAACCAACTTAATGTAAAAGGTCGGAACCAACTTACTGTAATAGGTCGAAACCAACTTACTGTAATAGGTCAAAACCAACTTACTGTAATAGGTCGGAACCAACTTACTGTAATAGGTCGGAACCAACTTACTGTAATAGGTCGGAACCAACTTACTGTAATAGGTCGGAACCAACTTACTGTAATAGGTCGGAACCAACTTACTGTAAGAGGTCGGAACCAACTTACTGTAAGAGGTCGGAACCAACTTACTGTAATAGGTCGGCACCAACTTACTGTAATAGTTCGGAACCAACTTACTGTAATAGGTCGGAACCAACTTACTGTAATAGGTCGGAACCAACTTTCTGTAATAGGTCGGAACCAACTTACTGTAATAGGTCGGAACCAACTTACTGTAATAGGTCGGAACCAACTTACTGTAATAGGTCGGAACCAACTTACTGTACTTGGTCGAAACCAACTTACTATAATAGGTCAAAACCAACTTACTGTAATAGGTCGGAACCTACTTACTGAAATAGGTCGGAACCAACTTACTGTAATAGGTCGGAACCAACTTACTGTAATAGGTCGGAACCAACTTACTGTAATAGGTCGGAACCAAGTTAGTTGGTTTCTACGTATTACAGTAAGTTCGTTCCGACCTTTTATAGTAAGTTGGTTCCGACTTATTACAGTAAGTTGGTTTCGACCTTTTACCGTAAGTTGGTTTCGACCTATTACCGTAAGTTGGTTTCGACCTATTACCGTAAGTTGGTTCCTATGAATTACAGTAAGTTGGTTCCGACCTATTACAGTAAGTTGGTTCCGACCTATTATAGTAAGTTGGTTCCGACCTATTACAGTAATTTGGTTCCGACTATGACAGTTTGTTGGTTCCGACCTATTATAGTAAGATGGTTTCGACGTATTACAGTAAGTTGGTTTCGACCTATTTCAGTAAGTTGGTCCCGACTTATTACAGTAAGTTGGTTCCTTCCTATTGCAGTAAGTTGGTTCCGACCTATTACAGTAAGTTGGTTGCGACCTTTTACAGTAAGTTAGTTGCGACCTTTTACAGTAAGTTGGTTCCGACCTATTACAGTAAGTTGGTTCCGACCTATTACAGTAAGTTTTTTCCGATCTATTTCAATAAGTTGGTTACGACTTATTACAGTAAATTGGTTCCAAATTATTACATTAAGTTGGTTCCGACCTATTGCAGTAAGTTGGTTCCGACATATTACAGTAAGTTGGTTCCGACATATTGCAGTAAGTTGGTTACGAAAATGACAGTTTGTTGGTTCCGACCTATTATAGTAAGTTGGTTTCGATGTATTACAGTAAGTTGGTTTCGACCTATTACAGCAAGTTGGTTTCAAATTATTACAGTAAGTTAGTTCCGACTATTACGTTTGTTGTTTCCGACCTTTTATAGTAAGTAGGTTTCGACCTATTACCGTAAGTTGGTTTCGACCTATTACCGTAAGTTGGTTTCGACCTATTACTGTAAGTTGGTTCCGACCTATTACAGTAAGTTGTTTCCGACTTATTATAGTAAGTTGGTTCCGACCTATTATAGTAAGTTGGTTCCGACCTATTATAGTAAGTTGGTTTTGACGTATTACAGTAAGTTGGTTTCGACCTATTACAGTAAGTTGGTTTCGACGTATTACCGTAAGTTGGTTTCGACCTATTACCGTATGTTGGTTTCGACCTATTTCAGTAAGATGGTTTGGACCTATTACTGTAATATTATTACAGTT
Source organism: Metellina segmentata (assembly GCA_947359465.1). Lineage (NCBI taxonomy): Eukaryota > Metazoa > Arthropoda > Arachnida > Araneae > Tetragnathidae > Metellina > Metellina segmentata. Next base: position 95,275,887 of record OX375882.1, read on the forward strand.
ATTAATGTACCAACTTACTGTAATAGGTCGAAACCAACTTACGGTAATATGTCGAAACCAACTTACGGTAATAGGTCGAACCCAACTTACAGTAATAGGCCGAAACCAACTTACTGTAATAGGTCGAAACCAACTTACTGTAATAGGTCGGATCCAACTTACTGTAATAGGTCGGAACCAACTTACTGTAATAGGTCGCAACCCACTTACTGAAATAGGTCGGAACCAACTTACTGTAATAGGTCGGAACCAACTTACTGTAATATATGGGAACCAACTTACTGTAATAGGTCGGAACCAACTTACTGTAATAGGTCGGAACCAACTTACTGTAATAGGTCGGAACCAACTTACTGTAATGGGTCGGAACCAAGTAAGTTGGTTTCTACGTACTACAGTAAGTCCGTTCCGACTTATTACAGTAAGTGGGTTTCGAATTATTACAGTAAGTTAGTTCCGACTATTACAGTTTGTTGTTTCCGACCTTTTATAGTAAGTTGGTACCGACTTATTACAGTAAGTTGGTTTCGACCTATTACCGTAAGTTGGTTTCGACCTATTACTGTAAGTTGGTTCCTATGAATTACAGTAAGTTGGTTCCGACCTATTTCAGTAAGTTGGTTCCGACTTATTATAGTAAGTTGGTTCCGACCTATTATAGTAAGTTGGTTCCGACCTATTACAGTAAATTAGTTTCGACCTATTACAGTAAGTTGGTTTCGACCTATTTCAGTAATTTGGTCCCGACTTATTACAGTAAGTTGGTTCCTTCCTATTGCAGTAAATTGGTTCCGACCTATTACAGTAAGTTGGTTCCGACCTTTTACAGTAAGTTGGTTTCGACCTATTACAGTAAGTTGGTTCCGACATATTACAGTAAGTTGGTTCCGACATATTGCAGTAAGTTGGTTCCGACTATTACAGTTTCTTGGTTCCGACCTATTATAGTAAGTTGGTTTCGACGTATTACTGTAAGTTGGTTTCGACGTATTACAGTAAGTTGGTTTCGACGGATTACAGTAAGTCAGTTCCGACTATTGCAGTTTGTTTGTTCCGACCTATTACAGTAAGTTCATCCGACCTATTGCAGTAAGTTCATCCGACCTATTACAGTAAGTTGGTATCGACCTATTACCGTAAGTTGGTTTCGACCTATTACCGTAAGTTGGTTTCGACCTATTTCAGTAAGATGGTTTCGACCTATTACTGTAATATTATTACAGTTATTAATGTACCAACTTACTGTACTAGGTCAAACCAACTTACGGTAATATGTCGAAACCAACTTACGGTAATAGGTCGAAACCAACTTACGGTAATAGGTCGAAACCAACTTACTGTAATAGGTCGGAACCAACTTACTGTAATAGGTCGGAACCAACTTACTGAAATAGGTCGGAACCAACTTACTGTAATAGGTCGCAACCCACTTACTGAAATAGGTCGCAACCCACTTACTGAAATAGGTCGCAACCCACTTACTGTAATAGGTCGGAACCAACTTACTGTAATATATGGGAACCAACTTACTGTAATAGGTCGGAACCAACTTACTGTAATAGGTCGGAACCAACTTACTGTAATAGGTCGGAACATACTTACTGTAATAGGTCGGAACCAACTTACTGTAATGGGTCGGAACCAAGTAAGTCAGTTCCGACTATTGCAGTTTGTTTGTTCCGACCTATTACAGTAAGTTCATCCGACTTATTATAGTAAGTTGATTTCGACCTATTACAGTAAGTTGGTTTTGACCTATTACTGTAAGTTGGTTTCGACCTATTACCGTAAGTTGGTTTCGACCTATTTCAGTAAGTTGGTTCCTACTTTTAACAGTAAGTTGGTTCCTTCTTATTACAGTAAGTTGGTTTCGACCTATTACAGAAAGTTTGTTCCGACCTATTGCAGTAAGATGGTTTCGACCTATTACTGTAATAATATTACAGTTATTACTGTACTAACTTACTGTAATATGTCGAAACCAACTTACGGTAATATGTCGAAACCAACTTACGGTAATATGTCGAAACCAACTTACAGTAATAGGTCGAAACCCACTTACGGTAATAGGTCGAAACCAACAAACTGTAATAGTCGGAACAAATTTACTGGACTAGGTCGGAACCAACTTACTGTAATAAGTCGGAACCAACTTACTGTAATAAATTTCAACCAACTTACTGTAATAGGTCGGAACCAACTTACTGCAATAAGAAGGAACCAACTTTTTGTTATAAGTCGGAACCAACTTACTGAAATAGGTCCAAATCAACATAATATAATAAGCAGGAACAAACTAACTGTAATAGGTCGGAAGTAATTTACTAAATTTCGTCGAAACCAACTTACTGTAATAGGTCAAAACCAACTTACTGTAATAGGTCAAAACCAACTTACTGTAATAGGTCAAAACCAACTTACTGTAATAGGTCGGAACCAACTTACTGTAATAGGTCGGAACCAACTTACTGTAATAGGTCGGAACCAACTTACTGTAATAGTTCGGAACCAACTTACTGTAATAGGTAGGAACCAACTTACTGTAATAGGTCGGACCCAACTTTGTGTAATAGGTCGGAACCAACTTACTGTACTTGGTCGAAACCAACTTACTATAATAGGTCAAAACCAACTTACTGTAATAGGTCGGAACCTACTTACTGAAATATGTCGCAACCAACTTACTGAAATAGGTCGCAACCAACTTACTGTAATAGGTCGGAACCCAGTAAGTTGGTTTCTACGTATTACAGTAAGTTCGTTCCGCCCTATTACAGTAAGTTGGTTTCGAATTATTACAGTAAGTTAGTTCCGACTATTACAGTTTGTTGTTTCCGACCTTTTATAGTAAGTTGGTTCCGACTTATTACAGTAAGTTGGTTTCGACCTTTTACCGTAAGTTGGTTTCGACCTATTACCGTAAGTTGGTTTCGACCTATTACCGTAAGTTGGTTCCTATGAATTACAGTAAGTTGGTTCCGACCTATTACAGTAAGTTGGGTCCGACCTATTATAGTAAGTTGGTTCCGACCTATTACAGTAAGTTGGTTCCGACTATGACAGTTTGTTGGTTCCGACCTATTATAGTAAGTTGGTTTCGACGTATTACAGTAAGTTGGTTTCGACCTATTTCAGTAAGTTGGTCCCGACTTATTACAGTAAGTTGGTTCCTTCCTATTGCAGTAAGTTGGTTCCGACCTATTACAGTAAGTTGGTTCCGACCTATTACAGTAAGTTTTTTCCGATCTATTTCAGTAAGTTGGTTACGACTTATTACAGTAAATTGGTTCCAAATTATTACATTAAGTTGGTTCCGACCTATTGCAGTAAGTTGGTACCGACATATTACAGTAAGTTGGTTCCGACATATTGCAGTAAGTTGGTTCCGACTATGACAGTTTGTTGGTTCCGACCTATTATAGTAAGTTGGTTTCGATGTATTACAGTAAGTTGGTTTCGACCTATTACAGCAAGTTGGTTTCAAATTATTACAGTAAGTTAGTTCCGACTATTACAGTTTGTTGTTTCCGACCTTTTATAGTAAGTAGGTTTCGACCTATTACCGTAAGTTGGTTTCGACCTATTACTGTAAGTTGGTTCCGACCTATTACAGTAAGTTGTTTCCGACTTATTATAGTAAGTTGGTTCCGACCTATTATAGTAAGTTGGTTCCGACCTATTATAGTAAGTTGGTTTCGACGTATTACAGTAAGTTGGTTTCGACGTATTACAGTAAGTTAGTTTCGACGGATTACAGTAAGTCAGTTCCGACTTTTGCAGTTTGTTGGTTCCGACCTATTACAGTAAGTTCGTTCGACCTATTACAGTAAGTTGGTTTCGACGTATTTTTGTTTGTTGGTTCCGACCTATTATAGTAAGTTGGTTTCGACCTATTTCAGTAAGTTTGTTTCGACCTATTGTCGTAAGTTGGTTTCGACCTATTACTGTAAGTTGGTTCCGACCGATTTCAGAAAGTTGGTTTCGACCTATTACTGTAAGTTGGTTTCGACCTATTACCGTAAGTTGGTTTCGACCTATTACCGTAAGTTGGTTTCGACCTTTTTCAGTAAGTTGGTTCCTATTTATAACAGTAAGTTGGTTCCTTCTTATTACAGTAAGTTGGTTTCGACCTATTACAGAAAGTTTGTTCCGACCTATTGCAGTATGATGGTTTCGACCTATTACTGTAATAATATTACAGTTATTACTGTACTACAATACTGTAATATGTCGAAACCAACTTACGGTAATATGTCGAAACCAACTTACGGTAATATGTCGATACCAACTTACGGTAATATGTCGAAACCAACTTACAGTAATAGGTCGAAACCCACTTACGGTAATAGGTCGAAACCAACAAACTGTAATAGTCGGAACAAATTTACTGGACTAGGTCGGAACCAACTTACTGTAATAAATTTCAACCAACTTACTGTAATAGGTCGGAACTAACTTACTGCAATAAGAAGGAACCAACTTATTGTTATAAGTCGGAACCAACTTACTGAAATAGGTCCAAATCAACATAATATAATAAGCAGGAACAAACTTACTGTAATAGGTCGGAACTAATTTACTAAATTTCGTCGGAACCAACTTACTGTAATAGGTCGAAACTAACTTACGTTAATAGGTCGAAACCAACTTCCGTTAATAGGTGGAAACCAACTTACGTTAAAATGTCAAAACCAACTTACTGTAATAAGTCAGAACAAACTTACTGTAATAAGTAGGAACCAACTTACTGTAATAAGTAGGAACCAACTTACTGTAATAAGTAGGAACCAACTTACTGTAATAGGTCGGAACTAATTTACTGAATTTCGTCGGAAGCAACTTACTGTAATAGGTCGAAACTAACTTATGTTATAACAGGTCGAAACCAACTTACGTTAATAGGTGGAAACCAACTTACGTTAATAGGTGGAAACCAACTTACGTTAATAGGTCGAAACCAACTTACGTTAATAGGTCGAAACCAACTTACGTTAATAGGTGGAAACCAACTTACGTTAAAATGTCAAAACCAACTTACGTTAAAATGTCAAAACCAACTTAATGTAATAAGTCGGAACCAACTTACTGTAATAAGTAGGAACCAACTTACTGTAATAGGTCGGAACCAACTTAATGTAAAAGGTCGGAACCAACTTAATGTAAAAGGTCGGAACCAACTTACTGTAATAGGTCGGAACCAACTTACTGTAATAGGTCGGAACCAACTTACTGTAATAGGTCGGAACCAACTTACTGTAATAGGTCGGAACCAACTTACTGTAATAGGTCGGAACCAACTTACTGTAATAGGTCGGAACCAACTTACTGTAATAGGTCGGAACCAACTTACTGTAATAGGTCGGAACCAACTTAATGTAATAGGTCGGAACCAACTTAATGTAATAGGTCGGAACCAACTTACTGTACTTGGTCGAAACCAACTTACTATAATAGGTCAAAACCAACTTACTGAAATAGGTCGCAACCAACTTACTGAAATAGGTCGCAACCAACTTACTGAAATAGGTCGCAACCAACTTACTGTAATAGGTCGGAACCCAGTAAGTTGGTTTCTACGTATTACAGTAAGTTCGTTCCGCCCTATTACAGTAAGTTGGTTTCGAATTATTACAGTAAGTTAGTTCCGACTATTACAGTTTGTTGTTTCCGACCTTTTATAGTAAGTTGGTTCCGACTTATTACAGTAAGTTGGTTTCGACCTTTTACCGTAAGTTGGTTTCGACCTATTACCGTAAGTTGGTTTCGACCTATTACCGTAAGTTGGTTCCTATGAATTACAGTAAGTTGGTTCCGACCTATTACAGTAAGTTGGTTCCGACCTATTATAGTAAGTTGGTTCCGACCTATTACAGTAAGTTGGTTCCGACTTATTACAGTAAGTTGGTTCCGACTTATTACAGTAAGTTGGTTCCGACTATGACAGTTTGTTGGTTCCGACCTATTATAGTAAGTTGGTTTCGACGTATTACAGTAAGTTGGTTTCGACCTATTTCAGTAAGTTGGTCCCGACTTATTACAGTAAGTTGGTTCCTTCGTATTGCAGTAAGTTGGTTCCGACCTATTACAGTAAGTTGGTTCCGACCTATTACAGTAAGTTTTTTCCGATCTATTTCAGTAAGTTGGTTACGACTTATTACAGTAAATTGGTTCCAAATTATTACATTAAGTTGGTTCCGACCTATTGCAGTAAGTTGGTACCGACATATTACAGTAAGTTGGTTCCGACATATTGCAGTAAGTTGGTTCCGACTATGACAGTTTGTTGGTTCCGACCTATTATAGTAAGTTGGTTTCGATGTATTACAGTAAGTTGGTTTCGACCTATTACAGCAAGTTGGTTTCAAATTATTACAGTAAGTTAGTTCCGACTATTACAGTTTGTTGTTTCCGACCTTTTATAGTAAGTAGGTTTCGACCTATTACCGTAAGTTGGTTTCGACCTATTACTGTAAGTTGGTTCCGACCTATTATAGTAAGTTGTTTCCGACTTATTATAGTAAGTTGGTTCCGACCTATTATAGTAAGTTGGTTCCGACCTATTATAGTAAGTTGGTTTCGACGTATTACAGTAAGTTGGTTTCGACCTATTACAGTAAGTTGGTTTCGACGTATTACAGTAAGTTAGTTTCGACGGATTACAGTAAGTCAGTTCCGACTTTTGCAGTTTGTTGGTTCCGACCTATTACAGTAAGTTCGTTCGACCTATTACAGTAAGTTGGTTTCGACGTATTTTTGTTTGTTGGTTCCGACCTATTATAGTAAGTTGGTTTCGACCTATTTCAGTAAGTTTGTTTCGACCTATTGTCGTAAGTTGGTTTCGACCTATTGTCGTAAGTTGGTTTCGACCTATTACTGTAAGTTGGTTCCGACCGATTTCAGAAAGTTGGTTTCGACCTATTACTGTAAGTTGGTTCCGACCGATTTCAGAAAGTTGGTTTCGACCTATTACCGTAAGTTGGTTTCGACCTATTACCGTAAGTTGGTTTCGACCTATTTCAGTAAGTTGGTTCCTACTTTTAACAGTAAGTTGGTTCCTTCTTACTACAGTAAGTTGGTTTCGACCTATTACAGAAAGTTTGTTCCGACCTATTGCAGTAAGATGGTTTCGACCTATTACTGTAATAATATTACAGTTATTACTGTACTACAATACTGTAATATGTCGAAACCAACTTACGGTAATATGTCGAAACCAACTTACGGTAATATGTCGAAACCAACTTACGGTAATATGTCGAAACCAACTTACAGTAATAGGTCGAAACCAACTTACAGTAATAGGTCGAAACCCACTTACGGTAATAGGTCGAAACCAACAAACTGTAATAGTCGGAACAAATTTACTGGAATAGGTCGGAACCAACTTACTGTAATAAATTTCAACCAACTTACTGTAATAGGTCGGAACCAACTTACTGCAATAAGAAGGAACCAACTTATTGTTATAAGTCGGAACCAACTTACTGAAATAGGTCCAAATCAACATAATATAATAAGCAGGAACAAACTTACTGTAATAGGTCGGAACTAATTTACTAAATTTCGTCGGAACCAACTTACTGTAATAGGTCGAAACTAACTTACGTTAATAGGTCGAAACCAACTTCCGTTAATAGGTGGAAACCAACTTACGTTAAAATGTCAAAACCAACTTACTGTAATAAGTAGGAACCAACTTACTGTAATAAGTAGGAACCAACTTACTGTAATAAGTAGGAACCAACTTACTGTAATAGGTCGGAACTAATTTACTGAATTTCGTCGGAAGCAACTTACTGTAATAGGTCGAAACTAACTTATGTTATAACAGGTCGAAACCAACTTACGTTAATAGGTGGAAACCAACTTACGTTAATAGGTCGAAACCAACTTACGTTAATAGGTCGAAACCAACTTAAGTTAATAGGTGGAAACCAACTTACGTTAAAATGTCAAAACCAACTTACGTTAAAATGTCAAAACCAACTTAATGTAATAAGTCGGAACCAACTTACTGTAATAAGTAGGAACCAACTTACTGTAATAGGTCGGAACCAACTTACTGTAATAGGTCGGAACCAACTTAATGTAAAAGTTCGGAACCAACTTAATGTAAAAGGTCGGAACCAACTTACTGTAATAGGTCGAAACCAACTTACTGTAATAGGTCGGAACCAACTTACTGTAATAGGTCGGAACCAACTTACTGTAATAGGTCGGAACCAACTTACTGTAATAGTTCGGAACCAACTTACTGTAATAGGTCGGAACGAACTTACTGTAATAGGTCGGAACCAACTTACTGTAATAGGTCGGAATCAACTTACTGTAATAGGTCGGAACCAACTTACTGTAATAGGTCGGAACCAACTTACTGTAATAGGTCGGAACCAACTTACTGTAATAGGTCGGAACCAACTTACTGTAATAGGTCGGAACCAACTTACTGTAATAGGTCGGAACCAACTTACTGTAATAGGTCGGAACCAACTTACTGTAATAGGTCGGAACCAACTTACTGAAATAGGTCGCAACCAACTTACTGAAATAGGTCGCAACCAACTTACTGTAATAGGTCGGAACCAAGTAAGTTGGTTTCTACGTATTACAGTAAGTTCGTTCCGCCCTATTACAGTAAGTTGGTTTCGAATTATTACAGTAAGTTGGTTTCGACCTTTTACCGTAAGTTGGTTTCGACCTATTACCGTAAGTTGGTTTCGACCTATTACCGTAAGTTGGTTCCTATGAATTACAGTAAGTTGGTTCCGACTATGACAGTTTGTTGGTTCCGACTTTGACAGTTTGTTGGTTCCGACTTTGACAGTTTGTTGGTTCCGACCTTTTATAGTAAGTTGGTTCCGACTTATTACAGTAAGTTGGTTTCGACCTTTTACCGTAAGTTGGTTTCGACCTATTACCGTAAGTTGGTTTCGACCTATTACCGTAAGTTGGTTCCTATGAATTACAGTAAGTTGGTTCCGACTATGACAGTTTGTTGGTTCCGACCTATTATAGTAAGTTGGTTCCGACCTATTACAGTTTGTTGGTTCCGACCTATTTTAGTAAGTTGGTTTCGACGTATTACAGTAAGTTGGTTTCGACCTATTTCAGTAAGTTAGTCCCGACTTATTACAGTAAGTTGGTTCCTTCCTATTACAGTAAGTTGGTTCCTTCCTATTGCAGTAAGTTGGTTCCGACCTATTACAGTAAGTTGGTTGCGACCTTTTACAGTAAGTTGGTTGCGACCTTTTACAGTAAGTTGGTTCCGACCTATTACAGAAAGTTTGTTCCGACCTATTGCAGTAAGATGGTTTCGACCTATTACTGTAATAATATTACAGTTATTACTGTTCTACAGTACTGTAATATGTCGAAACCAACTTACGGTAATATGTCGAAACCAACTTACGGTAATATGTCGAAACCAACTTACAGTAATAGGTCGAAACCCACTTACGGTTATAGGTCGAAACCAACAAACTGTAATAGTCGGAACAAATTTACTGGCCTAGGTCGGAACCAACTTACTGTAATAAGTAGGAACCAACTTACTGTAATGGGTCGGAACCAACTTACTGTAATGGGTCGGAACCAACTTACTGTAATGGGTCGGAACCAACTTACTGTAATGGGTCGGAACCAACTTACTGTAATGGGTCGGAACCAACTTACTGTAATGGGTCGAAACCAACTTACTGCAATAGTTCGGAACCAACTTACTGTAATAGTTCGGAACCAACTTACTGTAATAGTTCGGAACCAACTTACTGTAATAGGTCGGAACCAACTTACTGTAATAGGTCGGAACCAACTTACTGTAATAGGTCGGAACCAACTTACTGTAATAGGTCGGAACCAACTTACTGTAATAGGTCGGAACCAACTTACTGTAATAGGTCGGAACCAACTTACTGTAATAGGTCGGAACCAACTTACTGTAATAGGTCGGAACCAACTTAATGTAAAAGGTCGGAACCAACTTACTGTAATAGGTCGGAACCAACTTACTGTAATAGGTCGGAACCAACTTACTGTAATAGGTCGGAACCAACTTACTGTAATAGGTCGGAACCAACTTACTGTAATAGGTCGGAACCAACTTACTGTAATAGGTCGGAACCAACTTACTGTAATAGGTCGGTACCAACTTACTGTAATAGGTCGGAACGAACTTACTGTAATAGGTCGGAACCAACTTACTGTAATAGGTCGGAACCAACTTACTGTAATAGGTCGGAACCAACTTACTGTAATAGGTCGGAACCAACTTACTGTAATAGGTCGCAACCAACTTACTGTACTTGGTCGAAACCAACTTACTGTAATAGGTCAAAACCAACTTACTGTAATAGGTCGGAACCAACTTACTGTAATAGGTCGGAACCAACTTACTGTAATAGGTCGGAACCAACTTACTGTAATAGGTCGGAACCAACTTACTGTAATAGGTCGGAACCAACTTACTGTAATAGGTCGGAACCAACTTACTGTAATAGGTCGGAACCAACTTACTGTAATAGGTCGGAACCAACTTACTGTAATAGGTCGGAACCAACTTACTGTAATAGGTCGGAACCAACTTACTGTAATAGGTCGGAACCAACTTACTGTAATAGGTCGGAACCAACTTACTGTAATAGGTCGGAACCAACTTACTGTACTTGGTCGAAACCAACTTACTGTAATAGGTCAAAACCAACTTACTGTAATAGGTCGGAACCTACTTACTGTAATAGGTCGGAACCAACTTACTGTAATATGTCGGAACCAACTTACTGTAATAGGTCGGAACCAACTTACTGTAATAGGTCGGAACCAACTTACTGTAATAGGTCGGAACCAACTTACTGTAATAGGTCGGAACCAAGTAAGTTGGTTTCTACGTATTACAGTAAGTTCGTTCCGCCCTATTACAGTAAGTTGGTTTCGAATTAATACAGTAAGTTAGTTCCGACTATTACAGTTTGTTGTTTCCGACCTTTTATAGTAAGTTGGTTCCGACTTATTACAGTAAGTTGGTTTCGACCTTTTACCGTAAGTTGGTTTCGACCTATTACCGTAAGTTGGTTTCGACCTATTACCGTAAGTTGGTTCCTATGAATTACAGTAAGTTGGTTCCGACCTATTACAGTAAGTTGGTTCCGACCTATTACAGTAAGTTGGTTCCGACCTATTACAGTAAGTTGGTTCCGACTATGACAGTTTGTTGGTTCCGACCTATTATAGTAAGTTGGTTTCGACGTATTACAGTAAGTTGGTTTCGACCTATTTCAGTAAGTTGGTTCCTTCCTATTGCAGTAAGTTGGTTCCGACCTATTACAGTAAGTTGGTTGCGACCTTTTACAGTAAGTTGGTTGCGACCTTTTACAGTAAGTTGGTTGCGACCTTTTACAGTAAGTTGGTTCCGACCTATTACAGTAAGTTGGTTCCGACCTATTACAGTAAGTTTTTTCCGATCTATTTCAATAAGTTGGTTACGACTTATTATAGTAAGTTGGTTCCGACATATTGCAGTAAGTTGGTTCCGACTATGACAGTTTGTTGGTTCCGACCTATTTCAGTAAGTTGGTTACGACTTATTACAGTAAGTAGGTTCCTACTTTTAACAGTAAGTTGGTTCCTTCTTTTTACAGTAAGTTGGTTTCGACCTATTACAGAAAGTTGATTCCGACCTATTGCAGTAAGATGGTTTCGACCTATTACTGTAATATTATTACAGTTATTACTGTACTAACTTACTGTAATATGTCGAAACCAACTTACGGTAATATGTCGAAACCAACTTACAGTAATATGTCGGAACCAACTTACTGTAAAAAGAAGGAACCAACTTACTGTAATAGGTCGGAACCAACTGACTGTAAAAGGTCGGAAACAACTTACTGTAATAGGTCGGAACCAACTTACTGTAATAGGTCGGAACCAAATTACTGTAATAGGTCGGAACCAAATTACTGTAATAGGTCAAAACCAACTTACTGTAATAGGTCGGAACCAACTTACTGTAATAGGTCGGAACCAACTTACTGTAATAGGTCGGAACCAACTTACTGTAATAGGTCGGAACCAACTTACTGTAATAGGTCGGAACCAACTTACTGTAATAGGTCGGAACCAACTTACTGTAATAGGTCGGAACCAACTTACTGTAATAGGTCGGAACCAACTTACTGGATTGGATTGGATATGATTTTGTGGCATTGAGTCCTCTTGGGACATATTATGCCAAACTCAAGATAAAAAAAAAATATATATATATATATAATATAATAATAATGTGAAATGAGTCAAATCATAATGAATGAATGCTACATAAAATTATATGTGATGGATAAAACCAATGTCATGTAAAAAGCTAAAAATATTTGGATGAGGATTCTCCCCAACCATGTCTTCTAAAGCCAAGGTATAAGAATTAAAATATTTAAGACGTTGATAATTAAAATGAGAACATTCTATTAAAATATGTTTTACCGTTAGTGGACAAATACAATGATTACAAATAGGATGATCTTCTCCAAGGAGGAGGTGTCTGTGGGTTATACGAGTATGTCCAATACGGAGGCGTGTCAATATAACATTTTGTCTTCTTATAGGTAGCGATTTCCATTCCGATATATTTGGTTTAATAGCATGAAGTTTGTTCTCGGTATGTTCGTCCCAATCGTTCTGCCATTTTTCCTCTAAAAATTTATAAATGCAAGATTTTATGTCACGATAAGCGAGGGTATGGTTAATATTATTTACGGCCGATTTAGCAGCTTTGTCGACAGTCTCATTTCCTGCTATCCCAACATGAGATGGAATCCAGCAAAATATTAAGTTAAAATTTTTGGATGAGAGATGATAAATTCTTTTTAATGACTCTAAAACAATGGGATGACTGTCATGATCAGGATGTTTCAATGATTGTAAAACGCTTAATGAATCAGTGAAAATGATACAGTTTTTATGAGAATGATCAGATATATTTTCTAATGCTTTAAAAATGGCCATTATTTCAGCAGTAAAAACAGAACATGAAGGATGAAGTTTAAAACTATGAATGGAATCATTAATAGTGAACGCAGCTCCAACAAAGTTTGCCTTTTTAGATCCGTCCGTATAAACTTGAATAAAATTAGAGTATTTTTCTATATATTTTTGAAAAAGTTGCTTGTAAATAATATCCGAGGTATCTGCTTTATAAAAATTTTGAAACGGGTTTTGAAATTCAAAATAATGATTAAACCAAGGAGAGAAATAATAAAGTTTTTTCTGGGTGACGTCAAGTGAACAAAGTTCGGATCCGTTCATCAAATCTAGCATTCTTAAGTGAAATGTAGGGATGAAGGATGTTTTAGCTTGATAGAGGCGTTTTAAATACGGACTGTGATGAATGGTATGCAATGGGTGATGAGGGATTGAGGAAATTCTAAAATAATACTCTAAGGACAACAAATGTCGCCTCAAGTCCAGGGATGGATTGGATTGGATGTGGTTTTGTGGCATTGAGTCCTCTTGGGACATATTATGCCAAACTCAAGATAAAAAGTCTAGTATATATAGTCTAATAATAAAATGGAATGAGTGATGTCGTAATAAAATTAATACTATATACAATTATATATGATAAATAAACCCAATGTCATGTAAAAAGCTAAAAATATTTCTCAAGTCCAGGGAAGGTTCAAAATTGTCCACATATAAGCTGCCTACGGGTGAAGTCCTGAAGGCACCAGAACATAAACGTAAAGCTGCGTGGTGAATAGTGTTCAGGGTTTGAAGAGCAGATTTTCTTGCTGACCCATACACCACGCAGCCGTAATCTAATTTAGATCGAATTAAAGCTCTGTAAATTTTAAAAAGGCAAGTACGATCAGATCCCCATGATAATTTAGATAAAACTCGTAAGATATTAAGAGTCTTTTCGCAACGTTTGCGTAGATTTAAAATATGCGGTTGAAAAGTCAACTTCTTGTCAAATATGATGCCTAAAAATTTAAAATTGTCCACAACATTAATTAAAATATCTTTGAAGAATATTTCAGGGTCAAGATGAAGATGTCGTTTTCTGCAGAAATGAACACATGCAGTTTTTGAAGGTGAAAAGCTGAATCCATTTTCATTTGTCCAATTAGTGATTTTGTTAACGGCCTGTTGAAGTTGTCTCTCTATTAAGCGAATGTCTTTAGCTGCGCATGAAATTTGCAGATCGTCAACGTAAATAAGGCCCTTAACTGATGGAGGCAATTGAGAAACGATATTGTTAATTTTTAAAATAAATAAAGTTACACTTAAAACACTGCCCTGTGGCACTCCCTCCTCTTGCATAAAAACATCCGAGAAAATAGATCCAATCCTTACTTTAAAATATCTTTTTTGTAAAAAATTTTGAATAAAAATAGGCAGATTTCCTCTTATGTCATAGTTAAAAATGTCTTTTAAAATTCCATGACGCCATGTACGATCGTAGGCCTTTTCGATATCGAAAAAAATCGAGACGAGATGTTTATTTTGAACGAAAGCATTTCTAATTTCAGTCTCGAGAGCAACCAAATTGTCAACAGTGGATCGACCTTTTCGGAAACCACTTTGAAGTGGAGAGAGACATTTATCTGTTTCTAAAATAAAAACTAATCTCGCGTTGACCATCTTTTCTAAAATTTTGCATAGGCAGCTTGTCAGGGCTATTGGACGGTAGTTCGAAGGATTCTTGGGGTCTTTATTCGGTTTCAGTATTGGTATTATGGTAGCATACCTCCATGACTGTGGAAAAGTGTGCTCGGTCCAAATTCTGTTATAAAACTTCAGGAGGTTATTTAGAGAACTATTTGATAAATGTTTAAGCATGATATAACTAATATTATCTGGGCCAGGAGTTGATTTGTGAACTAAGGACAAAGCCTTTGTCAATTCGGGAAAAGTAAAATCACAATTATATGATAATATACGGTTTGAAGTGAAATTAACTTTATTCTTCTCAGATGCAATTTTAATTTTTTTAATACTTTCAGAGTAGTTAGTGGAGCTGGATATTTCGGAAAGGCATGAAGCAATTGCGTTTGCTATATCTTTGGGTGCTGATAGTACTTGGTTATTGCATTCTAGAATCGGGATTTGTCTATTGGGGTAAACACCGGATATTCTTTTGATCCTGGATTGGATTGGATATGATTTTCTGGCATTGAGTCCTCTTGGGACATTATGCCAAACTCAAGATAAAAAATCAAATATATAATATAATAAAAAAGTGAAATGAGTCAAAATATAATGAATGAATACTACATAAAATTATATGTGATGGGTAAAACCAATGTCATGTAAAAAGCTAAAAATATTTGGATGAGGATTCTCTCCGATCATGTCATCTAAAACCAAGGTATAAGAATTAAAATGCTTAAGTCGTTGCCTATTAAAATGAGAGCATTCAATTAAAATGTGTTTTACTGTTAGTGGACAAATGCAGTAATTACATATAGGATGATCTTCTCCGAGGAGGAGGTGTCTATGGGTGATCCTAGTGTGTCCAATACGGAGACGTGTTAGTATTACCTGCTGCCGTCTTTGATCTGGTGACTGCCATTGCGTTATATTTGGTTTAATAAAGTGAAGTTTATTCTCGGTTTGCTCATTCCATTCGTTTTGCCATTTGTCTTGTAAAAATGTGTAAATGATAGATTTTAGGTCACGATAAGGAATGGTATGATTAAAATTATTTACGGCCGATTTAGCGGCTTTGTCAACTAATTCATTTCCAGATATCCCAACATGAGATGGGATCCAACAAAATAACAAGTTAAAATTTTTGGATAAAAGATGATAAATTCTTTTTGATGACTCTAAAACAACGGGATGACTGGAATGATCAGGATGTTTCAATGACTGTAAAACACTTAATGAATCTGTAAAAATAATACATTTTTTATGAGAATGATCCGATATATATTCTAATGCTTTATATATGGCCATGATTTCAGAGGTAAAAACAGAACATGAAGAATGAAGTTTAAAACTGTGAACAGAGTGATTAATAGTGAACGCAGCTCCAACATAATTAGCCCTTTTAGATCCGTCGGTATAAATATGAATGAAATTAGAGTATTTTTCTGTATGGTTTTGAAAGAGTTGTTTGTAAATAATATCAGATGTATCTGCCTTTAAAAATCTTTGAAGGGGTTTTGAAATACAAAATTATGATTAAACCAAGGAGAGAAATAATAAAGTTTTTTCTGGGTGACGACAAGTGAAGATATTTCGGATCCGTCCATCAAATCCAGCATTCTTAAATGGAATGTAGGGATGAAGGATGTTTTTGCTTGATAAAGGCGTTTTAAATATGGACTGTGATGAATGGTATGCAATGGGTGATGGATTGGATATTTGGGTTTTATGGCGCAAGGTCCAAATTTGGACAAGCTGCGCCAAGCGCAAGATAAAAGAATAAAAATTATGTAGATATAAAAGTTTTAAAAGGACAGTGGGAAAATTCAAGCGCAACAAATTTTATTTGTATAAAAGTTGGTAAAAATATGCTGATGATGTTATTTAAAAAATTAATGAATGATGAATGTAAATGATGATTTAAATATGCTAAATATAGCAACTTAAAATTAGATAAGATTTAAAAAACCAATAGCACGTAAAAATGAAAAAAGATTTGCATGGGGACTTTCCCCAAGTAAATCTTGTAAATTTAAAATTGTATTATTAAAAATCCTCTTTCGGTGATGGTTAAAAGCAGGACAATCTATCAAAATATGACGAACACTAAAATAAACTGAACATAAAAGACACATGGGGGCAGTTTCTCCCAACAAAAGATGACGATGTGTGAAGCGCGTATGCCCAATGCGGAGTCGAGTCAGTTTAACATCGGTCCTTCGCATTGGAGCAACCGGCCACATATGAATTATGGGTTTGATGGTATTTAATTTATTATGAATTTGAAGATCCCATGACTCTTGCCATAAGGAGTTGACAAATTCCTTAGTGGATATCTTAATGTCACTTAAAGGAACGGCTTGGGGCAAAGAAACAGATGCTGTTTTTGCAGCCCTGTCAGCAAGTTCATTTCCTTTAATGCCCACGTGACTAGGGATCCAACAGAAGAGAATATCGAAACCCCTGCTTTCTAGTGTACGTAGGATTGTAAATAAATCTGACACAATAGGATGACAATAGGTATTAAAATTTTCCAACTGTTGTAAAACACTCATGCTGTCAGTATACAAGCAGAATTTGCGGTGGGTACTGTAAGATATTTGCTGAAGGGCGCGATAAATTGCCACCACTTCAGCAGTGTACACAGAGCAGGAAATATGAAGGCTGTAGCTATATATTGTATCTTGAAAGAATATTCCACAGCCTACATATCCGTCCCCTTTAGATCCGTCGGTAAAGATCGGTATATGTGTGTAGTATTGACAGCGATGTGAGTTATATAATTGATGAAAAACAGTTGGAGAAGTGTCAGATTTAGTATATGAAGCAAAGGGGTTGATATACGTTACAGTAGGGAAATCCCATGGTGGGAAACGTAAAATTTCGTTCGGTTGGATCGTGATATCACTTAAGTTTGAATCGTTAATAAAAAGTTTTGTCCGCTCGTAAAATGGACGAATGCAAGACGGGCGATTGTCATATAACCGATTCAAACCAGGGGCAAGAGCCATTCTCTTCAGAGGATGAGACGGCATGGATAAAATTTTAAAATAAATATTCGTAGACAACTTCATCCTTCTGAGGTCAAGTGGAAGCTGGTGACATTCCACATAGAGGCTGGTGACTGGTGATGTGCGGAATGCCCCAGTGCATATCCTTAAGGCAGAGTGATGAACTGTGTCCAATCTTCGTAAAACAGAGGTGTTCGCAGACCCATATACAACACAACCGTAGTCGATTCGGGAAAGAATGACAGACTGGTACACACGGAGTAGTGATGTTCTATCCGCTCCCCAAGATGTGTTAGACAACACTCTGAGGATGTTAAGTGATTGCTCGCACTTCCTTCGAAGATGTAAAATGTGGGGGAGGAAGGTGAGCTTGCGGTCCAACACCACTCCGAGAAATTTTACCTCGTTGACTACGGGTATTTGTGAGTTGTTTATGTTAATTACAGGGTCTGGATGCAGACCCCGCTTTCGACAGAAATGAACACAGCAGCTCTTGCTAGGAGATAGCGTGTGACCATTCTGGTTGCACCACTTGACCAAGGTATTAACAGCCGTCTGAAGTTGTCTCTCAATGAGGCGCATATCTGATCCCTGACAAGATATTTGTAGGTCGTCCACATATAATGTACTATGAATTGATGGTTGTAATGAATGAATGATATTGCTAAAGTGAAGAATAAAAAGAGTAACACTTAAAATACTGCCCTGAGGGACTCCCTCAGTCTGAACAAATTGGTCAGATAAAAAAGATCCAATTCGGACTCTAAAGAATCGGAAAGTTAAAAAATTCTTAATAAAAAAAGGTAAGTTTCCCTTAAAACCAAAATCGAACATACTTCGGAGAATACCATGTCGCCACGTACGGTCATATGCCTTTTCTACGTCAAAGAATATTGAAACCAAATGATTCCTGCGTACAAAGGCATTACGCACTTGTGTTTCAAGGTTGATCAGATTATCCAGGGTGGATCTTCCTTTGCGGAAGCCACTCTGGTGAGGTGGAATACATCGGTTCTTTTCAAGTACGTAAATAAGACGGGCATTGACCATACGTTCAAGTGTCTTACAAAGACAGCTCGTTAAGGCAATTGGACGATAGCTCAGAGGATCTTTTGGGTCCTTACCAGGCTTTAGGATAGGAACCACAGTGCTTTCGCGCCACTTAGTTGGAAATTTTTGCTCGCACCAGATTCTGTTATAAAGAATAAGAATGTTTTCAAGAGAATCTGGATGCAAGTGTCGAAGCATTTGGTATGTGATTCTGTCTGGTCCAGGACTGGTATTATGAGTTTGAGATAACGATCTCTTCAATTCAAACATCGTGAGCTTACAGTTATAGGAGAGGTATCTTTTGCATTTGAAATTAATGTGGGTTCGCTCAACTCGACTCTTAGTCGCTTGAAATGTAGGACTATATGAGTCAGAGCTCGACACACGAGCAAAGGCCTCTCCTAGGACATTCGCAATGTCATGTGGGGAAGAATGTACAGCAGCCGGGGTTTCTAATATCGGAATAGATGATTCGCGATATAGACCATTGGCTGCTTTAACTTTCTTCCATAACTGTTTGCTTGATGTTGAAGATGTTAATGAAGAAACGTATTTCATCCAGGACTCTCTCTGGCTTTGGCGTCTTACCTTACGAGCGAATGCCTTAGCTTGTTTAAAGGCGACAAGATTGGTGGTTGACGGGTATCTCCGAAAAATGTTCCATAACTTTCTTTGCTTTTTATAAGCGGCCTGGCATTCGGTGTTCCACCAGGGTTTTGGAATTCTGCGTGGTTTTGAAGAACGTTTCGGTATACTTGTGTCCGCAGCAATTATAACAGCTTCGGTGATATTGTCCACTGCGGAATTAATGTCTTCGCAGATGACCATTTCTTCTGAAATAATCGCCAGTTGTGAAAAGGCAACCCAATCCGCTCGATGATATAAGTAGGTAGGTGGTTGATTACTCACTCTACTGCTACTATCATACGAGACGAAGAGGGGGAAGTGGTCGCTGTTGTGCAAGTCACTTCCTACTGCGAAATTCAACAACGGTAGAAGCGAGGGAGTACATATGGCCAAGTCCAGCGAGTGAAATGTCCTCGTGGGTTCGTGAAAGTACGTTTTCTCGTCGTTATTGAGCAAGCAGAGAGAGTGATCCGTAATGAACTGCTCTATCTGCTGTCCTCGACGGTTCGTACTATCATTTCCCCAGAGGGTACTGTGGCCATTGAAATCACCAAGAAGTATAAAAGGCTTTGGGAGCTGTAGTACCAGATTATTCAGTTCTTCTTGACGGATGACATCGTGCGGTGGCAGGTATAAACAGCAGGCTGTAACTAGAGCATGGACGTGAACTCGTACGGCTACAGCCTGTAAAGATGTTCGAAGTGTAACTTCAGTGCTGGGATAGTCGTGGGAAGTTAAAATACAAACACCTCCAGACACTGTAGTGCCAGTATCGTTATCTTTTCTGATGCAATTATAACGTCGTATCTTGCATGTATGGGAAGATTTCAAGAAAGTTTCTTGAAGTGCCATACACGCTGGGTGGTAAGAGGATATTATTTCTTTGATGTCATCTTTTTTTGAACGGAAACCACGGCAGTTCCATGAAGCAAAGGAAGTTAACATGTTTTATTTGGGGAAACACACATTTGTTGAATTGGGAAAGCCTCATTCAGGAGGGTTTCATCTTCATCAGATGGATGTAACTCCATCGCATCTGAGTCTCGAAGTTGTGTGGACAATCTATAAGGAGAGGTATTTTTTCCCCTCGCCGTTCTAAGTTTTAATGCTTTTTCCGATTTTGATTTAGCTAAAAGTTTTTTAGGTGGTGAGAGAGATGGTTTTCTTGATGCTGTTGGTTGCTCTGTTGGTAATGAAGTTAAGCGTACTTTTGGTAGAGTTAAAGTTTCAGTTAGAGGAGGAGTTTGTGTGCTAGATGTTTTCATAACCTTTTTTACTATTGATGAATAACTTGTACCTGGTATTGGAGTTCGGGAGTTCACAATTTGTCTTGCTTCGGGATAGGAGATTTTATTTTTAATTTTTAGTGTCGTAATTTCTTTTTCTCGAGTCCAGACAGGACATGAACGAGAGTAAGAGGGATGGTTGGATTTACAATTCACACATTTCTCTTTACTCTCGCATGCGTCACTGTCGTGGCCTTCTTCGCCACAACGCGCACAGGCGGGTTTGGAGCGACAGGAGGCCTTCGAATGTCCAAATTGCTGACATTGGAAACATCGCAAGGGATTTGGTATGTATGGTCGGACGGAACAATGTAGGTAACCAGCTTTAATGCTGTCTGGTAGTTCAGGCGTTTCAAAAGTTAATATGATATGTTTGGTGTTAATAACTTTTCCATCTCGTTTAATTGTTATACGCCTTACATCACAAACCTTTTGTTCTTTCATGTTTTCAAGAATTTCCTCGTTCGACACATACAGTAGATCCGCAGCAGAAATTACGCCACGAGAAAAGTTAAGATGTGTATGGGGTGAGACAGTGACTGCGAAGTTAGCAAATACATTTAATTTTGAAATGATTTCGGCCTGTTTGGAAGTTTTAACCTCTATTAATAAATCTCCAGAACGCATTTTTTTAATATCTTTAATTTCACCAACTGTTGCAGTTATTCCTTTGGAAATTAAGAAAGGGGAAGTGTTTTGAAATGTGCCAACAACTTTCTTCATAACAAAAAATCTGACAGAATTAGATACAATTTGTTGCTCCCGGTTGGGAGAATTAGAAATTATAGAATTCATAATAATTAAAAGGGAAAAATTCAGACCCTGCGACACCACCCACCATGGAGTCCTACAAGGGGATGTTGAGACACCAGTGCTGACAGGGGCCATACGCTCACAAATCACTTCTTAAGCAGCCACCACCCTTAACGCGGTGCCCAGTAAATGATTGATCGCTTGATCCCTAGCCGGTGACGAAGTCAATCCGACTAGCCGATTGATGCACACGGGACCAATGTACACCTCCCGTTTACCTGAAGCTGGGGCCAAAGCAGTGTATTGGGTCAGTACATCGCCCCTCAACTGCCAGGATCCCCTTTTCCAGGGACACGGGTCTCCACGCACGGCAAACACGTGGGTGATATAATCCCCAAGAGAAGCTGAAAGCAACAGAGTGGCGAAAAGCTTCTCAAGGGGAGCCCTCACCTCCGAAGAGGCAACCACAACGAGGGAGGAAGAAAAAGCAAAAAGTAAAGGGTAGAGGAGAAGAACGAAAGGGAGGGTAGATCACTCAGGTACCCCGGGGTTGTGAAGCCCGTACAAACCTAAAGAAGGAATGCCCCTGGGGGCGCAATGGGTGATGAGGTATTGAGGAAATTCTAAAATAATATTCTAAGGACAACAAATGTCGCCTTAAGTCCAGAGAAGGTTCGAAATTGTCCACATACAAGCTGCTTACGGGTGAAGTCCTGAAGGCACCAGAACATAAACGTAAAGCTGTGTGGTGAATAGTGTTCAGTGTTTGTAGAGCAGATTTTCTGGCTGAACCATACACCACGCAGCCGTAATCTAATTTAGATCGTATTAAAGCTCTGTATATTTTTAAAAGACAAGCTCGGTCAGATCCCCATGATAACTTAGATAAAACTCGTAAGATGTTAAGAGCTTTTTCACAACGTTTGCGTAGATTTAAAATATGCGGTTGAAAAGTCAACTTCTTGTCAAATATGATGCCTAAAAATTTAAAATTGTCCACAAAATTAATTAAAATATCTTTGAAAAATATTTCAGGGTCAAGATGAAGATTTCGCTTTCTACAAAAATGAACGCAAGCGGTTTTGGAAGGTGAAAAACTGAAACCATTTTCGTTAGTCCAATGAATGATTTTGTTAACTGCCTGTTGAAGTTGTCTCTCTATTAAACGAATGTCTTTAGCTGCGCATGAAATTTGCAGATCGTCAACGTAAATAAGACCTTTCACCGATGGAGGCAATTGAGAAACGATATTGTTAATTTTTAAAATAAATAAAGTTACACTTAAAACACTGCCTTGTGGTACTCCCTCCTCTTGTATAAAAACATCCGAAAAAATAGATCGAATCCTTACCTTAAAATATCTTTTTTGTAAAAAGTTTTGAATAAAAATAGGCAGATTTCCTCTTATGTCATAGTTAAAAATATCCTTTAAAATTCCATGTCGCCATGTTCGATCATAGGCCTTTTCTATATCGAAAAAAATCGAGACGAGATGCTTATTTTGCACAAAAGCGTTTCTGATATCAGTCTCGAGAGCGACAAGATTATCAATAGTGGATCGATTTTTCCTGAAACCACTTTGAAAAGGAGAGAGACATTTATCCTTTTCTAAAATATAAATTAATCTCGCGTTGACCATCTTTTCTAAAATTTTGCATAGGCAGCTTGTCAGGGCTATTGGACGGTAGTTCGAAGGATTCTTGGGGTCTTTATTTGGTTTCAGTATGGGTATTATAGTAGCATACCTCCATGACTGCGGAAAAGTAATGTTCGGTCCAAATTCTATTGTAAAATTTGAGGAGATGATTTAGAGAACTATTTGAAAGATGTTTGAGCATGATGTAACTGATATTATCCGGGCCAGGGGTTGATTTGTGGACTAAGGATAAAGCCTTTGTCAATTCATAAAAAGTAAAATCACAATTATAAGATAATGTACGGTTTGAAGTAAAATTAACTTTAGTCCTTTCAGATGAAACTTTAATTTTTTTAAAACTTTCAGTGTAGTTGTTGGAGCTGGATATTTCGGAAAGACATGATGCAATTGTGTTTGCTATGTCTTTGGGTGCCGATAATATTTGATTATTATGTTCTATAATAGGAATTTGTCTATTGGGGTAAACACCGGAAATTCTTTTAACCCTGTTCCATAGTTGTTTACTTGTGGTCTTGCTATTTATGCTGTTTACATAATTCACCCAAGAATCCCTCTTACTACGTCGTTGAATTTTTCGAAATATCGCTTTTGTTTTTTTATAAATAATAAAATTTTCTCTTGTTGGATATCTATTAAATATATTCCAGGCTTTACTTTGCTTCCGATACGCATCGCTACAATCCTCATTCCACCAAGGTTTCTTTTGTTTTTTAGGCTGATTAATGACTTTTTTAATTGAGGCGTCAGCACTAGCTATAATTATGTCCGTTATCTTATTAGTAACTTCATCGATATCATCAGTTTCTCCCGTGTTAGTAATATCTGCGAGGCTAGTAAAGAGTGGCCAGTTGGTAGTTTCAAAAATATATTTGGATTGGCTGTCAGTGTGAGGTTGGTATTGGCCTTCATATTTCAGTTTTATAGGATAATGGTCGCTATTGTAAAGGTAAGAATCCACAGAAAAAGTCCAAAATGGTAAAATTGAAGGTGTGCAAATTGCCAGATCTATTGAATGGTAAGTAAGTGAAGGGGAGTGAAAGTAAGTAGGTTGGCCGTTATTCATAACACATAAATCATTGTCTGTTATTAATTTTTCAATTTGCTTGCCTCTAAGATTAATGTCTGAACTGCCCCAGAGAATATGATGGCCATTTAGGTCACCCAGTATGATGAATGGTTGCGAAAGTTGATCTATCAAATTATTTAAGTCAAATGTGGCGATATGGGTATTAGGAGGTAGATATAAATTGCATATTGTTATTAAAATATTTACATGAAGTCTTACAGCAACAGCTTGGAGATTTGTTTTGAGGTTAATTTGAGTTACTGGTAAGTCATGGGAGGTAAGTAAAGCAACGCCTCCACATGCTCTTTGGCCATCATTGTAATCTTTTCTGAACATAGTGTAATAACGAATGTTGGTGGTATCATTGCTTTTCAGATAGGTCTCCTGGAGGGCGATTGCAGCTGGCTTATGTTTATTTATGATGTCCTTTACATCATCACATCTGTTACGAAAACCCCGGCAGTTCCAGGAAAGAAAGGAAGCCATAAAAATAAAGGATAAAAGAAAAGAAGAAACTACTTATGTTTTCTCGTCCTAGGACGAGATCTGTCTTGCCGAAGATCCTTTTTGGACTTGGGTGGCGAAGCCTCCAAGCCATCACTCTCAACAGAGGAAATATCACTTTCGGTGTTGTATAGATTTATAAGGTCACTTGTGTAGAAGGATTAGTTAACTTATTTCTGGATGAAACGTCAGGTTGAAGAGAGGTTTGAGAAGTACTTTTAGCTATTTTAATATTACTTTGTTCAGATGATATGGCTCTTTTTAAAGAAGTATTGATAGATAGATTTGGTTGATTTATGTGTTTTGTATTTGTTGAGGTTGTAGCTGATGATTTAGAAAAAAGATGCGTTACAGGTTGGTTCATTGAAGTTTTATGTTGGGCAGATGGCTTAAAAATAGTTACATCGGTTTGAGTTCCGTTAGTTTTGAAAGTCTTTTTTACTATTGAAGAGTACGATATGCCAGGTTTCGGGGTACGATCGTTTACAATTTTTCGGGCCTCCGGAAATGAAATATTTTGTTGAACTTTAATTGTTTGTATTTCTTTTTCGTTTTGAAATTTAGGGCAGGACCTGGCAAAAGCTGGATGGTCACCTTTGCAGTTTACACAGCAAAGGGACGATGACGTACAGACATCGGTCTTATGGTCTGTACTACAGCATTTTGCGCAAGTTTTTCTTTGCCACGGCAAGCTATGAAAGAGTGTCCGAATCTCTGGCATTTAAAGCAACGAACAGGATTGGGTATAAAATGTCTAACTGGGCAATTCATATAAGCTATTTTGACGTGTTTTGGTATAGTTGGTTTGTTGAACGTTAATATTATGTGCTTGGTGGGAATTCTTTGTCCATTTCTTGAAATAGTGATTCTTTTGACATTTATTACATGTTGTTCGGATAGGGATTCCAATATGTCTTCTTCCGAATCATGAACAAGATCTGATTCGGAAATGACACCTCTTGATGAATTCAAGGTTTTGTGGGGTGTTACTGTGACTGCAATTGGACCAACGAATTTAATTTTTTGTATGTTTAAAGCCTGCGTATTATTTAAAACTTCAATTAGTACATCTCCTGCTAGTGTTTTTTTTATGTTTTTAGTTTCTCCTACGATACCTAATATAGTTTTATGTAGTAAAATAGCTGATACAGTTTTTAGATTTCCCTCATTACTTCTCATGATAAAAAATTTCATTTCTGGTAAATTATTTTCATTTTTTTTACTAATGTGGTGCTCCACTGAAGGAGAAGTTGTATTTTGGTTTTCCATGTTTTAGAAATAATTATTCAGTCCCCGGCGGCACCACCCACCATGGAGTCCAACGAGGGGATACAGGTTCCTGTACCGGTGCTAGCCAGGGACTATACGAACCCAACTCACCCCTATGAATGCCCTAAGGAGCTAGTTGGTGAGCAGGTCCTTAGTCCTAGCAGGATATACCCACCAGCCGATCAATGTACTGGGACCAAAGTACACCGCCTGTTTATTCGAAGCAGGAGCCGAAGCAATGTATTGGGGCGTTATGTTGTCCCTCAATCACCAGGATCACCTTTTCCGAAGACACAGGTCTCCACGCACGGCAAACACGTGGGTGATATAATCCCCAAGAGGAGCTAAAAGCACAGACTGGCGAAAAGCTTCTCAAGGGGAGCCCTCACCTCCGAAAAGGCAACCACAACGAGGGAGGAAGAAAAATGAAAAAGCAGAAGGGTAGAGGAGGAGAAGAACGAAAGGGAGGGAAGATCACTCAGGTACCCCGGGGTTGTGAAGCCCGTACAAACCTAAAGAAGGAATGCCCCTGGGGGCCAGCACTATCTATAATTATGTCTGTTATTTTATTAGTAACTTCATTTATATCATCACTTTCTACCATATTAGTAAGGTCAGCGAGGCTAGTAAAAAGTGGCCAGTTGGCAGTTTCAAATATATAGTTAGGTTGGCTGACATAGGGAGGTTGGTATTGGCCTTCATATTTGAGTTTAATAGGATAATGGTCACTATTGTAAAGGTAAGAATCCACAGAAAAGGTCCAAAATGGTAAAATTGAAGGAGTGCATATTGCCAGATCTATTGAATGGCAAGTAAGTGAAGGTGAATGGAAGTAGGTAGGTTGGCCGTTATTCATTATACATAAATCATTGTCTGTTATTATTTTTTCAATTTGTTTGCCTCTATTATTAATGTCTGAACTGCCCCAAAGAATATGATGGCCATTTAGGTCACCAAGTATAATGAATGGTTGCGGAAGTTGATCTATCAAATTATTTAATTCAGAAGTGGCGACATGGGTGTTAGGAGGTAAGTATAAATTGCATATTGTTATTAAAATATTGACATGAAGTCTTACAGCAACAGCTTGTAGATTTGTTTGAAGGTTAATTTGAGTGACTGGAAAGTCATGGGAGGCAAGCAAAGCAACACCTCCACATGCTCTTTGGCCATCATCGTAATCTTTTCGAAATATAGTGAAATGACGAATGTTGGTGGTATCATTCTTTCTTAAATATGTCTCCTGGAGGGCGATTGCAGCTGGATTGTGTATATTTATGATGTCTTTAACATCATCAATTTTTTGGCGAAAACCCCGGCAGTTCCAGGAAAGAAAGGAAGCCATAAAAATAAAATTTAAAAGAAAAAACTATTTGTGTTTTCTCGTCCTCGGACGAGGTTTGTCCCTCCTTGACTTGGGTGGTGAAGTCTCCAAGCCATCACTCTCTACAGAGGAAATATCACTTTCGCTATTGTAAAGATTTATTAGGTCACTAGTAGAAGGATCGGCGATTGCGTTTCTGGATGAATCATCAGGCTGTAACTGGCCCGTTGGTTGGCCTGACACAGTGGTGCTAGATCCAGATCTAGGCAGTAGAGAGGTTTGAGAAGAATTTCTTGCTATTTTAATATTATTTTTCCCAGGTGGTATGGTTCTCTTAAGAGAGGTATTTACAGATCGATTTGATTGGTTTATATTTTCTGTATTTGATGAGGTTGTAGCTGTTGCTTTAGAAAAAGGCGTTTTAGGTAGGTTCGTTAAAGTTTTATATTGGTCAGATGGCTTAAAATTAGTTACGTCGGTTTGAGTTCCGTTAGTTTTGAAAGTTTTTTTTACTATTGTAGCGTAAGATATTCCAGGTTTCGGGGTGCGATCATTAACAATTTTTCGGGCCTCCGGAAATGAAATGTTTTTCTGCACTTTAATAGTCTGAATTTCTTTTTCGGTTTGGAATTTAGGGCAAGACTTGGCAAAAGCTGGATGGTCACCTTTGCAGTTCACACAGCAAAGGGACGATGACGTGCAGACATCGGTCTTATGTTCTGCACTAGAGCATTTTGCGCAAGTCTCTTTGCCACGACAAGCAAGGAAAGAGTGGCCGAATCGTTGACATTTAAAACAACGGACAGGGTTAGGGATGAAAGGTCGAACTGGGCAATTCATATAAGCTATTTTTACGTGTTTAGGTATAGTCGGTATATTGAAAGTTAAAATTAAATGTTTGGTGGGTATTCGTTGACCATTTCTTGTGATAAGGATTCTTTTTACATTACTTACATTTTGATCGGACAAGGATTCTAGAATGTCTAGTTCAGTATCATGAGTCAAATCGGATTCGGAAATCACGCCTCTTGAAGAATTTAAAGATTTATGGGGTGTTACACTTACTGCTATAGGACCGACAAAATTTATTTTTTGAATGTTAATAGCCTGTGTTTTATTTGATACTTCAATAAGTACATCTCCTGCTAGGGTTTTTTTTATATTTTTTGTATCGCCTACCATTCCCAATATTGTTTTATGAAGTAAAATAGCTGATATGTTTTTTAAGTTGCCCTCGTTACTTTTCATAATGAAAAATTTTTGCTCTGGTATGTTGTTTGTAATATTTTTATTTAAGATTTGCTCCACTGAAGGAGAAGTTGAATTTTGGGTATCCATGTTTGAAAAAGAGATATTCAGTCCCTGGCGGCACCACCCACCATGGAGTCCAACGAGGGGATACAGGTTCCTGTACCGGTGCTAGCCAGGGACTATACGGACCCAACTCACCCCTATGACTGCCCTAAGGAGCTAGTTGGTGAGCAGGTCCTTAGTCCTAGCAGGATATATCCACCAGCCGATCAATGTACTGGGACCAAAGTACACCTCCTGTTTGTCCGAAGCAGGAGCCGAAGCAATGTATTGGGGCGTTATGTTGTCCCTCAATCACCAGGATCACCTTTTCCGAAGACACAGGTCTCCACGCACGGCAAACACGTGGGTGATATAATCCTCAAGAGGAGCTGGAAGCACAGACTGGCGAAAAGCTTCTCAAGGGGTTGGTTGGTTGGTTGGTTGGTTTGGGTTTTATGGCGCAAGGTCCAAAATTGGACAAGCTGCGCCAAACGCAAGATAAAATAAATAAAATCAATGTAAATATAAAGACATTGTAAAAAGATAGTGTATTTCTTGCGCAAGTAATTTAAAGAGATAGGTGTGATGTAATGATTAAAACATACTTATCAACATGGTAAAAATATAAAATGTTTGGATGTAGTGAATGACTAAATAAAGTGAGAAAATTTTATAGCGTTTAAAAATTTAAAAAGATTTGGATGGTGATTTTCTCCAATCAAGTCTTGTAAGTTTAAAATAGTTCTATTAAAAAAGTATTGACGATGATAATTAAAACCAGGACAATCAATTAAAATGTGATGAATTGTAAAAGGAACTTCACACGCGCTACACACAGGCGGACTCTCTCCTAATAAAAGATGCCTGTGGGTAAAACGCGTGTGTCCGATACGTAATCGTGTAAGAATAACATCGGAACGTCGAATGGATAGTGATGGCCATAATGAGAGTGATGAGTGGATGCCATGGAGCTTGTTAAGATGTTGTGTACTCCAATCATTGCGCCATTCGGTCCACACAATGTCTCTGACAGCTTGTCGGAGGTCACTGTATGGAGCGCGAAGACTCAAAGGTGTAGCAGCATTCTTTGCTGCGTCATCAGCCCGCTCGTTGCCTGGAATTCCGACGTGGCCAGGAACCCAACAAAAACAAACATCGAAACCACGTCGAGCGAGTTGTCGATTGAAGTTAAAAACGGCAAGAGCTAAAGGGTGTTCTGGGGAGTCTGATGATAGGCATTCAAGGACACTTTTGGAGTCTGTATAGATGATGAATTTGCCGCTCCCGAGTTGAGAAATGTGTTGCAGTGCTTCATATATCGCATGAAATTCGGCTGTAAATACAGAAAATACATGGGGTAGTGAAAAACTCACAGTGGTCGAACCACACACAAAGGCTGAGCCAACATGCTGTGTGGTTTTCGAGCCATCTGTGTAGACCTCTGTGTATTCCCTGTAGTTAAAGCGATGCGCAGCAAAAAGTTGACGGAAAATGACAGCACTGGTGTTTAATTTTTCATAACCTTGGAACGGGCGCAATTGTGAAAAATTTGGGTGGTTCCAAGGTGAATATGGGTAAAACACACGCTCAGAAACGGTTGTGGCATTCAAAGATGTATGAACGAGGGCATTCCGAATGCGTAAACTAAAGTGTGGGATGACTGATGGGCGATTGATAAAAAGACGATCAGAAGAGGTATTTAAAAGTAAGTCATTCAGTGGATGACTGGTGTGAGATAAAATGCGGTAGTAAAGTCTGAGAGACAACAACAGACGAGTGTAAGCCAAAGGAGGCTCGTGGCATACCACGTAAAGGCTTTTGACCGGTGAAGTGCGAAAAGCACCGGAACAGATTCTCAGTGCGGTGTGATGAATCGTATCGAGTCTTTTCAAAACAGATGAACGCGCAGAGTTGTATGCTGCACAGCCATAGTCCAATTTGGATCGAATAGTAGCTCGATATATGTTCAACATTGAGGATCGTTCCGCTCCCCAAGATGTATTCGATAGAACTTTTAAAAGGTTCAGTTTTTTCATACACGATAGTCGCAAATGCTCGACGTGGGGTAGAAAGGTAAGTTTATGGTCAAAAATTATGCCCAGAAACCTTACTCTTTCCACCACTGCGATCCTTGTACCACCCAGGGTGATTTCTGGATCAGGATGCAGATTCCGACGTCGGCAGAAATGGACGCAAGATGTTTTCTGTGCGGAAAAACTGAAACCATTTTCATCACTCCACCTGGTCAATCGAGAAACAGCAGTCTGTAGCTGTCTCTCGACAAACCGCATGTCTCTGCCTTGGCAGAAGATGTTGAGGTCGTCAACGTACAAATTTCCATGAACAGAAGGAGGTAACTGAGTGAGGATGTTATTAATTTTAATAGAGAATAGAGTTACACTCAGTACGCTTCCTTGAGGCACGCCCTCTTCTTGAATAAAAATATCTGAAAAAGTGGAACCAATACGGACCTGAAACTGTCGTACGGCGAGAAAGTTTTTAATAAAAATAGGCAAATGTCCTCGAAACCCAAGAGTATGAAGGTCTTGTAGTATACCGTGACGCCAAGTGCGATCATACGCCTTCTCCATATCAAAGAAAATTGATACTAAATGGTTCCGGCGCAGAAACGCACGGCGAACGTGGGTTTCGAGCATCAAGACATTGTCAATTGTTGAGCGGCCAGCCCTGAAACCACTCTGAAAAGGCGACAGAGCCTGAGTCGTCTCCAAGGTATAAACAAGACGCGAGTTTATCATCCTTTCAAACAGTTTGCAAATGCAGCTCGTAAGTGCTATAGGCCGATAGTTTGATGGGTTTTTAGGGTCCTTTCCTGGTTTGGGGAAAGGTATTACAATAGCACGCCTCCAGGTCGATGGGAAAGTGTGTTCCTCCCATATGCGGTTATATATTCGCAAGAGGTTTCGAAGGGAGTAATGAGACAGATGCTGAATCATGATATAACTGATTCCATCAGGACCCGGTGCTGACATCCTGGTTCTTTGAAGGCATCTTGTCAATTCCCTATCCGTAAAAACACAATTATAGCCGAGTTCGGAACGGGTGTTGTAATTTAGGCGACGGGACTCCGCGCGGTATTTTGCGCGTGTAAAGGTGTTGGAATAACTATTCGCTGCGGAAGCTGAAGAGAAAGCGCGTGCGATAGCATTTGCTATCTCAACCGCCTCCGAGACAAGTTGACCATTTTCTTCGACAAATGATATTTGATGGTCGGAATATAGTCCCATTGCCTTTTGTACTCGGCTCCACAGTTGTTTAGAAGGAGTGGCGGATGTTATGCTGGAAACATACTGTTTCCACGATTCCCGTTGGGTTTGACGGCGTATACGGCGTGCATTCGCTTTTGCCTTTTTAAAAGCGATGAGGTTTACAGTTGTGGGGTATCGACGGAAGACACCCCATGCCTTACGTTGTGTTTTAATAGCTGCAGTGCAATCTGTGTTCCACCAAGATTTGCAGTGTTTGTGAAAGGATGGAGATGTTTTTGGGATTGCTATATTCGCCGCTTTTATGATTACTTGGGTGATTTTTTGGACAGCTTCATCAATATTTCCCTCCACCATCTGTTCAGTAATAATGGCCAGAGATGTAAAATTTGGCCAGTCGGCTGCGTCATAAATGTAACGTGATGGACGGCTAACAGAATCATTATCACCGACATGAGTGACGAATATCGGGAAATGATCGCTGTTGCGCAAGTCACTTCCGACAAAAAAGGAAAAAAAGGGAAAAACAGAAGAAGAGCAGATGGCAAGGTCGATAGCATGAAACGTTCGAGATGGTTCGTGGAAGTAGGTCATTTCACCGTTGTTGAGCAGACAGAGACAGTGATCAGATATCAACTGTTCGATCTGTCGCCCACGGGAATTAGTATCCCTACTTCCCCATATCTCACTGTGAGCATTAAAATCACCAAGTATAATAAAAGGTACGGGTAGCTGATCCATTAAATCCTCAAGGCTCTGTTGTTGGATGGTCTGATTAGGTGGTAAATAGAGAGAGCATACGGTTATCATACGTCGTACTTGCACTCTGACAGCGACTGCTTGTAATGTCGTGTTTAGTGATAGTGTAAGATATGGGTATGCATGGGAGGTGAAAAGTGCAACACCTCCTGAAGCAGTTCCATCATTGCGATCACTTCGAATGCAAGTATAATGACGGATCCTTGCTCTGTCAGTCGACTTCAAGTGTGTCTCTTGAAGTGCGACGCATGCGGGATTGTATTCTCTAATTAGGGCTTTGACATCATCCAACTTATTGCGTAGGCCGCGACAGTTCCAGGATATGAAGGGGTTTATGGTTGAGTTTTAGGAAGAGGGGCAAATCGGTGTTGCCCAGGAGGTTCAACATGTGCAGACATATCAACATCGTCGTCCTCTGAAAGCTCCGACGCATGAATGTTGATTTCTATGTCTTCTGCAGCGCGTCGAAGAAAATCTTTGGACAATTTTTTAAATGATAGATTTTTTGTATTTTTGTTTTTTGTGGGAATTCCAACTTTTGAACGGCGTTTGGAAATTCTAGTAATCTTGGATTCTACGGTTGGGATTCGTGATGAGGCGTCTGAAGATTTAGAGGATGTATTAGATGTAGAAGGATTATTGTCTTTATTAGTTTTGGGTCGTTTGGGGTTAGGTCTTGAAGTTGGTCCTGAAGTTTGGCTGCATAATGATATTGGTGAGGGTATATTATCTAAAAGAGGATCTGTTTGTATGGATATTGATTGAAATGTTTTAGCTGCTTTTGATGCATATGAAGCCCCGACCTTAGGGGTTCGAGACTCTACAAGTTTACGTGCTTCGGGAAAAGAAATGTTTTGAAGTGTTTTCACAGATTGCACTTCTTTTTCAAAGGCCCATCTGGTACATGATCTTGAATACGCCGGGTGGTCCCCGTTGCAGTTTATACAATGGGGTGGCGCAGTGCACGAATCACTGTCGTGGCCAGGTTCAGCGCAGCGAGCGCAGGTTTCAGTGCCACGGCAGGAAGTTTTGCCATGCCCGAATCTCTGGCATTTGAAGCAGCGTAGAGGAGCCGGAACATATGGACGAACTGTGCAGCTTAAATAGGCGGCCTTGATCTTGGGTGGCAGAGAGGGTACATCGAAGGTTAGAATGAGATGTTTTGTGGGAAGAATATTTTCGTTTGGACGACGAAGAGTGATTCTTCGAACACCACATACATTCTCATGTCTTAAATTTTCGAGAATCTCCTCCTCAGACACATATAAGAGATCAGGCTCAGATATTACGCCTTTACATGTGTTTAAAGATCTGTGGGGTGAAACTGAAACTGTAAATGAACCTAAAGTAGAACTAGAACGTAAAACTTTTGCTTGTTGGTCTGAAGAAACCTCGACAAGTAGGTCTCCAGAACGAAGTTTTTTAATAGATTTCATGGTACCTATGAATGATTCGAAAGTCTTCTGTATTAGAAAAGGTGAAACGGAATTGAATGACTGTTGATTAGAATTTTGAGGATTAGTGCTGAGTAATTTTACAAAGAAAAATCTAGCATTTGGTAAAAAAGTATCGTCTATTTGTTGCTCCCTCTGAGAGGGAGAAGAATTTGAAATATCACTCATAATAATTTTTTTAAAGTTTTCGGACACCGACAGCACCACCCACCACGGAGTCCAACAGGGGGATACAGATACCTGCACCGGCGCTTGTCGGTGACTATACGCGCACGGCGCACCCCTGAGACAGCCTCCACCCTTAGCGAGGTGTCCAGTAAGTGGCCGATTGCTTAGCCCTAGCCGAAAATGACCAGCCGATTGATGTGCCACGGGACCAAAGCACACCTCCCGTTTACCTGAAGCTAGGGCCGAAGAAGTGTGTTGGGACAGTATATCGCCCCTCAACTGCCAGGATCCCCTTTTCCAGGGACACGGGTCTCCACGCACGGCAAACACGTGGGTGATATAATCCCCAAGAGGAGCTAAGAGCACAGACGGGCGAAAAGCTTCTCAAGGGGAGCCCTCGCCTCCGAAAAGGCAACCACAATGAGGGAGGAAGGAAAAGCAAAAAGCAGTAGGGTAGAGGAGGAGAAGAACGAAAGGGAGAAAAGATCACTCAGGTACCCCGGGGTTGTGAAGCCCGTACAAACCTAAAGAAGGAATGCCCCTGGATTGGATTGGATTGGATTTAGTTTTGTGGCATTGAGTCCTCTTGGGACATATTATGCCAAACTCAAGATAAAAATCAGATACATAATATAATAATAAAATGAGATGAGTCAAAACATAATGAGTAAATACTATATGAAATTATATGTGATGGATAAAACCAATGTCATGTAAAAAGCTAAAAATATTTGGATGAGGATTCTCCCCAACCATGTCTTCTAAAGTCAAGGTAAAAGAATTAAAATATTTAAGACGTTGATAATTAAAATGAGAACACTCTATTAAAATGTGTTTCACAGTAAGTGGACAAATGCAGTAGTTACAAATGGGATGATCTTCTCCGAGGAGGAGGTGTCTGTGTGTTATCCGCGTATGTCCAATACGGAGACGTGTTAGTACTACCTGCTGTCTTCTTAAAGGTGGTGACTGCCATTGAGTTATATTTGGTTTTAAAAGGTGGAGTTTGTTTTCGGTTTGATCATTCCATTGGTTCTGCCATTTTTCTTGTAAAAATGTGTAAATGATAGATTTTAGGTCATGATAAGGAATGGTATGATTAAAATAATTTTCAGCCGATTTGGCGGCTTTGTCAACTAATTCATTTCCAGATATTCCAACATGAGATGGAACCCAACAAAATAACAAGTTAAAATTTTTGGATGAAAGATGATACATTTTTTTCAGCGACTCTAAAACAATGGGATGACTGTCATGATCAGGATGTTTCAATGACTGTAAAACGCTTAATGAATCAGTGAAAATGATACAGTTTTTATGACAATGATCAGATATGTATTCCAATGCTTTATATATGGCCATGATTTCAGAAGTAAAAACAGAACATGAAGAATGAAGTTTAAAAGTGTGAACAGAGTGATTAATAGTGAACGCAGCTCCAACGTAGTTTGCCCTTTTAGACCCATCCGTGAAAATTTGAATAAAATTAGAGTATTGTTCTATGTGTTTTTGAAATAGTTGTTGGTAGATAATATCAGAAGTATCTGATTTATTGAAATTTTGGAATGGGTTTTGAAATTCAAAATCATGATTAAACCAAGGAGAGAAATAATAAAGTTTTTTCTGGGTGACGTCAAGTGAAGAAATTTCGGATCCGTCCATTAAATCCAGCATTCTTAAATGAAATGTAGGGATGAAGGATGTTTTTGCTTGATAAAGGCGTTTCAAATATGGACTGTGATGAATGGTATACAATGGGTGATGAGGTAGTGAGGAAATTCTAAAATAATATTCTAAGGACAACAACTGTCGCCTTAGGTCCAGGGCAGGTTCATAAGAGTCTACATACAAGCTGTTCACGGGTGAAGTCCTAAAGGCCCCAGAACATAAACGTAAAGCTGTGTGGTGGATAGTGTTCAGTGTTAGTAGAGCAGATTTTCTAGCTGAACCATACACCACGCAGCCGTAATCTAATTTAGATCGTATTAAAGTTCTGTATATTTTTAAAAGACAAGCTCGGTCAGATCCCCATGATAACTTAGATAAAACTCGTAAGATGTTAAGAGCTTTTTCACAACGTTTGCGTAGATTTAAAATATGCGGTTGAAAAGTCAACTTCTTGTCAAATATGATGCCTAAAAATTTAAAATTGTCCACAACATTAATTAAAATATCTTTGAAAAATATTTCAGGGTCAAGATGAAGATTTCGTTTTTTACAAAAATGAACACACGCGGTTTTTGAAGGTGAGAAACTGAAACCATTTTTGTTAGTCCAGTGAGTGATTTTGTTAACTGCCTGTTGAAGTTGTCTCTCTATTAAACGAATGTCTTTAGCTGCGCATGAAATTTGCAGATCGTCAACATAAATAAGACCCTTAACTGATGGAGGCAATTGAGAAACAATGTTGTTAATTTTTAAAATAAATAGAGTCACACTTAAAACACTGCCTTGTGGTACTCCCTCCTCTTGAGTAAAAACATCTGAAAAAATCGATCCAATCCGTACTTTAAAATATCGTTTCTCTAAAAAATTTTGAATAAAAATAGGCAGATTTCCTCTTATGTCATAGTTAAAAATGTCTTTTAAAATTCCATGTCTCCACGTTCGATCGTACGCTTTTTCAATATCAAAAAATATCGAGACGAGATGTTTATTTTGAACGAAAGCATTTCTAATTTCAGTCTCGAAAGCGACTAGATTGTCAGTGGTAGAACGATTTTTTCTAAAGCCACTTTGAAGTGGAGAGAGACATTTATCTTTTTCTAAGATATACATTAGCCTTGCGTTGACCATTT
Source organism: Metellina segmentata (assembly GCA_947359465.1). Lineage (NCBI taxonomy): Eukaryota > Metazoa > Arthropoda > Arachnida > Araneae > Tetragnathidae > Metellina > Metellina segmentata. The sequence continues at coordinate 95,312,776 of OX375882.1, forward strand.
TTTCCAAAATTTTGCATAAGCAGCTTGTCAGGGCTATTGGACGATAGTTCGAGGGGCTCTTGGAATCTTTATTTGGTTTCAGGATGGGTATTATGGTAGCATATCTCCATGACTGCGGAAAAGTGTGCTCGTTCCAAATTCTGTTATAAAATTTCAGGAGATTATTTAGAGAATTATTTGAGAGATGTTTGAGCATAACGTAACTAATATTGTCTGGGCCAGGAGTTGATTTGTGAACTAAGGATAAAGCCTTTGTCAATTCATAAAAAGTAAAATCACAATTATAAGATAACGTACGGTTTGAAGTAAAATTAACTTTAGTCCTTTCAGATGCAACTTTAATTTTCTTAAAACTTTCAGTGTAGTTGTTGGAGCTGGATATTTCTGAAAGACATGAAGCAATTGTGTTTGCTATGTCTTTGGGTGCCGATAATATTTGATTGTTATGTTCTAGAATAGGAATTTGTCTATTGGGATAAACACCGGAAATTCTTTTAATCCTGTTCCATAGTTGCTTACTTGTGGTCTTACTATTGATACTGTTTACATAATTCATCCAAGAACCCCTCTTACTAAGTCGTTGAATTTTTCGAAATACCGCTTTTGTTTTTTTATAAATAATAAAATTTTCTTTTGTTGGATATCTATTAAAGATATTCCAGGCTCTCCTTTGCTTCCGATACGCATCGCTACATTCATCATTCCACCAAGGTTTCTTTTGTTTTTTAGGCTTATTGTTGACTTTTTTAATTGAGGCGTCAGCACTAGCTATAATTATGTCTGTTATTTTTTCAGTGACTTCATCGATGTTATCATTTTCTACCAGGTTAGAAATGTCTGCAAGGGTAGTAAAAAGTGGCCAGTTGGCAGTTTCAAAAATATAGTTGGACTGGCTGTCAGTGTGGGGTTGGTATTGGCCTGCATATTTTAGTTTTATAGGATAATGGTCGCTATTGTAGAGGTAAGAATCCACAGAAAAAGTCCAAAATGGTAAAATTGAAGGAGTGCAAATTGCCAGATCTATTGAATGGTAAGTAAGTGAAGGTGAGTGAAAGTAAGTAGGTTGGCCGTTATTCATGATGCATAAATCATTGTCTGTTATTAATTTTTCGATCTGCTTGCCTCTACGATTAATGTCTGAACTGCCCCAGAGGATATGATGGCCATTTAGGTCACCAAGTATGATGAATGGTTGTGGAAGTTGATCTATTATATTATTTAAGTCAGAAGTGGCGATATGGGTGTTAGGAGGTAAGTATAAATTACATATTGTAATTAGAATATTGACATGAAGTCTTACCGCAACAGCTTGGAGATTTGTTGTAAGGTTAATTTGGGTGACTGGAAAGTCATGGGAGGTAAGCAATGCAACACCTCCACATGCTCTTTGGCCATCGTCGTAATCCTTCCTAAACAAAGTGAAATGACGAATGTTGGTGGTATCGGCGTTTTTTAGATACGTCTCCTGGAGGGCGATTGCAGCTGGCTTATGTTTGTTTATGATGTCTTTTACGTCATCAATTTTTTGACGAAAACCCCGGCAGTTCCAGGAAAGAAAGGAAGCCATAAAAAATAAAGGATAAAAGAAAAGAGAAAACTACTTGTGTTTTCTCGTCCTAGGACGAGATCTGTCTTGCCGAAGATCCTTCTTGGACTTGGGTGGCGAAGTCTCCAAGTCCTCATCTTCTACAGATGAAATATCGCTTTCAGTGTTATAAAGATTTATGAGATCGCTGGTAGAAGGATTAGTTATGAAATTTCTGGATGTAACGTCAGGCTGAAGAGAGGTTTGAGAAGTACTTTTAGCTATTTTGATATTATTTTGTTCAGTTGATATGGCTCTTTTTAAAGAAGTATTTTTAGGTCGATTTGGTTGGTTTATGATTTTTGTATTTGTTGATGTTGTAGCTGATGCTTTAGAGAAAGAAGGCGTTAAAGGTTGGTTCAATGAAGTTTTATGTTGGTCAGATGGCTTAAATATAGTTACATCGGTTTGAGTAGAGTTAGATTTGAAGGTTTTTTTAACTATTGAAGAGTAAGATATTCCAGGTTTCGGGGTGCGATCATTAACAATTTTACGGGCCTCCGGAAATGAAATGTTTTGTTGAACTTTAATGGTTTGAATTTCTTTCTCTGTTTGGAATTTTGGACAAGACCTGGCAAAAGCTGGATGGTCACCTTTGCAGTTGACACAGCAAAGGGACGATGTAGTACAGACATCGGTCTTATGTTCTGTACTACAGCATTTTGCGCAGGTTTCTTTGCCGCGGCAAGCCATGAAAGAGTGGCCGAATCGCTGACATTTAAAACAACGTACTGGGTTTGGTATAAAAGGACGAACTGGACAATTAATATAGGCTATTTTAACATGCTTTGGTAAATTTGGTGAATTGAATGTTAGTATTATGTGTTTGGTGGGTATTTTTTGGCCATTTCTTTGAATAGTTATTCTTCGGACATTAGTTACATTTTGTTTTGACAGGGATTCCAAGATGTCTTCTTCAGTATCGTGGACTAAATCAGATTCTGAAATTACTCCTCGGGATGAATTTAGAGTTTTGTGGGGTGTAACTGTGACTTCTATTGAACCGACGGAATTTATTTTTTGTATATTTAAAGCCTGCGATTTATTAGAAACTTCTATGAGTACGTCTCCTGCAAGGGTTTTTTTTATGTTTTTTGTCTCTCCGACCATACCTAATATCGTTTTGTGGAGTAGTATAGCAGATATGTTTTTTAAATTTCCTTGGTTACTCTTCATTATAAAAAAATTTTGTATCGGTAAATTGTTATCATTTTTCTTAGATTGGTGCTCCACTAAAGGAGAAGTTGTAGTTTGGTTTTCCATGTTAGAAAAAAGATGTTCAGTCCCCGGCGGCACCACCCACCATGGAGTCCAACGAGGGGATACAGGTTCCTGTACCGGTGCTAACCAGGGACTATACGAACCCCACTCACCTCTATGACTGCCCTAAGGACCTAGTTGGTGAGCGGGTCCTTAGCCCAAGCAGGGTATACCCACCAGCCGATTAATGTACTGGGACCAAAGTACACTTCCTGTTTGTTCGAAGCAGGAGCCGAAGCAATGTATTGGGGCGTTATGTTGTCCCTCAATCACCAGGATCACCCTTTCCGAAGACACAGGTCTCCACGCACGGCAAACACGTGGGTGATATAATCCCCAAGAGGAGCTGAAAGCACAGACTGGCGAACAGCTTCTCAAGGGGAGCCCTCACCTCCGAAAAGGCAACCACAACGAGGGAGGAAGAAAAAGGAAAAAGCAGAAGGGTAGAGGAGGAGAAGAACGAAAGGGAGGGAAGATCACTCAGGTACCCCGGGGTTGTGAAGCCCGTACAAACCTAAAGAAGGAATGCCCCTGGGGGCACCAACTTACTGTAATAGGTCGGAACCAACTTACTGTAATAGGTCGGAACCAACTTACTGTAATAGGTCGGAACCAACTTACTGTAATAGGTCGGAACCAACTTACTGTAATAGGTCGGAACCAACTTACTGTAATAGGTCGGAACCAACTTACTGTAATAGGTCGGAACCAACTTACTGTAATAGGTCGGAACCAACTTACTGTAATAGGTCGGAACCAACTTACTGTAATAGGTCGGAACCAACTTACTGTAATAGGTCGGAACCAACTTACTGTAATAGGTCGGAACCAACTTACTGTAATAGGTCGGAACCAACTTATTGTAATAGGTCGGAACCAACTTACTGTAATAGGTCAAAACCAACTTACTGTAATAGGTCGGAACCAACTTACTGTAATAGGTCGGAACCAACTTATTGTAATAGGTCGGAACCAACTTATTGTAATAGGTCGGAACCAACTTATTGTAATAGGTCGGAACCAACTTATTGTAATAGGTCGGAACCAACTTATTGTAATAGGTCGGAACCAACTTATTGTAATAGGTCGGAACCAACTTATTGTAATAGGTCGGAACCAACTTATTGTAATAGGTCGGAACCAACTTATTGTAATAGGTCGGAACCAACTTATTGTAATAGGTCGGAACCAACTTATTGTAATAGGTCGGAACCAACTTACTGTAATCGGTCGGAACCAACTTACTGTAATGGGTCGGAACCAACTTACTGTAATGGGTCGGAACCAACTTACTGTAATGGGTCGGAACCAACTTACTGTAATAGTTCGGAACCAACTTACTGTAATGGGTCGGAACCAACTTACTGTAATAGTTCGGAACCAACTTACTGTAATAGGTCGGAACCAACTTACTGTAATAGGTCGGAACCAACTTATTGTAATAGGTCGGAACCAACTTATTGTAATAGGTCGGAACCAACTTACTGTAATAGGTCGGAACCAACTTACTGTAATAAGTAGGAACCAACTTACTGTAATAGGTCGGAACCAACTTACTGTAATAGGTCGGAACTAACTTACTGTAATAGTTCGGAACCAACTTACTGTAATAGTTCGGAACCAACTTACTGTAATAGTTCGGAACCAACTTACTGTAATAGTTCGGAACCAACTTACTGTAATAGGTCGGATTGGATTGGATTGGATATGATTTTGTGGCATTGAGTCCTCTTGGGACATATTATGCCAAACTCAAGATAAAAAAAAACCAAATATATAATATAATAATAATGTGAAATGAGTCAAATCATAATGAATGAATGCTACATAAAATTATATGTGATGGATAAAACCAATGTCATGTAAAAAGCTAAAAATATTTGGATTGGATTGGATATTGTTTTGTGGCATTGAGTCCTCATGGGACATATTATGCCAAACTCAAGATAGAAAATTAGATATATAATATTGTAATAAAGTGAAATGAGTCAAAACATTATGAATGGATACTATATACAATTATATGTGATGGATAAAACCAATGTCATGTAAAAAGCTAAAAATATTTGGATGAGGATTCTCCCCAACCATGTCTTCTAAAGCCAAGGTATAAGAATTAAAATATTTAAGACGTTGATAATTAAAATGAGAACATTCTATTAAAATATGTTTTACCGTTAGTGGACAAATACAATGATTACAAATAGGATGATCTTCTCCAAGGAGGAGGTGTCTGTGGGTTATACGAGTATGTCCAATACGGAGGCGTGTCAATATAACATTTTGTCTTCTTATAGGTAGCGATTTCCATTCCGATATATTTGGTTTAATAGCATGAAGTTTGTTCTCGGTTTGTTCATCCCAATCGTTCTGCCATTTTTCCTCTAAAAATTTATAAATGCAAGATTTTATGTCACGATAAGCGATGGTATGGTTAATATTATTTACGGCCGATTTAGCAGCTTTGTCGACAGTCTCATTTCCTGCTATCCCAACATGAGATGGAATCCAGCAAAATATTAAGTTAAAATTTTTGGATGAGAGATGATAAATTCTTTTTAATGACTCTAAAACAATGGGATGACTGTCATGATCAGTATGTTTCAATGATTGTAAAACGCTTAATGAATCAGTGAAAATGATACAGTTTTTATGACAATGATCAGATATATTTTCTAATGCTTTAAAAATGGCCATTATTTCAACAGTAAAAACAGAACATGAAGGATGAAGTTTAAAACTATGAATGGAATCATTAATAGTGAACGCAGCTCCAACGTAGTTTGCCTTTTTAGATCCGTCCGTATAAACTTGAATAAAATTAGAGTATTTTTCTATATATTTTTGAAAAAGTTGCTTGTAGATAATATCCGAGGTATCTGCTTTATAAAAATTTTGAAACGGGTTTTGAAATTCAAAATAATGATTAAACCAAGGAGAGAAATAATAAAGTTTTTTCTGGGTGACGTCAAGTGAACAAAATTCGGATCCGTTCATCAAATCTAGCATTCTTAAGTGAAATGTAGGGATGAAGGATGTTTTAGCTTGATAGAGGCGTGTTTTAAATACGGACTGTGATGAATGGTATGCAATGGGTGATGAGGGATTGAGGAAATTCTAAAATAATACTCTAAGGACAACAAATGTCGCCTCAAGTCCAGAGAAGGTTCAAAATTGTCCACATATAAGCTGCTTACGGGTGAAGTCCTGAAGGCACCAAAACATAAACGTAAAGCTGCGTGGTGAATAGTGTTCAGGGTTTGAAGAGCAGATTTTCTTGCTGGCCCGTACACCATGCAGCCGTAATCTAATTTAGATCGAATTAAAGCTCTGTAAATTTTAAAAAGGCAAGTACGATCAGATCCCCATGATAATTTAGATAAAACTCGTAAGATATTATGAGTCTTTTCGCAACGTTTGCGTAGATTTAAAATATGCGGTTGAAAAGTCAACTTCTTGTCAAATATGATGCCTAAAAATTTAAAATTTTCCACAACATTAATTAAAATATCCTTGAAGAATATTTCAGGGTCAAGATGAAGATTTCGTTTTCTGCAGAAATGAACACATGCAGTTTTTGAAGGTGAAAAGCTGAAACCATTTTTATTTGTCCAATTAGTGATTTTGTTAACGGCCTGTTGAAGTTGTCTCTCTATTAAGCGAATGTCTTTAGCTGCGCATGAAATTTGCAGATCGTCAACGTAAATAAGGCCCTTAACTGATGGAGGCAATTGAGAAACAATGTTGTTAATTTTTAAAATAAATAAAGTTACACTTAAAACACTGCCCTGTGGCACTCCCTCCTCTTGCATAAAAACATCCGAGAAAATAGATCCAATCCTTACTTTAAAATATCTTTTTTGTAAAAAATTTTGAATAAAAATATATAGGCAGATTTCCTCTTATGTCATAGTTAAAAATGTCTTTTAAAATTCCATGACGCCATGTACGATCGTAGGCCTTTTCGATATCGAAAAAAATCGAGACGAGATGTTTATTTTGAACGAAAGCATTTCTAATTTCAGTCTCGAGAGCAACCAAATTGTCAACAGTGGATCGACCTTTTCGGAAACCACTTTGAAGTGGAGAGAGACATTTATCTGTTTCTAAAATAAAAACTAATCTCGCGTTGACCATCTTTTCTAAAATTTTGCATAGGCAGCTTGTCAGGGCTATTGGACGGTAGTTCGAAGGATTCTTGGGGTCTTTATTCGGTTTCAGTATTGGTATTATGGTAGCATACCTCCATGACTGTGGAAAAGTGTGCTCGGTCCAAATTCTGTTATAAAACTTCAGGAGGTTATTTAGAGAACTATTTGATAAATGTTTAAGCATGATATAACTAATATTATCTGGGCCAGGAGTTGATTTGTGAACTAAGGACAAAGCCTTTGTCAATTCGGGAAAAGTAAAATCACAATTATATGATAATATACGGTTTGAAGTGAAATTAACTTTATTCTTCTCAGATGCAATTTTAATTTTTTTAAAACTTTCAGAGTAGTTAGTGGAGCTGGATATTTCGGAAAGGCATGAAGCAATTGCGTTTGCTATATCTTTGGGTGCTGATAGTACTTGGTTATTGCATTCTAGAATCGGGATTTGTCTATTGGGGTGAACACCGGATATTCTTTTGATCCTGTTCCATAGTTGTTTACTTGTGGTCTTGCTATTTATACTGTTTACATAATTCACCCAAGAATCCCTCTTACTACGTCGTTGTATTTTTCGAAAGGCCGCTTTTGTTTTTTTATAAATAATATAATTTTCACTAGTTGGATATCTATTGAAGATATTCCAGGACTTCCTTTGTTTCCGGTAATCATCGCTACAATCCTCATTCCACCAAGGTTTCTTCTGTTTTTTAGGCTTATTAATAACTTTTTTAATTGAGGCGTCAGCACTATCTATAATTATGTCTGTTATTTTATTAGTAACTTCATTTATATCATCACTTTCTACCATATTAGTAAGGTCAGCGAGGCTAGTAAAAAGTGGCCAGTTGGCAGTTTCAAATATATAGTTAGGTTGGCTGACATAGGGAGGTTGGTATTGGCCTTCATATTTGAGTTTAATAGGATAATGGTCACTATTGTAAAGGTAAGAATCCACAGAAAAGGTCCAAAATGGTAAAATTGAAGGAGTGCATATTGCCAGATCTATTGAATGGCAAGTAAGTGAAGGTGAATGGAAGTAGGTAGGTTGGCCGTTATTCATTATACATAAATCATTGTCTGTTATTATTTTTTCAATTTGTTTGCCTCTATTATTAATGTCTGAACTGCCCCAAAGAATATGATGGCCATTTAGGTCACCAAGTATAATGAATGGTTGCGGAAGTTGATCTATCAAATTATTTAATTCAGATTGGATTGGATTGGATTTAGTTTTGTGGCATTGAGTCCTCTTGGGACATATTATGCCAAACTCAAGATAAAAATCAGATACATAATATAATAATGAAATGAGATGAGTCAAAACATAATGAGTAAATACTATATGAAATTATATGTGATGGATAAAACCAATGTCATGTAAAAAGCTAAAAATATTTGGATGAGGATTCTCCCCAACCATGTCTTCTAAAGTAAAGGTATACGAATTAAAATATTTAAGACGCTGATAATTAAAATGAGAACATTCTATCAAAATGTGTTTCACTGTTAGTGGGCAAATGCAGTAATTGCAAATGGGATGATCTTCTCCGAGGAGGAGGTGTCTATGTGTTATTCGAGTATGTCCAATACGGAGTCGTGTTAGTATTACATTTTGTCTTCTTAGAGGTAACGATTTCCATTCAGTTATAATTGGTTTAACAGCGTGAAGTTTGTTCTCTGTTTGATCACTCCATTCCTTCTGCCATTTTTGTTCTAAAAATTTGTAAATGAATGATTTTAAGTCGCGATAAGGAATGGTATGAATAAAATTATTTTCAGCCGATTTGGCGGCTTTGTCAACAAATTCATTTCCAGATATCCCAACATGAGATGGAACCCAACAAAATAACAAGTTAAAATTTTTGGATGATAGGTGATAAGTTCTTTTTAATGACTCTAAAACACTGGGATGACTGTCATGATCAGGATGTTTCAATGTCTGTAAAACGCTTAATGAATCAGTGAAAATGATACAGTTTTTATGACAATGATCAGATATGTATTCCAATGCTTTATATATGGCCATGATTTCAGAAGTAAAAACAGAACATGAAGAATGAAGTTTAAAAGTGTGAACAGAGTGATTAATAGTGAACGCAGCTCCAACGTAGTTTGCCCGTTTCGATCCGTCCGTGTAAATTTGTATAAAATTGGTGTATTTTTCTATATGGTTTTGAAAAAGCTGTTTGTAAATAATATCAGAGGTATCTGCTTTATAAAAATCTTGGAAAGGGTTTTGAAATTCAAAATCATGATTAAACCAAGGAGAGAAATAATAAAGTTTTTTCTGGGTGACGTCAAGTGAAGAAATTTCGGATCCGTTCAACAAATCCAGCATTCTCAAGTGGAATGTAGGGATGAAGGATGTTTTAGCTTGATAGAGACGTATTAGATATGGACTGTGATGAATGGTATGCAATGGGTGATGAGGGAATGAAGAAATTCTAAAATAATATTCTAAGGACAACAACTGTCGCCTTAAGTCAAGAGAAGGTTCAAAAGCGTCCACATATAAGCTTTTTACGGGTGAAGTCTTAAAGGCACCAGAACATAAACGCAAAGCTGTGTGATGGATAGTGTTCAGTGTTTGTAGAGCAGATTTTCTGGCTGAACCATACACCACGCAGCCGTAATCTAATTTAGATCGTATTAAAGCTCTGTATATTTTTAAAAGACAAGCCCGATCAGATCCCCATGATAACCTAGATAAAACTCGTAAGATGTTAAGAGCTTTTTCACAACGTTTGCGTAGATTTAAAATATGCGGTTGAAAAGTCAACTTCTTGTCAAATATGATGCCTAAAAATTTAAAATTGTCCACAACATTAATTAAAATATCTTTGAAAAATATTTCAGGGTCAAGATGAAGATTTCGTTTTTTACAAAAATGAACACACGCGGTTTTTGAAGGTGAAAAACTGAAACCATTTTCATTAGTCCAATGTGTGATTTTATTTACTGCCTGTTGAAGTTGTCTCTCTATTAAACGAATGTCTTTAGCTGCGCATGAAATTTGCAGATCGTCAACGTAAATAAGACCTTTAACTGATGGCGGCAATTGAGAAACAATATCATTAATTTTTAAAATAAATAAAGTAACACTTAATACACTGCCTTGTGGTACTCCCTCCTCTTGAATAAAAACATCTGAAAAAATTGATCCAATCCGTACTTTAAAATATCGTTTCTCTAAAAAATTTTGAATAAAAATAGGCAGATTTCCCCTTATGTCATTGTTAAAAATATCCTTTAAAATTCCATGTCTCCACGTTCGATCGTACGCTTTTTCTATATCAAAAAATATCGAGACGAGATGTTTGTTTTGAACAAAAGCGTTTCTTATTTCGGTCTCGAGAGCGACTAGGTTGTCAATAGTGGATCGATGTTTTCTAAAACCACTTTGAAGTGGAGAGAGACATTTTTCTTTTTCTAAAACATAAATTAACCTCGCGTTGACCATTTTTTCTAAAATTTTGCATAGGCAGCTTGTCAGGGCTATTGGACGGTAGTTCGAAGGATTCTTGGGGTCTTTGTTCGGTTTCAGTATGGGTATTATAGTAGCATACCTCCAAGAGTGCGGAAAAGTATGCTCGGTCCAAATTCTATTGTAAAATTTGAGGAGATGATTTAGAGAACAATTTGAAAGATGTTTGAGCATGATGTAACTGATATTATCTGGGCCAGGAGTTGATTTGTGGACTAAAGATAAAGCTTTTATCAATTCCGGAAAAGTAAAGTCACAATTATAAGATGATATGCGGTTTGAAGTAAAATTAATTTTATTCTTTTCAGACGCAATTTTGATTTTTTTAAAACTGTCAGGGTAGTTAGTGGAGCTGGATATTTCAGAAAGGCATGAAGCAATTGCGTTTGTTATATCTTTGGGTGCTGATAGTACTTGGTTATTGTATTCTAGAATCGGAATTTGTCTGTTGGGATAAACACCGGAAATTCTTTTAATTCTGTTCCATAATTGTTTACTAGTGACTTTACTATTTATACTATTAATATAATTCATCCAAGAATCCCTCTTACTACGTCGTTGTATTTTTCGAAAGGCCGCTTTTGTTTTTTTATAAAAAATATAGTTTTCACTTGTTGGATATCTATTAAAAATATTCCAGGCTTTCCTCTGTTTCCGATAGGCATCGCTACATTCCTCATTCCACCAAGGTTTCTTCTGTTTTTTAGACTTATTATTGACTTTTTTAATTGAGGCGTCCGCACTTGCTATAATTATGTCTGTAATTTTATTAGTAATTTCATTTATATCACCATTTTCTACCATATTAGTAAGGTCAGCAAGGCTAGTAAAAAGTGGCCAGTTGGCAGTTTCAAATATATAGTTTGGTTGGCTGACAGAGGGAGGTTGGTATTGGCCTGCATATTTTAGTTTTATAGGATAATGGTCGCTATTGTATAGGTAAGGATCCACAGAAAAGGTCCAAAATGGTAAAATTGAAGGAGTGCAAATTGCCAGATCTATTGAATGGTAAGTAAGTGAAGGTGAGTGAAAGTAAGTAGGTTGGCCATCATTCATAATACATAAATCATTATCTGTTATTACTTTTTCAATTTGCTTGCCTCTAGAATTAATATCTGAACTGCCCCAGAGAATATGATGGCCATTTAGGTCACCAAGTATGATGAATGGTTGTGGAAGTTGATCTATTATATTATTTAAGTCAGAAGTGGCGATATGGGTATTAGGAGGTAGGTATAAGTTGCATATTGTAATTAGAATATTGACATGAAGTCTTACAGCAACAGCTTGGAGATTTGTTTTGAGATTAATTTGAGTAACTGGTAAGTCATGGGAGGTAAGCAATGCAACACCTCCACATGCTCTTTGGCCATCATCGTAATCTTTTCTGAATACAGTGAAATAACGAATGTTGGTAGTATCGGCGTTTTTTAGATACGTCTCCTGGAGGGCGATTGCAGCTGGATTGTGTTTATTTATGATATCTTTGACATCATCAATTTTTTGACGAAAACCCCGGCAGTTCCAGGAAAGAAAGGAAGCCATAAAAATAAAGTAGAAAAAAAAGGAAAAACTACTTGTGATTTCTCGTCCTAGGACGATGTTTGTCTTGCCGTGAATCTTTCTTGGGCTTCAGTGGCGAAGACTCCAAGTCCTCATCTTCTATAGAGGAAATATCGCTTTCAGAGTTATAGAGATTAATGAGGTCACTTGTAGAAGGATTAGTTATCAAATGTTTGGATGAAACGACAGGTTGGAGAGATGTTTGAGCAGAGTTTTTTGCTATTTTAATATTATTTTGTTCTGATGAAATGGCTCTTTTTAAAGAAGTATTTGTAGGTCGATTTGGTTGGTTTATGATTTTTGTATTTGATGAGGTTGTTGTTGCTTTAGAGAAAGAAGGCGTTTTAGGTTGGTTCGATGAAGTTTTATGTTGTTCAGATGGCTTGAACACAGTTACATCGGTTTGAGTAGAGCTAGTTTTGAAGGTTTTTTTAACTATTGAAGAGTATGATATACCAGGTTTTGGGGTGCGATCATTAACAATTTTTCGTGCTTCCGGAAATGAAATGTTTTGTTGAACTTTAATAGTTTGGATTTCCTTTTCTGTTTGGAATTTAGGGCAAGACCTGGCAAAAGCTGGATGGTCACCTTTGCAGTTCACACAGCAAAGGGACGATGTAGTACAGACATCGGTCTTATGTTCTGTACTACAGCATTTTGCGCAGGTTTCTTTGCCGCGGCAAGCCATGAAAGAGTGGCCAAATCGTTGGCACTTAAAACATCGGACAGGATTTGGAATGAAAGGTCGCACTGGGCAATTAATGTAAGCTATTTTAACGTGTTTTGGTATGCTTGGTGTATTGAAAGTTAATATTAAGTGTTTAGTGGGTATTTTTTGGCCATTTCTTGATATAGTTATTCTTTTTACATTTATTACATGTTGTTCGGATAGGGATTCTAAAATGTCTTCTTCCGAATCATGGACTAGATCCGATTCGGAAATTACACCTCTTGACGAATTTAAAGTTTTGTGTGGTGTTACTGTTACTTGTATTGGACCGACGAATTTGATTTTTTGTATGTTTAAAGATTGTGTTTTGTTTGAAACTTCTATGAGTACATCTCCAGCTAGTGTTTTTTTTATATTCTTCATCTCTCCAACCATGCCTAATATTGTTTTGTGGAGTAATATAGCAGATATATTTTTTAAATTTCCTTCGTTACTCTTCATTATAAAAAATTTCTGTTCACACATATTGTTTACATTAGTTTCATTTAATATTTGCTCCACTGAAGGAGGAGTTGGGTTTTGGTTTTCCATATTTGAATAATAAATTTTTCAGTCCCCGGCGGCACCACCCACCATGGAGTCCAACGAGGGGATACAGATTCCTGCACCGGTGCTGGCCAGAGACTATACGAACCCAACTCACCTCTATGACTGCCCTAAGGAGCTAGTTGGTGAGCGGGTCCTTAGCCCAAGCAGGATATACCCACCAGCCGATCAATGTACTGGGACCAAAGTACACCTCCTGTTTATTCGAAGCAGGAGCCGAAGCAATGTATTGGGGCGTTATGTTGTCCCTCAATCACCAGGATCACCTTTTCCGAAGACACAGGTCTCCACGCACGGCAAACACGTGGGTGATATAATCCCCAAGAGGAGCTGAAAGCACAGACTGGCGAAAAGCTTCTCAAGGGGAGCCCTCACCTCCGAAGAGGCAACCACAACGAGGGAGGAAGAAAAAGGAAAAAGCAGAAGGGTAGATTAGGAGAAGAACGAAAGGGAGAAAAGATCACTCAGGTACCCCGGGGTTGTGAAGCCCGTACAGACCTAAAGAAGGAATGCCCCTGGGGGCTTATTTAATTCAGAAGTGGCGACATGGGTGTTAGGAGGTAAGTATAAATTGCATATTGTTATTAAAATACTGACATGAAGTCTTAAAGCAACAGCTTGTAGATTTGTTTTAAGGTTAATTTGAGTGACTGGAAAGTCATGGGAGGCAAGCAAAGCAACACCTCCACATGCTCTTTGGCCATCATCGTAATCTTTTCGAAATATAGTGAAATGACGAATGTTGGTGGTATCATTCTTTCTTAAATATGTCTCCTGGAGGGCGATTGCAGCTGGATTGTGTATATTTATGATGTCTTTAACATCATCAATTTTTTGGCGAAAACCCCGGCAGTTCCAGGAAAGAAAGGAAGCCATAAAAATAAAATTTAAAAGAAAAAACTATTTGTGTTTTCTCGTCCTCGGACGAGGTTTGTCCCTCCTTGACTTGGGTGGTGAAGTCTCCAAGCCATCACTCTCTACAGAGGAAATATCACTTTCGCTGTTGTAAAGATTTATTAGGTCACTAGTAGAAGGATCGGCGATTGCGTTTCTGGATGAATCATCAGGCAGTAACTGGCCCGTTGGTTGGCCTGGCACAGTGGTGCTAGATCCAGATCTAGGCAGTAGAGAGGTTTGAGAAGAATTTCTTGCTATTTTAATATTATTTTTCCCAGGTGGTATGGTTCTCTTAAGATAGGTATTTACAGATCGATTTGATTGGTTTATATTTTCTGTATTTGATGAGGATGTAGCTGTTGCTTTAGAAAAAGGCGTTTTAGGTAGGTTCGTTAAAGTTTTATATTGGTCAGATGGCTTAAAATTAGTTACATCGGTTTGAGTTCCGTTAGTTTTTAAAGTTTTTTTTACTATTGTAGCGTAAGATATTCCAGGTTTCGGGGTGGTAATAGGTCGGAACCAACTTACTGTAATAGTTCGGAACCAACTTACTGTAATAGGTCGGAACCAACTTACTGTAATAGGTCGGAACCAACTTACTGTAATAGGTCGAAACCAACTTACTGTAATAGGTCGAAACCAACTTACTGTAATAGGTCGAAACCAACTTACTGTAATAAGTCGAAACCAACTTACTGTAATAAGTCGAAACCAACTTACTGTAATAGGTCTTAACCAAGTAAGTTGGTTTCTACGTATTACAGTAAGTTCGTTCCGACCTATTACAGTAAGTTGGTTTCGAATTATTACAGTAAGTTAGTTCCGACTATTACAGTTTGTTGTTTCCGACCTTTTAAAGTAAGTTGGTTCCGACCTATTACAGTAAGTTGGTTCCGACCTATTACAGTAAGTTGGTTCCGACCTATTACAGTAAGTTGGTTCCGACTTATTATAGTAATTTGGTTCCGACCTATTATAGTAAGTTGGATTGGATTGGATTGGATATGATTTTATGGCATTGGGTCCTCTTGGGACATATTATGCCAAACTCAAGATAAAAAACAAATATATAATATAATAAAAAAAGTGAATAGAGTCAAAATGTAATGAATGAATGCTACATAAAATTATATGTGATGGATAAAACCAATGTCATGTAAAAAGTTAAAAACATTTGGATGAGGATTCTCTCCAATCATGTCTTCTAAAGTCAAGTTATAAGAATTAAAATGTATCAGTCGTTGCCTATTAAAATGAGAACATTCAATTAAAATGTGTTTTACTGTTAGTGGGCAAATGCAGTAATTACAAATGGGATGATCTTCTCCGAGGAGGAGGTGTCTATGGGTGATCCTAGTGTGTCCAATACGGAGACGTGTTAGTATTACTTGCTGTCGTCTTTGAGCTGGTGACTGCCATTGCGTTATATTTGGTTTTAAGGCGTGGAGTTTGTTTTCAGTTTGTTCAGACCATCCGTTCTGCCATTTTTCCTCTAAAAACTTGTAAATAAAAGATTTTAAGTCACGGAAAGGGATAGTATGGTTAAAATTATTTACTGCCGATTTGGCGGCTTGGTCAACAATCTCATTTCCGCCAATCCCAACATGGGATGGGATCCAACAAAATAGTAAGTTAAAATTTTTGGATGAAAGATGATAAATTTTTTCCAGTGATTCTAAAACAATGGGATGACTGTCATGATCAGGATGTTTCAATGACTCTAAAACGCTTAATGAATCAGTGAAAATGATATATTTTTTATGAACATGATCAGATATATATTCCAATGCTTTATATATGGCCATGATTTCAGATGTAAAAACAGAACATGAAGAATGAAGTTTAAAACTGTGAATGGAATCATTAATAGTGAACGCAGCTCCAACATAGTTTGCCCTTTTCGATCCGTCCGTGTAAACTTGTATAAAATTTGTGCATTTTTGTATATGGTTTTGAAAAAGCTGTTTGTAAATAATATCAGAAGTATCTGCTTTATTAAAATTTTGGAACTGGTTTTGAAATTTAAAATAATGATTAAACCAAGGAGAGAAAGAAAACAGTTTTTTCTGGGTAACGCCAAGTGAACAAAGTTCGGATCCGTTCATCAAATCCAGCATTCTTAAGTGAAATGTAGGGATGAAGGATGTTTTAGCTAGATAGAGGCGTTTTAAATACGGACTATGATGAATGCTATGCAATGGGTGATGAGGGATTGAGGAAATTCTAAAATAATATTCCAAGGACAACAAATGTCGCCTTAAGTCCAGAGAAGGTTCAAAATTGTCCACATATAAGCTGCTTACGGGTGAAGTCCTGATTGGTTGGTTGGTTGGGGTTTTATGGCACAAGGGCCATATTTGGCCATGCTGCGCCAAACAAGGTTTATTTAGTGTACGTTGTCAGTATTGTAATAAATGAAGTAAAAGCTCAAGTCTACAAATACAAAATAAATAAATTTCAAATCGAAACTGAAAAAGGTCAAATTATAAAATCTAGATGTAGTTTATAAAGCCAATGTCGGTAACGAATAAAAACAAGTTTGTGTGCGATGGATCCAGCAATAAATCCCTTAGATTAGGGTTAGAAGCTCCGAAACGGTTTAGTCTATGATTATTAAATTTAGGGCATTCTGTTAAAATATGTTTTACGGAAAAGATAGTGTTACAGAATGAGCACAATGGGGCAGGCTCTCCGTGTAGTAAATGTCTATGAGTAAAATACGTATGTCCAATTCGAAGTCTAGTCAGTTTAACAGAAAGATCTCTTTTTAAAATATTTCGTTTGAATCCCTTTACTGATGATTGAATGAAGTGAAGTTTGTTCTGCGTTTCCATGTCCCACATATATTGTCACGATGTATTAATAGCAAATTTTAAAACGGGGTCGATGTCATCTATGGGTATTTTCAAGTTGAGTTGCATAGTTGCTCCTTTAGCTGCCAGGTCTGCTCTCTCGTTTCCCGGGATGCCCACATGTCCAGGGATCCAACAAAGTAAAATCTCAAAGTTATCTTCTTTTAAAAGAAAAAGTCGTTTTATTGCATTCAATATAAGTGGGTGGCTATTTGTATTAAATTTTTCTAGAGCATCCATGCAACTCTTAGAATCCGAGTATATTATCCATTTTTTAACATTGGATGTGGATATCTGCGTTAAGGCTAAAATTATTGCGTATATTTCAGACGTAAAAACTGAACAACAACTATTTAATTTCCTGGCAATGGCAGTAGTTTCTAGTACGGCCGCAGCACCAACATGATCTCCACTTTTTGATCCGTCTGTATAAACTGTATTGTAAGATAAAAAACTTTGCCTGTGGCAATAAAAGGATTGTTGATAAATGTAGTCTGGTGTATAAGATTTTGTCATTTGGGTAAAATCATGAATAATAGTTATATTTCTATCATTCCAAGGTGGAGGTGCGTTCTCTCTGTGAAATATTTCAAGGTCGTCTATATTTAAGGATGTTAAAATATCACGAACTCTAAAACCAAATGAGGGAATGAACGAAGATTTTAATGCATAGTGGCTTCCCAATTTGGGATTAGTTATATTATTAAATAGTGGGTGTGAAGGATTAGTTTTTATTTTAAAAAGGTATTTAAGGCAAAGTTTCTGACGTCTAAGCTTTAAATTGGGTTCTCCGGACATAATGTACAAACTCTGGACCGGCGATGTGCGAAACGCTCCAGTTGACAATCTGAGCCCTTGATGATGAATCGTGTCCAGAGCCTGGAGAACAGACCTGGCAGCAGATCCATAGACAATGCATCCATAATCTAGCTTCGACCGGACAAGTGCTTTGTAGATTTTTAAGAGTGAATGCGAGTCAGCTCCCCAAGTAGTATTCGATAAAACTTTTAAAATATTTAGTGACTGGTTGCATTTTTGTTTCAGTAAATGAATGTGAGGTCGAAAGGTTAGCCTTGAGTCAAAGGTCACGCCTAAAAATTTAGTGTGGGATTCTACGGGAATGGTAGATCCGTTTAGTAAAATTTCGGGGGTGGGGAATAAGCCCCGACGTCTAGTGAAATGGACACAGACTGTTTTTTGCGTGGAAAAGACGAATCCGTTATGATTTGCCCACTCACTTATAATTCTGATAGCCGTTTGAAGCTGTCTCTCTATAAAAGGTAAGTTTATTCCAGAGCAAAAAATCTGGAAATCGTCTACGAATAGTGTTCCGTGTACATATGAAGGAAGCTGTCGAATAATACCATTAATTTTAACAATAAAAAGAATAACGCTTAAAACGCTCCCCTGAGGGACTCCTTCCTCTTGCTGAAAGTCATTGGATAAAATATCATTGATGCGGACCTTAAAAGTCCTTGTCTGTAAAAAATTTTGAATAAATATTGGGAGATGACCCCGTAAGTCCATTTCATATAAATCTCGCATAATTCCATAACGCCATGTTCTGTCATAGGCTTTCTCCATATCGAAAAATATGGAAACTAAATGTTTTTTCGTCACAAAAGCATCTCTAATTGAGGATTCGAGAAATAATGCGTTATCAGTGGTGCTGCGGCCAAAACGAAATCCGCTTTGAAAATTGGAAAGCCGCATTTCTGACTCCAAGATATATATTAACCTGGAGTTGACCATCCTTTCCATTAGCTTGCAAATGCAACTTGTCAAAGCTATTGGCCTGTAATTATTGGGATTCTTAGGGTCTTTACAGGGTTTCGGAATGGGTATGATTATGGCCCTTCGCCAGGCCGTCGGAAAGACCTGTTCCTTCCAAATTCTATTAAAAATGAATAAAATGTTATTTAATGAGTTTTCGTTAAGATGTATTAACATGTCATAATGAATTCCGTCGGGGCCAGGTGAAGTAGGATGAGATTTTTTTAGTGCAGCTTTGAGTTCAGATATCGTAAAATCTTGATTATAAACCTTCGGTGTAGATGGCCGAAAGTCTAGTGTCCTGAGTTCTTCACGTCTTTTGTGATTTATAAAATCAGGAGGGTAGGAACTTTCATGCGATACTCTAGAAAATGCTTCTCCCAGAGTATTAGCAATCGTCTTTATGTCTGAGATGACTTGTCCATTCGATGATAAGCATGAAATTTGAGAATGGTGAAAGTTGCCAGATATTTTCCGAATTTTGTCCCAAATGTGTTTAGATGAAATGCGACTATGAATAGAGTTGATATAATTTTGCCAAGAAATCCTCTGACTCTGTCTCCTAATCTTGCGTGCCTCCGCTTTTGTACGTTTAAATTCTAGCAAGTTTGCTGTTGTCGGATATCTGCGGAATTTATTCCAAGCTTTCCTTTGTAATTTGATGGCTTGGAAGCATGACTCATTCCACCATGGCTTCCAAAGCTTCGGCATCTTTCCCGATGTTTTGGGAATAGATACATCAGCAGCTTCCATGATGGTGTCAGTGATAGCCAGTATGGCATCGTCAATATTTAGGGTTTCGACCACATCGTAAGAAATATCAGCTTTCGATTGGAATAGAGTCCAATCGGCTTTGTCTAAAATAAATCGCTGAGGTCGTCTAGGAAGTGATACATCATTAAAATTATAAGTTAAAATCACCGGGAAATGATCGCTGTTATGCAGGTCGTCATCTACTTTAAAATTCCACATGGGAGCTAAAACAGGTGAACATAATGAAAGATCAAGTGTATGATAAGAACGAGTCGGTTGATGAAAATATGTGCGACTTGAGTCGTTCAAGAGACAGAGACAGTGGTCGTCAATTAATTTTTCTATTTGTTGCCCTTTATGATTAATATCGCTACTTCCCCAGAGAGGGTTATGTCCATTAAAATCACCAATGATAAAATAGGGTTGTGGGAGCTGAATAAGTAGGTCATTTAGATCTTGCTGACTGATGCAATCGTTTGGTGGAAGATAAATACAACATATAGTGATTAAAAGCTTGATTTGAATCTGGATTGCAATTGCTTGGATCCTGGTCTGTAATGGGATGATTGTAGATGGATGACTATTCATAGTCATAAGAGCAGTGCCACCAGAGGCACGAGCGCCACTGGTGTAGTCGTTTCGAATTACATTATAGTTTTTTATTTTAAAAGAATTGCCAGGGATTAAGTAAGTTTCCTGTAAGGCGAGACACATAGGGCTGTATGTGTTGATTAGGTCTTTTAAATCGTTAATATGTGCTCGAGCACCGTGACAATTCCAAGTTATGAGGTTTATGGTCATTTTTTAGGTTTTTGGTGGAGTCGAGTGTCCTTTTTAAAAAACGCTGCACTGGAGTCTACTGCTTCATCCTCCGCATCGAACTCCATGTCCGATTCGGAAGGATGGAGATCCAATAGGCTGTCTTGTTTTGGTTTATTAACAGTTTTCCGCAATTTGGCTGGTCTATTATTTTCTTTTTCTTTATTTTGTTTTACTGAATGTAAATTTGTTTGAGAAATTGAGGGCGCTGTTTTAAGACTTTGTGGCAGTTTGTTGGCAGATCTATCATTTGTTTTGTTCTTACTTGATTCTGGATTTGTGCTGCGAGTTTGAGGTTGTATATTCACTGAATGAAATCGATGTAGATTTGAATTAATTTGCGTTTCGGTATCTGCTTTGTTTGAAAAACTTGTGGAGTCATCTGTTTGGGTGGCTGTTGTGTGGGTGGTTTTAGTTACAGAAGCATATGACATGTTAATTCGTGGCGAGCGAAGTTCAACTATTTTGCGGGCTTCGGGAAATGAAAGGTTTCGTGTTACTTTTATTGTTTGTATTTCTTTTTCTTTTATCCATCTTGGGCACATCCTTGAGTACGCGGCATGGTTTCCCTGGCAATTAAAACAATGTTCAGACTCGGTGCAGTCTGAACTGTCATGCCCGGGATTTGCGCAGCGTGCACAGATAGGGACAGATGCACGGCACGAGGTTTTTGCGTGCCCAAACCGCTGGCATTTAAAACACCGAACGGGATTCGGGACAAAAGCACGAACCTCGCAGCACAAGTACCCAGCTTTTACTTTAGTTGGCATAACGGGTGAGTCGAAAGTTAAAATTACATTTTTGGATGGTATATAACTGTCATTGTTTCTGAGCATTATTCTTTTAGCGGCTATTACTTTTTGGTCTTTTAATTCAAAAACGAACTCTTCTTCAGAAACCATTAACAGTTCATCAGAAGATATAACGCCTTTTGAATAGTTTAATGTTCTGTGTGGGAAAACTGTTACGTCTACTTCACCAAATTTTTTTATGTTTAATAGATTTGCAGACTGTTTAAAGGAATTGGATTCAATCAAAAGGTCTCCGGATTTTAATTTTCTTACATTTTTAACTTTACCAGCAGAGTGTTTAATATATTTTTCAATTAAAAAGGGGGACATCTTTGCTAATTTGTTAGAATCGTTATGGATTATAAGAAATTTGGGAATTGATTTTTCAGAATTATTATCTTGCAAAATGCTTTCGATGTTTTCATTTTCATTTGATTTTTCATTTAAATCATGATTGTCAATTTCGTCGCACTTAGAGGTTGACGGGTTAAGGCCTCCGTCTGGCCATAAATTAGAGGATGCCATGAGGATAGATATTTGTTCGTTCTGGTGCGCCCCCGCCCGCCATGGAGCCCAACCAGGGGAGGCAGCATCCGGCAGTTGTCCAGCAACAGATCTCGGAGCTGCCTCAGAGGTCGCACCAGAATATAGTGTTACAGTGTCGAGATGGGAATCCACCGGTTCAACCAGGGCATCTCTAACTGCAACACTAACCCAAAAATTGCTTAACACAATGAAGTCCAGCACGACAGGGGGATCAATCGCCCTGACGTGGTGAACCCCAGAGATGTTAAGTGAGCCGATTGACTAGAGCGGGCTCACTCCAGCCACCCGTCTACGCAGAAGCATGGACCAAAGGGCACGCATCAGGTACCCCAGGACTCCACTTTCCCCCGATACGGGACGCCGCAAACGGCAAACATGCGGGTCAGAAAAAACGTACTGACGTCTTTTTAAAAGCAACAAAATAAGAAAACAAATAAATGATAATTTTAAATAAATAAAAGTTAACGCAACTAAAAAATGCATTTTATAAAACAAACCACATGTAACTAACATAGATTTTAATAACTAAAGAATAAATATAAGGTGATTTTTCAATGTAAAGATATTTAAATATAATTTCCGATTCGCAAGACGTGAAAAGTGAAAGAAAAGAGGGGGTGGGGAATAGAGTAGTGGGATGAAAATAGAGAACGATCGCTTGGGTGTCCCGGGAGCGCGACCCCCATGTTTACCAAAGAAAGTAAACCCCAGGGAAAGAAAAAGATCACTCAGGTACCACGGGGTTGTGAAGCCCGTACAAACCTAAAGAAGGAATGCCCCTGGGGGCGCATTCATAGAGAAAGATTCTTTTTTAATTTGAAATTAAAATGGCATTGATAAAATGGCCAACTCCGTGCTGCTTCTCGACCACCTCAGCAATTTATGGAGAAAGATTCTTTTATTAAAAAATTTTTTTGGTAATTATGCAATCATGGAGAAAGATTAGTTTTCAATTTGAAATTAAAATGGCATTGATAAAATGGCCACCTCCTCGCTGCTTCTCGACCGACTCTTCGTTGCTTCTCGACCGACTCCTCGACCACCTCATGCATTTAGGAGAAAGATTCTCTTTTTTATTTTAAAACTTTTTGTAAATAGGAAAACATGAAATATTCTTTTTTAATTTGAAATTAAAATGGCATTGATAAAATGGCCACCTCCACGCTGCTTCTCGACCGACTCTTCGTTGATTCTCGACCGACTCCTCGACCACCTCATGCATTTAGGAGAAAGATTCTTTTTTTTATTTAAAATATTTTTTTTGTAAATATGCATTCATAGAGAAAGATTCGTTTTTAATTTGAAATTAAAATGGCATTGATAAAATGGCCACCTCCTCGCTGCTTCTCGACCGACTCTTCGTTGCTTCTCGACCGACTCCTCGACCACCTCATGCATTTAGGAGAAAGATTCTTTTTTTTTATTTAAAATATTTTTTTTGTAAATATGCATTCATAGAGAAAGATTCGTTTTTAATTTGAAATTAAAATGGCATTGATAAAATGGCCACCTCCTCGCTGCTTCTCGACCGACTCTTCGTTGCTTCTCGACCGACTCCTCGACCACCTCATGCATTTAGGAAAAAGATTCTCTTTTTTATTTAAAATTTTTTTTGTTGTAAATATGCATTCATAGAGAAAGATTCTTTTTTAATTTGAAATTAAAATGGCATTGATAAAATGGCCAACTCCGTGCTGCTTCTCGACCACCTCAGAAATTTATGGAGAAAGATTCTTTTATTAAAAAATTTTTTTGGTAATTATGCAATCATGGAGAAAGATTCGTTTTTAATTTGAAATTAAAATGGCATTGATAAAATGGCCACCTCCTCGCTGCTTCTCGACCGACTCTTCGTTGCTTCTCGACCGACTCCTCGACCACCTCATGCATTTAGGAGAAAGATTCTCTTTTTTATTTAAAATTTTTGTTGTTGTAAATATGCATTCATAGGGAAAGATTCTTTTTTAATTTGAAATTAAAATGGCATTGATAAAATGGCCAACTCCGTGCTGCTTCTCGACCACCTCAGCAATTTATGGAGAAAGATTCTTTTATTTAAAAATTTTTTTTTGTAATTATGCAATCACGGAGAAAGATTCGTTTTTAATTTGAAATTAAAATGGCATTGATAAAATGGCCACCTCCTCGCTGCTTCTCGACCGACTCTTCGTTGCTTCTCGACCGACTCCTCGACCACCTCATGCATTTAGGAGAAAGATTCTTTTTTTTTATTTAAAATATTTTTTTTGTAAATATGCATTCATAGAGAAAGATTCGTTTTTAATTTGAAATTAAAATGGCATTGATAAAATGGCCACCTCCTCGCTGCTTCTCGACCGACTCTTCGTTGCTTCTCGACCGACTCCTCGACCACCTCATGCATTTAGGAGAAAGATTCTCTTTTTTATTTTAAAACTTTTTGTAAATAGGAAAACATGAAATATTCTTTTTTAATTTGAAATTAAAATGGCATTGATAAAATGGCCACCTCCACGCTGCTTCTCGACCGACTCTTCGTTGATTCTCGACCGACTCCTCGACCACCTCATGCATTTAGGAGAAAGATTCTTTTTTTTATTTAAAATATTTTTTTTGTAAATATGCATTCATAGAGAAAGATTCGTTTTTAATTTGAAATTAAAATGGCATTGATAAAATGGCCACCTCCTCGCTGCTTCTCGACCGACTCTTCGTTGCTTCTCGACCGACTCCTCGACCACCTCATGCATTTAGGAGAAAGATTCTTTTTTTTTATTTAAAATATTTTTTTTGTAAATATGCATTCATAGAGAAAGATTCGTTTTTAATTTGAAATTAAAATGGCATTGATAAAATGGCCACCTCCTCGCTGCTTCTCGACCGACTCTTCGTTGCTTCTCGACCGACTCCTCGACCACCTCATGCATTTAGGAAAAAGATTCTCTTTTTTATTTAAAATTTTTTTTGTTGTAAATATGCATTCATAGAGAAAGATTCTTTTTTAATTTGAAATTAAAATGGCATTGATAAAATGGCCAACTCCGTGCTGCTTCTCGACCACCTCAGCAATTTATGGAGAAAGATTCTTTTATTAAAAAATTTTTTTGGTAATTATGCAATCATGGAGAAAGATTCGTTTTTAATTTGAAATTAAAATGGCATTGATAAAATGGCCACCTCCTCGCTGCTTCTCGACCGACTCTTCGTTGCTTCTCGACCGACTCCTCGACCACCTCATGCATTTAGGAGAAAGATTCTCTTTTTTATTTAAAATTTTTGTTGTTGTAAATATGCATTCATAGGGAAAGATTCTTTTTTAATTTGAAATTAAAATGGCATTGATAAAATGGCCAACTCCGTGCTGCTTCTCGACCACCTCAGCAATTTATGGAGAAAGATTCTTTTATTTAAAAATTTTTTTTTGTAATTATGCAATCACGGAGAAAGATTCGTTTTTAATTTGAAATTAAAATGGCATTGATAAAATGGCCACCTCCTCGCTGCTTCTCGACCGACTCTTCGTTGCTTCTCGACCGACTCCTCGACCACCTCATGCATTTAGGAGAAAGATTCTTTTTTTTTATTTAAAATATTTTTTTTGTAAATATGCATTCATAGAGAAAGATTCGTTTTTAATTTGAAATTAAAATGGCATTGATAAAATGGCCACCTCCTCGCTGCTTCTCGACCGACTCTTCGTTGCTTCTCGACCGACTCCTCGACCACCTCATGCATTTAGGAGAAAGATTCTCTTTTTTATTTTAAAACTTTTTGTAAATAGGAAAACATGAAATATTCTTTTTTAATTTGAAATTAAAATGGCATTGATAAAATGGCCACCTCCTCGCTGCTTCTCGACCGACTCTTCGTTGCTTCTCGACCGACTCCTCGACCACCTCATGCATTTAGGAGAAAGATTCTCTTTTTTATTTAAAATTTTTGTTGTTGTAAATATGCATTCATAGAGAAAGATTCTTTTTTAATTTGAAATTAAAATGGCATTGATAAAATGGCCAACTCCGTGCTGCTTCTCGACCACCTCAGCAATTTATGGAGAAAGATTCTTTTATTTAAAAATTTTTTTGGTAATTATGCAATCATGGAGAAAGATTCGTTTTTAATTTGAAATTAAAATGGCATTGATAAAATGGCCACCTCCTCGCTGCTTCTCGACCGACTCTTCGTTGCTTCTCGACCGACTCCTCGACCACCTCATGCATTTAGGAGAAAGATTCTTTTTTTTTATTTAAAATATTTTTTTTGTAAATATGCATTCATAGAGAAAGATTCGTTTTTAATTTGAAATTAAAATGGCATTGATAAAATGGCCACCTCCTCGCTGCTTCTCGACCGACTCTTCGTTGCTTCTCGACCGACTCCTCGACCACCTCATGCATTTAGGAGAAAGATTCTCTTTTTTATTTAAAAATTTTTTTTTGTAAATATGCATTCATAGAGAAAGATTCTTTTTTAATTTGAAATTAAAATGGCATTGATAAAATGGCCAACTCCGTGACACCATTGGCAACTTACTGAAGTGCCACAAATAGCAGAGATCAATGCATTTTAAAGTAAAACAAATTCTGTTATAATGTTTACAGTATTTATATTATTCAAAGGTTACATTGCAACAAATTCACCATTCAAGTTCATCTTTTCCACGAAGTAGTCTATAGCAAAAGACCAACTATGCTGCTGTTTCCAAACCCAAACAATTTCCTAATTCGTTGTGAACAAACGAATAGTTTGAGAATATTCTTCCAATCCCAGAAGAACCTGCAGGCAATATCATCATGTACAAACAAGAGTTACGAAATATTCATTTACAATTGGTTTTTTTTTAACTAGACCACCATGTAGAAGCTGAAACATTTTCTAAGACTTTATTGGAGTACTATGTTTCAGGAAAAAAAGCAGATTTTGCTTGAAATGCTATGATGTATGGCACAAAATTTAGGTTGATGTCATTAAATAATTCCTTAGCACTTTCTTCCTGGTCATGTGACAGTTTAGATCCCATGTATTTTGGGCAAAGCATATAAGCTAACATATGATGTTAAGTTATTGCCCGATTAAATCTTATAACCTTTCTTTGCTTAGTTTCCATGAGATTATCATCAGCTGTTAGTTTTAACCAAATTTCACAAGGATCTGCAGTCATCTTTTTGAAACTTATCGCAGTGACCCTAGTTAGGTTTTAATAGCTGAAATAAGTGTTTTACTTCTTTATTAATCATCCGATTATTTATGACTTGAACAACCCCATTGTCATGTATATCGGCTTCATGATCTTCAAGTATTTGTAAGTAATATGGACGATTCTTTATGAATGAATCCGAGCAATCTAAATTACTGTTCCACAGTATATTGCAAGGTATTTTTGTGTTTTTTTATGCAATAAATCTTTGATTTACTCCAATTATCTTTTCAGTTATTGTAATCCATTTTTAGTTTTGATAATTAATTAATTCTGCCACACATATAAGCGGAGAGAGGGAAATCCTCGGAGATGGGTGAATCAGGACAGAATAAAACAGTTAGACGCCTTGGATGATGTGAATAAAATATGCTATATGGCCCACAATGAGTACTATGCGCAGTTGGAGAATATGTATGATGTTAAGTGGATAACTAAATTAATTTTTTAAATTCCTACGTACCACAGTTCTTAGACAGAGGAGGAAAGGACAGAGACAGGAAATCTAAAAGCTATCCATTTAGAGGTTCATACTTCTCATTGACATACCGCACATATTTGCAAATTATCACGCGCGAACATCTTACATCCAGAGGTGTACTTTAGGGTTGGTTGGTTGGATTGGGTTTTATGGCACAAGGTCCAAAATTGGACAAGCTGCGCCAAACGCCGGATAAAACAATAAAATTATTGTAGATGTAAAAATATTAAAAATCAGTGCGAAAAGATTCCAGCGCAAGATTGTTTTTTTTTTTACGATAAAATATTTTGAAAAAAAAAAGTCAATAAAGGGGTTTAAATGTATTTAAAATATGCTGACCTACAATACACATGGAAGATAATGAATAAAAATATGATGTAAAAGACCAAGAGTAAGAGTTATGTATTTAAAAGTATGATGGTAATATATATTATATCGCATGTAAAAAGCCAATGGCATTTAAAAATGGGAAAAGATTTGGATGGGGATTTTCACCTACTAAGTCATCCAATTTTAAAAATGAATAACTAAAAAATCTATTACGATGAGAGTTAAAAACAGGGCATGTAATTAAAATGTGATGAACAGTAAAAGGTACGCCACAAACGTCACACGCAGGGGCCCTCTCTCCTAAGAAAAGATGCCTGTGTGTAAAACGTGTGTGTCCGATTCGAAGGCGCGTTAAAATCACGTCTAATCGACGAATCGTTAGGCAGGGTCGGATGGTTGGTTGGTTGGTTGGATTGGGTTTTATGGCACAAGGTCCAGAAATGGACAAGCTGCGCCAAACGCTAGATAAAATAATAAAAACATTGTAGATTTAAAAATATTAAAAATAAGTGGGGAGATTCCAGCGCAATGTTTCTTTGTAGATAAAATTATTTGAAAAAGAAGTCAAAATGAGGCAAAAATATGTTGATCAACAACGCAACAAAAATGTGATGAATTTTATGATTGAAAAGGGTCGATGGATTTAAAGTGAACGAGAATATGTACAAGTAAAGATAAAATGGTATGAATTGGGATAAAAATATTATATAGAATTTAAAAATCGAATGCTATACAGGAACTTAAAAATATTTGGATGGGGTTTCCTTCCAATCAATTCACGTAAAGTTAAGACAGAAGTACTAAAAAGATGTCGATGATGGTTGAAAACGGGACAATCAATTAAAATATGTTGAACTGTAAAGGGAACTCCACACGCTCCACACACAGGGGCACTCTCTCCTAGGAAAAGATGCCTGTGAGTAAAGCGTGTGTGTCCAATGCGAAGGCGAGATAAAATTACATCGTACTGTCGAGAAGGATGGGGAAGCCATAGTGATATATCACTTTGAATACTGTGGAGTTTATTATTTAGTTGTGCATTCCAGTCGGTTTGCCACTCGCTCCACACGATGTCTCTAACAGCGTGTCGGAGGTCATCGTATGGAACGGGGAGATTCAAGAAGGTTGCAGCACTTTTAGCTGCTGCATCAGCCTCTTCATTACCTACAATCCCGACGTGACCAGGTATCCAACAGAAGACTATATCTAGACCACGCCGGATAAGTTGATGGTGTAATTTCAACACAGCAGTCGCTATTGGATGTTGAGGGCAGTCTGATGCTAGGCTGTCTAAAACACTTTTGGAATCTGAATATATTAAAAATTTGCCGTTTCTGAGATATGATATATGTTTTAATGCTTCGTATATTGCGATTGGATTGGATTGGATTTAGTTTTGTGGCATTGAGTCCTCTTGGGACATATTATGCCAAACTCAAGATAAAAATCAGATACATAATATAATAATGAAATGAGATGAGTCAAAACATAATGAGTAAATACTATATGAAATTATATGTGATGGATAAAACCAATGTCATGTAAAAAGCTAAAAATATTTGGATGAGGATTCTCCCCAACCATGTCTTCTAAAGTAAAGGTATACGAATTAAAATATTTAAGACGCTGATAATTAAAATGAGAACATTCTATCAAAATGTGTTTCACTGTTAGTGGGCAAATGCAGTAATTGCAAATGGGATGATCTTCTCCGAGGAGGAGGTGTCTATGTGTTATTCGAGTATGTCCAATACGGAGTCGTGTTAGTATTACATTTTATCTTCTTAGAGGTAACGATTTCCATTCAGTTATAATTGGTTTAACAGCGTGAAGTTTGTTCTCTGTTTGATCACTCCATTCCTTCTGCCATTTTTGTTCTAAAAATTTGTAAATGAATGATTTTAAGTCGCGATAAGGAATGGTATGAATAAAATTATTTTCAGCCGATTTGGCGGCTTTGTCAACAAATTCATTTCCAGATATCCCAACATGAGATGGAACCCAACAAAATAACAAGTTAAAATTTTTGGATGATAGGTGATAAGTTCTTTTTAATGACTCTAAAACACTGGGATGACTGTCATGATCAGGATGTTTCAATGTCTGTAAAACGCTTAATGAATCAGTGAAAATGATACAGTTTTTATGACAATGATCAGATATGTATTCCAATGCTTTATATATGGCCATGATTTCAGAAGTAAAAACAGAACATGAAGAATGAAGTTTAAAAGTGTGAACAGAGTGATTAATAGTGAACGCAGCTCCAACGTAGTTTGCCCGTTTCGATCCGTCCGTGTAAATTTGTATAAAATTGGTGTATTTTTCTATATGGTTTTGAAAAAGCTGTTTGTAAATAATATCAGAGGTATCTGCTTTATAAAAATCTTGGAAAGGGTTTTGAAATTCAAAATCATGATTAAACCAAGGAGAGAAATAATAAAGTTTTTTCTGGGTGACGTCAAGTGAAGAAATTTCGGATCCGTTCAACAAATCCAGCATTCTCAAGTGGAATGTAGGGATGAAGGATGTTTTAGCTTGATAGAGACGTATTAGATATGGACTGTGATGAATGGTATGCAATGGGTGATGAGGGAATGAAGAAATTCTAAAATAATATTCTAAGGACAACAACTGTCGCCTTAAGTCAAGAGAAGGTTCAAAAGCGTCCACATATAAGCTTTTTACGGGTGAAGTCTTAAAGGCACCAGAACATAAACGCAAAGCTGTGTGATGGATAGTGTTCAGTGTTTGTAGAGCAGATTTTCTGGCTGAACCATACACCACGCAGCCGTAATCTAATTTAGATCGTATTAAAGCTCTGTATATTTTTAAAAGACAAGCCCGATCAGATCCCCATGATAACCTAGATAAAACTCGTAAGATGTTAAGAGCTTTTTCACAACGTTTGCGTAGATTTAAAATATGCGGTTGAAAAGTCAACTTCTTGTCAAATATGATGCCTAAAAATTTAAAATTGTCCACAACATTAATTAAAATATCTTTGAAAAATATTTCAGGGTCAAGATGAAGATTTCGTTTTTTACAAAAATGAACACACGCGGTTTTTGAAGGTGAAAAACTGAAACCATTTTCATTAGTCCAATGTGTGATTTTATTTACTGCCTGTTGAAGTTGTCTCTCTATTAAACGAATGTCTTTAGCTGCGCATGAAATTTGCAGATCGTCAACGTAAATAAGACCTTTAACTGATGGCGGCAATTGAGAAACAATATCATTAATTTTTAAAATAAATAAAGTAACACTTAATACACTGCCTTGTGGTACTCCCTCCTCTTGAATAAAAACATCTGAAAAAATTGATCCAATCCGTACTTTAAAATATCGTTTCTCTAAAAAATTTTGAATAAAAATAGGCAGATTTCCCCTTATGTCATTGTTAAAAATATCCTTTAAAATTCCATGTCTCCACGTTCGATCGTACGCTTTTTCTATATCAAAAAATATCGAGACGAGATGTTTGTTTTGAACAAAAGCGTTTCTTATTTCGGTCTCGAGAGCGACTAGGTTGTCAATAGTGGATCGATGTTTTCTAAAACCACTTTGAAGTGGAGAGAGACATTTTTCTTTTTCTAAAACATAAATTAACCTCGCGTTGACCATTTTTTCTAAAATTTTGCATAGGCAGCTTGTCAGGGCTATTGGACGGTAGTTCGAAGGATTCTTGGGGTCTTTGTTCGGTTTCAGTATGGGTATTATAGTAGCATACCTCCAAGAGTGCGGAAAAGTATGCTCGGTCCAAATTCTATTGTAAAATTTGAGGAGATGATTTAGAGAACTATTTGAAAGATGTTTGAGCATGATGTAACTGATATTATCTGGGCCAGGAGTTGATTTGTGGACTAAAGATAAAGCTTTTATCAATTCCGGAAAAGTAAAGTCACAATTATAAGATGATATGCGGTTTGAAGTAAAATTAATTTTATTCTTTTCAGACGCAATTTTGATTTTTTTAAAACTGTCAGGGTAGTTAGTGGAGCTGGATATTTCAGAAAGGCATGAAGCAATTGCGTTTGTTATATCTTTGGGTGCTGATAGTACTTGGTTATTGTATTCTAGAATCGGAATTTGTCTGTTGGGATAAACACCGGAAATTCTTTTAATTCTGTTCCATAATTGTTTACTAGTGACTTTACTATTTATACTATTAATATAATTCATCCAAGAATCCCTCTTACTACGTCGTTGTATTTTTCGAAAGGCCGCTTTTGTTTTTTTATAAAAAATATAGTTTTCACTTGTTGGATATCTATTAAAAATATTCCAGGCTTTCCTCTGTTTCCGATAGGCATCGCTACATTCCTCATTCCACCAAGGTTTCTTCTGTTTTTTAGACTTATTATTGACTTTTTTAATTGAGGCGTCCGCACTTGCTATAATTATGTCTGTAATTTTATTAGTAATTTCATTTATATCACCATTTTCTACCATATTAGTAAGGTCAGCAAGGCTAGTAAAAAGTGGCCAGTTGGCAGTTTCAAATATATAGTTTGGTTGGCTGACAGAGGGAGGTTGGTATTGGCCTGCATATTTTAGTTTTATAGGATAATGGTCGCTATTGTATAGGTAAGGATCCACAGAAAAGGTCCAAAATGGTAAAATTGAAGGAGTGCAAATTGCCAGATCTATTGAATGGTAAGTAAGTGAAGGTGAGTGAAAGTAAGTAGGTTGGCCATCATTCATAATACATAAATCATTATCTGTTATTACTTTTTCAATTTGCTTGCCTCTAGAATTAATATCTGAACTGCCCCAGAGAATATGATGGCCATTTAGGTCACCAAGTATGATGAATGGTTGTGGAAGTTGATCTATTATATTATTTAAGTCAGAAGTGGCGATATGGGTATTAGGAGGTAGGTATAAGTTGCATATTGTAATTAGAATATTGACATGAAGTCTTACAGCAACAGCTTGGAGATTTGTTTTGAGATTAATTTGAGTAACTGGTAAGTCATGGGAGGTAAGCAATGCAACACCTCCACATGCTCTTTGGCCATCATCGTAATCTTTTCTGAATACAGTGAAATAACGAATGTTGGTAGTATCGGCGTTTTTTAGATACGTCTCCTGGAGGGCGATTGCAGCTGGATTGTGTTTATTTATGATATCTTTGACATCATCAATTTTTTGACGAAAACCCCGGCAGTTCCAGGAAAGAAAGGAAGCCATAAAAATAAAGTAGAAAAAAAAGGAAAAACTACTTGTGATTTCTCGTCCTAGGACGATGTTTGTCTTGCCGTGAATCTTTCTTGGGCTTCAGTGGCGAAGACTCCAAGTCCTCATCTTCTATAGAGGAAATATCGCTTTCAGAGTTATAGAGATTAATGAGGTCACTTGTAGAAGGATTAGTTATCAAATGTTTGGATGAAACGACAGGTTGGAGAGATGTTTGAGCAGAGTTTTTTGCTATTTTAATATTATTTTGTTCTGATGAAATGGCTCTTTTTAAAGAAGTATTTGTAGGTCGATTTGGTTGGTTTATGATTTTTGTATTTGATGAGGTTGTGTTGTTGCTTTAGAGAAAGAAGGCGTTTTAGGTTGGTTCGATGAAGTTTTATGTTGTTCAGATGGCTTGAACACAGTTACATCGGTTTGAGTAGAGCTAGTTTTGAAGGTTTTTTTAACTATTGAAGAGTATGATATACCAGGTTTTGGGGTGCGATCATTAACAATTTTTCGTGCTTCCGGAAATGAAATGTTTTGTTGAACTTTAATAGTTTGGATTTCCTTTTCTGTTTGGAATTTAGGGCAAGACCTGGCAAAAGCTGGATGGTCACCTTTGCAGTTCACACAGCAAAGGGACGATGTAGTACAGACATCGGTCTTATGTTCTGTACTACAGCATTTTGCGCAGGTTTCTTTGCCGCGGCAAGCCATGAAAGAGTGGCCAAATCGTTGGCACTTAAAACATCGGACAGGATTTGGAATGAAAGGTCGCACTGGGCAATTAATGTAAGCTATTTTAACGTGTTTTGGTATGCTTGGTGTATTGAAAGTTAATATTAAGTGTTTAGTGGGTATTTTTTGGCCATTTCTTGATATAGTTATTCTTTTTACATTTATTACATGTTGTTCGGATAGGGATTCTAAAATGTCTTCTTCCGAATCATGGACTAGATCCGATTCGGAAATTACACCTCTTGACGAATTTAAAGTTTTGTGTGGTGTTACTGTTACTTGTATTGGACCGACGAATTTGATTTTTTGTATGTTTAAAGATTGTGTTTTGTTTGAAACTTCTATGAGTACATCTCCAGCTAGTGTTTTTTTTATATTCTTCATCTCTCCAACCATGCCTAATATTGTTTTGTGGAGTAATATAGCAGATATATTTTTTAAATTTCCTTCGTTACTCTTCATTATAAAAAATTTCTGTTCACACATATTGTTTACATTAGTTTCATTTAATATTTGCTCCACTGAAGGAGGAGTTGGGTTTTGGTTTTCCATATTTGAATAATAAATTTTTCAGTCCCCGGCGGCACCACCCACCATGGAGTCCAACGAGGGGATACAGATTCCTGCACCGGTGCTGGCCAGAGACTATACGAACCCAACTCACCTCTATGACTGCCCTAAGGAGCTAGTTGGTGAGCGGGTCCTTAGCCCAAGCAGGATATACCCACCAGCCGATCAATGTACTGGGACCAAAGTACACCTCCTGTTTATTCGAAGCAGGAGCCGAAGCAATGTATTGGGGCGTTATGTTGTCCCTCAATCACCAGGATCACCTTTTCCGAAGACACAGGTCTCCACGCACGGCAAACACGTGGGTGATATAATCCCCAAGAGGAGCTGAAAGCACAGACTGGCGAAAAGCTTCTCAAGGGGAGCCCTCACCTCCGAAGAGGCAACCACAACGAGGGAGGAAGAAAAAGGAAAAAGCAGAAGGGTAGATTAGGAGAAGAACGAAAGGGAGAAAAGATCACTCAGGTACCCCGGGGTTGTGAAGCCCGTACAGACCTAAAGAAGGAATGCCCCTGGGGGCTCGTATATTGCGATAAATTCAGCAGTAAAAATAGAAAGTACACAGGGCAGCTGGAAGGCTACGGTGGTTGAACGACAGATAAAAGCGCAACCTACATGACTTGTAGATTTTGATCCGTCTGTATAAATCGCTGTGTAGTCTCTAAAACAATATCGATGATGGTTAAAAATTTGCTGATAAATGATGTTATTTGTATTAAATTTATCGTAGCCCCGAAATAGGTGTATGTAAGAAAGCTTCGGTGGCTGCCAAGGTGAAAAAGAATTAAAACTTCTTTCAGAAACGGTAATGGTTTTCAAAGGGGTTTGATTTAAGATATTCCGCATGCGTAAACTAAAATCTGGGATGCATGATGAGCGATTTGTGAATAAGCGATCTGATGAGGTGTTAAGGAGTAAATCTCGTATTGGATGAGAAGGATGACTTAAAATACGATAGAATAGTCGTAGCGACAACAGAAGACGGGTGGAAGCCAAAGATGGTTCATCGCATAAAACATAAAGGCTTTTCACGGGTGAAGTTCGAAATGCTCCGGAACAAGCCCTTAGTGCAGAGTGGTGTATTGTATCGAGTTTACGCAACACAGAAGGACGGGCAGAACCATAGGCTGCACAGCCGTAGTCCATTCTGGAGCGAATAAGAGCTCGATAAATTCTGAGCATAGTAGTTCGTTCCGCTCCCCAAGATGTATTTGAGAGGACTTTTAGCAAATTTAGTTTTTTCTCGCAAGACATCCGCAATTGCTCGACGTGGGGTTGGAAGGTAAGTTTCCGGTCAAAAATAATACCGAGGAATCTTACACTATCCACCACTGAAATCCTGTTACCGTCCAGAAAGATCTCTGGGTCGGGATGCAGGTTCCGACGTCGGCAGAAGTGAACGCAGGATGTCTTTTGAGTGGAAAAACCAAAACCATTGTCGACACTCCACCTCGTCAAGCGAGAAACAGCCGCCTGGAGTTGCCGCTCGGCAAATCGTATATCTTGACTTTGGCAATGAATATGAAGATCGTCTACATACAGACTACCCTTAACGGATGGGGGAAGTTGAGTTAAAATATTATTAATTTTTAATGAAAAAAGTGTCACACTAAGAACACTTCCCTGTGGAACACCCTCTTCCTGGATGAAAGAATCAGAGAGGGCGGAGCCAACACGAACCTGGAATTGTCTGAGAGCCAAGAAATTCTGGATGAATATTGGCAGGTGCCCTCGAAACCCAAGAGAGTGTAAATCACGTATTATACCATACCGCCAAGTGCGATCATACGCCTTTTCCATATCAAAAAAGATGGAAACGAGATGGTTTCGGCGTAGGAACGCACGGCGTATTTGAGTTTCAAGGGACAATATATTGTCAGTCGTTGAGCGGCCAACCCTGAAACCGCTTTGAAATGGTGACAGAGCTTGTGTCGTCTCTAAGATGTAAGTGAGACGAGAGTTTACCATCCTTTCAAAAAGTTTACACATGCAATTTGTGAGGGCGATTGGTCGATAGTTATACGGGTTGGTGGGATTTTTTCCATGTTTTGGAAACGGTATAACTATCGCACGTCTCCAAGCCAAAGGGAAGGTTTGTTCTACCCATATGCGATTAAAAAGTTTTAAGATGTTAAGAAGGGAGGGACAGGAGAGATGTTGTAACATAATATAGCGGATTCCATCAGGACCAGGTGCTGTCATTCTGGTCTTCTGAAGGCATCGCTTCAACTCCCTTTCAGTAAATAAACAGTTATAGGCGAGCTCTGTACGTGAATGAAAATTAAGACGATGGGATTCCGCACGCTGTTTTGTGCGTTGAAATGCCTCAGGATAGATGTTAGAACTGGAAGCTGCAGAGAAAGCGCGTGCAATAGCATTGGCTATCTCGACAGTCTCCGAGACATGCTGGCCATTCTCTTCGACGAACGTGATGTTATGTTCGGAATATAATCCCATCGCCTTCCGAACCCGGTCCCATAACTGTTTGGAGGGAGTGGCAGATGTTAAGCTAGATATGTACTGCCTCCAAGATTCCCTCTGGCTTTGACGTCGCACTCTACGAGCACTGGCTTTTGCACGTTTGAAGGCAAGAAGATTTTCAGTTGTGGGGTACCTGCGAAAAATTCCCCACGCCTTCCTTTGGATCTTGATAGCTGCTGTACATTCAGATGTCCACCAAACTTTACAATGTTTATGAAAGGATGGAATTTTCTTGGGGATTGTCTTATCTGCAGCCCTAATTATCGCATCAGTGACTGTTTTGACTGCCTCATCAATACTACCTTCTAACATCTGCTCTGAGATAATGGCCTCAGATGTAAAAGCAGGCCAGTCGGCCGATTCATAAATGTATCGTGACGGGCGGCTAACAGGATCATTTCTACCAATATGAGTAACGAAAATTGGGAAATGATCGCTGTTGCGCAGGTCACTACCGACAAAAAAGGATAGAAAAGGTAAAATAGAAGGAGAGCAAATGGCGAGGTCGATTGCATGAAAGGTGCGGGATGGTTCGTGGAAGTAGGTAACCTCGCCGTTATTGAGCAGACAGAGACAGCGATCTGTGATCAGCTGTTCAATCTGTCGCCCACGGGAATTGGTATCCCTACTTCCCCAAAGCACACTATGGGCATTAAAGTCACCAAAGATTATAAATGGGTCTTGCAATTGATCCACCAAGTTCTCTAGGCTCTGCCGTTGGATGGTATGGTTAGGTGGTAAATAAACCGTGCATATTGTGATCATTCTCCGCACTTGCATTTTCACAGCTATTGCTTGTAGCGAAGTGTTGAGCGAAACAACGAGAGATGGGTATGCATGAGAGGTGAAGAGTGCAACACCTCCCGAAGTTCTTCCGTCGTTGCTGCTGTCACTTCTAATGCAAGTGTAGTGACGGATTTTCGCCGTATCAGTCGACTTCAGGTACGTCTCCTGAAGCGCGACACAGGCGGGATGATACTCAGCAATAAGGGTTTTAATGCCATCCATCTTATTGCGGAAACCGCGACAATTCCAGGATATTAAGGAACCTATTGTTTTTTGGAAGGGGGGGTAGTTTTACCTTTCCCGGGAGGTTCATCTTGGGGTATTTGTTCCATTTCTGAGTCGTCCCCGGAAAGATCTGACGCATGAAGTCTCAATTCTAGTTCCTCAGCTGCTTGCTTGAGGAGATGTATTGGACTTTTTTGGAACTTTTTTGAATATTTTGTGTTTTTAAGTTTAGTTGCATGTGCAGTCTTAATTCTTTTAATAGCTTTGGGTGTCTTTATTGAAGATTGTGGGATTTTTGAAATTTCAGTAGTGCCTTTAGAGGTTGTGGTAGAAGTAGAGGTATTAGCTGTTTCATTTAACTGTTTTATATTAGGAGCTGATAAGTGGGGGTTTGTTACCGATTTCGGAAGGTTACAAGTGCTTTCTATAGAAATGTCTGTTTGAGTGGCAATAGATTCGACAGATTTTTTTGAAGCCGCAGCATATGAAACCCCAACTTTTGGAGTCCGGGATTCAACGAGCTTGCGTGCTTCAGGAAAAGAAATATTTTGAGAAACTTTTACAGCTTGTACTTCTTTTTCGAGGGCCCATTTAGAACACAATCTGGCGTACGCCGGATGGTCTCCATTGCAGTTAATACAATGGGGTGGCGCAGTGCAGGTGTCTCCACTGTGACTGATTTCGCCACAACGAGCGCAGGTTTCGGTGCCACGACAGGAAGTTTGCGAGTGCCCGAACCTCTGGCATTTGAAGCACCGCTGAGGATTCGGGACAAAAACGCGAACTGGGCAACTAAGGTATGCTGCTTTAATACGTGATGGTAAAGTGGGTCGATCGAAAGTTAATATGAGGTGTTTGGTTGGTAAAATCACACCATCTCGACGTATCGTTATGCGTCGAACACCACAAACTTGCTCATCACGGAGGTTCTCTAAAATTTCTTCTTCGGATGAAAATAACAAATCTGATTCGGATATAACGCCACGGGAATAATTTAAGGATCTGTGTGCACTAACAGAAATTGTAAATGGGCCTATTGTAGTGGTATTGGTTAAAAGTTCGGCTTGTTTTTCATTGGAGACTTCTATTTGCAGGTCTCCAGAGCGGAGTTTTTTAATGGATTTAACGGATCCAAGGAATGATTCTATGGATTTATTAATCAGGAATGGTGAAACAGAAGTAAATGAAATTTGTGTTTGGTTTGAAATATGAAGAGAGCTGTTTAACAATTTTATAATAAAGAATCTAGCATTTTTTGAAGGTTTATCAATTTGTTGCTCCCTACTAGAGGGAGAAGAGGATGAGTCAATTTTATTCATAATTAGAAGGATAAATTTCAGGCCCTGCAGCACCACCCACCACCGAGTCCAACAAGGGGATGCAGAGTGTGCACCAGTGCTAACAGGACCTATACGCTTTCAGTCACCCCTGTGGCAGCCACCACCCTTAACGCGTTGCTCAGTGGGTAACCGATCGCTTGATCCCTAGCCTATGACGAAATTCAATCGACCAGCCGATTGGTGTACACGGGACCAATGTACACCTCCCGTTTACCTGAAGCTAGGGCCGAAGCAGTGTATTGGGTCAGTATATCGCCCCTCAACTGCCAGGATCCCCTTTTCCAGGAACACGGGTCTCCACGCACGGCAAACACGTGGGTGATATAATCCCCAAGAGGAGCTAAAAGCACAGACGGGCGAAAAGCTCCTCAAGGGGAGCCCTCACCTCCGAAGAGGCAACCACAACGAGGGAGGAAGAAAGAGCGAAAAGCAAAGGGTAGAGAAGGAGAAGAACGAAAGGGAGAAAATATCACTCAGGTACCCCGGGGTTGTGAAGCCCGTACAAACCTAAAGAAGGAATGCCCCTGGGGGCGCAGGGTCGGATGGAGATGATTGGTTGGATAGCATGAAGTTTATTATTAGTTTGCATACCCCATTCTTGGTACCAATCGTTTAAAACAAGGTCTTTGGTAGTTAATTTAAGATCGTTATAAGGGATATCGATATTTATTAGAGTCGTCGCACTTTTAGCTGCAGCATCGGCTTGTTCGTTGCCAGCTATCCCGACGTGACCTGGGATCCAACAAAACAATACTTCGAAACCGCGTCGAGAGAGCTGACGATGAGCATTGAGTACATCTAATGCATAAGAGTGTCGAGGATTGTTCAATAATAAAGAATCCAATACGCTTTTCGAGTCTGTATAAATAATAAATCGACCCCTTTTGAGCCCAGCTATGTATTTTAATGCCTTGTATACTGCGAACATTTCAGCTGTAAAGATCGAAATAAAAGAAGGTAAATTGAAGTTAGCAATATAGTTCCCAGAAACGATGGCGCAACCAACGTAATCAGAAAGTTTGGATCCGTCTGTGTATACTGCTATATAATTTTTGTAAAAGTTTCTATGAGAAGTAAAAAGTTGACGATAGATAATATCATTTGTATTTAATTTTTTTAAACCATTAAAAATATCCAAGAGTTTTAATTTTTTTGTTTCCCAAGGTGGAGTAGGAAAAAATGGACGTTTGGCAATGTCAATGGTATTTAGAGGTGTATTACTCAGGGCATGCCGCATCCGTAGGCTAAAAGGTGGAATACAGGACGGGCGATTTTGGAAAAGGCGATCAAGTGAATTCTTAAGGGGATTGGATTGGATTGGATTTGGTTTTATGGCATTGAGTCCTCTTGGGACATATTATGCCAAACCCAAGATAAAAAGTTTAGTATATATAGTCTATTAATAAAATAGAATGAGTGATGTCATAATAAAATGAGAACTATATAAAATTATACGTGATATATAAAACCAATGTCATATAAGAAGTTAAAAATATTTGGATGAGGATTCTCACCAATTATCTCTTCTAAAACCAATGAATAAGAATTAAAATGTTTAAGTCGTTGCCTATTAAAATGAGAACATTCTATTAAAATATGTTTTACAGTTAGTGGACAAATACAATGATTACAAATAGGATGATCTTCTCCGAGGAGGAGGTGTCTGTGGGTGATCCTAGTATGTCCAATACGGAGGCGCGTCATTATTACTTGCTGCCTTCTTAAAGGTAGCGATTTCCAGTTAGATATACTTGGTTTGATAGCGTGAAGTTTATTCTCCGACTGTTCGTTCCATTCTTTCTGCCATTTGTCTTCTAAAAATGTGTAAATGAAAGGTTTTATGTCACGATAAGGGATAGTATGATTAAAATTATTTACGGCCGATTTGGCGGCTTTGTCAGCAACTTCATTTCCCAATATCCCAACATGAGATGGGATCCAACAGAATAACAAGTTAAAATTTTTGGATGAAAGATGATAAATTTTTTTCAGTGACTCTAAAACAATGGGATGACTGTCATGATCAGGATGTTTCAATGACTCTAAAACGCTTAATGAATCAGTGAAAATGATATATTTTTTATGAACATGATCAGTAATGTTTTCTAATGCTTTATATATGGCCATGATTTCAGAGGTAAAAACAGAACATGAAGAATGAAGTTTAAAACTGTGAACAGAGTTATTAATAGTGAACGCAGCTCCAACATAGTTTGCCCTTTTAGATCCGTCCGTATAAATATGTATAAAATTAGAGTATTGTTCTATGTGCTTTTGAAACAGTTGTTTGTAAATAATATCAGAGGTATCTGCTTTATTAAAATTTTGGAACGGGTTTTGGAATTCAAAATAATGATTAAACCAAGGAGAGAAATAAAACATTTTTTTCTGGGTGACGTCAAGTGAACAAAGTTCGGATCCGTTCATCAAATCTAGCATTCTTAAGTGAAATGTAGGGATGAAGGATGTTTTAGCTTGATAGAGGCGTTTTAAATACGGACTGTGATGAATGGTATGCAATGGGTGATGAGGGATTGAGGAAATTCTAAAATAATACTCTAAGGACAACAAATGTCGCCTCAAGTCCAGAGAAGGTTCACAATTGTCCACATATAAGCTGCTTACGGGTGAAGTCCTGAAGGCACCAGAACATAAACGTAAAGCTGTGTGGTGAATAGTGTTCAGGGTTTGAAGAGCAGATTTTCTTGCTGAACCATACACCACGCAGCCGTAGTCCAATTTAGATCGTATTAAAGTTCTATATATTTTCAAAAGACAAGTACGATCAGATCCCCATGATAATTTCGATAAAACTCTTAATATGTTGAGGGCCTTTTCGCAACGTTTGCGTAGATTTAAAATATGCGGTTGAAAAGTCAACTTCTTGTCAAATATGATACCTAAAAATTTAAAATTGTCCACAACATTAATTAAAATATCTTTGAAAAATATTTCAGGGTCAAGATGAAAATTACGCTTTTTGCAAAAATGAACACAAGCGGTTTTAGAAGATGAAAAACTGAAACCATTTTCATTAGTCCAATGTGTGATTTTATTTACTGCCTGTTGAAGTTGTCTCTCTACTAAACGAATGTCTTTAGCTGCGCATGAAATTTGCAGATCGTCAACGTAAATAAGACCTTTAACTGATGGCGGCAATTGAGAAACAATATCATTAATTTTTAAAATAAATAAAGTAACACTTAAAACACTGCCCTGTGGCACTCCCTCCTCTTGAATAAAAACATCTGAAAAAATTGATCCAATCCGTACTTTAAAATATCTTTTTTCTAAAAAATTTTGGATAAAAATAGGCAGATTTCCTCTTATGTCATTTTTAAAAATGTCTTTTAAAATTCCATGTCTCCACGTTCGATCATAAGCTTTTTCGATGTCGAAGAAAATTGAGACGAGATGTTTATTTTCTACGAATGCATTTCTGATTACAGATTCGAAAGCAACAAGATTGTCAATAGTAGAACGGTTTTTTCTGAAGCCACTTTGAAGAGGGGAGAGACATTTATCTTTTTCTAAAATATACATAAGCCTTGCGTTGACCATCTTTTCGAGAACTTTGCATACGCAGCTTGTCAAGGCTATTGGACGGTAGTTCGAAGGATTCTTGGGGTCTTTGTTCGGTTTCAGTATGGGTATTATAGTAGCATATCGCCATGACTGCGGAAAAGTGTGCTCGGTCCAAATTCTGTTATAAAATTTCAGGAGATAATTTAAAGAACTATTGGATAGATGTTTGAGCATGATGTAACTAATATTATCTGGGCCAGGGGTTGATCTGTGAACTAAGGATAAAGCCTTTGTCAATTCGGGAAAAGTAAAATCACAATTATAAGATAGTATACGGTTTGAGGTAAAATTAACTTTATTCTTTTCAGATACGACTTTAATTTTCTTAAAACTTTCAGTGTAGTTGTTGGAGCTGGATATTTCGGAAAGACATGAAGCAATTGTGTTTGCTATGTCTTTGGGTGCCGATAGTATTACATTATTATTTTCAAGAATAGGAATTTGTCTATTGGGGTAAACACCGGAAATTCTTTTAATTCTGCTCCATAACTGTTTACTGGTGGTCTTATTATTTATACTATTGACATAATTTATCCAAGAATCCCTCTTACTACGTCGTTGTATTTTTCGAAATGCCGCTTTTGTTTTTTTGTAAATAATAAAGTTTTCTCTGGTTGGATATCTATTGAAGATATTCCAGGACTTCCTTTGTTTACGGTAAGCATCGCTACAATCGTCATTCCACCAAGGCTTCTTCTGTTTTTTAGGGGCATTAATAACTTTTTTAATGGAAGCGTCAGCACTAGCTATAATTATATTTGTTATTTTATTAGTAACTGCATCGATGTCATCAGTTTCTCCCGTGTTAGTAATATCTGCGAGGCTAGTAAAGAGTGGCCAGTTGGCAGTTTCAAAAATATATTTGGATTGGCTGTCAGTGTGAGGTTGGTATTGGCCTTCATATTTAAGTTTAATTGGATAATGGTCGCTATTGTAAAGGTAAGAATCCACAGAAAAGGTCCAAAATGGTAAAATTGAAGGAGTGCAAATTGCGAGATCTATTGAATGACAAGTAAGTGAAGGTGAATGAAAGTAGGTAGGTTGGCCGTTATTCATAATACATAAATCATTGTCTGTTATTATTTTTTCAATTTGTTGGCCTCTATTATTAATGTCTGAACTGCCCCAAAGAATATGATGGCCATTTAGGTCACCAAGTATAATGAATGGTTGTGGAAGTTGATCTATCAAATTATTTAATTCAGAAGTGGCGACATGGGTGTTAGGAGGTAAGTATAAATTGCATATTGTAATTAAGATATTGACA
Source organism: Metellina segmentata (assembly GCA_947359465.1). Lineage (NCBI taxonomy): Eukaryota > Metazoa > Arthropoda > Arachnida > Araneae > Tetragnathidae > Metellina > Metellina segmentata. The sequence continues at coordinate 95,356,695 of OX375882.1, forward strand.
TGAAGTCTTACAGCAACAGCTTGTAGATTTGTTTTAAGATTAATTTGAGTGACTGGAAAATCATGGGAGGCAAGCAAAGCAACACCTCCACATGCTCTTTGGCCATCATCGTAATCTTTTCTGAATATTGTGAAGTAGGGAATGTTGGTGGAATCGGTGCTTCTTAAATAGGTCTCCTGGAGGGCGATAGCAGCTGGCTTGTGATTGTTTATGATGTGTTTTAAATCATCAATTTTTTGACGAAAACCCCGGCAGTTCCAGGAAAGAAAGGAAGCCATAAAAATAAAGGATAAAAGAAAAGAGAAAACTACTTGTGTTTTCTCGTCCTAGGACGAGATCTGTCTTGCCGAAGATCCTTCTTGGACTTGGGTGGCGAAGTCTCCAAGCCATCACTCTCTACAGATGAAATATCGCTTTCAGTGTTATATAGATTTATGAGGTCGTTGGTGGAAGGATTAGTTATCAAGTTTCTAGATGAAACGTCAGGTTGAAGAGAGGTTTGAGAAGTACTTTTAGCTATTTTGATATTGTTTTGTTCGGATGATATGGCTCTTTTTAAAGAAGTATTAAGGATCGATTTGGTTGATTTATGTGTTTTGTATTTGTTGAGGTTGTAGCTGATGCTTTAGAAAAAAGAGGCGTTATAGGTTGGTACATTGAAGTTTTATGTTGGGCAGATGGCTTAAAAATAGTTACATCGGTTTGAGTACCGATAGTTGTGAAGGTTTTTTTTACTATTGAAGAGTATGATATTCCAGGTTTTGGGGTGCGATCATTAACAATTTTTCGTGCTTCGGGAAATGAAATGTTTTGTTGGACTTTTATTGTTTGAATTTCCTTTTCTGTTTGAAATTTAGGGCAAGACCTGGCAAAAGCTGGATGTTCACCTTTGCAGTTGACACAGCAAAGGGATGATGTAGTACAGACATCGGTCTTATGTTCTGTACTACAGCATTTCGCACAGGTTTCTTTGCCACGGCAAGCAAGAAAAGAGTGGCCGAATCTCTGACATTTAAAACAACGGACTGGGTTAGGAATGAAAGGTCGTACTGGGCAATTCATATAGGCTATTTTAACATGTTTGGGTAGATTTGGGGTATTGAAAGTTAGTATTAAGTGTTTGGTGGGTATTCTTTGACCGTTTCGTTGAATAGTTATTCTTCTGACATTAATTACATTTTGATTTGACAAGGATTCCAAGATGTCTGGTTCAGTATCATGGACTAAATCAGCTTCCGAAATTACGCCTCGAGAGGAATTTAAATTTTTATGGGGTGTAACAGTGACTTCTATTGAACCGATGGAATTTAATTTTTGTATATTTATGGCCTGGGACTTATTAGAAACTTCAATAAGCACATCTCCTGCTAGGGTTTTTTTTATGGTTTTTGTATCTCCAACCATTCCTAAAATAGTTTTATGTAGTAGAATAGCCGATATGTTTTTTAAATTACCAACGTTACTTTTTATTATAAAAAATTTGTGTTCTGGTATATTAGTTTCATTATTATTCGTAGTTAAGTGCTCCACTGAAGGAGAAGTTGATTTTTGATTTTCCATGGTTAAATAATAAAATTTCAGTCCCCGGCGGCACCACCCACCACGGAGTCCAACGAGGGGATACAGGCTACTGTACCGGTGCTAGCCAGGGACTATACGGACCCAACTCACCTCTATGACTGCCCTGAGGAGCTAGTTGGTGAGCAGGTCCTTAGTCCTAGCAGGATATACCCACCAGCCGATCAATGTACTGGGACCAGAGTACACCTCCTGTTTATTCGAAGCAGGAGCCGAAGCAATGTATTGGGGCGTTATGTTGTCCCTCAATCACCAGGATCACCCTTTCCGAAGACACAGGTCTCCACGCACGGCAAACACGTGGGTGATATAATCCCCAAGAGGAGCTGAAAGCACAGATTGGCGAAAAGCTTCTCAAGGAGAGCCCTCACCTCCGAAAAGGCAACCACAATGAGGGAGGAAGTAAAAGCAAAAAGCAGAAGCGTAGAGGAGGAGAAAAACGAAAGGGAGGGAAGATCACTCAGGTACCCCGGGGTTGTGAAGCCCGTACAAACCTAAAGAAGGAATGCCCCTGGGGGCGTGAATTCTTAAGGAATAAATTTTTTAGTGGATGACAAGGATGACACATGATGCGGAAATAAAATTGAAGCGACAATATGAGACGAGTGGAATCTAATGGTGATTCGACACATGTAACGCATAGGCTTTTGATGGGTGAGGTGCGAAAGGCACCCGAACATATCCGAAGCGCAGAGTGATGCACAGGATCCAGCTTTCGCAAAACAGATAAACGAGCGGAACCATAGGCTGCACACGCGTAGTCCATCTTTGATCGAATGATTGATCGATAAATGCGAAGCATGGATGATCGTTCCGCACCCCAAGACGTGTTTGAGAGCATTTTTAGTAGGTTCAGCTTTTTTAGGCACGATGCACGTAATTGCTCGACGTGAGGAAGGAAGGTAAGTTTTGGGTCAAACATAACTCCGAGAAATCTTACGCAATCCACAACTGCTATTCTGGTATCACCCAGGAGAATTTCTGGATCAGGATGCAGGCCTCTAAGTCGGCAAAAGTGCATACAAGATGTTTTTTCTGCAGAGAAGCTGAAACCATTTTCAACACACCACCTCATCAGACGAGTTACAGTCGTCTGCAGTTGTCGTTCAATGAAACGCATGTCCTTTCCTTGGCAATATATAGTGAGGTCATCCACATAAAGATATCCTTGGACAGTTGGTGGTAGCTGGGATAGGATGTTATTTATTTTGATCGCAAATAACGTAACGCTAAGAACGCTACCCTGAGGTACGCCCTCTTCCTGGACAAAGGGGTCTGATAGGGTGGATCCAATTCTTACTTGGAACTGTCTTAAAGTAAGAAATTTTTCGATGAATATTGGTAGGTGTCCTCGAAACCCAAGATTATGAAGATCTTTTAGTATTCCATGTCGCCAAGTGCGATCGTACGCCTTTTCAATGTCAAAGAAAATAGAAACCAAATGGTTTCGGCGTAGGAACGCACGGCGAACTTGGGTCTCAAGAGCAAGTATGTTGTCTACCGTAGAGCGGCCAACCCTGAAACCGCTCTGATAAGGTGACAGAGCCCGAGTCGTCTCAAGGATGTATACGAGACGAAAATTCACCATCCTTTCAAGAAGTTTACACATGCAGCTCGTAAGGGCAATGGGTCGATAGTTGCATGGATTGGTAGGGTCCTTTCCAGGTTTAGGGAAGGGTACAACTATAGCACGTGTCCAAGACAAAGGGAATACATGTTCCTCCCAAATACGGTTGTAGAGTCGTAGGATGTTAAGTAAGGAGGGACGGGATAGATGTTTCAGCATGACATAAGTAATACCATCAGGACCAGGTGAAGTCATCCTGGTCTTCTGAAGGCATCTTGTCAGCTCTTCCTCAGTAAAACTACAGTTATAGGTGAGTTCTGAGGGAGTGTTAAAATTAATGCGTTGGGATTCTGCCTGGCGTTTAATACGTTTAAATGTCTCTGAAAACGTGGTAGAGTTGGAGGCTGTAGAAAAAGCGCGTGCAATGGCATTTGCTATTTCAACAGCCTCGGAGACATAATTCCCATTTTCTTTCACGAACGAAATGGGCTGTTCGGAGTACAATCCCAACGCTTTTCGAACTTGGTCCCACAGTTGTTTTGAGGGGGTGACAGATGTTATGCTGGAAACATACCGTTGCCATGATTCCCTTTGGCTACGACGACGTGTTCGACGTGCACTGGCTTTGGCTTTTTTAAAGGCTATTAAATTAGCAGTAGTGGGGTATCGGCGAAATATGCCCCATGCCTTACGTTGAATCTTCAATGCTGCAGAGCACTCAGCGTTCCACCAAGGTCTACGGTGTTTGTGAAAGGATGGAGATTTCTTTGGTATTGTTGCATTAGCAGCTTTTATCAAAACATCAGTGACTGTTAAAACAGCTTCATGTATATTGCTCTCGACCATCTGTTCAGTAATAATGGCCCGAGATGTAAAACCTGGCCAGTCGGCTGCATCGTAAATGTAGCGTGATGGACGGCAAACAGGATCATTTCCACCAATATGGGTAAGGAAAATCGGGAAATGATCACTGTTAAGTAGATCACTGCCGACAAATAAAGAGAAAAAAGGTATAACAGAAGGAGAGCAGATGACGAGGTCAATGGTATGAAAGGTTCGGGTTGGCTCATGGAAGTAGGTAGCTTCACCGTTGTTAAGCAGACAGAGACAGTGATCAGTTATCAACTGTTCGATCTGTCGACCACGGGAATTAGTGTCCCTACTTCCCCAAAGTGTACTGTGAGCATTAAAGTCACCAATGATGTTAAAAGGGCTCGGGCAATTGTTTTACCAAGTGTTCAAGGCTCTGTTGCTGGATGGAATTATTGGGTGGTAAGTATATAGTACAGATAGTGATCATCCGTCGCACTTGTATTCTGACAGCCACTGCTTGTAATCGTGTGTCGAGAGAAACAATGAGAGAGGGATATGCATGGGAGGTGAAGATCGCAACACCTCCTGAAGCTCTTCCTTCATTGCTGATATTATTATCTCTTCGAATACAAGTATAATGACGGATCTTCGCCGTGTTAGCCGACTTCAGGTATGTTTCCTGAAGTGCAACACAGGCGGGATTGTACTCTGTAATGAGGGTTTTGATGTCATCCAGTTTATTTCGTAATCCTCGACAGTTCCAAGATATAAAGGAACCTACCATTTAAGGAGGTGGAGTGTCTCCGTTTATGATCCCAATCATTTTGTTGTCGATGGGATCATCAATTTCTTCATCAGATGGATGAAGTTTAACAATTTCGGAATCTTTTTCAGTACTTAAAAGGTTAAAAGGGTTGGATGTTTTCTGTAAAGATGTATTTTCTCTTGCTGATTTTAGTTTTAAGGCTTGAAGTGCTTTTGAACGGGCAACAGTTTTTGTTGGCGAGATTGCTCTTTTTTTGCTAGGTTCTCTTGTTTTAGTAGGTTCTTTAGTATTTAATGTAGTTGGCAATGAATTTAATCCAGGTATTGTTGTTTGTGTTGCTATACTTTGAAAGGTTTTTTGTACTGTAGATGCATATGATGTTCCAGGTTTCGGAGTTCTTGACTCAACGATTTTACGTGCTTCAGGGTAGGACAAATTTTGATATACTTTCACGGATTGAATTTCTTTTTCGAACACCCATTTCATACAAGATCTTGAATATGATGGGTGGTTTTCTTGGCAATTTACGCAATGAGGTGGTCCAGTGCAATCATCACTGTTGTGTCCAACAATTCCACATCGAGCGCAGGTGTCGAGGCCACGACAGGAGATTTTCGTATGTCCGAACCTCTGGCATTTAAAACACCTTCGAGGATTCGGGACGAAAGCACGGACAGGGCAGCTTAAGTACGCTGCTTTGATTCTATCGGGTAATTTCGGTGAATCAAAGGTTAAAATGAGGTGTTTGGTTGGCATTTTCACCCCATCTCGAAGTATAGATATTCGTTTAACAGAACATACGTTTTCATTACGTAAATTGTCAAGTATTTCATCTTCAGAAACGTATAGCAAATCCGGTTCAGATATAACGCCCTGGCACGTATTAAGGATTGGATTGGATTGGATTTTGTGGCATTGTGTCCTCTTGGGACATATTATGCCAAACTCAAAATAAAAAATAAAATATATAATATAGCAAGAAAGTAAGGTGAGTCAAAATGTAATGAATGAATACTACATAAAATTATATGTGATGGATAAAACCAATGTCATGTAAAAAGTTAAAAATATTTGGATGAGGATTCTCTCCAATCATGTCTTCTAAAGTCAAGTTATAAGAATTAAAATGTATCAGTCGTTGCCTATTAAAATGAGAACAGTCAATTAAAATGTGTTTTACTGTTAGTGGGCAAATGCAGTAATTACAAATGGGATGATCTTCTCCGAGGAGGAGGTGTCTATGGGTGATCCTAGTGTGTCCAATACGGAGACGTGTTAGTATTACCTGCTGCCGTCTTTGATCTGGTGACTGCCATTGCGTTATATTTGGTTTAATAAAGTGAAGTTTGTTCTCGGTTTGTTCTTTCCAATCGTTCTGCCATTTTTCTTCTGAAAATTTATAAATTAATGATTTTAAGTCGCGATAAGGAATGGTATGGTCAATGTTATTTACGGCCGATTTGGCGGCTTTGTCGACAGTCTCGTTTCCTGCTATCCCAACATGAGATGGAATCCAACAAAATATTATATTAAAATTTTTGATTGAGAGATGATAAATTCTTTTTAATGATTGGATTGGATTGGATATGATTTTGTGGCATTGAGTCCTCTTGGGACATATTATGCCAAACTCAAGATAAAAAAATCAAATATATAGTATAACAAGAAAGTGAGGTGAGTCAAAACGTAATGAATGAATACTATATAAAATTATATGTGATGGATAAAACCAATGTCATGTAAAAAGCTAAAAATATTTGGATGAGGATTCTCTCCAACCATGTCTTCTAGAGTCAAGGTAAATGAATTAAAATGTATAAGTCGTTGCATATTAAAATGAGAACATTCAATTAAAATATGTTTTACTGTTAGTGGGCAAATGCAGTAATTACATATAGGATGATCTTCTCCGAGGAGGAGGTGTCTATGGGTGATCCTGGTATGTCCAATACGGAGACGTGTTAATATGACATTTTGACTTCGTAAAGGTAGTGGTTTCCATGGAGTAATATTTCGTTTAATAGCATGGAGTTTGTTACCCGTTTGTACGTTCCATTCGTTCTGCCATTTGTCTTCTAAAAATTTGTAAATGATAGATTTCAAGTCAAGATAAGGGATGGTATGGCTAATATAATTTACGGCCGATTTCGCGGCTTTGTCCACAATTTCATTTCCAGATATCCCAACATGAGATGGGATCCAAGACAATACCAAGTTAAAATCTTTGGATGAAAGATGATAAATTATTTTTAATGACTCTAAAACAATGGGATGACTGTCATGATCGGGATGTTTCAATGATTGTAAAACGCTTAATGAATCTGTAAAAATAATACATTTTTTATGAGAATGATCAGATATATATTCCAATGCTTTATATATGGCCATGATTTCAGAAGTAAAAACAGAACATGAAGAATGAAGTTTAAAATTGTGAACAGAGTGATTAATAGTGAACGCAGCTCCAACATAGTTTGCCCTATTCGATCCGTCCGTGTAAACTTGTATAAAATTTGTGTATTTTTGTATATGGTTTTGAAAAAGCTGTTTGTAAATAATATCAGAGGTATCTGTTTTATTAAAATTTTGGAACGGGTTTTGAAATTCAAAAAAATGATTAAACCAAGGAGAGAAAGAATACAGTTTTTTCTGGGTGACGACAAGTGAAGATATTTCGGATCCGTCCATTAAATCCAGCATTCTTAAATGAAATGTAGGGATGAAGGATGTTTTAGCTTGATATAGGCGTTTTAAATAAGGACTGTGATGAATGGTATGCAATGGGTGATGAGGGGTTGAGGTAATTCTAAAATAGTACTCTAGTGATAACAACTGTCGTCTTAAGTCCAGGGAAGGTTCAAAAGAATCTACATACAAGCTGTTAACGGGTGAAGTTCTAAAGGCACCAGAACATAAACGCAAAGCTGTGTGATGGATAGTGTTCAGTGTTTGTAGAGCAGATTTTCTGGCTGAGCCATACACCACGCAGCCGTAATCTAATTTAGATCTTATTAATGATCTATATATTTTTAGAAGACAAGTTCGATCAGATCCCCATGATAATTTTGATAAAACCCGTAATATATTAAGAGCCTTTTCGCAGCGTTTGCGTAGATTTAAAATATGCGGTTGAAAAGTCAACTTCTTGTCAAATATGATACCTAAAAATTTAAAATTGTCCACAACATTAATTAAAATATCTTTGAAGAATATTTCAGGGTCAAGATGAAGATTACGTATTCTGCAGAAATGAACACATGCAGTTTTTGAAGGTGAAAAGGGCACGTATTAAGAGTTCTATGGGAGGTAACAGAAACAGTAAAGGAACCAAGTGAACTAGTTTTAGATAGGATTTGTGCTTGCGTTTCTGATGATACCTCAATAAGTAGGTCACCAGAACGAAGTTTTTTTAGAGATTTAATAGTACCGATAAAGGATTGAACAGTTTTATGAATGAGAAAAGGAGATATTGATTGAAATGAAAGCTGAGGTGCAATAATTTGATTGTTGTATTCCAGTAATTTTACAATAAAGAAGCGAGCGTTGGAAAGAGTCATAACAGTTTGTTGCTCCCTCGTAGAGGGAGAAGAATTTAAAGAAATAGAAGTCATAATAAATTTGGAAAAAAGTTCAGACGCCGACAACACCACCCACCACGGAGTCCAACGAGGGGATACAGATTCCTGTATCAGTGTTAGTCGAGTCCATACGCTAACAGTTACCCCTGTGGCAGACACCACCTTTAACGCGTTGCTCAGTGGGTAACCGATCGCTTGATCCCTAGCCGATGACGAAGTTCAATCGACCAGCCGATTGGTGTACACGGGACCAATGTATACCTCCCGTTTACCTGAAGCTAGGGCCGAAGCAATGTATTGGGTCAGTATATCGCCCCTCAACTGCCAGGATCCCCTTTTCCAGGGACACGGGTCTCCACGTACGGCAAACACGTGGGTGATATAATCCCCAAGAGGAGCTGAAGGCACAGACTGGCGAAAAGCTTCTCAAGGGGAGCCCTCACCTCCGAAAAGGCAACCACAACGAGGGAGGAAGAAAAAGCAAAAAGCTAAGGGTAGAGGAGAAGTAGAACGAAAAGGAGGGAAGATCACTCAGGTACCCCGGGGTCGTGAAGCCCGTACAAACCTAAAGAAGGAATGCCCCTGGGGGCCTGCAATAGGTCGGAACCAACTTACTGCAATAGGTCGGAACCAACTTACTGTATTAGGTCGGAACCAACTTACTGTATTAGGTCGGAACCAACTTACTGTATTAGGTCGGAACCAACTTACTGTAATAGGTCGGAACCAACTTACTGTAATAGGTCGGAACCAACTTACTGTAATAGGTCGGAACCAACTTACTGTAATAGGTCGGAACCAACTTAATATAAAAGGTCGGAACCAACTTACTGTAATAGGTCGGAACCAACTTACTGTAATAGGTCGGAACCAACTTACTGTATTAGGTCGGAACCAACTTACTGTATTAGGTCGGAACCAACTTACTGTATTAGGTCGGAACCAACTTACTGTATTAGGTCGGAACCAACTTACTGTAATAGGTCGGAACCAACTTACTGTAATAGGTCGGAACCAACTTACTGTAATAGGTCGGAACCAACTTACTGTAATAGGTCGGAACCAACTTACTGTAATAGGTCGGAACCAACTTACTGTAATAGGTCGGAACCAACTTAATATAAAAGGTCGGAACCAACTTACTGTAATAGGTCGGAACCAACTTACTGTAATAGGTCGGAACCAACTTACTGTAATAGGTTGGAACCAACTTACTGTAAAAGGTCGGAACCAACTTACTGTAATAGGTCGGAACCAACTTACTGTAATAGATTGGATTGGATTTGATTTTGTGGCATTGAGTCCTCTTGGGACATATTATGCCAAACTCAAAATAAAAAATAAAATATATAATACAGCAAGAAAGTGAGGTGAGTCAAAATGTAATAAAATTAATACTATATACAATTATATATGATAAATAAACCCAAAATGTCATGCAAAAAGCTAAAAATATTTGGATGAGGATTCTCTCCAATCATATCTTCTAAAGTCAAGTTATAAGAATTAAAATGTATCAGTCGTTGCCTATTAAAATGAGAACATTCAATTAAAATGTGTTTTACTGTTAGTGGGCAAATGCAGTAATTACAAATGGGATGATCTTCTCCGAGGAGGAGGTGTCTTTGGGTGATCCTAGTGTGTCTAATACGGAGACGTGTTAGTATTACTTGCTGTCTTCTTAAAGGTGGAGACTGCCATTGAGTTATACTTGGTTTTAAAAGGTGGAGTTTGTTTTCGATTTGATCGTTCCATTGGTTCTGCCATTTTTCCTCTAAAAATTTGTAAATTAATGATTTTAAGTCGCGACAAGGAATGGTATGGTCAATGTTATTTACGGCCGATTTGGCGGCTCTGTCGACAGTCTCGTTTCCCGCTATCCCAACATGAGATGGAATCCAACAAAATATTATATTAAAATTTTTGGATGAGAGATGATAAATTATTTTTAATGACTCTAAAACAATGGGATGACTGTCATGATCAGGATGTTTCAATGACTGTAAAACGCTTAATGAATCTGTGAAAATGATACATTTTTTATGACAATGATCAGATATATTTTCTAATGCTTTAAAAATGGCCATTATTTCAGCAGTAAAAACAGAACATGAAGAATGAAGTTTAAAACTGTGAATGGAATCATTAATAGTGAACGCAGCTCCAACGTAGTTTGCCCTTTTAGACCCGTCCGTATAAATATGTATAAAATTAGAGTATTTTTCCAAATGCTTTAGAAAGAGTTGTTGGTAAATAATATCAGAGGTATCTGCTTTATAAAAATCTTGGAAAGGGTTTTGAAATTCAAAATCATGATTAAACCAAGGAGAGAAATAATAAAGTTTTTTCTGGGTGACGTGAAGTGAAGAAATTTCGGATCCGTCCATTAAATCCAGCATTCTTAAATGAAATGTAGGGATGAAGGATGTTTTTGCTTGATAAAGGCGTTTTAAATATGGACTGTGATGAATGGTATGCAATGGGTGATGCGGTATTGAAGAAATTCTAAAATAATATTCCAAGGACAACGACTGTCGCCTTAGGTCCAGGGAAGGTTCATAAGAGTCTACATACAAGCTTCCTACAGGTGAAGTCCTAAAGGCCCCAGAACATAAACGTAAAGCTGTGTGGTGGATGGTGTTCAGAGTTTGAAGAGCAGATTTTCTTGCTGAACCATACACCACGCAGCCGTAGTCCAATTTAGATCGTATTAAAGCTCTATATATTTTCAAAAGACAAGTACGGTCAGAGCCCCATGATAATTTCGATAAAACTCTTAATATGTTGAGGGCCTTTTCGCAACGTTTGCGTAGATTTAAAATATGCGGTTGAAAAGTCAACTTCTTGTCAAATATGATACCTAAAAATTTAAAATTGTCCACAACATTAATTAAAATATCTTTGAAAAATATTTCAGGGTCAAGATGAAGATTACGCTTTTTGCAAAAATGAACACAAGCGGTTTTAGAAGGTGAAAAACTGAAACCATTTTCATTAGTCCAATGTGTGATTTTATTTACTGCCTGTTGAAGTTGTCTCTCTATTAAACGAATGTCTTTAGCTGCGCATGAAATTTGCAGATCGTCAACATAAATAAGACCTTTTACAGACGGAGGCAAATTAGAAACAATATCATTAATCTTTAAAATAAATAGAGTCACACTTAAAACACTGCCTTGTGGCACCCCCTCCTCTTGAATAAAAATATCGGATAAAATCGATCCAATCCTTACTTTAAAATACCTTTTCTCTAAGAAATTTTGGATAAAAATAGGCAGATTTCCTCTGATGTCATTTTTAAAAATGTCTTTTAAAATTCCATGTCTCCACGTTCGATCATAAGCTTTTTCGATGTCGAAGAAAATTGAGACGAGATGTTTATTTTCTACAAATGCATTTCTGATTTCAGATTCGAAAGCAACAAGATTGTCAATAGTGGATCTACTTTTTCTGAAACCACTTTGAAGTGGAGAGAGACATTTATCTATTTCTAAAACATACATTAGCCTTGCGTTGACCATCTTTTCAAGAACTTTGCATACGCAGCTTGTCAAGGCTATTGGACGGTAGTTCGAAGGATTCTTGGGGTCTTTGTTCGGTTTCAGTATGGGTATTATAGTAGCATATCGCCATGACTGCGGAAAAGTGTGCTCGGTCCAAATTCTGTTATAAAATTTCAGGAGATAATTTAAAGAACTATTGGATAAATGTTTGAGCATGATGTAACTTATATTATCTGGGCCAGGGGTTGATTTGTGAACTAAGGATAAAGCCTTTGTCAATTCGGGAAAAGTAAAATCATAATTATACGATAGTATACGGTTTGAGGTAAAATTAACTTTATTCTTTTCAGATGCGACTTTAATTTTCTTAAAACTTTCAGTGTAGTTGTTGGAGCTGGATATTTCGGAAAGACATGAAGCAATTGTGTTTGCTATGTCTTTGGGTGCCGATAGTATTACATTATTATTTTCAAGAATAGAAATCTGTCTATTTGGGTAAACACCAGAAATTCTTTTAATCCTGTTCCATAATTGTTTACTTGTGACTTTACTATTTATGTTATTGATATAATTCATCCAAGAATCCCTCTTACTACGTCGTTGTATTTTTCGAAAGGCAGCTTTTGTGTTTTTATAAAAAATATAGTTTTCACTCGTCGGGTATCTATTGAAGATATTCCAGGCTTTCCTCTGTTTCCGATAGGCATCGCTACAATCCTCATTCCACCACGGTTTCTTTTGTTTTTTAGGCCTATTAATAACTTTTTTAATGGAAGCGTCAGCACTTGCTATAATTATATCTGTTACTTTTAAAGTTACTTCATCGATGTCACCAATTTCTACTGCGTTTGAAATATCTGCGAGGCTAGTAAAAAGTGGCCAGTTGGCAGTTTCAAAAATATAGTTGGATTGGCTGTCAGTGTGAGGTTGGTATTGGCCTGCATATTTTAGTTTAATTGGATAATGATCGCTATTATAAAGGTAAGGATCCACAGAAAAAGTCCAAAATGGCAAAATTAAAGGAGTGCAAATTGCCAGATCTATTGAATGGTAAGTAAGTGACGGTGAGTGAAAGTAAGTAGGTTGGCCATCATTCATAATACATAAATCATTATCTGTTATTACTTTTTCAATTTGCTTGCCTCTAGAATTAATATCTGAACTGCCCCAGAGAATATGATGGCCATTTAGGTCACCAAGTATGATGAATGGTTGCGGAAGTTGATCTATTATATTATTTAAGTCAGAAGTGGCGATATGGGTATTAGGAGGTAGGTATAAGTTACATATTGTAATTAGAATATTGACATGAAGTCTTACAGCAACAGCTTGGAGATTTGTTTTGAGATTAATTTGAGTAACTGGCAAGTCATGGGAGGCAAGCAAAGCAACACCTCCACATGCTCTTTGGCCATCATCGTAATCTTTTCTGAATATAGTGAAATGACGAATGTTAGTGGTATCATTGTTTCTTAAATAGGTCTCCTGGAGGGCGATTGCAGCTGGCTTGTGTTTATTTATGATGTCTTTTACATCATCAATCTTTTGACGAAAACCCCGGCAATTCCAGGAAAGAAAGGAAGCCATAAAAATAAAGTATAAAAGAAAAGGAAAAACTACTTGTGCTTTCTCGTCCTAGGACGATGTTTGTCTTGCCTAGGATCCTTCTTGAACTGGTGCGGCAAAGTCTCCAATTCCTCATCTTCTATAGAGGAAATATCGCTTTCACTGTTATAGAGATTAATGAGGTCACTAGTGGAAGGATTAGTTATCACGTTTTTGTATGAAACGACGGGCTGAAGAGATGTTTGAGATGAACTTTTTGGAATTTTAATGTTATTTTGTTCTGATGATATGGCTCTTTTTAAAGAAGTATTTGTAGGTCGATTTGGTTGGTTTATGATTTTTGTATTCGATGAGGTTGTAGCTGTTGCTTTAGAGAAAGAAGGCGTTTTAGGTTGGTTTGTTGAAATTTTATGTTGGTCAGATGGTTTAAACATAGTTTCATCGGTTTGAGTTCCGTTGGTTTTGAAGGTCTTTTTAACTATTGAAGAGTATGATATTCCAGGTTTAGGGGTGCGATCATTTACAATTTTTCGTGCTTCGGGAAATGAAATGTTTTGTTGGACTTTTATTGTTTGAATTTCCTTTTCTGTTTGAAATTTAGGGCAAGACCTGGCAAAAGCTGGATGTTCACCTTTGCAGTTGACACAGCAAAGGGATGATGTAGTACAGACATCGGTCTTATGTTCTGTACTACAGCATTTCGCACAGGTTTCTTTGCCACGGCAAGCAAGGAAAGAGTGGCCGAATCTTTGGCATTTGAAACAACGGACTGGATTTGGTATGAAAGGTCTAACTGGGCAATTCATATATGCTATTTTTACGTGTTTTGGAATGCTTGGTGTATTGAAAGTTATTATTACGTGTTTGGTGGGTATTCTTTGGCCATTTCTTGATATAGTTATTCTTTTTACATTAATTGCAGATTGATTGGATAGGGATTCTAAGATATCCTGCTCAGTATCATGGACTAAATCAGGTTCAGATATTACTCCTCTAGATGAATTTAAAGTTTTGTGAGGTGTAACATTGACTTCTATTGGACCGATGAGTTTAATTTTTGTGATGTTTAATGCCTGTGTTCTATTTGAAACCTCTACGAGTACATCTCCTGCAAGGTTTTTTTTTATGGTTTTAGTTTCTCCTACCATTCCTAATATTGTTTTATGAATTAAAATTGCAGATATATTTTTAAGATTTCCCTCATTACTTTTTATTATAAAAAATTTGTGTTCTGTTAAATTATTTTCAATATTTTTACTAGATATGTGCTCCACTGAAGGAGAAGTTGTTTTTTGGTTATCCATGTTAGAAAAAGAGGTGTTCAGTCCCCGGCGGCACCACCCACCATGGAGTCCAACGAGGGGATACAGGTTCCTGCACCGGTGCTAGCCAGGAACTATACGGACCCAACTCACCTCTATGACTGCCCTAAGGAGCTAGTTAGTGAGCGGGTCCTTAGCCCAAGCAGGGTATTCCCACCAGCCGATTAATGTACTGGGACCATAGTACACTTCCTGTTTATTCGAAGCAGGAGCCGAAGCAATGTATTGGGGCGTTATGTTGTCCCTCAATCACCAGGATCACCCTTTCCGAAGACACAGGTCTCCACGCACGGCAAACACGTGGGTGATATAATCCCCAAGAGGAGCTAAAGGCACAGACTGGCGAAAAGCTTCTCAAGGGGAGCCCTCACCTCCGAAAAGGCAACCACAACGAGGGAGGAAGAAAAAGCAAAAAGCTAAGGGTAGAGGAGAAGCAGAGCGAAAGGGAGGGAAGATCACTCAGGTACCCCGGGGTTGTGAAGCCCGTACAAACCTAAAGAAGGAATGCCCCTGGGGGCAGGATAAGAATGCTGTTTAAAGAATCTGATGAAAGACGACGAAGCATATAATATGTGATTCCGTCCGGCCCAGGACTGGTGTTATGGGCTTGAGATAACGCCTTCTTCAATTCAAACATCATAAGCTCACAGTTATAGGAGAGGTTTATTCTGCTCTTAAAATTAAGAAGTGTTCGTTCAGCTCGACTCTTTGTCGCTTGAAAAGCAGGACGGTAAGAGTCGGAGCTCGACACTAGTGCAAAAGCCTCTCCAATGACGTTGGCAATGTCATGTGGAGATGAGTATACAGCAGCCGTGGTTTCTAATATCGGAATGGTCGATTCTCGATATAGACCATTGGCTGCTTTCACTTTCCTCCACAACTGCTTGCTTGATGTTGAGGATGTTATTGAGGAGACGTATCTAATCCAAGATTCTCTCTGGCTCTGACGTCTCACCTTGCGAGCAAAGGCCTTGGCGTTTTTAAATGCGACCAGGTTGGTAGTAGTCGGGTACCTCCGAAATATATCCCACAGCTTCTTTTGTCTCTTGTAAGCAGTTTGGCATTCGATGTTCCACCATGGCTTACATATACTGCGTGGTTGAGAGGAACGTTTGGGAATGGTTATATCAGCAGCCTTAATAATTGCGTCGGTGACATTGCTGACAGCGATGTTAATGTCATCCATGTTAACCATTGTTTCCGTAACGACGGCTAGTTGTGAAAATGTAACCCAGTCCGCTCGATGATATAAGTAGGTAGGTGGTTGGTGCACTCTGACACTACTATCATGCGAGACGAAAAGGGGGAAGTGATCGCTGTTATGCAAATCACTCCCTACTACGAGATTCAACAACGGAAGGAGCGTTGGAGAACAAATAGCTAAGTCAACTGAATGGAAAGTTCTCGTGGGTTCGTGAAAGTGCGTTTTCTCGTCGTTATTGAGCAAACAGAGAGCGTGATCTGTTATCAACTCTTTTCAATCTGTTGCCCTCGACGGTTCGCACTATCACTTCCCCACAGGGTACTATGACGATTCAGGTCACCAAGCAGAATAAAAGGGACTGGAAGCTGAAATATCAGGCCATTTAGTTCCTCTTGTGTAATGACAACATGTGGTGGCAGGTATAGGCAGCAGACTGTAACAAGAGAATGAATATGTATTCTTACGGCTACAGCCTGTAAAGATGTGCGAAGTGTAACTATAGTGCTGGGAAAATCGTGTGAAGTTAAAATGCACACACCTCCAGACACTGTAGTACCAGCATCATGATCTTTTCTAATGCAACTATACCTGCGTATCTTGCATGTGTGGGAGGGCTTCAAGAAAGTTTCCTGAAGAGCCACACACGCTGGATGGTAAGAAGATACAATCGTTTTTATGTCATCTATTTTAGATCGGAAACCACGACAGTTCCATGAGACAAAGGAAGTAATTTTGTTTCAAAGGGGAATTAGATTCACGACGAATCTACTTCTATATCTGCGTCGTCCTCCGAAAAATCCGACGCATGGAGTCTTAGTTCTAATTCTTCAGCCGCATGCCGAAGTAGATGTTTAGAAGTTTTTTGTAAGTTTTTTATATGTTTAGAACTTTTATGCTTTGTAGTAGAGCCATCAGTTTTAGGTCTTTTAAGTGTATGTTTGGTTTGATCCTTCGATATTGGAATTTGAGAATTAGCGTCGGTATTTTTTGAGGATGTGGCAGATGATTGTTTGGCGGATTGCTTAGGTGAGTTAGATTTGGAAGTTGAAATATTGTTTTTGGAAGGTGATGAATTTTTATTGGATGTAATGACTGCTGAAGAAGGTTCTGTTTGTGTGGCTATGGTATGATATGTTTTTTTAATTATTGTATAATATGATATTCCTGTTTTAGGGGTTCGAGAATCTACTATTTTTCGGGCCTCGGGATAAGAAATTTTTTGTGCAATCTTCACAGATTGAATTTCTTTCTCGAGAACCCATTTCGGACAGGTCCTGGAAAATGAGGGATGGTCTCCTCCACAGTTAACGCAATGAGCCGTAGCGGAGCAGCCGTCACTCTCGTGACCCACATCACCGCAACGGGCACATTTCATCTGGCTGCGACAGGAGATTTTCGAATGTCCGAAACTCTGGCAGCCGAAACAGCGCAGAGGATTCGGGACATAAGCTCGGACTGGGCAGCTCAGATATGCGGCTGTGATTCGCGTCGGCAGGGTTGGTGTGTCGAGCGTCAATATCAAATGTTTGGTGGGAAGGATCTTCCCATCACGACGTATAGTAATACGACGAACACCAACTACATGCTGATCACGAATATTTTCCAGGATTTCTTCTTCTGGAGAAAAAAGAAAGTCCGGTTCGGAGATCACGCCACGTGAGGTATTTAATGAAAAATGAGGAGAAACAGTAACAGTAAAAGAACCAAGAGTTTTTGCGTTAGATAATAAATTTGCCTGTGTTTCAGTTGAGACTTCGACCAGAAGATCCCCGGAACGAAGTTTTTTAAGAGATTTAATATTGCCTATAAAAGATTGGAATGTTTTATGGATCAAGAACGGTGAAACAGAAGAAAAAGAGTTTTGTATGGGGTTTGAACTAAGAGAGTTGTTAACCAGTTTAACTAAGAAAAAACGAGCATTAGAAATGTTAATTTTCATTTGTTGCTCCCCTCGAGGGGGAGAAGAATTTGTAGCATTTTCCATCATAGAAAAAGAGATATTATTCGGTCACCGACAGCACCACCCACCACGGAGTCCAACAAGGATTGGATTGGATTGGATGTGGTTTTGTGGCATTGAGTCCTCTTGGGACATATTATGCCAAACTCAAGATAAAAAGTCTAGTATATATAGTCTAATAATAAAATGGAATGAGTGATGTCGTAATAAAATTAATACTATATACAATTATATATGATAAATAAACCCAATGTCATGTAAAAAGCTAAAAATATTTGGATGAGGATTCTCCCCAATCATGTCTTCTAAAGTCAAGGTATAAGAATTAAAATATTTAAGACGTTGATAATTAAAATGAGAACATTCTATTAAAATATGTTTTACCGTTAGTGGACAAATACAATGATTACAAATAGGATGATCTTCTCCAAGGAGGAGGTGTCTGTGGGTTATACGAGTATGTCCAATACGGAGGCGTGTCAATATAACATTTTGTCTTCTTATAGGTAGCGATTTCCATTCAGATATAATTGGTTTTATAGCATGGAGTTTGTTTTCAGTTTCTTCATTCCATTCGTTTTGCCATTTGTCTTGTAAAAATGTGTAAATGATAGATTTTAGGTCACGATAAGGAATGGTATGATTAAAATTATTTACGGCCGATTTGGCGGCTTTGTCAACTAATTCATTTCCAGATATCCCAACATGAGATGGGATCCAACAAAATAACAAGTTAAAATTTTTGGATGAGAGATGATAAATTCTTTTTAATGACTCTAAAACAACAGGATGACTGGAATGATCAGGATGTTTCAATGACTGTAAAACACTTAATGAATCTGTAAAAATAATACATTTTTTATGAGAATGTTCCGATATATATTCTAATGCTTTAAATATGGCCATGATTTCAGAGGTAAAAACAGAACATGAAGAATGAAGTTTAAAACTGTGAACAGAGTGATTAATAGTGAACGCAGCTCCAACATAGTTAGCCCTTTTAGATCCGTCGGTATAAATATGAATGAAATTAGAGTATTTTTCTGTATGGTTTTGAAAGAGTTGTTTGTAAATAATATCAGATGTATCTGCCTTATAAAAATCTTTGAAGGGGTTTTGAAATACAAAATTATGATTAAACCAAGGAGAGAAATAATAAAGTTTTTTCTGGGTGACGACAAGTGAAGATATTTCGGATCCGTCCATTAAATCCAGCATTCTTAAATGGAATGTAGGGATGAAGGATGTTTTTGCTTGATAAAGGCGTTTTAAATATGGACTATGATGAATGGTATGCAATGGGTGATGAGGTATTGAGGAAATTCTAAAATAATATTCTAAGGACAACAACTGTCGCCTTAAGTCCAGAGAAGGTTCAAAGGTGTCCACATACAAGCTTCTTACAGGTGAAGTCCTAAAGGCCCCAGAACATAAACGTAAAGCTGCGTGGTGGATAGTGTTCAGAGTTTGAAGAGCAGATTTTCTTGCTGAACCATACACCACGCAGCCGTAGTCCAATTTAGATCGAATTAAAGCTCTATAAATTTTAAAAAGGCAAGTTCGATCAGATCCCCATGATAATTTTGATAAAACCCGTAAAATGTTAAGAGCTTTTTCGCAACGTTTGCGTAAATTTAAAATATGCGGTTGAAAAGTCAACTTCTTGTCAAATATGATACCTAAAAATTTAAAATTGTCCACAACATTAATTAAAATATCTTTGAAAAATATTTCAGGGTCAAGATGAAGATTTCGCTTTTTACAAAAATGAACGCAAGCGGTTTTAGAAGGTGAAAAACTGAAACCATTTTCGTTAGTCCAATGAGTGATTTTGTTAACTGCCTGTTGAAGTTGTCTCTCTATTAAACGAATGTCTTTAGCTGCGCATGAAATTTGCAGATCGTCAAAGTAAATAAGACCTTTCACCGATGGAGGCAATTGAGAAACGATATTGTTAATTTTTAAAATAAATAAAGTTACACTTAAAACACTGCCTTGTGGTACTCCCTCCTCTTGTATAAAAACATCCGAAAAAATAGATCCAATCCTTACCTTAAAATATCTTTTTTGTAAAAAGTTTTGAATAAAAATAGGCAGATTTCCTCTTATGTCATAGTTAAAAATATCCTTTAAAATTCCATGTCGCCATGTTCGATCATAGGCCTTTTCTATATCGAAAAAAATTGAGACAAGATGTTTATTTTGAACGAACGCATTTCTAATTTCAGTCTCCAGAGCAACCAAATTGTCAACAGTGGATCGACCCTTTCGGAAACCACTTTGAAGTGGAGAGAGACATTTATCTGTTTCTAAAATAAAAACTAATCTCGCGTTGATCATCTTCTCTAAAATTTTGCATAGGCAGCTTGTCAGGGCTATTGGACGGTAGTTTGAGGGGTTCTTGGGGTCTTTATGCGGTTTCAGGATGGGTATTATGGTAGCATATCTCCATGAATGCGGAAAAGTGTGCTCGTTCCAAATTCTGTTATAAAATTTCAGGAGATTATTTAGAGAACTATTTGAGAGATGTTTGAGCATAACGTAACTAATATTATCTGGGCCAGGAGTTGATTTGTGAACTAAGGATAAAGCCTTTGTCAATTCGGAAAAAGTAAAATCACAATTATATGATAATATACGGTTTGAACTAAAATTAACTTTATTCTTTTCAGATGCAATTTTAATCTTTTTAAAACTTTCAGAGTAGTTATTGGATTGGATTGGATTGGATTGGATTTGTGGCATTGGGTCCTCTTGGGACATATTATGCCAAACTCAAGATAAAAAATCAAATATATAATATAATAAAAAAGTGAAATGAATCAAAACATAATGTATGAATACTATGTAAAATTATATGTGATATATAAAACCAATGTCATGTAAAAAGCTAAAAATATTTGGATGAGGATTCTCCCCAACCATGTCTTCTAAAGTCAAGGTAAAAGAATTAAAATATTTAAGGCGTTGATAATTAAAATGAGAACATTCTATTAAAATGTGTTTCACCGTAAGTGGACATATACAATAATTACAAATTGGGTGATCTTCTCCGAGGAGGAGGTGTCTATGGGTGATCCTAGTATGTCCAATGCGGAGGCGTGCTATTATTACCTGCTGTCTTCTTAAAGGTGGTGACTGCCATTGAGTTATATTAGGTTTAATAGCGTGTAGTTTGTTCTCAGTTTGATCACTCCATTCGCTCTGCCATTTCTCTTCTAAAAACTTGTAAATACTGTTTTTTAAGTCACGATAAGGGATGGCATGGTTAATGTTATTTACTGCTGATTTGGCGGCTTGGTCAACTATTTCATTTCCTGATATCCCAACATGAGATGGGATCCAACAAAATAACAAGTTAAAATTTTTGGATGAAAGATGATAAATTATTTTCAGTGACTCTAAAATAATGGGATGACTGTCATGATCAGGATGTTTCAATGACTCTAAAACGCTTAATGAATCTATGAAAATGATACATTTCTTATGACAATGATCCGATATATTTTCTAATGCTTTATATATGGCCATGATTTCAGCGGTAAAAACAGAACATGAAGGATGAAGTTTAAAACTATGAAGAGAGTCATTAATAGTGAACGCAGCTCCAACATAATTTGCCCTTTTAGATCCGTCCGTGTAAACTTGTATGAAATTTGAGTACTTTTCTATATGCTTTTGAAATAGTTGTTTGTATACAACATCAGAGGTATCTGCTTTATAGAAATTTTGGAACGGGTTTTGAAATTGAAAATCTTGACTAAACCAAGGAGAGAAATAATAAAGTTTTTTCTGGGTGACGTCAAGTGAGGAAAGTTCGGATCCGTTCATCAGATCCAGCATTCTCAAGTGGAATGTAGGGATGAAGGATGTTTTTGCTTGATAAAGGCGTTTTAAATATGGGCTGTGATGAATGGTATGCAATGGGTGATGAGGTATTGAGGAAATTCTAAAATAATATTCTAAGGACAACAACTGTCGCCTTAAGTCTAAAGAAGGTTCAGACGAGTCTACATATAAGCTGCTTATGGGTGATGTTCTGAAGGCACCAGAACATAAACGCAAAGCTGTGTGGTGAACAGTGTTCAGAGTTTGAAGAGCAGATTTTCTCGCTGAACCATACACCACGCAACCGTAATCTAATTTTGATCGTATTAGGGCTCTATATATTTTTAAAAGACAATTACGATCAGATCCCCATGATAATTTCGATAAAACTCTTAATATGTTGAGGGCCTTTTCACAACGTTTGCGTAAATTTAAAATATGCGGTTGAAAAGTCAACTTCTTGTCAAATATGATGCCTAAAAATTTAAAATTGTCCACAACATTAATTAAAATATCTTTGAAGAATATTTCAGGGTCAAGATGAAGATTCCGTTTTTTACAAAAATGAACACACGCGGTTTTGGAAGATGAGAAACTGAAACCATTTTCGTTAGTCCAATGAGTGATTTTGTTAACGGCCTGTTGAAGTTGTCTTTCAATTAAACGAATGTCTTTAGCTGCGCATGAAATTTGCAGATCGTCAACGTAAATAAGACCTTTCACTGATGGAGGCAATTGAGAAACAATATCATTAATTTTTAAAATAAATAAAGTAACACTTAAAACACTGCCCTGTGGCACTCCCTCTTCTTGAATAAAAACATCGGATAAAATCGATCCAATCCTTATTTTAAAATACCTTTTCTCTAAGAAATTTTGGATAAAAATAGGCAGATTTCCTCTTATGTCATTTTTAAAAATGTCTTTTAAAATCCCATGTCTCCACGTTCGATCGTAAGCTTTTTCGATGTCGAAGAAAATCGAGACGAGGTGTTTATTTTCAACAAATGCATTTCTGATTTCCGACTCGAAAGCGACTAGATTGTCAATAGTTGAACGATTTTTCCTGAAGCCACTTTGAAGTGGGGAGAGACATTTATCTTTTTCTAATATATACATTAACCGCGCGTTGACCATCTTTTCTAAAATTTTGCATAAGCAACTTGTTAGGGCTATTGGACGGTAGTTCGAAGGATTCTTGGGGTCTTTATTTGGTTTCAGTATGGGTATTATAGTAGCATACCTCCAAGAGAGCGGAAAAGTATGCTCGGTCCAAATTCTGTTGTAAAATTTCAGGAGATGATTTAGAGAACTCTTTGATAGATGTTTGAGCATGATGTAACTAATATTATCTGGGCCAGGAGTTGATTTGTGAACTGAAGATAAAGATTTTGTCAGTTCCGAAAAAGTAAAATCACAATTATATGAAAATATACGGTTTGAAGTAAAATTAACTTTATTCTTTTCAGATGCAATTTTAATTTTCTTAAAACTTTCAGAGTAGTTACTGGAGCTGGATATTTCGGAAAGGCATGAACCAATTGTGTTTGCTATGTCTTTGGGTGCCGATAGTATTTGGTTGTTATGTTCTAGGATAGGAATTTGCCTATTGGGGTAAACACCGGAAATTCTTTTAATCCTATTCCATAATTGTTTACTTGTAATTTTACTATTGATACTATTGACATAATTCGTCCAAGAATCCCTCTGACTACGTCTTTGTATTTTTCGAAATGCTGCTTTTGCTTTTTTATAAAATATAAAGTTTTCACTTGTTGGATATCTATTAAAGATATTCCAGGCTTTCCTTTGCTTCCGATACGCATCGCTACATTCCTCATTCCACCAAGGTTTCTTTTGTTTTTTAGGCGCATTTCTGACTTTTTTAATTGAGGCGTCAGCACTAGCTATAATTATGTCTCTTATCTTTGAATTGACTTCATCGATGTCACCAGTTTCTACTGTGTTAGAAATATCTGCCAGGCTAGTAAAGAGTGGCCAGTTGGCAGTTTGAAAGATGTAGTTAGTTTGGTTGACAGAGTGAGGTTGGTATTGTGTGTGGCCTTCATATTTTAGTTTAATAGGATAATGGTCACTATTGTAGAGGTAAGGATCGACGGAAAAGGTCCAAAATGGTAAAATTGAAGGAGTGCAAATTGCCAGATCTATTGAATGGTAAGTAAGTGAAGGTGAGTGAAAATAAGTAGGTTGGCCGTTATTCATAATACATAAATCATTATCTGTTATTATTTTTTCGATTTGTTTGCCTCTACGATTAATGTCTGAACTGCCCCAGAGAATATGATGGCCATTTAGGTCACCAAGTATGATGAATGGTTGCGGAAGTTGATCTATTAAATTATTGAAGTCAGAAGTGGCGATACGGGTGTTAGGAGGTAGGTATAAATTGCATATTGTAATTAAGATATTGACATGAAGTCTTACAGCAACACCTTGTAAGTTTGTTTGAAGGTTAATTTGAGTGGCTGGAAAGTCATGGGATGTAAGTAGTGCGACACCTCCACATGCTCTTTGTCCTTCATCGTGATCTTTTCTAAATATACTGAAATGACGAATGTTGGTGGAATCATTGTTTCTTAAATACGTCTCCTGGAGGGCGATTGCAGCTGGATTGTGTATATTTATGATGTTTTTTACATCATCAATTTTTTGACGAAAACCCCGGCAGTTCCAGGAAAGAAAGGAAGCCATAAAAATAAAATTTAAAAGAAAAGAAAAAACTATTTGTGTTTTCTCGTCCTAGGACGAGATCTGTCTTGTCGAAGATCCTTCTTGGACTTGGGTGGCGAAGTCTCCAAGCCGTCACTCTCTACAGAGGAAATATCACTTTCGGTGTTGTATAGATTTATGAGGTCACTGGTATTAGGATTAGCTATCAAGTTTCTGGATGTAACATCAGGCTGAAGAGAGGTTTGAGAAGTACTTTTAGCTATTTTAATATTACTTTGTTCAGATGATATGGCTCTTTTTAAAGAAGTATTTATAGATCGGTTTGGTTGATTTATCTGTTTGGTATTTAATGAGGTTGTAGCTGATGCTTTAGAAAAAAGAGGCGTTATAGGTAGGTTCATTGAAGTTTTATGTTGTGCAGATGGCTTAAAAATAGTTACATCGGTTTGAGTTCCGTTAGTTTTGAAAGTTTTTTTTACTATTGAAGAGTAAGAAATTCCAGGTTTTGGGGTGCGATCATTAACAATTTTTCGTGCCTCCGGAAATGAAATGTTTTGCTGAACTTTTACTGTCTGAATTTCTTTCTCGGTTTGAAATTTAGGGCAAGACCTGGCAAAAGCTGGATGTTCACCTTTGCAGTTTACACAGCAAAGGGATGATGTAGTACAGACATCGGTCTTATGTTCTGTACTACAGCATTTCGCACAGGTTTCTTTGCCACGGCAAGCAAGGAAAGAGTGGCCGAATCTCTGACATTTGAAACAGCGAACTGGGTTAGGAATGAAAGGTCGTACTGGGCAGTTAATATAGGCTATTTTTACATGTTTTGGTATGCTTGGTGTATTAAAAGTTAATATTAAATGTTTTGTGGGTATTCTTTGACCATTTCTTGAAATAAGGATTCTTTTTACAGTAATTACAGATTGGTTGGACAGGGTTTCTAAGATGTCTTGTTCGGTGTCATGTACTAAATCGGATTCTGAAATTACGCCTCTTGATGAATTTAAGGTTTTGTGGGGTGTAACAGTCACCTCTATTGAACCGACAGATTTAATTTTTTGGATGTTTAATGCCTGTGATCTATTTAAAACTTCAACAAGTACATCTCCTGCTAGGGTTTTTTTTATGTTTTTAGTTTCTCCTACCATTCCCAGTATAGTTTTATGGAGTAAGATTGCAGATATATTTTTTAGATTTCCGGTGTTACTTTTGATAATAAAAAATTTTTCTTGACATATATTGTTTTCATTTGATTTTATACAAAGTTGCTCCACTGAAGGAGAAGTTGAATTTGGGTTTTCCATGTTTGAAAAAGATATATTCAGTCCCCAGCGGCACCACCCACCATGGAGTCCAACGAGGGGATACAGGTTCCTGTACCGGTGCTAGCCAGGGACTATACGGACCTAACTCACCCCTATGACTGCCCTAAGGAGCTAGTTGGTGAGCAGGTCCTTAGTCCTAGCAGGATATACCCACCAGCCGATCAATGTACTGGGACCAAAGTACACCGCCTGTTTATTCGAAGCAGGAGCCGAAGCAATGTATTGGGGCGTTATGTTGTCCCTCAATCACCAGGATCACCTTTTCCGAAGACACAGGTCTCCACGCACGGCAAACACGTGGGTGATATAATCCCCAAGAGGAGCTGAAAGCACAGACTGGCGAAAAGCTTCTCAAGGGGAGCCCTCACCTCCGAAAAGGCAACCACAATGAGGGAGGAAGAAAAAGCAAAAAGCAGAAGCGTAGAGGAGGAGAAAAACGAAAGGGAGAAAAGATCACTCGGGTACCCCGGGGTTGTGAAGCCCGTACAAACCTAAAGAAGGAATGCCCCTGGGGGCGGAGTCCAACAAGGAGATGCAGACAACTGTATCGGTGCTAATCGGCGACTATACGCGCACGGCGCACCCCTGAGACAGCCTCCACCCTTAGCGAGGTGTCCAGTAAGTGGCCGATTGCTTAGCCCTAGCCAAAAAACGACCAGCCGATTGATGAGCACGGGACCAATGCACACCACCCGTTTACCTGAAGCCGGGGCCGAAGCAGTGTATTGGGTCAGTATATCGTCCCTCAACTGCCAGGATCCCCTTTTTCCAGGGACACGGGTATCCACGCACGGCAAACACGTGGGTGATATAATCCCCAAGAGGAGCTGAAAGCACAGACTGGCGAAAAGCTTCTCAAGGGGAGCCCTCACCTCCGGAGAGGCAACCACAACGAGGGAGGAAGAAAAAGCAAAAAGCAGAAGGGTAGAGGAGGAGAAGAACGAAAGGGAGAAAAGATCACTCAGGTACCCCGGGGTTGTGAAGCCCGTACAAACCTAAAGAAGGAATGCCCCTGGGGGCGCAACCACAATGAGGGAGGAAGAAAAAGCAAAAAGCAGAAGGGTAGAGGAGGAGAAGAACGAAAGGGAGAAAAGATCACTCAGGTACCCCGGGGTTGTGAAGCCCGTACAAACCTAAAGAAGGAATGCCCCTGTGGGCCAAGAGCTAAAGGGTGTTCTGGGGAGTCTGATGATAGACATTCAAGGACACTTTTGGAGTCGGTATAGATTATGAATTTGCCGTTCCCGAGTTGAGAAATGTGTTGCAGTGCTTCATATATCGCATGAAATTCGGCTGTAAATACAGAAAATACATGGGGTAGTGAAAAACTCACAGTGGTCGAACCACACACAAAGGCTGAGCCAACATGCTGTGTGGTTTTCGAGCCATCTGTGTAGACATCTGTGTATTCCCTGTAGTTAAAGCGATGTGCAGCAAAAAGGTGACGGAAAATGATAGTACTGGTGTTAGATTTTTCATAACCTTGGAACGGGCGCAATTGTGAAAAATTTGGATGGTTCCAAGGTGAATATGGGTAAAACACACGCTCAGAAACGGTTGTTGTTTTCTAAGATGTATGAACGAGGGCATTCCGAATGCGTAAACTAAAATGTGGGATGACTGATGGGCGATTGATAAAAAGACGATCAGAAGAGGTATTTAAAAGTAAGTCATTGAGTGGATGGTTGGTTGGTTGGTTGGTTGGTTTTTTATGGCACAAGGGCCAGATTTGGCCATGCTGCGCCAAACAATAACTAGTTCGTTATTAGTTGTTAATCAGAACGAGTTAAAAATCCATGTAATAGAATTCAGTACAATTGTGAATGAGTTATAGTCGATATGAAAACTAAATATAGTTTAAGAAACCAATGTCAGTAAGAAATAAAAATAAATTCTTATGATATGGGTCCATCAACAAGTCTGTTAAGCTAATACGGGAGCTACTAAATCTGTTTAGTCTGTGATAATTAAAATTTGGGCATTCTGTCAAGATGTGCTTTATGGAAAAAAGACTATTGCATGATGAGCATGAAGGAGCAGGTTCTCCCAGCAGTAAATGTCTATGGGTAAAAAAGGAATGTCCAATTCGGAGCCTTGTTAGTTTTACGTGATGATTTCTATTTAAGTTTGTTTTGCTGAATCCCTTTATAGATGGTTGAATATCATGAAGTTTATTATGATTTTCTAAATCCCATGTGGTTTGCCAAGATGAATTTAAGGCATGGACTAAAACTCTATCAATGTCGTCAATCGGGACATTAGCATTTATAATTGATGTTGCGTTTTTGGCTGCCAAATCAGCTTTCTCATTGCCCCGGATTCCTACATGCCCAGGGATCCAACAAAAGAATATCTGAAAGTCGTTTTCTGTTAATGTTAAGAACAAATTCATTGCTTTTAAAACCAAGGGATGACTTTTATTTGTATAGTTTAATAAGGATTCGATGCTGCTTTTAGAATCGGTATACAATATCCAGTTTTTATTAGTGTGTGTAGAAATTGTTTTTAAAGCTAAAATTATTGCGTAGATTTCTGAAGTAAAGACGCTGCAGCAACCATGCAATTTTCTGGCAATGGTTGTATGCTCAAAAACAGCCGCGGCTCCAACATTTGTCCCGTTCTTAGATCCATCAGTAAAAACTGTTTTAAAAGATGAATATTTGTTTCTATGGGAATGAAATAATTGTAAATATATGGTATCAGGGGTTGATGATTTGTTAAAATGTGAAAAATCATTCATGGTAAGTAAATTTTTATCATTCCAAGGTGGAGGTTCGTTTTCTCTAGGAAAAATTCCCAGATCGTCAACGTTTAAAGAATTCATTATAGTTCGAACTCTAAAACCAAATGATGGTATGAATGAAGGTTTTAATGAGTAATGACTTCCAAATTTAGGGTTAGTTACTCTATTATGCAATGGATGGAAAGGGTTGGCTTTAATCTTAAAATAGTATTTTAAAGTAAGTTTATCACGTCGAAATCTTAAACCCGGCTCGCCTGTCATTATATATAAACTCTGGACTGGAGAAGTGCGGAAAGCACCGAGAGACAATCGAAGGCCTTGGTGGTGAATAGTATCCAGAGCTTGAAGAACAGATTTAGCAGCAGATCCATATATTACACTCCCATAATCAAGTTTCGATCGAACAACTGCCTTGTAAATTTTTAAAATAGAAGTAAAATCAGCTCCCCAAGTAGAGTTACATAAAACCTTTAAAATGTTCAATGATTGGTTACATTTTCGTTTCAATACTTTGATGTGAGATCGAAAGGATAACTTCGAGTCAAAAATAATACCCAAAAATTTGGTTTCTGGAACTACTGGAATAACAGTTTCGTCAAGTAAAAGTTCTGGATCAGGAAAAAGTCCGCGTCTTCTAGTAAAATGAACACATACAGTCTTTTGCGAAGAAAAAACAAAACCATTTTCATTAGCCCACTTACTTACAGTTCTAATAGCCGTTTGGAGTTGTCTTTCAATAAAAGGTATGTTGATTCCAGAACAGAATATTTGAAAATCGTCTACA
Organism: Metellina segmentata; assembly: GCA_947359465.1. NCBI lineage: Eukaryota > Metazoa > Arthropoda > Arachnida > Araneae > Tetragnathidae > Metellina > Metellina segmentata. The sequence continues at coordinate 95,385,923 of OX375882.1, forward strand.
AAAAGCGTTCCATGCACATATGGAGGAAGTTGTTTAATAATACCGTTGATTTTAATAATAAAAAGTATCACGCTTAGAACGCTTCCTTGGGGAACACCCTCTTCCTGTGGAAAGTCATCCGATAAAATATTATTAATGCGAACGCTAAAGGTCCTTGTCAATAAAAAGTTTTGAATAAATAGTGGGAGATTTCCCCGAAGGCCCATTTCGTATAAGTCCCGCATTATGCCATATCGCCAAGTCCTATCATAAGCTTTCTCCATATCGAAGAATACAGATACTAGGTGCTTTTTTGTGACGAAAGCCTCTCTGATAGAGGATTCCAGCATTAAGGCATTATCGTTGGTGCTTCGTCCAAAACGGAATCCGCTTTGAAATTCCGATAAATGTTTTCCAGATTCAAGAACATGTATCAAACGAGCATTCACCATTCTTTCCATTACCTTGCAAATGCAACTTGTCAAGGCAATGGGTCGATAATTATTAGGGCTTTGAGGGTCCTTCCCAGGTTTTGGTATTGGAATAATTATAGCTTTATGCCAGGTTTTCGGAAAAACCTGCTCCGTCCAAATTCTATTATAAAGAAGTAAAATATTTCGTAATGAATCTTCATTGAGATGGGTCAACATGTCAAGATGTATATGATCAGGGCCCGGTGAAGTTGGGTGTGATTTTCTTAATGCGGTTTTTAGTTCAAGTATGGTAAAATCATGATTATAAGTTTTTTGAGCCGATGGTTGAAAGTTTAAAGTCTTGCGTTCTTCACGTCGTTTATAATTAATAAAATCTTGGGGGTAAGAGCTCTCATGCGATACCTTAGAAAAGGATTCTCCCAAGGTATCTGCAATTGATTTCACGTCTGAAACGACTTGTCCATTATGAAGTAAAAATGATACATTCGGTTTATGATATTTGCCGGTAATTTTTCGAACTTTGCCCCACAGCTGTTTTGATGATATGCGACTTTCAATTGAATTGATGAATTCTTGCCAGGATTCTCTTTGCCTTCGTCTCCTTAATTTTCGAGCTTCTGCTTTGGCACGTTTAAAGGCTATCAAATTCGAAGTAGTGGGATAACGTCTGAAAGTGTTCCATGCTTTTTTTTGCAATTTATAGGCTTGTGAGCATGCCTCATTCCACCAAGGCTTCCATAATTTTGGAATTTTCCCCGATGTTTTGGGGATAGTCACATCTGCTGCTTTAATCAAGGTGTTTGTAATTATTTCGACGGCATTATGTATGCTAGGTATCTTAACCATGTTGTCAGTAATGTTTGATTCAATCTGATATCGAGTCCAATCTGCCTTTTCAAATATATAACGCACAGGTAGTCTGGGAAATAAAATGTCATTGCAATTATATGATAAAACGATGGGAAAGTGATCGCTATTGTGCAGATCATTGTCAATCTTAAAGTCCCAAAATGGGAGCAATGTAGGTGAACATATTGCAAGGTCCAGGGTGTGAAAGGTTTGGGTCGGAGTATGGAAGTACGTATGACTGGAATCATTTAAAAGACAAAGACAATGGTCATCCATCAGTTTCTCGATTTGATGTCCTTTTGTGTTAAAATCATTACTTCCCCAAAGAGGGTTGTGTCCATTAAAGTCCCCTATGATGAAGTATGGAGACGGAAGTTGAGTTATTAAGTTATTTAGTTCCTGTTGGCTAACGCTTTCATTTGGGGGTAGATATATGCAGCAGATTGTTAGTAGAAATTTAATATGAAGTTGTATGGCTATTGCTTGAATTCTCGAATTTAATGAAATTCTTCTGGATGGAAAATTTTGCAAGGTCATCAGTGCCACGCCGCCAGAAGCACGTGCACCGTGAATGTAATCATTTCTTATTAAATTATAGTTTTTAACATTTATTTTGTTACTAGGCGCTAAATATGTTTCTTGAAGGGCTAGACAAACGGGGTTAAAATTATTTATTAGAGATTTAATATCCTCGATATGTGTACGAAAACCATGACAGTTCCAAGTTAAAAAATTAATGGTCATTTTATTCTTTAAAAATTTAAGAGCCCTTTTAAAGATTGTCTGAAATAAAGATTGGGAGTTTTTACTTAGAAAATTTTTTAAAAGATCTAGAACCCTTTCTAAAGAAGGCAGCGCTTTGATCAATGCTGTCCTCACCATCAAACTCCATGTCAGAGTCCGTGGAAGGGTGTAGATCTAACTCGGGATCCGGTATTTTTGTGGGATCTTTAGAGTTCTGGGGATGGGTAATTTTGTCTTTCTTATTTTGCTTTTTTTTAGTTTGGTCTATTGAGGTTGTAGGGTTTGGTTTGAAAATTTTTGTTGTTGGTCTGGTTCTTGGTTGCTGCAGGTTTGAGGGTTTATTTGTAAGTTTGTCGGTTGATTTTGGGCTTACGCTTTGGGATTGATGATTTGATTTGATTGGTTGAGATTTATCAGAAATTGAAATTATTTGCGTTTCGGCGTTTACTTTATTTGATGTAAAGTCTGAATTATATGTTTGGGTACTTATTGTATTACTAGTTTTAATAACGGATGCATAAGAGATATTAGGACGAGGTGTACGAGATTCCACCAATTTTCTAGCTTCGGGAAAAGAGAGATTTTTGGTGACTCGAATTGTCTGTATTTCCTTTTCTTGTATCCAACGAGGGCAAATTTTCGAATATGCAGCATGATCTCCCTGGCAATTTGCAGTGTTCGGATTCAGAGCATGTGGGACTGTCATGACCGGGCTTTGAGCAACGTGCACAGGTGGGAATTGATGCTCGACAAGCTGTTTTTGCATGTCCAAATCTTTGACATAGAAAGCATCGAAGGGGACTAGGAACGAAGGGTCTTACGTCGCAGCACAAGTAACCAGCTTTTATTTTATTTGGCATTACGGGGGAATCAAAGGTTAAAATAACATTTCTTGATGGAATATAATTTGCATCGCGTCTCATCATTATTCGTTTAGCTGCAATGACTTTCTGATCTTTCAATTCTGTCACAAATTCCTCGTCAGACACCATTAAGAGTTCTTGGGATGAAATTACTCCTCGGGTATAATTAAGTGTTTTGTGAGGAAATACTTTAATTTCGATTTCACCGAAGTTTTTAATATTTAATAATTTTGCTGATTGAATTTCCGATTTCGATTCAACTAACAGATCTCCAGATTTCAATTTTTTAACATTTTTTACTTCTCCGGCTGCATTTTTTATATATTTTTCTATAAGGAAAGGTGACATTTTTGTTAATTTACCGTATTCGTTGTGTATAATTAGAAATTTTGGAACTGATTTTTTTGGTTCAGAAATTACAGAACAATTAGACGTACAAGTTTCGATAACATCATTTGAGTGTTCGTTGCAAAGTTGTTTTGACGGATCTAAGCCTCCGTCGGGGCAAGAAGAAGTTAATGAATCCATAATGTATGAGAAAAGTTGTTCATTCTGGTGTGCCCCCGCCCACCATGGAGCCCAACCAGGGGAAACAGTATCCGGCAGTTGTCCAGCAACAGATCTCGGAACTGCTTCAGGGGTCACAGCCAGAATATAGTGCCGCAGTGTCGGGGTGTGGATCCGCCAGTTCGCCCAGGGCACCCCTAGCTACAGCACTAACCCAAAATGCCTAATATCATTCGAGTCCACCACGACAGAGGGACCAAACGCTCTGACGTGGTGAACCCCAGAGAAATTAGGTGAGCCGATTGACCAGAGCGGGCTCACTCCAGCCACCCGTCTACGCAGAAGCATGGACCAAAGGGCACGCATCAGGTGCCCCAGGACTCCACTTTCCCCCGATACGGGACGCCGCACACGGCAAACATGCGGGTCAGAAAAAACGTACTGACGTCTTTTTAAAAGCAACAAAATAAGAAAACAAATAAATGAAGATTTAAAACAAAAAAAAAACTTTTTTAAATACCTACAAGTACGAATGTGAGGTATTTCTCCATAAATTATTTCAATACAGTTTCCACAGTATTTTTTCGATTCGCAAGTCGTGAAATATGAAAATAAGAGGGGGTGGGGAGTAAAGTAGTGGGACGAAGATAGAGAAAGATCGCTTGGGTATCCCGGGAGCGCGACCCCCATGTTTACCAAAGAAAGTAAACCCCTGGGAAAGGAAAAGATCACTCAGGTACCCCGGGGTTGTGAAGCCCGTACAAACCTAAAGAAGGAATGCCCCTGGGGGCCATTTAGTGGATGACTGGTGTGAGATAAAATGCGGTAATAAAGTCTGAGAGACAACAACAGACGAGTGTAAGCCAAAGGAGGCTCGTGGCATACCACGTAAAGGCTTTTGACCGGTGAAGTGCGAAAAGCACCGGAACAGATTCTCAGTGCGGTGTGATGTATCGTATCGAGTCTTTTCAAAACAGATGGACGCGCAGAGTTGTATGCTGCACAGCCATAGTCCAATTTGGATCGAATAGTAGCTCGATATATGTCCAACATTGAGGATCGTTCCGCTCCCCAAGATGTATTCGAGAGAACTTTTAAAAGGTTCAGTTTTTTCATACACGATAGTCGCAAATGCTCGACGTGGGGTAGAAAGGTAAGTTTATGGTCAAAAATGACACCTAGAAACCTTACTCTTTCCACCACTGCGATCCTTGTACCACCAAGGTTGATTTCTGGATCAGGATGCAGATTCCGACGTCGGCAGAAATGCACGCAAGATGTTTTCTGTGCGGAAAAACTGAAACCATTTTCATCACTCCACCGGGTCAATCGAGAAACAGCCGTCTGTAGCTGTCTCTCGACAAACCGCATGTCTCTGCCTTGGCAGAAGATGTTGAGGTCGTCAACGTACAAATTTCCATGAACAGAAGGAGGTAACTGAGTGAGGATGTTATTAATTTTAATAGAGAATAGAGTTACACTTAGTACGCTTCCTTGAGGCACGCCCTCTTCTTGAATAAAAGTGTCTGAAAAAGTGGAACCAATACGGACCTGAAACTGTCGTACGGCGAGAAAGTTTTTAATAAAAATAGGCAAATGTCCTCGAAACCCAAGAGTATGAAGATCTTGTAGTATACCGTGTCGCCAAGTGCGATCATACGCCTTCTCCATATCAAAGAAAATTGATACTAAATGGTTCCGGCGCAGAAACGCACGGCGAACGTGGGTTTCGAGCATTAAGACATTGTCAATTGTTGAGCGGCCAGTCCTGAAACCACTCTGAAAAGGCGACAGAGCCTGAGTCGTCTCCAAGGTATAAACAAGACGCGAGTTTATCATCTTTTCAAACAGTTTGCAAATGCAGCTCGTAAGTGCTATAGGCCGATAGTTAGATGGGTTTTTAGGGTCCTTTCCTGGTTTGGGGAAAGGTATTACAATCGCACGCCTCCAAGACAATGGGAAAGTGTGTTCCTCCCATATGCGGTTATATATTCGCAAGAGGTTTCGAAGGGAGTGATGAGACAGATGCTGAATCATGATATAACTGATGCCATCAGGACCCGGTGCTGACATCCTGGTTTTTTGAAGGCATCTTGTCAATTCCCTATCCGTAAAAACACAATTATAGCTGAGTTCGGAACGGGTGTTGTAATTTAGGCGACGGGACTCCGCGCGGTATTTTGCGCGTGTAAAGGTGTTGGAATAACTATTCGCTGCGGAAGCGGAAGAGAAAGCGCGTGCGATGGCATTTGCTATCTCAACCGCCTCCGAGACAAGTTGACCATTTTCTTCGACAAATGATATTTGATGGTCGGAATATAGTCCCATTGCCTTTTGTACTCGGCTCCACAGTTGTTTAGAAGGAGTGGTGGATGTTATGCCGGATACATACCGTTTCCACGATTCCCGTTGGGTTTGACGGCGTATACGGCGTGCATTCGCTTTTGCCTTTTTAAAAGCGATGAGGTTTACAGTTGTGGGGTATCGACGAAAGACACCCCATGCCTTACGTTGTGTTTTAATAGCTGCAGTGCAATCTGTGTTCCACCAAGATTTGCAGTGTTTGTGAAAGGATGGAGATGTTTTTGGGATTGCTATATTCGCCGCTTTTATGATTACTTGGGTTATTTTTTGAACAACTTCATCAATGTTTCCCTCCACCATATGTTCAGTAATAATGGCCAGAGATGTAAAATTTGACCAGTCGGCTGCGTCATAAATGTAACGTGATGGACGGCTAACAGGATCATTTCCTCCGATATGAGTGACGAATATCGGGAAATGATCGCTGTTGCGCAAGTCACTTCCGACAAAAAAGGAAAAAACAGAAGAAGAGCAGATGGCAAGGTCGATAGCGTGAAAGGTTCGAGATGGTTCGTGGAAGTAGGTAATTTCACCGTTGTTGAGCAGACAGAGACAGTGATCAGATATCAACTGTTCGATCTGTCGCCCACGGGTTTGGTTTGGTGGTTTTTTTATGACGCAAGGGCCAGAACTGGCCAAACTGCGCCAAACGTTGTCTAAATTAAAAGGTCTAAACCTTTAACGACGACTGTCGCCCACGGGAATTAGTATCCCTACTTCCCCATATCTCACTGTAAGCATTAAAATCACCAAGTATAATAAAAGGTACAGGTAGCTGATCCATTAAATCCTCAAGGCTCTGTTGTTGGATGGTCTGATTTGGTGGTAAATAGAGAGAGCATACGGTTATCATACGTCGTACTTGCACTCTGACAGCGACTGCTTGTAATGTCGTGTTTAGTGATAATGTAAGATATGGGTATGCATGGGAGGTGAAAAGTGCAACACCTCCTGAAGCAGTTCTATCATTGTGATCACTTCGAATGCAAGTATAATGACGGATCCTTGCTCTGTCAGTCGACTTCAAGTGTGTCTCTTGAAGTGCGACGCATGCGGGATTGTATTCTCTAATTAGGGCTTTAACCTCATCCAACTTATTGCGTAGGCCGCGACAGTTCCAGGATACAAAGGAAGTTATTGTTGTTTAGATGGTTTGTTAGATTTACCCTGTCCTGGAGTTTCCTCTTGGGTGGGTATTTCCATATCTGTGTCGGAGTCAGAGATATCCGACGCATGGAGACTTAACTCTACTTCTTCAGCTGCATGTCGAAGTAGATGTTTGGGGGTTTTAGTTAAATTTTCTAAATATTTTGAATTTTTATATTTGGTGGAACGGTTAGTCTTTGGTCGTTTAAGTGCTTTATATGTTGGTAAATGTATGGTTGGTTTTTTAATAGATGAATTGGAAACGGTTTTTACTGAGGACGTGCTTTATTTTGAATTGGAAGTTGAAGGATTTTTTTTGGATTTTTGGGGTTTTATGGCGCAAGGTCCAAAAGCGGACAAACTGCGCCAAACGCAAGATAAAAATAAATAAAATCAATGTAAATATAAAATTATTTAAATAAAAGGTAGATTTATGTCTTGCGCAACATGATACATGATTTATTTCGTCATAAAATGAATATAAAAAGTATTCATGAGGGAAAATAATACATCATGATCTGAAATAGTTTTTTTTTTTTTTTTTTTTATTAAAGCAGTCTGATGAACAATACAGTAAAACATTTAATAAACATATAAATAATAGATTATAAAAGTATTGTGATGGATAAAAGCGCTATATGAGATTTAAAAAACCAACTGAATGTAAAAATGCAAAAAGGTTTGAATGGGGATTTTCCCCAATCAAATCTCGCAGATTTAAAAAAGTACTTTTAAAAAATTTAAGACGTTGATAATTAAAAACAGGACAGACAATTAAAATATGATCTACAGTAAAAGGGGTGGAGCACGAATTACAATTTGGGACGCTCTCTCCCAGAAACAGATGATGATGAGTGAAACGAGTATGTCCAATACGAAGGCGAGTCAATTTGACGTCACTCCTTCGCATGGGTGCTGATGGCCATGGATGAATAAATGGTTTGATGGAATGGAGCTTATTGTGGATTTGAAGATCCCAACATTCTTGCCATAACGAATTCAAAGTTTCCTTTGTGGACATCTTGGTGTCAGTAAAAGGAACGGCCTGCTGCAGTGTAACGGAGGCTGCTTTCGCAGCACTGTCAGCAAGCTCATTACCTTTGATGTCCACGTGACTCGGGACCCAACAGAAAATAATATCAAAACCCCTGCTGTTCAACGTGCGTAAAATGGTAAATATATCCGACACGACAGAATGGCAAGTGATGGTATATTGCTCCAGTTGTTGTAAGACACTCATGCTGTCAGTGTATACACAGAAAGTACGGTGGTTGTAAGAATTCATATGCTGAAGAGCGTGATAAATTGCTACGGCCTCAGCAGTGTATACAGAGCAGGATCGATGTAGGCTATAACTGTATGTGCAGTCTTGAAAGACAATTCCACAGCCCACATATCCTATTCCTTTGGACCCATCAGTAAAAACTGGTTTGTAATTGTTGTATTGACAGCGGTGTAAATAATATAACTGTTGAAAAACAGCTGGAGCAGTGTCAGATTTATTGTATTTAGCGAAAGGGTTAAGAAACGTTATATGCGGTACATCCCAAGGTGGAAAGAGAAATGTATCGTTTATGTGGGTCACAACGTCACTTAGGTTCAAATCGTTGACAATAGCTTTTGTCCGTTCAAAGAAGGGACGTATATGAGTAGAACGGGCAAGATAAAGCCGATTCAAACCGGGGTCGAGAGACATGCTCTTCAAAGGATGAGATTGCGTCGATAAGATCTTAAAGTAATAATTAGCAGACAACTTCTTGCGCCGTAAGTCAAGAGGGATTTCATTACATACCACATAGAGACTCTGGACTGGTGATGTGCGAAATGCACCAGAACAAATTCTCAGAGCAGAATGGTGAACTGTGTCCAATTTCCGTAGAGCAGAGATATTCGCAGTCCCATACACAATGCTACCGTAGTCAATTCTAGACAAGATGAGAGACCGATACACTCGGAGCAGTGAGACACGATCCGCTCCCCAAGATGTGTTTGATAACACCCTGAGGATGTTTAATATTTTCTCACACTTCCCTCGCAAATATAATATATGTGGAAGAAAGGTGAGTCTACGGTCAAATATTACTCCGAGGAATTTTATGTCATTGACTACGGGTATTAAAATATTGCGAATGTGTATTTGTGGATCTGGATGTAGACCCCGTTTCCGACAGAAATGGACACATCTACTCTTACTTGTGGATAATGTATGGCCGTTCTGATCACACCACTTGACAAGATTGTTGACAGCTGTCTGAAGTTGTCGCTCGATCAATCGCATATCTGATCCCTGGCATGATATCTGCAAATCATCGACATATAATGAAGCATGAATTGATGGAGGAAGTGCATGAAGTATGTTGCTGATATGAATAATGAAAAGGGTGACACTTAATACAGATCCCTGAGGATTGGGGATTGGGATTTGGGATTTTATGGCGCAAGGTCCAAAAACGGACAAGCTGCGCCAAACGCAAGATAAAAATTATCAAAGTGAATGTAAATATAAAAGAGTTGTAATAAATGATAGATGTTAGTCTTGCGCAAGTTAATTAAAATGCCTTGATCAAAACATATAGATCAAATGGTAAAAAAAAAATATATATATATATAATTATAGAAAGGTATGATATAAATATGGTGATGGAAAAAAGTACTATATGAGATTTAAGAACCCAATGATACTTAAAAAAGGGAAAAGATTTGGATGAGGGTTTTCCCCAATAAGATCGTTCAAATTTAAAATCAATGTTTTAAAAAATTTTAAACGATGAGAATTAAAATTAGGGCAGTCAATTAAAATGTGTTTGACGGTAAAATCTAATGAGCATGTATGACAAAAAGATGGACTCTCGCCCAACAAAAGATGACGATGAGTGAATCGTGTGTGCCCGATGCGAAGGCGAGTCAGTTTGACATCCGTCCCTCGCATTCGGGCAGATGGCCACAAATTAATAAATGGTTTGATTGCATGTACAGATCCCTGAGGAACTCCCTCAGACTGAATAAAATGATCTGATAAAATATTTCCAACACGTACTCTAAAGAGTCTCGAGGATAAAAAATTCTGAATAAAAAGGGGTAAGTTACCTTTGAAACCAAAATCAAACATATTTCGAAGGATACCGTATCGCCATGTACGGTCGTATGCCTTCTCAATGTCGAAGAAGATAGAAACTAAGTGATTCCTTCGCACAAAGGCATTACGAATTTGCCGTTCGAGATAGATGGTATTATCAAGAGTGGATCTACCTTTACGGAAGCCACTCTGGTGCGGAGGGATGCACTTGTTTTTCTCCAGTACATAAACGAGACGGGCATTGACCATACGTTCCAGGGTTTTACATAGGCAGCTCGTTAAGGCAATTGGACGATAGCTCAGAGGATCTTTTGGGTCCTTTCCAGGCTTCGGGATCGGAATCACGATGCTTTCTTGCCAGGAATTGGGAAATTTTCCTTCATTCCAGATTCGGTTAAAAAGGATAAGAATGCTGTTTAAAGAATCTGATGAAAGATGACGAAGCATATAATATGTGATTCCGTCCGGCCCAGGACTGGTGTTATGGGCTTGAGATAACGCCTTCTTCAATTCAAACATCATAAGCTCACAGTTATAGGAGAGGTTTATTCTGCTCTTAAAATTAAGAAGTGTTCGTTCAGCTCGACTCTTTGTCGTTTGAAAAGCAGGACGGTAAGAGTCGGAGCTCGACACTAGTGCAAAAGCCTCTCCAATGACGTTGGCAATGTCACGTGGAGATGAGTATACAGCAGCCGTGGTTTCTAATATCGGAATGGTCGATTCTCGATATAGACCATTGGCTGCTTTCACTTTCCTCCACAACTGCTTGCTTGATGTTGAGGATGTTATTGAGGAGACGTATCTAATCCAAGATTCTCTCTGGCTCTGACGTCTCACCTTGCGAGCAAAGGCCTTGGCGTTTTTAAATGCGACCAGGTTGGTAGTAGTCGGGTACCTCCGAAATATATCCCACAGCTTCTTTTGTCTCTTGTAAGCAGTTTGGCATTCGATGTTCCACCATGGCTTACATATACTGCGTGGTTGAGAGGAACGTTTGGGAATGGTTATATCAGCAGCCTTAATAATTGCGTCGGTGACATTGTTGACAGCGATGTTGGATTGGATTGGATTGGATTTGGTTTTATGGCATTGAGTCCTCTTGAGACATATTATGCCAAACTCAAGATAAAAAGTTTAGTATATATAGTCTATTAATAAAATAGAATGAGTGATGTCATAATAAAATGAGAACTATATAAAATTATACGTGATATATAAAACCTATGTCATATAAGAAGTTAAAAATATTTGGATGAGGATTCTCACCAATTATCTCTTCTAAAACCAATGAATAAGAATTAAAATGTTTAAGTCGTAGCCTATTAAAATGAGAACATTCTATTAAAATATGTTTTACAGTTAGTGGACAAATACAATGATTACAAATAGGATGATCTTCTCCGAGGAGGAGGTGTCTGTGGGTGATCCTAGTATGTCCAATACGGAGGCGCGTCATTATTACTTGCTGCCTTCTTAAAGGTAGCGATTTCCAGTTAGATATACTTGGTTTGATAGAGTGAAGTTTATTCTCCGACTGTTCGTTCCATTCTTTCTGCCATTTGTCTTCTAAAAATGTGCAAATGAAAGGTTTTATGTCACGATAAGGGATAGTATGATTAAAATTATTTACGGCCGATTTGGCGGCTTTGTCAGCAATTTCATTTCCCGATATCCCAACATGAGATGGGATCCAACAGAATAACAAGTTAAAATTTTTGGATGAAAGATGATAAATTTTTTTCAGTGACTCTAAAACCATGGGATGACTGTCATGATCAGGATGTTTCAATGACTCTAAAACGCTTAATGAATCAGTGAAAATGATATATTTTTTATGAACATGATCAGTAATGTTTTCTAATGCTTTATATATGGCCATGATTTCAGAGGTAAAAACAGAACATGAAGAATGAAGTTTAAAACTGTGAACAGAGTTATTAATAGTGAACGCAGCTCCAACATAGTTTGCCCTTTTAGATCCGTCCGTATAAATATGTATAAAATTAGAGTATTGTTCTATGTGCTTTTGAAACAGTTGTTTGTAAATAATATCAGAGGTATCTGCTTTATAAAAATCTTGGAAAGGGTTTTGAAATTCAAAATCATGATTAAACCAAGGAGAGAAATAATAAAGTTTTTTCTGGGTTACGACAAGTGAACAAAGTTATTGAGCTCGTCGTTATTGAGCAAACAGAGAGCGTGATCTGTTATCAACTCTTTTCAATCTGTTGCCCTCGACGGTTCGCACTATCACTTCCCCACAGGGTACTATGACCATTCAGGTCACCAAGCAGAATAAAAGGGACTGGAAGCTGAAATATCAGGCCATTTAGTTCCTCTTGTGTAATGACAACATGTGGTGGCAGGTATAGGCAGCAGACTGTAACAAGAGAATGAATGTGTATTCTTACGGCTACAGCCTGTAAAGATGTGCGAAGTGTAACTATAGTGCTGGGAAAATCGTGTGAAGTTAAAATGCACACACCTCCAGACACTGTAGTACCAGCATCATGATCTTTTCTAATGCAACTATACCTGCGTATCTTGCATGTGTGGGAGGGCTTCAAGAAAGTTTCCTGAAGAGCCACACACGCTGGATGGTAAGAAGATACAATCGTTTTTATGTCATCTATTTTAGATCGGAAACCACGACAGTTCCATGAGACAAAGGAAGTAATTTTGTTTAAAAGGGGAATTAGATTCACGACGAATCTACTTCTATGTCTGCGTCGTCCTCCGAAAAATCCGACGCATGGAGTCTTAGTTCTAATTCTTCAGCCGCATGCCGAAGTAGATGTTTAGAAGTTTTTTGTAAGTTTTTTATATGTTTAGAACTTTTATGCTTTGTAGTAGAGCCATCAGTTTTAGGTCTTTTAAGTGTATGTTTGGTTTGATCCTTCGATATTGGAATTTGAGAATTAGCGTCGGTATTTTTTGAGGATGTGGCAGATGATTGTTTGGCGGATTGATTAGGTGAGTTAGATTTGGAAGTTGAAATATTGTTTTTGGAAGGTGATGAGTTTTTATTGGATGTAATGACTGCTGAAGAAGGTTCTGTTTGTGTGGCTATGGTATGATATGTTTTTTTAACTATTGTTGAATATGATATTCCTGTTTTGGGGGTTCGAGAATCTACTATTTTTCGGGCCTCGGGATAAGAAATTTTTTGTGCAATCTTCACAGATTGAATTTCTTTCTCGAGAACCCATTTAGGACAGGTCCTGGAAAATGAGGGATGGTTTCCTCCACAGTTAACGCAATGAGCCGAAGCGGAGCAGCCGTCACTCTCGTGACCCACATCACCGCAACGGGCACATTTCATCTGGCTGCGACAGGAGATTTTCGAATGTCCGAAACTCTGGCAGCCGAAGCAGCGAAGAGGATTCGGGACACAAGCTCGGACTGGGCAGCTCAGATATGCAGCTGTGATTCGTGTAGGCAGGGTTGGTGTGTCGAACGTCAATATTAAATGTTTCGTGGGAAGGATATTCCCATCACGACGTATTGTAATACGACGAACACCAACTACATGCTGATCACGAATATTTTCCAGGATTTCTTCTTCTGGAGAAAAAAGAAGGTCCGGTTCGGAGATCACGCCGCGTGAGGTATTGAGTGAAAAATGAGGAGATACAGCAACGGTAAAAGAACCAAGAGTGTTTGCGTTAGATAGTAAATTTGCCTGTGTTTCAGTTGAGACTTCGACCAGGAGATCCCCGGAACGAAGTTTTTTAATGGATTTAGTATTGCCTATAAAAGATTGAAATGTCTTATGAATCAAGAACGGTGAAACAGAAGAAAAAGAGTTTTGTATGGGGTTCGAACTAAGAGAGTAGTTAAGAAGTTTAACTAAGAAGAATCGAGCGTTTGAAATATTGATTTTCATTTGTTGCTCCCCTCGAGGGGGAGAAGAATTATTAGTATTTTCCATCATAGAAAAAAAGAGAGAAAATTCGGTCACCAACAGCACCACCCACCACGGAGTCCTACACGGGGATACAGACAACTGCACCGGCGCTTGTCGGTGACTATACGCGCACGGCGCACCCCTGAGACAGCCTCCACCCTTAGCGAGATGTCCAGTAAGTGGCCGATTGCTTAGCCCTAGCCGAAAATTGACCAGCCGATTGATGTACACGGGACCAATGCACACCTCCCGTTTACCTGAAGCGAGGGCCGAAGCAGTGTATTGGGTCTGTATATCGCCCCTCAACTACCAGGATCCCCTTTTCCAGGGACGCGGGTCTCCACGCACGGCAAACACGTGGGTGATATAATCCCCAAGAGGAGCTGAAAGCAACAGAGTGGCGAAAAGCTTCTCAAGGGGAGCCCTCACCTCCAAAGAGGCAACCACAACGAGGGAGGAAGAAAAAGCAAAAAGCGAAGGGTAGAGGAGGAGAAGAAGAACGAAAAGAGGGGAGATCACTCAGGTACCCCGGGGTTGTGAAGCCCGTACAAACCTAAAGAAGGAATGCCCCTGGGGGCTGGAAGTTGAAGAATGTTTTACATTTTTTGGTATATTAGGCTCTATTGTCCGAGTTGGTGCCAAAATTTTAGGTGGTTGAATATTTTGGTTGCACAAAGGATCAGTCATTGTGGCTACAGACTTGACAGATTTTGTGGAAGTTGCCGCAGCATATGAAACTCCAACTTTAGGAGTTCGAGATTCTATTATCCTACGGGCTTCCTGAAAAGAGATATTCTGAGTCACCCTAACTGTTTGCACTTCTTTTTCTAAGGTCCACTTTGAACATGATCTTGAGAATGCCGGATGATCCCCACTGCAGTTTACGCAATGAGGCGGCAATGTGCAGGTGTTACTGTCGTGAGCGATTCCACCACATCGAGAGCAGGTTTCGGCACCACGACAGGCAGTTTGGGAGTGTCCGAATCTCTGGCACTTGAAGCACCGTAGAGGATTTGGCACAAATACTCGAACAGGGCAACTCAGATAGGCAGCTTTTACTCGGGACGGCAAGGTAGGGGAATCTAAAGTTAAAATTAGGTGTTTAGTGGGGAAGATTGCCCCATCTCGACGTACAGTTATACGTCGAACACCGCAAACCTGCTCGTCACGAAGGTTTTCTAATATTTCTTCTTCAGATACAAACAAAAGATCAGCTTTGGATATGACACCTCGTGAAAAATTTAAAGAATTATGAGTGCTAACAGAAACAGAAAATGGGCCTATTGTATTAGTATTTGATAGAAGTTCTGCTTGTTTCTGTGTTGACACTTCAATTACAAGGTCTCCTGAGCGAAGTTTTTTTATAGTTTTAACGGTTCCCAGAAAAGATTCTATTGCTTTATTAATAAGAAAAGGCGAAACTGTAGTAAAGGATGGTTGTGGAAGGTTTTGATTTGAAATTGAACTCTACTTAATAACTTAATAATAAAAAATCGTGCATGTTTTAACGATGGTTTGACAAATTGTTGCTCCCTATTAAAGGGAGAAGATTTGGAGATATCATTATTCATGATTAAAAGGGTAAAGGGGTTCAGGCCGAGCAGCACCACCCACCACCGAGGGGATGCAAAACTGCACCGGTGTTAACACGACCCATACGGTCACGCATCATCTCTGTAGCAGACACCCCCTTTAACGTGCAGCCCAGTAGATGATCGATCGCTTGATCCCAAGCCGACGACGAAGTCCAATCGACCAGCCGATTGATGTACACGGGACCAATGCACACCTCCCGTTTATCTGAAGCGAGGGCCGAAGCAGTGTGTTGGGTCAGTATATCGTCCCTCAACTGCCAGGATCCCTTTTTCTAGGGACACGGGTCTCCACGTACTGCAAACACGTGGGTGATATTATCCCCAAGAGAAGCTGAAAGCACAAACGGGCGAAAAGCTTCTCAAGGGGAGCCCTCACCTCCGAAGAGGCAACCACAACGAGGGAGGAAGAAAAAGCAAAAAGCAAAGGGTAGAGGAGGAGAAGGACGAAAGGGAGATAAGGTCACTCAGGTACCCCGGGGTTGTGAAGCCCGTACAAACCTAAAGAAGGAATGCCCCTGGGGGCGGGTCCTCTTGGGATTGGATTGGATTGGAAATGATTTTCTGGCATTGAGTCCTCTTGGGACATATTATGCCAAACTCAAGATAAAAAAAAATCAAATATATAATATAATAAAAAAGTGAAATGAGTCAAAACATAATGAATGAATACTACATAAAATTATATGTGATGGGTAAAACCAAAATGTCATGTAAAAAGCTAAAAATATTTGGATAAGGATTCTCTCCGATCATGTCATCTAAAACCAAGGTATAAGAATTAAAATGCTTAAGTCGTTGCCTATTAAAATGAGAACATTCAATTAAAATGTGTTTAACTGTTAGTGGGCAAATGCAGTAATTACAAGTGGGATGATCTTCTCCGAGGAGGAGGTGTCTATGGGTGATCCTAGTATGTCCAATACGGAGACGTGTTAATATGACATTTTGTCTTCGTAAAGGTAGTGATTTCCATGGATTGGATTGGATTGGATTTGGTTTAGTGGCACTGAGTCCTCTTGGGACATATTATGCCAAACTCAAGATAAAAATCAGATACATAATATAATAATGAAATGAGACGAGTCAAAACATAATGTGTAAATACTATATGAAATTATATGTGATGGATAAAACCAATGTCGTGTAAAAAGCTAAAAATGTTTGGATTAGGATTCTCCCCAACCATGTCTTCTAAAGTCAAGGTATAAGAATTAAAATAATTAAAACGTTGATAATTAAAATGAGAACACTCTATTAAAATGTGTTTTACAGTTAGTGGGCAAATGCAGTAATTACAAATGGGATGATCTTCTTCGAGGAGGAGGTGCCTATGAGTTATACGCGTATGACCAATACGGAGTCGAGTTAGCATTACCTGCTGTCGTCTTAAAGCTGGTGACTGCCATAGAGTAATATTTGGTTTTATAGCATGGAGTTTGTTTTCAGTTTCTTCATTCCATTCGTTTTGCCATTTGTTTTGTAAAAATGTGTAAATGATAGATTTTAGGTCACGATAAGGAATGGTATGATTAAAATTATTTACGGCCGATTTGGCGGCTTTGTCAACTAATTCATTTCCAGATATCCCAACATGAGATGGGATCCAAGAAAATACCAAGTTAAAATCTTTGGATGAAAGATGATAAATTCTTTTTAATGACTCTAAAACAATGGGATGACTGTCATGATCGGGATGTTTCAATGATTGTAAAACGCTTAATGAATGGGTCCTCTTGGGACATATTATGCCAAACTCAAGATAAAAAATCAAATATATAATATAACAAGATTGGATTGGATTTGGTTTTGTGGCATTGGGTCCTCTTGGGACATATTATGCCAAACTCAAGATAAAAATAAAATATATAATAATGCAAGAAAGTGAAGTGAGTCAAAATGTAATGAATGAATACTACATAAAATTATATGTGATGGATAAAACCAAAAAAATGTCATGTAAAAAGTTAAAAATATTTAGATGAGTATTCTCTCCGACCATGTCTTCTAGAGTCAAAGTAAATGAATTCTCGACCGACTCCTCGTCCACCTCATGCATTTAGGAGAAAGATTCTATTTTTTAGGATTGGATTGGATCTGGTTTAGTGGCACTGAGTCCCCTTGGGACATATTATGCCAAACTCAAGATAAAAATCAGATACATAATATAATAATGAAATGAGATGAGTCAAAACATAATGTGTAAATACTATATGAAATTATATGTGATGGATAAAACCAATGTCGTGTAAAAAGCTAAAAATATTTGGATGAGGATTCTCCCCAACCATGTCTTCTAAAGTCAAGGTATAAGAATTAAAATATTTAAGACGTTGATAATTAAAATGAGAACACTCTATTAAAATGTGTTTTACAGTTAGTGGGCAAATGCAGTAATTACAAATGGGATGATCTTCTCCGAGGAGGAGGTGCCTATGAGTTATACGCGTATGACCAATACGGAGTCGAGTTAGCATTACCTGCTGTCGTCTTAAAGCTGGTGACTGCCATTGAGTTATATTTGGTTTTATAGCATGGAGTTTGTTTTCAGTTTTTTCATTCCATTCGTTTTGCCATTTGTCTTGTAAAAATGTGTAAATGATAGATTTTAGGTCACGATAAGGAATGGTATGATTAAAATTATTTACGGCCGATTTGGCGGCCTGGTCAACTATTTCATTTCCCGATATCCCAACATGAGATGGGATCCAACAAAATAACAAGTTAAAATTTTTGGATGAAAGATGATTGGATTGGATTGGATTGGATTTGGTTTTATGGCATTGAGTCCTCTAGGGACATATTATGCCAAACTCAAGATAAAAAGTTTAGTATATATAGTCTATTAATAAAATAGAATGAGTGATGTCATAATAAAATGAGAACTATATAAAATTATACGTGATATATAAAACCAATGTCATATAAGAAGCTAAAAATATTTGGATGAGGATTGGATTGGATTGGATTTGGTTTTATGGCATTGAGTCCTCTTGGGACATATTATGCCAAACTCAAGATAAAAAGTTTAGTATATATAGTCTATTAATAAAATAGAATGAGTGATGTCATAATAAAATGAGAACTATATAAAATTATACGTGATATATAAAACCTATGTCATATAAGAAGTTAAAAATATTTGGATGATTGGATTGGATTGGATGATTTTATGGCATTGAGTCCTCATGGGACATATTATGCCAAACTCAAGATAAAAAATCAGATATATAATATTGTAATAAAGTGAAATGAGTCAAAACACTATGAATAAATACTATATACAATTATATGTGATGGATAAAACCAATGTCATGTAAAAAGCTAAAAATATTTGCATGAGGATTCTCTCCGATCATGTCATCTAAAACCAAGGTATAAGAATTAAAATGTTTAAGTCGTTGCCTATTAAAATGAGAGCATTCTACTAAAATGTGTTTTACGGTTAGTGGACAGATACAGTAATTGCAGATGGGATGATCTTCTCCGAGGAGGAGGTGTCTATGTGTTATGCGAGTGTGTCCAATACGAAGGCGTGTCAAGATAACATTTTGTCTTCTTAAGGGTAGCGGTTTCCAGTCAGATATATTTGGTTTTAAAGCATGAAGTTTGTTATCGGTTTGTTCATTCCATTCGTTTTGCCATTTTGTTTTTAAAAATTTGTAAATGCAAGATTTTAAGTCGTGATAAGGAATGGTATGACTAATATGATTTACTGCCGATTTGGCGGCTTGGTCAACAATTTCATTTCCTGCAATCCCAACATGGGATGGGATCCAACAAAATAGTAAGTTAAAATTCCTGGATGAAAGATGATAAACTCTTTTCAGTGATTCTAAAATAATGGGATGACTGTCATGATCAGGATGTTTCAATGATTGTAAAACACTTAATGAATCTGTGAAAATGATACATTTTTTATGACAATGATCAGATATATTTTCTAATGCTTTAAAAATGGCCATTATTTCAGCAGTAAAAACAGAACATGAAGAATGAAGTTTAAAACTGTGAATGGAATCATTAATAGTGAACGCAGCTCCAACGTAGTTTGCCCTTTTAGACCCGTCCGTATAAATATGTATAAAATTAGAGTATTTTTCCAAATGCTTTAGAAAGAGTTGTTTGTAAATAATATCAGAGGTATCTGCTTTATAAAAATCTTGGAAAGGGTTTTGAAATTCAAAATCATGATTAAACCAAGGAGAGAAATAATAAAGTTTTTTCTGGGTGACGTCAAGTGAAGAAATTTCGGATCCGTCCATTAAATCCAGCATTCTTAAATGAAATGTAGGGATAAAGGATGTTTTTGCTTGATAAATATTTGGATGAGGATTCTCACCAATTATCTCTTCTAAAACCAATGAATAAGAATTAAAATGTTTAAGTCGTAGCCTATTAAAATGAGAACATTCTATTAAAATATGTTTTACAGTTAGTGGACAAATACAATGATTACAAATAGGATGATCTTCTCCGAGGAGGAGGTGTCTGTGGGTGATCCTAGTATGTCCAATACGGAGGCGCGTCATTATTACTTGCTGCCTTCTTAAAGGTAGCGATTTCCAGTTAGATATACTTGGTTTGATAGCGTGAAGTTTATTCTCCGACTGTTCGTTCCATTCTTTCTGCCATTTGTCTTCTAAAAATGTGTAAATGAAAGGTTTTATGTCACGATAAGGGATAGTATGATTAAAATTATTTACGGCCGATTTGGCGGCTTTGTCAGTGATTTCATTTCCCGATATCCCAACATGAGATGGGATCCAACAGAATAACAAGTTAAAATTTTTGAATGAAAGATGATAAATTCTTTTTAATGATTCTAAAACAACGGGATGACTGCAATGATCAGGATGTTTCAATGACTGTAAAACACTTAATGAATCTGTAAAAATAATACATTTTTTATGAGAATGATCCGATATATATTCTAATGCTTTATATATGGCCATGATTTCAGAGGTAAAAACAGAACATGAAGAATGAAGTTTAAAACTGTGAACAGAGTGATTAATAGTGAACGCAGCTCCAACATAGTTTGCCCTTTTAGATCCGTCGGTATAAATATGAATGAAATTAGAGTATTTTTCTGTATGGTTTTTAAAGAGTTGTTTGTAAATAATATCAGATGTATCTGCCTTATAAAAATCTTTGAAGGGGTTTTGAAATACAAAATTATGATTAAACCAAGGAGAGAAATAATAAAGTTTTTTCTGGGTGACGACAAGTGAAGATATTTCGGATCCGTCCATTAAATCCAGCATTCTTAAATGGAATGTAGGGATGAAGGATGTTTTTGCTTGATAAAGGCGTTTTAAATATGGACTGTGATGAAATGTATGCAATGGGTGATGAGGGGTTGAGGTAATTCTAAAATAGTATTCCAGCGATAACAACTGTCGTCTTAAGTCCAGGGGAGGTTCAAAAGATTCTACATACAAGCTGTTAACGGGTGAGGTTCTAAAGGCACCAGAACATAAACGTAAAGCTGTGTGGTGGATAGTGTTCAGGGTTTGAAGAGCAGATTTTCTGGCTGAGCCATACACCTCGCAGCCGTAATCCAATTTCGATCGTATTAGGGCTCTATATATTTTTAAAAGACATTCTCGATCGGATCCCCATGATAATTTTGATAAAACTCGTAAAATGTTAAGTGCCTTTTCGCAACGTTTGCGTAGATTTAAAATATGCGGTTGAAAAGTCAACTTCTTGTCAAATATGATGCCTAAAAATTTGAAATTGTCCACAACATTAATTAAAATATCTTTGAAATATATTTCAGGGTCAAGATGAAGATTTCGTTTCCTGCAGAAATGAACGCATGCAGTTTTCGAAGGTGAAAAACTGAATCCATTTTCATTTGTCCAATTAGTAATTTTGTTAACAGCCTGTTGTAGTTGTCTCTCTATTAAACGAATGTCTTTAGCTGCGCATGAAATTTGCAGATCGTCAACGTAAATAAGACCTTTAACAGATGGAGGCAATTGAGAAACAATATTGTTAATTTTTAAAATGAATAAAGTTACTCTTAAAACACTGCCTTGCGGCACTCCCTCCTCTTGAATAAAAACATCGGATAAAATCGATCCAATCCTTATTTTAAAATACCTTTTCTCTAAGAAATTTTGGATAAAAATAGGCAGATTTCCTCTTATATCCTTATTAAAAATATCCCTTAAAATCCCATGTCTCCATGTTCGGTCATAGGCTTTTTCGATATCGAAGAAAATTGAGACGAGATGTTTATTTTGTACAAATGCAGTTCTGATTTCAGACTCGAAAGCAACAAGGTTGTCAAGTGTACAACGATTTTTTCTGAAGCCACTTTGAAGTGGAGAGAGACATTTATCTTTTTCTAAAATATACATTAGCCTTGCGTTGACCATCTTTTCAAGAACTTTACATAAGCAGCTTGTCAAGGCTATTGGACGGTAGTTCGAAGGATTCTTGGGGTCTTTGTTCGGTTTCAGTATGGGTATTATAGTAGCATATCGCCATGACTGCGGAAAAGTGTGCTCGGTCCAAATTCTGTTATAAAATTTCAGGAGATAATTTAAAGAACTATTGGATAGATGTTTGAGCATGATGTAACTAATATTATCTGGGCCAGGGGTTGATTTGTGAACTAAGGATAAAGCCTTTGTCAATTCGGGAAAAGTAAAATCACAATTATAAGATAGTATACGGTTTGAGGTAAAATTAACTTTATTCTTTTCAGATGCGACTTTAATTTTCTTAAAACTTTCAGTGTAGTTGTTGGAGCTGGATATTTCGGAAAGACATGAAGCAATTGTGTTTGCTATGTCTTTGGGTGCCGATAGTATTACATTATTATTTTCAAGAATAGAAATCTGTCTATTTGGGTAAACACCAGAAATTCTTTTAATTCGGTTCCATAATTGTTTACTAGTGACTTTACTATTAATACTATTGATATAATTCATCCAAGAATCCCTCTTACTACGTCGTTGTATTTTTCGAAAGGCAGCTTTTGTGTTTTTATAAAAAATATAGTTTTCACTCTCTCTCGTCGGGTATCTATTGAAGATATTCCAGGCTTTCCTCTGTTTCCGATAGGCACAGCTACAATCCTCATTCCACCAAGGTTTCTTTTGTTTTTTAGGCCTATTAATTACTTTTTTAATGGAAGCGTCAGCACTTGCTATAATTGTATCTGTTATTTTTAAAGTTACTTCATCGATGTCACCAATTTCTACTGCGTTGGAAATATTTGCGAGGCTAGTAAAGAGTGGCCACTTGGCAGTTTCAAATATATAGTTAGTTTGGCTGACAGAGTGAGGTTGGTATTGGCCTTCATATTTAAGTTTAATTGGATAATGGTCACTATTGTAAAGGTAAGGATCCACAGAAAAGGTCCAAAATGGTAAAATTGAAGGAGTGCAAATTGCCAGATCTATTGAATGGTAAGTAAGTGAAGGTGAGTGAAAGTAAGTAGGTTGGCCGTTATTCATTATACATAAATCATTGTCCGTTATTAGTTTCTCAATTTGTTTGCCTCTTTGATTAATGTCTGAACTGCCCCAGAGGATATGATGGCCATTTAGGTCACCAAGTATAATGAATGGTTGTGGAAGTTGATCTATTAAATTATTTAAGTCAGAAGTGGCAATACGGGTGTTAGGAGGTAAGTATAAATTGCATATTGTTATTAAAATATTTACGTGAAGTCTTACAGCAAGAGCTTGCAGATTTGTTTTTAAGTTAATTTGAGTTACTGGAAAGTCATGCGAGGTAAGCAATGCTACACCTCCACACGCTCTTTGTCCATCATCGTAATCTTTTCGGAATATACTGAAGTGACGAATGTTGGTGGTATCATTCGTTCTTAAATAGGTCTCCTGGAGGGCGATTGCAGCTGGCTTGTATTTATTTATGATATCTTTTACGTCATCAATTTTTTGACGAAAACCCCGGCAGTTCCAGGAAAGAAAGGAAGCCATAAAAATAAAGGATAAAAGAAAAGAAGAAACTACTTGTGTTTTCTCGTTCTAGGACGAGATCTGTCTTGCCGAAGATCCTTCTTGGACTTGGGTGGCGAAGTCTCCAAGCCATCACTCTCTACAGAGGAAATATCACTTTCGGTGTTGTAAAGATTAATAAGGTCACTCGTAGGATTAGTTAATATATTTCTGGATGAAACGTCAGGTTGAAGAGAGGTTTGAGAAGTACTTTTAGCTATTTTAATATTGTTTTGTTCAGATGATATGGCTCTTTTTAAAGAAGTATTTAAGGATCGATTTGGTTGATTTATGTGTTTTGTATTTGTTGAGGTTGTAGCGGATGCTTTAGAAAAAAGAGGCGTTATAGGTTGGTTCATAGAAGTTTTATGTTGGGCAGATGGCTTAAAAATAGTTACATCGGTTTGAGAACCGATAGTTGTGAAGGTTTTTTTTACTATTGAAGAGTATGATATTCCAGGTTTTGGGGTGCGATCATTAACAATTTTTCGTGCTTCGGGAAATGAAATGTTTTGTTGGACTTTTATTGTTTGAATTTCTTTTTCTGTTTGAAATTTAGGGCAAGACCTGGCAAAAGCTGAATGTTCACCTTTGCAGTTGACACAGCAAAGGGATGATGTAGTACAGACATCGGTCTTATGTTCTGTACTACTGCATTTCGCACAGGTTTCTTTGCCACGGCAAGCAAGGAAAGAGTGGCCGAATCTCTGACATTTAAAACAACGGACTGGGTTAGGAATAAAAGGTCGTACTGGGCAATTCATATAGGCTATTTTAACATGCTTTGGTAGATTTGGTGTATTGAATGTTAGTATTATGTGTTTGGTGGGTATTCTTTGGCCATTTCTTGATATTGTTATTCTTTTGACATTGGTTACGTATTGTTGGGACAGGGTTTCAAGTATGTCTTCTTCGGTGTCATGAACTAGGTCGGATTCAGAAATTACTCCCCGCGATGAATTTAATGTTTTGTGTGGTGTTACAGTTACAGCTATTGGACCGACAGATTTTATTTTTTGGATGTTTATAGCCTGTGTTTTATTTGTTATTTCTATAAGAACATCTCCTGCTAGGGTTTTTTTAATATTTTTTGTTTCTCCAACCATTCCTAATATCGTTTTATGAAGTAATATTGTTGATATGTTTTTAAGATTGCCCTCATTACTTTTCATTATAAAAAATTTCTGTTCCGATTTGTGTTCACTATTTTTATTATAAAGGTGCTCCACTGAAGGAGAAGTAGATTTTTGATTTTCCATGTTTGAAAATGATGTTTTCAGTCCCCGGCGGCACCACCCACCAAGGAGTCCAACGAGGGGATACAGGTTCCTGTACCGGTGCTAACCAGGGACTATACGGACCCAACTCACCTCTATGACTGCCCTAAGGAGCTAGTTGGTGAGCAGGTCCTTAGTCCTAGCAGGATATACCCACCAGCCGATCAATGTACTGGGACCAAAGTACACCTCCTGTTTATCCGAAGCAGGAGCCGAAGCAATGTATTGGGGCGTTATGTTGTCCCTCAATCACCAGGATCACCTTTTCCGAAGACACAGGTCTCCACGCACGGCAAACACGTGAGTGATATAATCCCCAAGAGGAGCTGAAAGCACAGATTGGCGAAAAGCTTCTCAAGGGGAGCCCTCACCTCCGAAGAGGCAACCACAACGAGGGAGGAAGAAAAAGCAAAAAGTAAAGGGTAGAGGAGAAGAACGAAAGGGAGGGAAGATCACTCAGGTACCCCGGGGTTGTGAAGCCCGTACAAACCTAAAGAAGGAATGCCCCTGGGGGCGATTCTATTTTTTACTTTAAACTTTTTTGTAAATATGCATTCATGGAGAAAGATTCTTTTTTAATTTGAATTTAAAATGGCATTGATAAAATGGCCACCTCCGTGCTGCTTCTCGACCACCTCAAGCATTTAGGTAAAAGATTATTTTTTTATTTTAAAATTTTTTGTAAATATGCATTCATGGAGAAATATTCTTTTTTAATTTGAAATTAAAATGGTATTGATAAAATGGCCACCTCCTCGCTGCTTTTCGATCGACTCCTAGACCACCTTATGCATTTAGGAGAAAGATTCTCTTTTTTATTTTAAAATTTTTTTGTAAAAATATACATTTATGGAGAAAGATTCTTTTTTCCCATGGTCAAATGGGTTTTGTTCTCGGAGAGGATTTTCAAGTCGTCCGGTGTAAGAAAAAAATATATAAAGATGTAGGAATACTAAACAACGGTAGTTGTCTACTAGTCTGGAAAGAACTCATTATAAGAGCAACGAGACTGGTAGGATTGGATTGGATTGGATATGATTTTGTGGCATTGGGTCCTCTTGGGACATATTATGCCAAACTCAAGATAAAAAACAAATATATAATATAATAAAAAAAGTGAATAGAGTCAAAATGTAATGAATGAATGCTACATAAAATTATATGTGATGGATAAAACCAATGTCATGTAAAAAGCTAAAAATATTTGGATGAGGATTCTCCCCAACCATGTCTTCTAAAGTCAGGTTATAAGAATTAAAATATTTAAGACGTTGATAATTAAAATGAGAACATTCTATTAAAATGTGTTTCACCGTTAATGGACAAATACAATGATTACAAATAGGATGATCTTCTCCAAGGAGGAGGTGTCTGTGGGTTATACGAGTATGTCCAATACGGAGACGTGTTAGTACTACCTGCTGTCTTCTTAAAGGTGGTGACTGCCATTGAGTTATACTTGGTTTTAAAAGGCGAAGTTTGTTTTCGGTTTGATCATTCCATTGGTTCTGCCATTTTTCCTCCAAAAATTTGAAAATTAATGATTTTAAGTCGCGATAAGGAATGGTATGATTAATATGATTTACTGCCGATTTGGCGGCTTGGTCAACAATTTCATTTCCTGCAATCCCAACATGGGATGGGATCCAACAAAATATTAAGTTAAAATTCCTGGATGAAAGATGATAAATTCTTTTCAGTGATTCTAAAACAATGGGATGACTGTCATGATCAGGATGTTTCAATGACTGTAAAACGCTTAATGAATCTGTAAAAATGATACATTTTTATGACAATGATCGGATATATGTTCTAGTGCTTTAAAAATGGCCATTATTTCAGCGGTAAAAACAGAACATGAAGAATGGAGTTTAAAACTATGACGGTAATCATTAATAGTGAACGCAGCTCCAACATAGTTTTCCCTTTTAGACCCGTCAGTATAAATATGTATAAAATTTGAGTACTTTTCTATATGCTTTTGAAATAGTTGTTTGTATACAACATCAGAGGTATCTGCTTTATAGAAATTTTGGAACGGGTTTTGAAATTGAAAATCATGACTAAACCAAGGAGAGAAATAATAAAGTTTTTTCTGGGTGACGTCAAGTGAGGAAAGTTCGGATCCGTTCATCAGATCCAGCATTCTCAAGTGGAATGTAGGGATGAAGGATGTTTTTGCTTGATAAAGGCGTTTTAAATATGGGCTGTGATGAATGGTATGCAATGGGTGATGAGGTATTGAGGAAATTCTAAAATAATATTCTAAGGACAACAACTGTCGCCTTAAGTCTAAAGAAGGTTCAGACGAGTCTACATATAAGCTGCTTATGGGTGATGTTCTGAAGGCACCAGAACATAAACTCAAAGCTGTGTGGTGAACAGTGTTCAGAGTTTGAAGAGCAGATTTTCTCGCTGAACCATACACCACGCAGCCGTAATCTAATTTTGATCGTATTAGGGCTCTATATATTTTTAGAAGACAAGTACGATCAGATCCCCATGATAATTTCGATAAAACTCTTAATATGTTGAGGGCCTTTTCACAACGTTTGCGTAAATTTAAAATATGCGGTTGAAAAGTCAACTTCTTGTCAAATATGATGCCTAAAAATTTAAAATTGTCCACAACATTAATTAAAATATCTTTGAAGAATATTTCAGGGTCAAGATGAAGATTCCGTTTTTTACAAAAATGAACACACGCGGTTTTGGAAGATGAGAAACTGAAACCATTTTCGTTAGTCCAATGAGTGATTTTGATAACAGCCTGTTGAAGTTGTCTTTCAATTAAACGAATGTCTTTAGCTGCGCATGAAATTTGCAGATCGTCAACGTAAATAAGACCTTTCACTGATGGAGGCAATTGAGAAACAATATCATTAATTTTTAAAATAAATAAAGTAACACTTAAAACACTGCCCTGTGGCACTCCCTCTTCTTGAATAAAAACATCGGATAAAATCGATCCAATCCTTATTTTAAAATACCTTTTCTCTAAGAAATTTTGGATAAAAATAGGCAGATTACCTCGTATGTCGTTTTTAAAAATGTCTTTTAAAATCCCATGTCTCCACGTTCGATCGTAAGCTTTTTCGATGTCGAAGAAAATCGAGACGAGGTGTTTATTTTCAACAAATGCATTTCTGATTTCCGACTCGAAAGCGACTAGATTGTCAATAGTTGAACGATTTTTCCTGAAGCCACTTTGAAGTGGGGAGAGACATTTATCTTTTTCTAATATATACATTAACCGCGCGTTGACCATCTTTTCTAAAATTTTGCATAAGCAACTTGTTAGGGCTATTGGACGGTAGTTCGAAGGATTCTTGGGGTCTTTATTTGGTTTCAGTATGGGTATTATAGTAGCATACCTCCAAGTGAGCGGAAAAGTATGCTCGGTCCAAATTCTGTTATAAAATTTCAGGAGATGATTTAGAGAACTCTTTGATAGATGTTTGAGCATGATGTAACTAATATTATCTGGGCCAGGAGTTGATTTGTGAACTGAAGATAAAGATTTTGTCAGTTCCGAAAAAGTAAAATCACAATTATATGAAAATATACGGTTTGAAGTAAAATTAACTTTATTCTTTTCAGATGCAATTTTAATTTTCTTAAAACTTTCAGAGTAGTTACTGGAGCTGGATATTTCGGAAAGGCATGAACCAATTGTGTTTGCTATGTCTTTGGGTGCCGATAGTATTTGGTTGTTATGTTCTAGGATAGGAATTTGCCTATTGGGGTAAACACCGGAAATTCTTTTAATCCTATTCCATAATTGTTTACTTGTAATTTTACTATTGATACTATTGACATAATTCGTCCAAGAATCCCTCTGACTACGTCTTTGTATTTTTCGAAATGCTGCTTTTGCTTTTTTATAAATTATAAAGTTTTCACTTGTTGGATATCTATTAAAGATATTCCAGGCTTTTCTCTGTTTCCGATATGCATCGCTACAATCCTCATTCCACCAAGGTTTCTTTTGTTTTTAGATGTATTACTGACTGTTTTAATGCAAGCGTCAGCACTTGCTATAATTATGTTTGTTATTTTTGAGTTGACTTCATCGATGTCACCAATTTCTACCGTGTTAGAAATATCTGCAAGGCTAGTAAAAAGTGGCCAGTTGGCAGTTTCAAAGATGTAGTTAGTTTGGCTGACAGAGTGAGGTTGGTATTGGCCTTCATATTTTAGTTTAATAGGATAATGGTCACTATTGTAAAGGTAAGAATCCACAGAGAAAGTCCAAAATGGTAAAATTGAAGGAGTGCAGATTGCCAGATCTATTGAATGGCAAGTAAGTGAAGGTGAGTGAAAATAAGTAGGTTGGCCGTTATTCATTATACATAAATCATTGTCCGTTATTAGTTTCTCAATTTGTTTGCCTCTACGATTAATGTCTGAATTGCCCCAGAGAATATGATGACCATTTAGGTCACCAAGTATAATGAATGGTTGAGGAAGTTGATCTATTAAATTATTTAATTCAGAAGTGGCGACATGGGTGTTAGGAGGTAAATATAAATTACATATTGTAATTAGAATATTTACATGAAGTCTTACCGCAATAGCTTGGAGATTTGTTGTAAGGTTAATTTGGGTGACTGGAAAGTCATGGGAGGTAAGCAATGCAACACCTCCACATGCTCTTTGCCCAATATCGTAATCTTTTCTGAATACAGTGAAATATCGAATGTTGGTTGTATCATTGTTTTTCAGATATGTTTCCTGGAGGGCGATTGCAGCTGGCTTATGTTTGTTTATGATGTCTTTTACATCATCACATCTGTTACGAAAACCCCGGAAGTTCCAGGAAAGAAAGGAAGCCATAAAAATAAAGTAGAAAAGAAAAGGAAAAACTACTTGTGGTTTCTCGTCCTAGGACGATGTTTGTCTTGCCGAGGATCCTTCTTCGGCTTCAGTGGCGAAGACTCCAAGTCCTCATCTTCTACAGATGAAATATCGCTTTCTGAGTTATACAGATTAATGAGATCACTGGTAGAAGGATTAGTTTTAAAGTTTCTGGATGAAACGTCGGGCTGAAGAGGGGTTTGAGAAGAACTTTTTGAAATTTTAATGTTATTTTGTTCAGATGATATGGCTCTTTTTAAAGAAGTATTTTTAGGTCGATTTGGTTGGTTTATGATTTTTGTATTCGATGAGGTTGTAGCTGATGCTTTAGAAAAAGAAGGCGTTATAGGTTGGTTCAATGAAGTTTTGTGTTGGTCAGATGGCTTAAACATAGTTACATCGGTTTGAGTTCCGTTGGTTTTGAAGGTCTTTTTAAGTATTGAAGAGTAAGATAATCCAGGTTTCGGGGTGCGATCATTAACTATTTTTCGGGCCTCCGGAAATGAAATATTTTGTTGAACTTTAATTGTTTGTATTTCTTTTTCGGTTATAAATTTAGGGCAAGACCTGGCAAAAGCTGGATGGTCACCTTTGCAGTTGACACAGCAAAGGGACGATGTAGTACAGACATCGGTCTTGTGGTCTGTACCACAGCATTTTGCGCAAGTCTCTGTTCCACGGCAAGCGATGAAAGAATGGCCGAATCTTTGGCATTTAAAGCAACGGACAGGATTTGGTATGAAAGGTCTTACTGGGCAGTTAATGTAGGCTATTTTAACGTGTTTTGGTATGCTTGGTGTATTGAAAGTTAATATTAAGTGTTTAGTTGGTATTTTTTGACCATTTTTTGTAATTGTTATTCTTTTGACGTTAATAACATATTGTTCGGATAGGGATTCTAAGATGTCCTGTTCTGTATCATAAACTAAATCTGATTCAGATATAACACCTCTCGATGAATTCAAAGTTCTGTGGGGTGTAACATTAACTTCTATTGGACCGATGGATTTTATTTTTTGTATGTTTATAGCTTGTGCTCTGTTTGATACTTCAACGAGTATATCTCCTGCTAGTGTTTTTTTTATGTTCTTCGTCTCTCCAACCATGCCTAATATTGTTTTATGTAGTAAAATTGCCGATATGTTTTTTAGATTTCCTTGATTACCTTTTATAATAAAAAATTTTGTTCCGGTAAATTATTTTCATTTTTTTTGTTACACATTTGCTCCACTGAAGGAGAAGTTGGTTTTTGGTTTTCCATGTTAGAAAAAGAGGTGTTCAGTCCCCGGCGGCACCACCCACCATGGAGTCCAACGAGGGGATACAGGTTCCTGCACCGGTGCTAGCCAGGGACTATACGAACCCAACTCACCTCTATGACTGCCCTAAGGAGCTAGTTGGTGAGCGGGTCCTTAGCCCAAGCAGGGAATACCCACCAGCCGATTAATGTACTGGGACCAAAGTACACTTCCTGTTTGTTCGAAGCAGGAGCCGAAGCAATGTATTGGGGCGTTATGTTGTCCCTCAATCACCAGGATCACCTTTTCCCAAGACACAGGTCTCCACGCACGGCAAACACGTGGGTGATATAATCCCCAAGAGGAGCTGAAAGCACAGACTGGCGAAAAGCTTCTCAAGGGGAGCCCTCACCTCCGGAGAGGCAACCACAACGAGGGAGGAAGAAAAAGCAAATAGCAGAAGGGTAGAGGAGGAGAAGAACGAAAGGGAGGGAAGATCACTCAGGTACCCCGGGGTTGTGAAGCCCGTACAAACCTAAAGAAGGAATGCCCCTGGGGCGAGACTGGTAGGAGTCAGTTGCATTGTAGTAGGAATGCAAGGCAAGACTGTCACGAGCCAGTCACATTCCGGTATTCAGTTACGAGAAAATTAATAGAACAGACACTTTTTCCCCTGGACGCCATTGAGAGCTGACGTATTTTTTCCGAGCAGAGACGACTGCTGCAGATAATGACGGAACTGTTTTAAAATATAACTCAACTGTACATAATAATTGTGGATATTTATTCATTAAATGTCAATGTGCTGTAAGATTCGAAGTCTTTAATATAGACCTTACCAAACAGAACAACACGAATCTTACAAAGATATGGGTAGAAAACGTAAAACCGAAGCAGAACGTGATCAGGCTAAGCGTAGAAAGATTGAATACAATCAGAAATATAAGAAGGAACGATCAATAGAGACCAAGGCCTATGATCGTGAAAGAAAACGAAAAGCCCGTTCGAAGCCTGAGGCTCGAGCTCACAGTAATACACTCCTGCGTGAGCGTCGTGCTCTCAAGCGTCAACAGGGTGCGTCTGAAGATGAATTTAAAGGACGTAAGAAGCAGAAGGTGAATGACAGTAATTCTCTTTACTCTTCTTCATCAGTTCTTCCTGATATCTTCTTAGGTCTTCCTATTCCTTCTTTGGCTCATTCTTCCCCTTCATCAGATTTGAACGATTACTCTAATCAGAAGAAATGGCTCAAGGTGGAAGATCACTTTTTCAAAGCCACTGCCGACGGCCCCACGCATCGTTGCTTTTGCTGTGATCGTTTATGGATGGCAAAAAATTTAATCAAACACTCCAAAGCCGATTTACGTACTCGTGGTTTGAGCGATGATCAGATTGCGACAATCTTTTCCGTTGACTTTGGAAAGTCAAAAAAAAAAAAAAAAAAAAAAACATTTGACCATGGGTAACTTGTAATTGGCTTTCAAGACAATTACAGATAAAGTTTTTTTTTTATATGTTAGGCATAAATTGAAACCCTAATATTTATTTTAATTTGAAATTAAAATGGCATTGATAAAATGGACACCTCCTCGCTGCTACTCGACCGACTCTTCGTTGCTTCTCGACCGACTCCTCGACCACCTCATGCATTTTGGAGAAAGATTCTCTTTTTTATTTTAAAACTTTTTGTAAATAGGAAAACATGAAATATTCTTTTTTAATTTGAAATTAAAATGGCATTGATAAAATGGCCACCTCTTCGCTGCTTCTCGACCGACTCTTCGTTGCTTCTCGACCGACTCCTCGACCACCTCATGCATTAAGGAGAAAGATTCTCTTTTTTATTTTAAATTTTTTTTTTGTAAATATGCATTCATAGAGAAAGATTCTTTTTTAATTTGAAATTAAAATGGCATTGATAAAATGGCCAACTCCGTGCTGCTTCTCGACCACCTCAGCAATTTATGGAGAAAGATTCTTTTATTAAAAAAATTTTTTGATAATTATGCAATCATGGAGAAAGATTAGTTTTCAATTTGAAATTAAAATGGCATTGATAAAATGGCCACCTCCTCGCTGCTTCTCGACCGACTCTTCGTTGCTTCTCGACCGACTCCTCGACCACCTCATGCATTTAGGAGAAAGATTCTCTTTTTTATTTTAAAACTTTTTGTAAATAGGAAAACATGAAATATTCTTTTTTAATTTGAAATTAAAATGGCATTGATAAAATGGCCACCTCCTCGCTGCTTCTCGACCGACTCTTCGTTGCTTCTCGACCGACTCCTCGACCACCTCATGCATTTAGGAGAAAGATTCTCTTTTTTATTTAAAATTTTTTTTTGTTGTAAATATGCATTCATAGAGAAAGATTCTTTTTTAATTTG
The DNA here is from genome assembly GCA_947359465.1 of Metellina segmentata. Classification (NCBI taxonomy): domain Eukaryota; kingdom Metazoa; phylum Arthropoda; class Arachnida; order Araneae; family Tetragnathidae; genus Metellina; species Metellina segmentata. The sequence continues at coordinate 95,419,125 of OX375882.1, forward strand.
AAATTAAAATGGCATTGATAAAATGGCCAACTCCGTGCTGCTTCTCGACCACCTCAGCAATTTATGGAGAAAGATTCTTTTATTTAAAAAATTTTTTGGTAATTATGCAATCATGGAGAAAGATTCGTTTTTAATTTGAAATTAAAATGGCATTGATAAAATGGCCACCTCCTCGCTGCTTCTCGACCGACTCTTCGTTGCTTCTCGACCGACTCCTCGACCACCTCATGCATTTAGGAGAAAGATTCTTTTTTTTTATTTAAAATATTTTTTTTGTAAATATGCATTCATAGAGAAAGATTCGTTTTTAATTTGAAATTAAAATGGCATTGATAAAATGGCCACCTCCTCGCTGCTTCTCGACCGACTCTTCGTTGCTTCTCGACCGACTCCTCGACCACCTCATGCATTTAGGAGAAAGATTCTCTTTTTTATTTTAAATTTTTTTTTTGTAAATATGCATTCATAGAGGTTGGTTGGTTGGTTAGGGTTTTATGGCACAAGGGCCATATTTGGCCATGCTGCGCCAAACAGGTTTATTTAGTGTACGTTGTCAGTGTTGCGATATTTGAAGTAAGAGCTCAAGTCTAAAAAAAAAAAACAAGCAAATTTCAAATCAAAACTGAAAAAGGTCAAATTATGAAATCTAGATGTAGTTCATAAAGCCAATGTCGGTAACGAATAAAAACAAGTTTGTGTGCGATGGATCCAGCAATAAATCCCTTAGGTTAGGGTTAGAAGCTCCGAAACGGTTTAGTCTATGATTATTAAATTTTGGGCATTCTGTTAGAATATGTTTTACGGAAAAGATAGTGTTACAGAATAAGCACAATGGGGCTGGTTCTCCGTGAAGTAAATGTCTATGAGTAAAATACGTATGTCCAATTCGAAGTCTAGTCAGTTTGACAGAAAGATCTCTTTTTAAAATATTTGGATTGAATCCCTTTACGGATGATTGAATGACGTGAAGTTTGTTTTGAGTTTCCATGTCCCACATATATTGCCACGATGTATTAATAGCATATTTTAAAACGGGGTCGATGTCATCTATGGGTATTTTCAAGTTAAGTTGCATAGTTGCTCCTTTGGCTGCCAAGTCTGCTCTCTCGTTTCCCGGGATGCCCACATGTCCAGGGATCCAACAAAGTAAAATTTCAAAGTTATCTTCTTTTAAAAGAAAAAGTCGTTTTATTGCATTTAATATAAGTGGGTGGCTATTCGTGTTAAATTTTCCAAGAGCATCTATGCAGCTTTTAGAATCCGAGTATATTATCCATTTTTTGACATTAGATGTGGATATCTGCGTTAAGGATAAGATTATTGCGTATATTTCAGATGTAAAAACTGAACAACAACCATTTAGTTTCCTGGCAATGGTAACCGTTGCTAGTACGGCCGCAGCACCAACATGATCTCCACTTTTAGATCCGTCTGTATAAGCTGTATTGTATGATAAAAAATTTTGTCTGTGGCAATAAAAGGATTGTTGATATATGAAGTCTGGTGTATAAGATTTTGTCAGTTGGGTAAAATCATGAATAATAAATACATTTCTATCATTCCAAGGTGGAGGTGCGTTCTCTCTGTGAAATATTTCAAGGTCGTCTATATTTAAGGATATTAAAATATCACGTACTCTAAAACCAAATGAAGGAATGAACGAAGGTTTTAATGAATAGTGGCTTCCCAATTTGGGATTAGTTATATTATTAAAAAGTGGATGCGAAGGAATGGTTTTAATTTTAAAAAAGTATTTAAGGCAGAGTTTCTGACGTCTAAGCTTTAAATTGGGCTCTCCGGACATAATGTACAAACTCTGGACAGGTGATGTGCGAAATGCTCCAGTTGACAATCTGAGCCCTTGATGATGAATCGTGTCCAGAGCCTGGAGAACAGACCTGGCAGCAGATCCATAGACAATGCATCCATAATCTAGCTTCGACCGGACAAGTGCTTTGTAGATTTTTAAGAGTGAATACGAGTCAGCTCCCCAAGTAGTATTCGATAAAACTTTTAAAATATTTAGTGACTGGTTGCATTTTTGTTTAAGTAAATGAATGTGAGGACGAAAGGTTAGCCTAGAGTCAAAAGTGATTCCTAAAAATTTAGTGTGGGATTCTACGGGAATGATTGATCCGTTTAGTGAAATTTCGGGGGTGAGGAATAAGCTCCGTCGTCTTGTGAAATGGACACATACTGTTTTTTGCGTGGAAAAGACGAAACCGTTTTGATTTGCCCACTCACTTATAATTCTGATAGCCGTTTGAAGCTGTCGCTCTATAAAAGGTAGGTTTATTCCAGAGCAAAAAATCTGGAAATCGTCTACGAATAGTGTTCCGTGTACATATGAAGGAAGTTGTCGAATAATGCCATTAATTTTAACAATAAAAAGAATAACGCTCAAAACACTCCCCTGAGGGACTCCTTCCTCTTGCGGAAAGTCATTGGATAAAATATCATTAATGCGTACCTGAAAGGTCCTTGTCTGTAAAAAATTTTGAATAAAAATTGGGAGATGACCCCGTAAGTCCATTTCATATAAATCTCGCATAATTCCATAACGCCATGTTCTGTCATAGGCTTTCTCCATATCGAAAAATATCGAAACTAAATGTTTTTTCGTCACGAAAGCATCTCTAATTGAGGATTCGAGCAATAAAGCGTTGTCAGTGGTGCTGCGACCAAAACGAAATCCGCTTTGAAAGTTAGAAAGCCGCTTTTCTGACTCTAAGATGTATATTAACCTGGAGTTGACCATCCTTTCCATTAGCTTGCAAATGCAACTTGTCAAAGCTATTGGCCTGTAGTTATTGGGATTCTTAGGGTCTTTGCAGGGTTTCGGAATTGGTATGATTATGGCCCTTCGCCAGGCCGTCGGAAAGACCTGCTCCTTCCAAATTCTATTAAAAATGAATAAAATGTGATTTAATGAGTTTTCGTTAAGATGTATTAACATGTCATAATGAATTCCGTCAGGGCCAGGTGAAGTAGGATGAGATTTTTTTAGTGCAGCTTTGAGTTCAGATATGGTAAAATCTTGATTATAAACCTTCGGTGTAGATGGCCGAAAGTCTAGTGTCCTGAGTTCTTCACGTCTTTTGTAGTTTATAAAATCAGGAGGGTAGGAACTTTCATGCGATACTCTAGAAAATGCATCTCCTAGAGTATTAGCAATCGTCTTTATGTCTGAGATGACTTGTCCGTTTGATGATAAGCATGAAATTTGTGAATGTTGAAAGTTGCCAGATATTTTTCGAACTTTGTCCCAAATGTGTTTGGATGAAATACGACTATGAATAGAGTTGATATATTTTTGCCACGAAATCCTCTGACTCTGTCTCCTAATCTTGCGTGCCTCCGCTTTCGTACGTTTAAATTCTAGCAAGTTTGCTGTCGTCGGATATCTGCGGAATTTATTCCAAGCTTTCTTTTGTAATTTGATCGCTTGGGAGCATGACTCATTCCACCATGGCTTCCAAAGCTTCGGCATCTTTCCCGATGTTTTGGGAATAGATACATTAGCCGCTTCCATGATGGTGTTAGTGATAGCCAGTATGGCATCGTCAATATTTAGGGTTTCGACCACATCGTAAGAAATATCAGCTTTCGATTGGAATAGTGTCCAATCGGCTTTGTCTAAAATAAATCGCTGAGGTCGTCTAGGAAGTGATACATCATTAAAATTATAAGTTAAAATCACCGGGAAATGATCGCTGTTATGGAGGTCGTCATCTACTTTAAAATTCCACATGGGAGCTAAAACAGGTGAACATAATGAAAGATCAAGTGTATGATAAGAACGAGTCGGTTGATGAAAATATGTGCGACTTGAGTCGTTCAAGAGACAGAGACAGTGGTCGTCAATTAATTTTTCTATTTGTTGCCCTTTATGATTAATATCGCTACTTCCCCAGAGAGGGTTATGTCCATTAAAATCACCAATGATAAAATAGGGTTGTGGGAGCTGAATAAGTAGGTCATTTAGATCTTGCTGACTGATGCAATCGTTTGGTGGAAGATAAATACAACATATAGTGATTAAAAGCTTGATTTGAATCTGGATTGCAATTGCTTGGATCCTGGTCTGTAATGGGATGATTGTAGATGGATGACTATTCATAGTCATAAGAGCAGTGCCACCAGAGGCACGAGCGCCACTGGTGTAGTCGTTTCGAATTACATTATAGTTTTTTATTTTAAAAGAATTGCCAGGGATTGAGTAAGTTTCCTGTAAGGCGAGACACATAGGGCTGTATGTGTTGATTAGGTCTTTTAAATCGTTAATATGTGCTCGAGCACCGTGACAATTCCAAGTTATGAGGTTTATGGTCATTTTTTAGGTTTTTGGTGGAGTCGAGTGTCCTTTTTAAAAAACGCTGCACTGGAGTCTACTGCTTCATCCTCCGCATCGAACTCCATGTCCGATTCGGAAGGATGGAGATCCAATAGGCTGTCTTGTTTTGGTTTATTAACAGTTTTCCGCAATTTGGCTGGTCTATTATTTTCTTTTTCTTTATTTTGTTTTACTGAATGTAAATTTGTTTGAGAAATTGAGGGCGCTGTTTTAAGACTTTGTGGCAGTTTGTTGGCAGATCTATCATTTGTTTTGTTCTTACTTGATTCTGGATTTGTGCTGCGAGTTTGAGGTTGTATATTCACTGAATGAAATCGATCTAGATTTGAATTAATTTGCGTTTCGGTATCTGCTTTGTTTGAAAAACTTGTGGAGTCATCTGTTTGGGTGGCTGTTGTGTGGGTGGTTTTAGTTACAGAAGCATATGACATGTTAATTCGTGGCGAGCGAAGTTCAACTATTTTGCGGGCTTCGGGAAATGAAAGGTTTCGTGTTACTTTTATTGTTTGTATTTCTTTTTCTTTTATCCATCTTGGGCACATCCTTGAGTACGCGGCATGGTTTCCCTGGCAATTAAAACAATGTTCAGACTCGGTGCAGTCTGAACTGTCATGCCCGGGATTTGCGCAGCGTGCACAGATAGGGACAGATGCACGGCACGAGGTTTTTGCGTGCCCAAACCGCTGGCATTTAAAACACCGAACGGGATTCGGGACAAAAGCACGAACCTCGCAGCACAAGTACCCAGCTTTTACTTTAGTTGGCATAACGGGTGAGTCGAAAGTTAAAATTACATTTTTGGATGGTATATAACTGTCATTGTTTCTGAGCATTATTCTTTTAGCGGCTATTACTTTTTGGTCTTTTAATTCAAAAACGAACTCTTCTTCAGAAACCATTAACAGTTCATCAGAAGATATAACGCCTTTTGAATAGTTTAATGTTCTGTGTGGGAAAACTGTTACGTCTACTTCACCAAATTTTTTTATGTTTAATAGATTTGCAGACTGTTTAAAGGAATTGGATTCAATCAAAAGGTCTCCGGATTTTAATTTTCTTACATTTTTAACTTCACCAGCAGAGTGTTTAATATATTTTTCAATTAAAAAGGGGGACATCTTTGCTAATTTGTTAGAATCGTTATGGATTATAAGAAATTTGGGAATTGATTTTTCAGAATTATTATCTTGCAAAATGCTATCGATGTTTTCATTTTCATTTGATTTTTCATTTAAATCATGATTGTCAATTTCGTCGCACTTAGAGGTTGACGGGTTAAGGCCTCCGTCTGGCCATAAATTAGAGGATGCCATGAGGATAGATATTTGTTCGTTCTGGTGCGCCCCCGCCCGCCATGGAGCCCAACCAGGGGAGGCAGCATCCGGCAGTTGTCCAGCAACAGATCTCGGAGCTGCCTCAGAGGTCGCACCAGAATATAGTGTTACAGTGTCGAGATTGGAATCCACCGGTTCAACCAGGGCATCTCTAACTGCAACACTAACCCAAAAATTGCTTAACACAATGAAGTCCAGCACGACAGGGGGATCAATCGCCCTGACGTGGTGAACCCCAGAGATGTTAAGTGAGCCGATTGACTAGAGCGGGCTCACTCCAGCCACCCGTCTACGCAGAAGCTTGGACCAAAGGGCACGCATCAGGTACCCCAGGACTCCACTTTCCCCCGATACGGGACGCCGCACACGGCAAACATGCGGGTCAGAAAAAACGTACTGACGTCTTTTTAAAAGCAACAAAATAAGAAAACAAATAAATGATAATTTTAAATAAATAAAAGTTAACGCGACTAAAAAATGCACTTTATAAAACAAACCACATGTAACTAACATAGATTTTAATAACTAAAGAATGAATATAAGGTGATTTTTCAATGTAGATATTTAAATATAATTTCCGATTCGCAAGACGTGAAAAGTGAAAGAAAAGAGGGGGTGGGGAATAGAGTAGTGGGATGAAAATAGAGAACGATCGCTTGGGTGTCCTGGGAGCGCGACCCCCATGTTTACCAAAGAAAGTAAACCCCAGGGAAAGAAAAAGATCACTCAGGTACCCCGGGGTTGTGAAGCCCGTACAAACCTAAAGAAGGAATGCCCCTGGGGGCGAGTCCTCATGGGACATATTACAGTTCAGTTTTGGAAGTTACGTGTCGCAGATGCCTTTCCCTCTTGGAAGCAGCGGCAATCAGGACCACGAGTGTCTCGGGGGAATCGAGAAGTTCTGTCCCTTGAATCTCGAGATCGACGAATTGACTCGTGGTGCAAGGTCTCTCGCAATACTTGATCTGGCGGAGAATAGTTCCTTAGGAATCATCTCGTGGGTGCGAAACATAAAGGAAGGCCTGGCACATCCGGCAGAAGGACAGCAAAATTCCTGGACGTGGGGATCAATGAGACGCATATGATGAAAAGACTATACGGAATCAAATTGAAGAAGCTGGAAGACAAGCTGAAGCAAAAGGCATTGTATATCTTGTTTCAGTATTCGAATAGAATTACCGAAGACGATATGGATGAGCAACAGCAGGTTTGCAAAAGGACAGCTCTCTTCCGGTACTTCAGACTGGTCAGTGTGATGAAGGGCTGCGAGTTCAAGACAGCTTGTTTCTGCTTCGGAGTGATTTTCAACAAGATTGCGGTGTTTGCATTTCATCAATTTCGCGACAATTCCGAATAGGTTGGATTGGATATGGTTTGTGTAATTGAGTCCTCTTTGACATATTATGCCCAACTCAAGATAAAAAAGATATATGATTCCGAATAGGTGGTTTCGTTGTCGTTGTGAGTTAACGACAAGCAGAAGCGGAAGCTGTTCAACAGGTACCGCTTACGCTTCGTTCCGGAACTCCGATTACTGGGGCTTGAGGACGAACACCGGTGAGCTCAGCAAAAGCTTCAATCCCGTCCAGACCAGATTCGTGGATGGACATTTCGTAAATTCATTCACGTTGCTGGAATTTGGATTCAACTACAGATTCATCCAAAGAAACCACTCCTCATGAAAATGTAATATAAAGTTGAACTGATACCTTTCAAGAGGGAGAGGGTGAATTAACGTTGCACTGGAGCACCATAATGGGTAATTCGTGATGCTACAGGAGCATCTATTGGGACAAATGCCAAACTCACGATTAAAAAAAAAAAATCAGGTATATAATCTAATAATAAACCGCCCAAGAAAAGCGTTTTCCTGTTAGTAAACAGTTTCGCCAAGATGGCGAGGTGTGGCCACACCAGTTGAAACAAACTTTGCGGGAAACAGTAACCACGCGCCTTTACTAGTGATGTCATCAGTTATGACCAATGACTTCTTTTTTCTATATTAGTTTGTGTTATTTGTTACAACTATTTTGTGCACATAATTTGATACTTTGTTTCTGAAGCTAACTTTTCTAGTAATGCTTGCCTCATGATGTAACTACTGTTCAGAACCAATTTTTAATGAAAACTTTGCTTTTATTTTGGTCTGTTGATGAATTTAAAAGAAAGTTCAATCTTGAACTTATTATTTTATACTTAATATTTTTAGACGTGGATTCTTGAGTTCTTACAGCATGTGCGATGTTATTAAATTCACCATAATAGAGTGCGTCGACTTATCTCATTCGAGATTTAAACTTTGTGAACCTCATACGATGTTCTCCGATCTCCGATGAGAACATGTCTTTGAGCGACTATGCTGCGAGCCAATCACATGCGGGCGAAGTCAATCACTGCCAATGAAGATTCGGAATCCAAAGAATCTTATTACATACCTCTATACTATGAGGACAAAGTGGACATGATTGTCAGGGATGGTGTAGCAAATGAAGAACCATCCTGAGCCGAAGAAAAGTACGATGGAGATTCAGAGCTTATTAAAAGTTTAGCGTATACTCAAAATATGAAGACAAACATAAGGTTTTCTTACGTAAAATCTGTGATTGATGCTACATAGTGATGACGACGATCTCATGGATGAAGATTTTATAGATGGAAACATTAGTCGTGTGGATATTCAGACGGTAGATTTAAAATTCGCTATGGTTGCTTGCTCGAGTTAGTTGACAGAAAAGACCGCTTGGAGTTCCTGGACCTGGCCACCACACGTTGTGTTTGATCCAAAAATTGGGATCAAAACGCATTATCCGAGTATTTTCGCATCAAGTGTCCTGCATTAACGCAGGACAAAATTGAAACTCTGCATACTTTGGTTCAGCTGGACAACGTATTTAAGTTCCCAACGTCTACCGTGAGATTTTAATGAATCAGTTGACAGAGAGAAAATGGAGACTTAAATTTATTCCAACGCTATCTTTCGCAGTTCTTTAAAGCCCTAGAGAACTCGAACCGAATGATTAAAAGACTATCTATTTTGGGGCTTGTTAAGCTCATTAAAGAATTTAAGGATACCAGCTATATTTCTTTATATCGAACTGTTTGCGTAAGTGAGATATCACTACCATGTAAAGACTTTAAAAATGATTCTAAACTCATCATTTATGTACTACACAATTTATGTACGATACTTTGCATGCGGAATTTTGTGTTGTTGCATGAAAGTATGGAGAATTTAGTATTTCTCATTGTCCATGCACAATTAAGGAAAAGTACAATTTTTGGTAACTATACGACGACCAAAATTGGCCTGACTTTCCACTTAACGTTTTGTCGAAATGCATTTCGATGCAAGATTGCAAAAACACCGAAACTCTTTTAAGGTATGGATTTCCGTATGCGCTTCCAAGATCAATATTCTCTGTAAACAATTGCAAAGAGACGAGTAAGTTACCTTTTATGTTTCTTCCTTTTAACTTTTCTGAATTGTAGTATATTGCATATTCGTTACTGAAGTAATTTTCCTTATTAAGTTACTGAAAGAATTAAGGGATAACACCTACATTTCTATGTGTCGAACTATGTACTTGGTAGAGTACATCTTCTTTGGACCCTGCGCAGTGGACGTCGGACACATCCTTTTATAACAATAAAGATGAACTAATATTAGATGTTTTGAGAATCATTTCAGAGAAGCTACTCAAAGACGGGAGTGTGAAGAATTTGCAGAGATGCCACGCCGAACAGTAACCTTGAACAGCGCTGACGTATTGTCTCAAAGCGCGCATGCGCTAATTTTATATTAATGTTCTTTCCTTAGGCTTTTTACAATGAGAATGAATACTATACGCGGCAGCTATTACGTTGTTTTCTCTCGCCGGCCGACTAATTTTATATTCCTTCTTTTCTGTTTCTGTACATAAAGGTTAAATTTGCGTTACCCTCAGCGTTTTTATTTCCTGCCCCAGACACCTTGAATATTCAACAGTACCGAACGTTGCAGTGGCTACGACAAAACAGCGTACCATATCGCTCAGTAAGAATCATGTTATTTAGGACGGAGATTACATTTCCTCACTCGTCATTATGAGGGGTTGAGAAAAAGTGGCCATTTCTATTGGAACACCATTCGCATCCTCTTGGAACACAATTGACAGGTGATTCAATTAGTTTCTTGAAATTGAGCGGTTGAAAGATGGGAAGGAATCATGTTATACAGATTCTGAATCAACCCTAGTTTTCAACAGAAGTGTGAGTTATGGTTTGACAGTATTCATAAGATATATTGCATACTTCTGTTGAGCTGACATTCACACAGATGTCTCTAGCTGCTACGATAGAAAATAAATGCCAAGATCTTTGTCACAAGAGACAGTTAAGTTATCCTTATGGACGTAGGAACCACACTTTTGAGACTTTCAAAGTATATTTCTCCCTATCACGCTCATTCGTTGGCAACATAAAACAACCAATCAGCTTGGTTATACGCATCCACTAGGAGTGTCTACTATAACTGGAAGTTAGTAGATTTGAAAGAGCCATGCTTTTCCAATTCCCAGTATTCCCCTTTGAAAGACGTGCAATCTTTAGTTAACGGATTATTTGACCTCGTGCGTTGATTTCCCCGTAATAGATACGTGTGCTTCTTCTCATAAAATTCTACGTAATGCAACCAATCCATCGGTAAAAGTTATTATAAGACGCGGAACTCTCATAGAGGATTGGATTGGATTGGATGTGGTTTTGTGGCATTGAGTCCTCTTGGGACATATTATGCCAAACTCAAGATAAAAAGTCTAGTATATATAGTCTAATAATAAAATAGAATGAGTGATGTCGTAATAAAATTAATACTATATACAATTATATATGATAAATAAACCCAATGTCATGTAAAAAGCTAAAAATATTTGGATGAGGATTCTCCCCAATCATGTCTTCTAAAGTCAAGGTATAAGAATTAAAATATTTAAGACGTTGATAATTAAAATGAGAACATTCTATTAAAATATGTTTTACCGTTAGTGGACAAATACAATGATTACAAATAGGATGATCTTCTCCAAGGAGGAGGTGTCTGTGGGTTATACGAGTATGTCCAATACGGAGGCGTGTCAATATAACATTTTGTCTTCTTATAGGTAGCGATTTCCATTCAGATATAATTGGTTTTATAGCATGGAGTTTGTTTTCAGTTTCTTCATTCCATTCGTTTTGCCATTTGTCTTGTAAAAATGTGTAAATGATAGATTTTAGGTCACGATAAGGAATGGTATGATTAAAATTATTTACGGCCGATTTGGCGGCTTTGTCAACTAATTCATTTCCAGATATCCCAACATGAGATGGGATCCAACAAAATAACAAGTTAAAATTTTTGGATGAGAGATGATAAATTCTTTTTAATGACTCTAAAACAATAGGATGACTGGAATGATCAGGATGTTTCAATGACTGTAAAACACTTAATGAATCTGTAAAAATAATACATTTTTTATGAGAATGATCCGATATATATTCTAATGCTTTAAATATGGCCATGATTTCAGAGGTAAAAACAGAACATGAAGAATGAAGTTTAAAACTATGAACAGAGTTATTAATAGTGAACGCAGCTCCAACATAGTTTGCCCTTTTCGATCCGTCCGTGTAAACTTGTATAAAATTTGTGTATTTTTGTATATGGTTTTGAAAAAGCTGTTTGTAAATAATATCAGAGGTATCTGCTTTATTAAAATTTTGGAACGGGTTTTGAAATTCAAAATAATGATTAAACCAAGGAGAGAAATAATAAAGTTTTTTCTGGGTGACGTCAAGTGAACAAAGTTCGGATCCGTTCATCAAATCCAGCATTCTTAAGTGAAATGTAGGGATGAAGGATGTTTTAGCTTGATAGAGGCGTTTTAAATACGGACTGTGATGAATGGTATGTAATGGGTGATGAGGGATTGAGGAAATTCTAAAATAATATTCTAAGGACAACAAATGTCGCCTTAAGTCCAGAGAAGGTTCAAAATTGTCCACATATAAGCTGCTTACGGGTGAAGTCCTGAAGGCACCAGAACATAAACGCAAAGCTGTGTGGTGGACGGTGTTCAGAGTTTGAAGAGCAGATTTTCTTGCTGACCCATACACCACGCAGCCGTAATCTATTTTTGATCTTATTAGGGCTCTATATATTTTTAAAAGACAAGTACGATCAGATCCCCATGATAATTTCGATAAAACTCGTAATATGTTGAGGGCCTTTTCGCAACGTTTGCGTAGATTTAAAATATGCGGTTGAAAAGTCAACTTCTTGTCAAATGTAATACCTAAAAATTTAAAATTGTCCACAACATTAATTAAAATATCTTTGAAAAATATTTCAGGGTCAAGATGAAGATTACGCTTTTTGCAAAAATGAACACAAGCGGTTTTAGAAGATGAAAAACTGAAACCATTTTCATTAGTCCAATGTGTGATTTTATTTACTGCCTGTTGAAGTTGTCTCTCTACTAAACGAATGTCTTTAGCTGCGCATGAAATTTGCAGATCGTCAACGTAAATAAGACCTTTAACTGATGGCGGCAATTGAGAAACAATATCATTAATTTTTAAAATAAATAAAGTAACACTTAAAACACTGCCTTGTGGTACTCCCTCCTCTTGAATAAAAACATCTGAAAAAATTGATCCAATCCGTACTTTAAAATATCTTTTTTCTAAAAAATTTTGGATAAAAATAGGCAGATTTCCTCTTATGTCATTTTTAAAAATGTCTTTTAAAATTCCATGTCTCCACGTTCGATCATAAGCTTTTTCGATGTCGAAGAAAATTGAGACGAGATGTTTATTTTCTACAAATGCATTTCTGATTACAGATTCGAAAGCCACAAGATTGTCAATAGTAGAACGGTTTTTTCTGAAGCCACTTTGAAGAGGGGAGAGACATTTATCTTTTTCTAAAATATACATTAGCCTTGCGTTGACCATCTTTTCAAGAACTTTGCATACGCAGCTTGTCAAGGCTATTGGACGGTAGTTCGAAGGATTCTTGGGATCTTTGTTCGGTTTCAGTATGGGTATTATAGTAGCATATCGCCATGACTGCGGAAAAGTGTGCTCGGTCCAAATTCTGTTATAAAATTTCAGGAGATAATTTAAAGAGCTATTGGATAGATGTTTGAGCATGATGTAACTAATATTATCTGGGCCAGGGGTTGATTTGTGAACTAAGGATAAAGCTTTTGTCAATTCGGGAAAAGTAAAATCACAATTATAAGATAGTATACGGTTTGATGTAAAATTAACTTTATTCTTTTCAGATGCGACTTTAATTTTCTTAAAACTTTCAGTGTAGTTGTTGGAGCTGGATATTTCGGAAAGACATGAAGCAATTGTGTTTGCTATGTCTTTGGGTGCCGATAGTATTACATTATTATTTTCAAGAATAGGAATTTGTCTATTGGGGTACACACCGGAAATTCTTTTAATTCTGCTCCATAATTGTTTACTGGTGGTCTTATTATTTATACTATTGACATAATTTATCCAAGAATCCCTCTTACTACGTCGTTGTATTTTTCGAAATGCCGCTTTTGTTTTTTTGTAAATAATAAAGTTTTCTCTGGTTGGATATCTATTGAAGATATTCCAGGACTTCCTTTGTTTACGGTAAGCATCGCTACAATCGTCATTCCACCAAGGCTTCTTCTGTTTTTTAGGGGCATTAATAACTTTTTTAATGGAAGCGTCAGCACTAGCTATAATTATATTTGTTATTTTATTAGTAACTGCATCGATGTCATCAGTTTCTCCCGTGTTAGTAATATCTGCGAGGCTAGTAAAGAGTGGCCAGTTGGCAGTTTCAAAAATATATTTGGATTGGCTGTCAGTGTGAGGTCGGTATTGGCCTTCATATTTTAGTTTAATTGGATAATGGTCGCTATTGTAAAGGTAAGGATCCACAGAAAAGGTCCAAAATGGTAAAATTGAAGGAGTGCAAATTGCCAGATCTATTGAATGGTAAGTGAGTGAAGGTGAGTGAAAGTAAGTAGGTTGGCCGTTATTCATAACACATAAATCATTGTCTGTTATTAATTTTTCAATTTGCTTGCCTCTACGATTAATGTCTGAACTGCCCCAGAGAATATGATGGCCATTTAGGTCACCAAAAAGAATGAATGGTTGCGGAAGTTGATCTAACAAATTATTTAAGTCAAACGTGGCGATATGGGTATTAGGAGGAAGGTATAAATTGCATATTGTTATTAAAGTATTACATGAAGTCTGACTGCAACAGCTTGGAGATTTGTTGTAAGGTCAATTTGGGTGACTGGCAAGTCATGGGAGGTAAGCAAAGCAACACCTCCACATGCTCTTTGGCCATCATCGTAATCTTTTCTGAATATACTGAAATGACGTATGTTGGTGGAATCATTGTTTCTTAAATATGTCTCTTGTAGTGCGATTGCAGCTGGCTTGTGTTTATTTATGATATCTTTTAAATCGTCAATTTTTTGTCGAAAACCCCGGCAGTTCCAGGAAAGAAAGGAAGCCATAAAAATAAAGGTTAAAAGAAAAGAAGAAACTACTTGTGTTTTCTCGTTCTAGGACGAGATCTGTCTTGCCGAAGATCCTTCTTGGACTTGGGTGGCGAAGTCTCCAAGCCATCACTCTCTACAGATGAAATATCGCTTTCAGTGTTATACAGATTTATGAGGTCGTTGGTGGAAGGATTAGTTATCAAGTTTCTGGATGTAACATCAGGCTGAAGAGAGGTTTGAGAAGTACTTTTAGCTATTTTGATATTACTTTGTTCAGATGATATGGCTCTTTTTAAAGAAGTATTTATAGATCGATTTGGTTGATTTATGTGTTTTGTATTTGTTGAGGTTGTAGCTGATGCTTTAGAAAAAAGAGGCGTTATAGGTTGGTTCATTGAAGTTTTATGTTGGGCAGATGGCTTAAAAATAGTTACATCGGTTTGAGTTCCGTTAGTTTTGAAAGTTTTTTTTACCATTGAAGAGTAAGAATGGATTGGATTGGATATGGTTTTGTGGCATTGAGTCCTCATGGGACATATTATGCCAAACTCAAGATAGAAAATCAGATATATAATATGGTAAAAAAGTGAAGTGAGTCAAAACATTATGAATGAATACTATATACAATTATATGTGATGGATAAAACCTATGTCATGTAAAAAGCTAAAAATATTTGGATGAGGATTCTCCCCAACCATGTCTTCTAAAGTCAAGGTAAAACAATTAAAATGTATAAGTCGTTGCATATTAAAATGAGAACATTCAATTAAAATGTGTTTTACTGTTAGTGGGCAAATGCAGTAATTACATATAGGATGATCTTCTCCGAGGAGGAGGTGTCTATGGGTGATCCTAGTGTGTCCAATACGGAGACGTGTTAATATTACCTGCTGCCGTCTTTGATCAGGTGACTGCCATTGCGTTATATTTGGTTTAATAAAGCGAAGTTTGTTCTCGGTTTGCTCATTCCATTCCTTTTGCCATTTTGTTTCTAAAAATTTGTAAATGCAAGATTTTATGTCACGATAAGGGATAGTATGGTTAATATTATTTATAGCCGATTTCGCGGCTTTGTCCACAATTTCATTTCCAGATATCCCAACATGCGATGGGATCCAAGAAAATACCAAGTTAAAATCTTTGGATGAAAGATGATAAATTCTTTTTAATGACTCTAAAACAAGGGGATGACTGTCATGATCGGGATGTTTCAATGATTGTAAAACGCTTAATGAATCAGTGAAAATTATACATTTTTTATGAGAATGATCTGATATATATTCTAATGCTTTATATATGGCCATGATTTCAGAATTAAAAACAGAACATGAAGAATGAAGTTTGAAACTGTGAACAGAGCGATTAATAGTGAACGCAGCTCCAACATAATTTGCCCTTTTAGATCCGTCCGTATAAATATGAATGAAATTAGAATAATTTTCTAAATGCTTTAGAAAGAGTTGTTTGTAAATAATATCTGAGGTATCTGCTTTATAAAAATCTTGGAAAGGGTTTTGAAATTCAAAATCATGATTAAACCAAGGAGAGAAATAATAAAGTTTTTTCTGGGTGACGTCAAGTGAAGAAATTTCGGATCCGTCCATTAAATCCAGCATTCTTAAATGGAATGTAGGGATGAAGGATGTTTTTGCTTGATAAAGGCGTTTTAAATATGGACTGTGATGAATGGTATGCAATGGGTGATGCGGTATTGAGGAAATTCTAAAATAATATTCTAAGGACAACAACTGTCGCCTTAAGTCCAGAGAAGGTTCAAAGGTGTCCACATATAAGCTGCTTACTGGTGATGTTCGAAATGCGCCAGTACATAAACGTAAGGCTGTGTGGTGGATAGTATTCAGAGTTTGAAGAGCAGATTTTCTGGCTGAACCATACACCACGCAGCCGTAATCTAATTTAGATCGTATTAAAGCTCTGTATATTTTTAAAAGACATGCTCGATCAGATCCCCATGATAATTTCGATAAAACTCTTAGTATGTTGAGTGTTTTCGCAACGTTTGCGTAAATTTAAAATATGCGGTTGAAAATTCAGCTTCTTGTCAAATATGATACCTAAAAATTTAAAATTGTCCACAACATTAATTAAAATATCTTTGAAGAATATTTCAGGGTCAAGATGAAGATTACGTTTTCTGCAGAAATGAACACATGCAGTTTTTGAAGGTGAAAAGCTGAAACCATTTTCATTTGTCCAATTAGTGATTTTGTTAACGGCCTGTTGAAGTTGTCTCTCTATTAAACGAATGTCTTTAGCTGCGCAAGAAATTTGCAGATCGTCAACGTAAATGAGACCTTTAACTGATGGCGGCAATTGAGAAACAATATCATTAATTTTTAAAATAAATAAAGTAACACTTAAAACACTGCCTTGTGGTACTCCCTCCTCTTGAATAAAAACATCTGAAAAAATTGATCCAATCCGTACTTTAAAATATCGTTTCTCTAAAAAATTTTGAATAAAAATAGGCAGATTTCCCCTTATGTCATTGTTAAAAATATCCTTTAAAATTCCATGTCTCCACGTTCGATCGTACGCTTTTTCTATATCAAAAAATATCGAGACGAGATGTTTGTTTTGAACAAAAGCGTTTCGTATTTCGGTCTCGAGAGCGACTAGATTATCAACAGTGGATCGACCTTTTCGGAAACCACTTTGCAGTGGAGAGAGACATTTATCTTTTTCTAATATGTAAACTAATCTCGCGTTGACCATTTTCTCTAAAATTTTGCATAAGCAGCTTGTCAGGGCTATTGGACGGTAGTTCGAAGGATTCTTGGGGTCTTTATTCGGTTTCAGTATTGGTATTATGGTAGCATACCTCCATGACTGCGGAAAAGTGTGTTCGGTCCAAATTCTATTGTAAAATTTGAGGAGATGATTTAGAGAACTATTTGAAAGATGTTTGAGCATGATGTAACTGATATTATCTGGGCCAGGAGTTGATTTGTGGACTAAGGATAAAGCTTTTATCAATTCCGGAAAAGTAAAGTCACAATTATATGATAATATACTGTTTGAAGTAAAATTAATTTTATTCTTTTCAGACGCAATTTTGATTTTTTTAAAACTTTCAGGGTAGTTAGTGGAGCTTGATATTTCAGAAAGACATGAAGCAATTGCGTTTGCTATATCTTTGGGTGCTGATAGTACTTGGTTATTGCATTCTAGAATCGGAATTTGTCTATTGGGGTAAACACCGGAAATTCTTTTAATTCGGTTCCATAATTGTTTACTAGTGACTTTACTATTGATACTATTGACAAAATTCATCCAAGAATCCCTCTTACTAAGTCGTTGTATTTTTCGAAAGGCCGCTTTAGTTTTTTTATAAATAATAAAGTTTTCTCTGGTTGGATATCTATTGAAGATATTCCAGGACTTCCTTTGTTTACGGTAAGCATCGCTACAATCGTCATTCCACCAAGGCTTCTTCTGTTTTTTAGGGGCATTAATAACTCTTTTAATGGAAGCGTCGGCACTAGCTATAATTATATCTGTTATTTTATTAGTAACTGCATCGATGTCATCAGTTTCTCCCGTGTTAGTAATATCTGCGAGGCTAGTAAAGAGTGGCCAGTTGGCAGTTTCGAATATATAGTTCGGTTGGCTGACAGAGGGAGGTTGGTATTGGCCTGCATATTTTAGTTTTATAGGATAATGGTCACTATTGTAAAGGTAGGGATCCACAGAAAAGGTCCAAAATGGTAAAATTGAAGGAGTGCAAATTGCCAGATCTATTGAATGGTAAGTAAGTGAAGGTGAGTGAAAGTAAGTAGGTTGGCCGTTATTCATAATACATAAATCATTGTCTGTAATTATTTTTTCAATTTGCTTGCCTCTAGGATTAATATCTGAACTGCCCCAGAGAATATGATGGCCATTTAGGTCACCAAGTATGATGAATGGTTGCGGAAGTTGATCTATTATTTTATTTAAGTCAGAAGTGGCGATACGGGTATTAGGAGGTAGGTATAAGTTGCATATTGTTATTAAAGTATTGACATGAAGTCTTACAGCAACAGCTTGGAGATTTGTTTTGAGATTAATTTGAGTAACTGGTAAGTCATGGGAGGTAAGCAATGCAACACCTCCACATGCTCTTTGGCCCTCATCGTAATCTTTTCTAAATATTGTGAAATGACGAATGTTGGTGTTATCATTGTGTTTTAGATATGTTTCCTGGAGGGCGATTGCAGCTGGCTTATGTTTGTTTATGATGTCTTTTACATCATCACATCTGTTACGAAAACCCCGGCAGTTCCAGGAAAGAAAGGAAGCCATAAAAATAAAGTATAAAAGAAAAGGATAAACTACTTGTGGTTTCTCGTCCTAGGACGATGTTTGTCTTGCCGTGGATCTTTCTTGGGCTTCAGTGGCGAAGACTCCAAGTCCTCATCTTCTACAGAGGAAATATCGCTTTCAGAGTTATAGAGATTAATGAGGTCACTTGTAGAAGGATTAGTTATCAAATGTTTGGATGAAACGACAGGTTGGAGAGATGTTTGAGCAGAGTTTTTTGCTATTTTAATATTATTTTGTTCTGATGAAATGGCTCTTTTTAAAGAAGTATTTGTAGGTCGATTTGGTTGGTTTATGATTTTTGTATTCGATGAGGTTGTTGTTGCTTTAGAGAAAGAAGGCGTTTTAGGTTGGTTCGATGAAGTTTTATGTTGTTCAGATGGCTTGAACACAGTTACATCGGTTTGAGTAGAGCTAGTTTTGAAAGTTTTTTTTACTATTGAAGAGTAAGAAATACCAGGTTTCGGGGTGCGATCATTAACAATTTTACGGGCCTCCGGAAATGAAATGTTTTGTGTAACTTTAATGGTTTGAATTTCTTTTTCTGTTTGGAATTTAGGACAAGACCTGGCAAAAGCTGGATGTTCACCTTTGCAGTTTACACAGCAAAGGGATGATGTAGTACAGACATCGGTCTTATGTTCTGTACTACAGCATTTTGCGCAGGTTTCTTTGCCACGGCAAGCCATGAAAGAGTGGCCGAATCTCTGACATTTAAAGCAACGAACTGGGTTTGGTATGAAATGTCGAACTGGGCAATTCATATATGCTATTTTTACGTGTTTTGGTATAGTCGGTGTATTGAAAGTTAATATTAAATGTTTGGTGGGTATTTTTTGACCATTTCTTGAAATAAGGATTCTTTTTACATTAATTACAGATTGGTTGGACAGGGTTTCTAGGATGTCTTGTTCGGTGTCATGTACTAAATCTGATTCTGAAATTACGCCTCTTGATGAATTTAAGGTTTTGTGGGGTGTAACAGTCACCTCTATTGAACCGACGGATTTAATTTTTTGGATATTTAATGCCTGTGATCTATTTAGAACTTCAACAAGTACATCTCCTGCTAGGGTTTTTTTTATGTTTTTAGTCTCTCCTACCATTCCCAGTATAGTTTTATGGAGTAAAATTGCAGATATATTTTTAAGATTTCCGGTGTTACTTTTGATAATAAAAAATTTTTCGTCACATATATTGTTTTCATTTGTTTTTATGCATAGTTGCTCCACTGAAGGAGAAGTTGAATTTTGGGTTTCCATGTTTGAAAAATAGATGTTCGGTCCCCGGCGGCACCACCCACCATGGAGTCCAACGAGGGGATACAGATTCCTGCACCGGTGCTAGCCAGGGACTATACGGACCCAACTCACCCCTATGACTGCCCTAAGGAGCTAGTTGGTGAGCAGGTCCTTAGTCCTAGCAGGATATACCCACCAGCCGATCAATGTACTGGGACCAAAGTACACCGCCTGTTTATTCGAAGCAGGAGCCGAAGCAATGTATTGGGGCGTTATGTTGTCCCTCAATCACCAGGATCACCCTTTCCGAAGACACAGGTCTCCACGCACGGCAAACACGTGGGTGATATAATCCCCAAGAGGAGCTAAAGGCACAGACTGGCGAAGAGCTTCTCAAGGGGAGCCCTCACCTCCGAAAAGGCAACCACAATGAGGGAGGAAGAAAAAGCAAAAAGCAGAAGCGTAGAGGAGGAGAAAAACGAAAGGGAGAAAAGATCACTCGGGTACCCCGGGGTTGTGAAGCCCGTACAAACCTAAAGAAGGAATGCCCCTGGGGGCTTGAAGAGTAAGATATTCCAGGTTTCGGGGTGCGATCATTAACTATTTTTCGGGCCTCCGGAAATGAAATATTTTGTGTAACTTTAATTGTTTGTATTTCTTTTTCGGTTATAAATTTAGGGCAAGACCTGGCAAAAGCTGGATGGTCACCTTTGCAGTTGACACAGCAAAGGGACGATGTAGTACAGACATCGGTCTTGTGATCTGTACTACAGCATTTTGCGCAGGTTTCTTTGCCACGGCAAGCTAGGAAAGAGTGGCCGAATCTTTGGCATTTAAAGCAACGGACTGGATTAGGAATAAATGGTCTAACTGGGCAATTCATATATGCTATTTTAACGTGTTTTGGTATATTTGGTGTATTGAAAGTTAATATGATATGTTTGGTGGGTATTTTTTGACCATTTCTTGAGATAGTGATTCGTTTGACAGTGATTACATATTGTTGTGACAGGGATTCTAAGATATCTTGTTCTGTGTCATGAACTAAGTCGGATTCTGAAATTACGCCTCTTGATGAATTTAAAGTTTTATGGGGTGTTACACTTACTGCTATTGGACCTACAAATTTTATTTTTTGGACGTTTATTGCCTGGGTTTTATTTGATACTTCTATTAGTACATCTCCTGCTAGGGTTTTTTTTATGTTTTTTGTATCGCCTACCATTCCTAATATAGTTTTATGGAGTAAAATAGCCGATATATTTTTTAAATTGCCCTCGTTACTCTTCATAATAAAAAATTTTTGCTCTGGTAAATTAATTTCATTATTTTTGTTAGATAGGTGCTCCACTGAAGGAGAAGATGAGGTTTGATTTTCCATGGTTAAATTATAAATATTCAGTCCCCGGCGGCACCACCCACCATGGAGTCCAACGAGGGGATACAGGTTTCTGTACCGGTGCTAGCCAGGGACTATACGAACCCAACTCACCCCTATGACTGCCCTAAGGAGCTAGTTGGTGAGCAGGTCCTTAATCCTAGCAGGGTATTCCCACCAGCCGATTGATGTACTGGGACCATAGTACACCTCCTGTTTGTCCGAAGCAGGAGCCGAAGCAATGTATTGGGGCGTTATGTTGTCCCTCAATCACCAGGATCACCCTTTCCGAAGACACAGGTCTCCACGCACGGCAAACACGTGGGTGATATAATCCCCAAGAGGAGCTAAATGCACAGACTGGCGAAAAGCTTCTCAAGGGGAGCCCTCACCTCCGATTGGATTGGATTGGATATGATTTTGTGGCATTGGGTCCTCTTGGGACATATTATGCCAAACTTAAGATAAAAAATAGAATATATAATATAGCAAGAAAGTGAGGTGAATCAAAATGTAATGAATGAATACTACATAAAATTATATGTGATGGATAAAACCAATGTCATGTAAAAAGTTAAAAACATTTGGATGAGGATTCTCTCCAATCATGTCTTCTAAAGTCAAGTTATCAGAATTAAAATGTATCCGTCGTTGCCTATTAAAATGAGAACATTCAATTAAAATGTGTTTTACTGTTAGTGGGCAAATGCAGTAATTACAAATGGGATGATCTTCTCCGAGGAGGAGGTGTCTATGGGTGATCCTAGTGTGTCCAATACGGAGACGTGTTAGTATTACTTGCTGTCGTCTTTGAGCTGGTGACTGCCATTGCGTTATATTTGGTTTTAAGGCGTGGAGCTTGTTTTCAGTTTGTTCAGACCATCCGTTCTGCCATTTTTCCTCTAAAAACTTGTAAATAAAAGATTTTAAGTCACGGAAAGGAATAGTATGGTTAAAATTATTTACTGCCGATTTGGCGGCTTGGTCAACAATTTCATTTCCTGCAATCCCAACATGGGATGGGATCCAACAAAATAGTAAGTTAAAATTTTTGGATGAAAGATGATAAATTATTTTCAGTGATTCTAAAACAATGGGATGACTGTCATGATCAGGATGTTTCAATGACTGTAAAACGCTTAACGAATCTGTAAAAATGATACATTTTTTATGACAATGATCGGATATATGTTCTAGTGCTTTAAAAATGGCCATTATTTCAGCGGTAAAAACAGAACATGAAGAATGAAGTTTAAAACTATGACGGGAATCATTAATAGTGAACGCAGCTCCAACATAGTTTTCCCTTTTAGACCCATCAGTATAAATATGTATAAAATTTGAGTAATTTTCTATATGGTTTTGAAAGAGTTGTTTATATATAAAATCAGAGGTATCTGCTTTATTAAAATTTTGGAACGGGTTTTGAAATTCAAAATAATGATTAAACCAAGGAGAGAAATAATACAGTTTTTTCTGGGTGACGTCAAGTGAAGAAAGTTCGGATCCGTTTATTAAGTCCAGCATTCTTAAATGGAATGTAGGGATGAAGGATGTTTTGGCTTGATAAAGGCGTTTTAAATATGGGCTGTGATCAATGGTATGCAATGGGTGATGAGGGATTGAGGAAATTCTAAAATAGTATTCCAGTGATAACAACTGTCGTCTGAAGTCCAGGGAAGGTTCAAAAGATTCAACGTACAAGCTGATTACGGGAGAAGTCCTAAAGGCACCAGAACATAAACGTAAAGCGGTGTGGTGTATAGTGTTCAGAGTTTGAAGAGCAGATTTTCTTGCTGAACCATACACCACGCAGCCGTAATCTAATTTTGATCGAATTAAAGCTCTATAAATTTTAAAAAGGCAAGTACGATCAGATCCCCATGATAATTTTGATAAAACTCGTAAAATGTTAAGAGCCTTTTCGCAGCGTTTGCGTAAATTTAAAATATGCGGTTGAAAAGTCAACTTCTTGTCAAATATAATACCTAAAAATTTCACACTGTCAACAACATTAATTAAAATATCTTTGAAAAATATTTCAGGGTCAAGATGAAGATTTCGTTTTTTACAAAAATGAACACACGCGGTTTTGGAAGGTGAGAAACTGAAACCATTTTTGTTAGTCCAATGAGTGATTTTGTTAACGGCCTGTTGAAGTTGTCTTTCAATTAAACGAATGTCTTTAGCTGCGCATGAAATTTGCAGATCGTCAACGTAAATAAGACCTTTAACTGATGGAGGCAATTGAGAAACAATGTTGTTAATTTTTAAAATAAATAAAGTTACACTTAAAACACTGCCTTGTGGCACTCCCTCCTCTTGAGTAAAAACATCTGAAAAAATCGATCCAATCCTTACTTTAAAATATCTTTTTTGTAAAAAATTCTGAATAAAAATAGGCAGATTTCCTCTTATGTCATAGTTAAAAAGGTCTTTTAAAATTCCATGTCTCCACGTTCGATCATATGCTTTTTCGATATCGAAGAAAATCGAGACGAGATGTTTATTTTCCACAAATGCGTTTCTGATTTCAGTCTCGAAAGCGACTAGATTGTCAGTGGTAGAACGATTTTTTCTAAAGCCACTTTGAAGTGGAGAGACATTTTTCTTTTTCTAAAATATACATTAACCGCGCGTTTACCATCTTTTCTAAAATTTTGCATAAACAACTTGTTAGGGCTATTGGACGGTAGTTCGAAGGATTCTTGGGGTCTTTGTTCGGTTTCAGTATGGGAATTACATTAGCATACCTCCATGACTGCGGAAAAGTATGTTCGGTCCAAATTCTATTGTAAAATTTGAGGAGATGATTTAGAGAACTATTTGAAAGATGTTTGAGCATGATGTAACTGATATTATCCGGGCCAGGGGTTGATTTGTGGACTAAGGATAAAGCCTTTGTCAATTCATAAAAAGTAAAATCACAATTATAAGAAAGTATACGGTTTGAGGTAAAATTAACTTTAGTCCTTTCAGATGAAACTTTAATTTTTTTTAAACTTTCAGTGTAGTTGTTGGAGCTGGATATTTCGGAAAGACATGATGCAATTGTGTTTGCTATGTCTTTGGGTGCCGATAATATTTGATTATTATGTTCTATAATAGGAATTTGTCTATTGGGGTAAACACCGGAAATTCTTTTAACCCTGTTCCATAGTTGCTTACTTGTGGTCTTGCTATTTATACTGTTTACATAATTCACCCAAGAATCCCTCTTACTACGTCTTTGAATTTTTCGAGATATCGCTTTTGTTTTTTTATAAATAATAAAATTTTCTCTTGTTGGATATCTATTAAAGATATTCCAGGCTTTCCTTTGCTTCCGATACGCATCGCTACATTCCTCATTCCACCAAGGTTTTTTTTGTTTTTTTGGTCTATTTCTGACTTTTTTAATTGAGGCGTCAGCACTAGCTATAATTATGTCTGTTATTTTTTCAGTGACTTCATCGATGTTATCATTTTCTACCAGGTTAGAAATGTCTGCAAGGGTAGTAAAAAGTGTCCAGTTGGCAGTTTCAAAAATATAGTTGGACTGGCTGTCAGTGTGGGGTTGGTATTGGCCTGCATATTTTAGTTTTATAGGATAATGGTCGCTATTGTAGAGGTAAGGATCCACAGAAAAAGTCCAAAATGGTAAAATTGGAGGAGTGCAAATTGCCAGATCTATTGAATGGTAAGTAAGTGAAGGTGAGTGAAAGTAAGTAGGTTGGCCGTTATTCATGATGCATAAATCATTGTCTGTTATTAATTTTTCGATCTGTTTGCCTCTACGATTAATGTCTGAACTGCCCCAGAGGATATGATGGCCATTTAGGTCACCAAGTATGATGAATGGTTGCGGAAGTTGATCTATTAAATTATTTAAGTCAGAAGTGGCGATATGGGTGTTAGGAGGCAAGTATAAATTACATATTGTGATTAGAATATTTACATGAAGTCTTACAGCAACTGCTTGGAGATTTGTTGTAAGGTTAATTTGGGTGACTGGAAAGCCATGGGAGGTAAGCAATGCAACACCTCCACATGCTCTTTGGCCATCGTCGTAATCCTTTCTAAACAAAGTGAAATGACAAATGTTGGTGGTATCGGCGCTTTTTAGATACGTCTCTTGGAGGGCGATTGCAGCTGGCTTATGGTTGTTTATGATGTCTTTTACGTCATCAATTTTTTGACGAAAACCCCGGCAGTTCCAGGAAAGAAAGGAAGCCATAAAAAATAAAGGATAAAAGAAAAGAAAAACTACTTGTGTTTTCTCGTCCTAGGACGAGATCTGTCTTGCCGAAGATCCTTCTTGGACTTGGGTGGCGAAGTCTCCAAGCCATCACTCTCTACAGAGGAAATATCACTTTCGGTGTTGTAAAGATTAATAAGGTCACTCGTAGAAGGATTAGTTAATATATTTCTGGATGAAACGTCAGGTTGAAGAGAGGTTTGAGAAGTACTTTTAGCTATTTTAATATTGTTTTGTTCAGATGATATGGCTCTTTTTAAAGAAGTATTTAAGGATCGATTTGGTTGATTTATGTGTTTTGTATTTGTTGAGGTTGTAGCGGATGCTTTAGAAAAAAGAGGCGTTATAGGTTGGTTCATAGAAGTTTTATGTTGGGCAGATGGCTTAAAAATAGTTACATCGGTTTGAGTACCGATAGTTGTGAAGGTTTTTTTTACTATTGAAGAGTATGATATTCCAGGTTTTGGGGTGCGATCATTAACAATTTTTCGTGCTTCGGGAAATGAAATATTTTGTTGGACTTTTATTGTTTGAATTTCTTTTTCTGTTTGAAATTTAGGGCAAGACCTGGCAAAAGCTGGATGGTCACCTTTGCAGTTGACACAGCAAAGGGACGATGTAGTACAGACATCGGTCTTATGTTCTGTACTACAGCATTTTGCGCAGGTTTCTTTGCCGCGGCAAGCCATGAAAGAGTGGCCGAATCGCTGACATTTAAAACAACGTACTGGGTTTGGTATAAAAGGACGAACTGGACAATTAATATAGGCTATTTTAACATGCTTTGGTAAATTTGGTGAATTGAATGTTAGTATTATATGTTTGGTGGGTATTTTTTGGCCATTTCTTAGAATAGTTATTCTTCGGACATTAGTTACATTTTGTTTTGACAGGGATTCCAAGATGTCTTCTTCAGTATCGTGGACTAAATCAGATTCTGAAATTACTCCTCGGGATGAATTTAGAGTTTTGTGGGGTGTAACTGTGACTTCTATTGAACCGACGGAATTTATTTTTTGTATATTTAAAGCCTGCGATTTATTAGAAACTTCTATGAGTACGTCTCCTGCAAGGGTTTTTTTTATGTTTTTTGTCTCTCCGACCATACCTAATATCGTTTTGTGGAGTAGTATAGCAGATATGTTTTTTAAATTTCCTTGGTTACTCTTCATTATAAAAAAATTTTGTATCGGTAAATTGTTATCATTTTTCTTAGATTGGTGCTCCACTAAAGGAGAAGTTGTAGTTTGGTTTTCCATGTTAGAAAAAAGATGTTCAGTCCCCGGCGGCACCACCCACCATGGAGTCCAACGAGGGGATACAGGTTCCTGTACCGGTGCTAACCAGGGACTATACGAACCCCACTCACCTCTATGACTGCCCTAAGGAGCTAGTTGGTGAGCGGGTCCTTAGCCCAAGCAGGGTATACCCACCAGCCGATTAATGTACTGGGACCAAAGTACACTTCCTGTTTGTTCGAAGCAGGAGCCGAAGCAATGTATTGGGGCGTTATGTTGTCCCTCAATCACCAGGATCACCCTTTCCGAAGACACAGGTCTCCACGCACGGCAAACACGTGGGTGATATAATCCCCAAGAGGAGCTGAAAGCACAGACTGGCGAACAGCTTCTCAAGGGGAGCCCTCACCTCCGAAGAAGCAACCACAACGAGGGAGGAAGAAAAAGGAAAAAGCAGAAGGGCAGAGGAGGAGAAGAACGAAAGGGAGGGAAGATCACTCAGGTACCCCGGGGTCGTGAAGCCCGTACAAACCTAAAGAAGGAATGCCCCTGGGGGCACTCTCATAGAGATTAATCTTCTAAACTATTGTGGACCAAACACAGAAATGTTTCACAACTTCGCTCAAAACTCTACATGCAAGAGAAAGATCAATGGAGGAGGATGATTAAGATTTTGAAATTTTTGAAACTTATGCCGAGTGTTCTGATTTGGGGGTCCAAGTGGACGTGGAGGACATGGATGTGTGCGAAGAATCTGCGAGTGAGGTAGGTTGGTGTTTATGGCACAAGGGCCACACTTGGCCATGCTGCTGCTAGTAAGGAATCATTCTCATCCAAAGGCAGTGATGAATCGGAATGCTTGGCACCCTATGAAATCATTTTAGGTTGGACTAAGGGTGGGATAGGATTGAATATGGTTTTGTGGCATTGAGTCCTCTTGGGACATATTATGCCAAACTCAAGATGAAAATCAGAAATATAATGTAATAATAAAATGGAATGGGTGATGTCATAATAAAAGGAATACTATATAAAATTATATATCATAGATAAACCCAAAATTTCATGTAAAAAGCTGAAAATATTTGGATGAGGATTCTCCAACCATGTCTTCTAAAACCAATGTATATGAATTAAAATATTTAAGTCGTTGCCTATTAAAATTAAAACATTCAATTAAAATTTGTTTTACTGTTAGTGGGCAAATTCAGTAATTACAAAGAGGATGATCTGCTTTGAAGAGAGATGACAGGCGAAGTTTTGGATAAGGCGAAGATGAATCATGTTCTTCGCTAGTATTACTGGCAATTAAAATATCATCTCTAAATGCAAAAACACCATCCAGACCACATGTAACCTCGCCGATAAATCTTTGAAAAGTGCTTGAAGCATTACATAACCCAAATTGCATCCTTGTACTTTCAAATAGTCCAAAAGGGGGGCAAATGGATGTCCTGGGGAGCAACAGGAATATGATGGAAAGCTTTGATTAAATCTATATGCGAAAAGATTTTCATTCCATGTAACTCATTAGTAAAATCTAATATACTTGGAACTGGATATTTATCTTTGACTGTATGAATTTAAAGCTCGAAAATCACCCACAGGACGCCAATCGTCACATCCTTTTTTAGATACCATGTGTAGAGGTGACGCATAATTACTTTTGGATGGTCGCATATGACCCAAATCAAGCATGTATTGGAATTCGGTTTTCGCTATTTTTAACCGATCGGGAGCAAGACGTCTAGGTTTAGCAAACACTGGCGGGCAATGAGTTTCAATATGATATAGGACATTATGTTTTACATGTTGATTTGCACATGGCACTTTAGTAATGTTAGGAAAATCGACCAATAACTTAGTTGTTTCATTTGATAACAATTCTTCTTTGACAGAAAAAATACCAGCATTGTGAACAAGACCGTGAGAATTCAGATTAGTAGTACAATCATTTAGACGCTTACGTCGTAAATCCGGTTTTAAATTGAAATAATGCAAAATATCTACGCCAAGAATCGCTGTGGCAACATTACAAATATAAAATGGGAAAACAAAATTGAGTCTTAAACCAAAATCTAAAAATAATAGTTTTTGACCATAAACATGAATTGTTGTGCCATTTGCAGCACTAAAAGTTTGAGTTGGATATTGTTTCCGCTGCGATTTAGTAGCAGGGATGATCGAAACATCTTATCCAGTATCGACCAAAAGGTTTATATTAGTTTTGTCTAACAAATAGGCGATTCGATCGAGTAGGAAAGAAGTACGTCGATTCTACTCTTGCCTGCTTTTCGGTTCCCAGAAACGAGCATTGCTGCACACATTTGTTGGCCTTGTATTTGTACTTTCCATGGTACCAACAAACAGAGGTCTAATCCGAAGTGCTGCGGTTTTTGCAGGAGTTACGAACACGGGAGAAACTATGTGATCGGCGAAGAGTGTTCATTTATTTCCTCCATGAGTTGTTGCAAAGTGTTCGGACCTGCTTCGGCGGTAGAAGATTAAATCGGAATTCCACTTACCTCGGATGGTGTTACTTCTAATATGCGACCAGCAACTTCAGCGGCCTTCTGCGATGTAGTTGGCATCATGGAGGCTAGAATTGTTTGGACATTGACGGGAAGTTGTGGGTGGAATAATTCCAGCATAAGTGAATCTGCAATCTGGTGTGATTCAGCATGTCTTTGCATAACACGGAGGAGTTCGGTTGGTTTTTATGGCACAAGGGCCAGATTTGGCCATGCTGCGCCAAACAATAACTAGTTCGTAATGGGGGAGTTCGGAAGGTTTACGATCACCGAGTTGTTCTCCAGCTAGAAGTTTCCGTATTTGTTGCGTTCTGGTTTCGCCACAACGAGAAGTAATATGATCCTGTAAGTGCTGAAAGGGGTTGGTTGGATCCGGGTTTAAGATGACATCTCGCACTGTAGAAGCTGCGCCGGGTGGTAGATGAGCAACAATGTAGCTGTATTTGGTTTTCGGATCCGTGATGGGCTTGGGCGTGGCGAGGGCAAAGGTAGCTTCGCACATACCGAACCAAATGGTTGGATCCGCGTCGTTGTAAATCCGGATCTTGACAGCAGCAATATTCTCCATGGTGGGAAGACCAGAAATTAGTGAGGTGGGAAAGTTAACACAGTGAGAACGAACCGATTGGAACAAAATGAAATATTCAGAAGAATAAATGAAATATTCAGCTCCGGATCACCATGTTGGGATCGGTATATGGTTGCAGAAAGAATGCACTTCAGTAACAGCAACAACAAGAACTTGAATTAACAATAATAAGTTAGTTGCATGGTTCATCTCACTTGTAGTGCCAGTAGAGTCTGCTGGGATTAGTATTCAATGACCGACTTTATATACAATTCTGCGCTACGGCAGACTGGAGCGCCCTCTACTGGGTGAATACTACAATGTATTGACTTTACAATGGTAATTGGTAATTTTAGTTAACGTCGTACTAGAGCAACACAACGGGCTATTGACGACGGTCCGGGATCAGTCCCTTAAGGGAAAGATCCGAGGACAACACTTCGTAATTTTGAACCACGGTCAGATGACGAAGCAACACCTGAGCTGGCACCCCACTCTCCAAACTTCCACGCCAACCCAACGTGAGGACTTTCGGCCACGACAGATTTAAGGTGCACCAGCCGCCTCTACACCATACGTTTACAAACATCCATGCCCGGACCCGGATTCGAACCAGGAACCTTCCGATCCAGAGGCTAACACCTTAACCACTATACCGGTTGGTCGGCGACTTTACAATGGACAAGGTTTTTTCGGAACCTCTACTTTTCATGGACTTATTGGGGGGTTTATGGACTTGGTCTAATTTAAAGAGACCATGTCGGGGATTAGTAACAACACAACAAACCTTAATTACCACTTCATAGCCACTTATTTAATTCCAAACAACTTATTTTATTTCTACTATTTTTTAAATTCGGGGCATTCTATTTTAGAATTAAATCCCTCCACCAAAATTGTTCTACCTGAGATTAAGGCCTCTACGCACGTCCAACAAGAATAAAAGGAGTTTTATTAAAGGCGGACGCGAAAGTCAGCCGTCTTGCAGCTCAGAAATAAATGTTTTGCATTCGAAAAAGATTATGCGCATGAGCAAATAAATTGCCGTCGCTAGCGGTCGGTGTGAAGGCTTTTTTAACAGCAACAGAGTCAGGCGACACAATGTCGCACCTGTCTTTGTTGCAGTTGGTGTGGAGCCACCATTAATTGCTTGAAATGTAGGACTGCAAGAGTCAGAGCTCGACACTTAAGGCCTCTCCCATGACGTTGACAATGTCATGTTTGGAAGATGGTATAGCAGCCTGGGTATCTCACATCGGAATAGACGATTCTCGATATAGGCCGTTGGCTGCTCTAACTTTCTTCCCTAACTGTTTGCTCGATGTTGAAGATGCTAGTATAGAGATGCATTTCCTCCAGGACTTTCCGGTCTTACCTCACGAGTGAATGCCTTAGCCTGCTTAAAGGCGACACGGTTGGTGGTTGACGGGTATCACCGAAAGATGTTCCATAATCTTCTTTGCTTCTAAAAGTGGCCCGACATTCGATGTTCCACCAGGGCTTCGTTATTGGACTGCAAAGGACTAAAGACTGGCTGCCCAACCAGTCAGACTGCGGCTCTACACGTCGCCGCTGGGTCCCCCTAACTCCTGAGACGAGGGTCTCATATAGGAACTATCCCTAACTTTGCACAAGCCGGTCCCGCTCAACTATAGCTGGCTAGTTATGCAAAAAACACGGGAATTTTGAAAGAAGGGAATAAACCCGGAACTTTGTGAATATTGAGAGGACAAACTAAACCAACCATTTTTATAACATCAGTTTTTAATCAGTAAAATGCCACAACGTGCTATTGACGACGGTAAGGGAGCAATCCCCTAAGGGAAAGATTCGAGGACTCCATCACGTAATTTTGAACCACGATCAGATGACGAGGCGACACTTGAGCAGGCACCCCACTCTCCAAACTTCCACACTAACCTAACGTGAGGAAATTCGGCCACGACAGATTTAAGGTGCACCAGCCGCCTCTACATCACACGCTAACAAACATCCAATAACCTTCCGATCTAGAGGCTAACACCTTAACCACCCGGTAAGCGACCACCGGTCGGCTCATGTATCGGGGAGACATGATGACCTCACTTCGGGACACTATCCCCTTCCATGCTGTATAGCTAATCCGTTGTTCGCTTTAAATAAAGCGGTGCGGAGGGAAGTGATAAGCTTCCATTTGGACAGACTGCACACATTTTAAAAATTCACACATTTTGTTTTTAGGATTGAAAGTTCCCTACATACTACCTTAAGTTCAGAACAACTTACAAAGTTTTCTTGACTATTCTATTTGAGTTGATGTAGTAGTTTTCTTTGAAGTATTGACCAACTGAACACATTTCCATTATATCAATAAAAAAAAACATTTAAATTAAAACTTTTATATATTTTAATAACTAAACAAATAACATTAAAAAAATATACCTTATAAGGCCATAAAAATGTTCAGAAAAAATATCGATCAAACACAACCTTTCTCAAAGAAATCTACAATAAGACTGAGCATGAATAAGGTGGGGGTGAGAGATCATTGGCTGGTGTTTATTTTTATCTAAACAAGTCTTTTCATGAAAACTTCTCCATGTAGCAAACAGTGTACTTTTTTTTTCTCTAGTTAAGGCAGGTGCATAATTTGGCAATTAGGCAGGCTTTAAAAAAAAATTTTTTTCAATCAAAAGCAAGATTATTTTTGTTTAGCTGAATCAGAAATGTTACTGCATCATTCTTTTATAAAATTATAGTTTTTAATTATGAATAATGCAAATTAATTATTTTTATAACCATAGTTTTAACTATTCTGGGTTATTTAAGTTCAAATATATCTCAAATTTTTAGAAAACTTGATTTTGAAATACCTACAATTTTTGCGAAACAAAATTTTTGTTTCATAACCACAAGAAACAGTTTTTATTTTTAAAACACAAGTAGATGATTTGCTTATTATAGAAAAAAAATATGATAGAATGTGTTAGTTGTGGTGAGGTATGACCTTTTGAACCTACCGACTGAAATAATATAAAAAATCACTTGGCCTGATGAGTGGGTAAGTGTTCCCTTAGTGTCACTTTTATAGTTTATTTTGAAATAGAAAAGCACTAGCTTTAATTTTATACCATGATCAGCCCAATTGGTTGAAAAATAAGTAAAAAAACGAAAATTTTACTAAACTGATATACCAAAAGTGCATTCCTTAAATTTAGTTTTTGATTAAAAAAAAATCTGAAAAAATTAATTTGAGATTATCTTATTGGTATTATCTATTCATAAAACGTTTTTAAAAAATATCCGATATGATGGCACAGCCCCTGGGTGATTTGACATGAAATGACAAATGAGGCAATAGCTCCTGAAACAGAAATCAATATGAATATGGCCTCCACTGACGATTGCCTTCTCCAACTGTATCATAAACGATGGAGTCATCAAGATAAACAGCATGTTAAGTCCTTGATGGAACAGGAACTAAACATGAAAAATGATACAGTTGTGTGAACAATGCCTATATGTTAAGGCTCATTGTTTAAAATTTGGCACCAAGGAAAAAGTTTCAGTTGTATCTCAACATGTCTGTGGACCATTCCATGCATCATTCAGATTATACTTTGCTGTTTGCAAAGACCATTACACAAAGTTTCGTTATGCCTTTCTCTTAAAACAGAAGTTGCAGATGCGTTAAAAATCTTTTTAGTTCATGCTAAAAGCTTGGGGTATAAAATTAAGGAAATATTAGTGACAATGGTGAATAGTTTGATAACTAGTTTGGATAATTTCTTTCCTTTTCAGAATCTTTTAAGACTAACTGCACCATATACTCCTGACTGAGCAAAATGGGAGTAGTTAACAAGAAAATAGGACTATTGTAGAAATTGCCAGAACTCAAAAGAATTCCAACAAAGATAACTTTCCAGTTTTCATATGGGCTGAATTCATCAGCACCTCTATTTACATTTTAAATAGAACTAGAAAATCTTCAGTACAGAATGTATGCCCATATGAACTGTGGATTGGAAAGAAAACTCACGCCATACGAGTGTCATTGGATCAGTGTATGCTATGCTCACATGACAGTTCAGAAACAAAAAAGATGGATAAGACAACAAAAGGCTATCGTCTTGGTTACGATGGAGATGAGAGGTACCATATCTATTTTAAGGAAAAGCAGATGGCAATTTATCCATGTGATATTTCAAGAGATGCGCTTACAGACCCAGCATACAGTAAAATTGACTACGGCAATAAATTATCAAGTGGAACATTCAAATGAGGAAAAGTATCGTGATTAATCACAAGTGGAAGAAACAGAAGAATCCAGTGCCAGCTCAAAGATAAGATTGAAGAGGATACTTAATCAACTAGGCAGCTGAGAAATAGAAATGAGCTGATAAAGCCTTAACGGTCTGATGATTACATCATGTTAGCTGATGTTTTCATGGCAGAGACAAGCAAACCAGAAACTTATCGAGATGCAGTCAAGTGTGTAGACAGCCCTTTTTAGAAGAAAGTCATGGATTCAGAATAAGAAATGACATGCTTAAGAAAAAATCACACATGGACTTTAGAACCCTTACCTAAAAGAGTGAAGTGAAAGCTATACCTTGTAAGTGAGGTTATCGCATAAAGAATCCAGACACTAGTATTGAAAAATACAAAGCAAGACTTGTGGTAAAGGGATTCAGTCAATGTTTTAGTGTGGACTATAATAAAAAATCTTCAGTTCTGTAACTAAGTTAGGAGCAATATGTTATTATTAGTATTACAGCTACTGAAATATTGTATATCAATTTGATGTTTCTACACTTCTTTATATGGCACTCTAGAGGAAACCCTCTGCATGCAGCAACCTGAAGGATGCGATGAGGTATCTAGTAGTCTATACGGTCTCAAACAAGCCCCTCGTTGCTGAAACAAATGGTTTGGAGAATTTCTGATAGAAATTAGATTCAAAGTAAGCAAAGCTGATCTCTGTTTATATATTAGAAATCATAACAATCGAAGATTACATATGACATTGTATGTTGATGGACTAATAGCAGCGACCGATCAGCAAGAAGCAGAAGACTTCATTGAACAGTTAAAATCTAAATTTAAAGTAACCAATAAATCAGCAACATATTTCTTAGGATTAGAAATTGAAAAATCTTCCAATGGAGATTTTGAAATTGGCCAACAAGCATATGCAAAGAAAGTGCTGAAGAAATTTGGCAGGGAAAACTGCACACTAGTAAATACACCAATTTTAAAAGAGACCCTAAAAGATAATCTA
Source organism: Metellina segmentata (assembly GCA_947359465.1). Lineage (NCBI taxonomy): Eukaryota > Metazoa > Arthropoda > Arachnida > Araneae > Tetragnathidae > Metellina > Metellina segmentata. The sequence continues at coordinate 95,454,115 of OX375882.1, forward strand.
GTAGCACAAACCAGTCAATCCTTTCCTTACAGAGAAGGGGTTGGAGCCATCATGTATTTATGATAAGGAAATATCTGACATAGCTTATAGCAGGTGTTCAATTGTGTAAGCTAGAGAACGACTGGATAAAAGTCAAGTGTGTGATGAGGTACAATTGCAAGTTCTACCAGCAAGGGAATCGTCTATACACACACAATTATAATCCTTAAGTGTTAGAATGCTAGTGATACTGATTTTAGAGGATGTGAAAAGTCAGGTAGCTCTATTTCAGAAGTCGTCTTGTATGCTGGTAAGGCCATCTCATGGTCGAGTCGACATCAATCAACAGTTGCAACATCTATTACTGAAGTAGAGATTGTTCCAAGGAAGCAATTTGGCTGCAAAGACTGTTTGGTGAGGTTGTGCAGTTAAAGCATCCCAGCATTCCAGATTGACAATGCAGTAATAAGGCTTGCTCTAAACCTGAATTTCATCGTTGGACCAAGCACATCATCATGAAACACTTTTTATCCTTGAAAAAGTCATGGAAGGTAGAATTACAATTGATAAAAGCTTCTACAGCAGAAAAACTAGCTGACATCATGACGAAACCGCTGCATAAGCAGAGATTGATGGCGTTGCGTACAAAAGTAGGACTTAATCGACTCAAATTTTGTTAACAAGGGAAGTCTTGATATGTGTACATGTCAACAAAAATGAATTCAATCTGGCAGCACCAGTCATATATTCTTTTGGTAACAGAACAGATATGTAGATTTTTGTAAGAAATGTTTTAAATTCTTCTGTAAATCTTGTTTTGATGAGCAATAAACTTTTCTAACAACTTCTAAGCGAACAAGATGTGTTCTGTTTATATGCGGAACATAAACAACCAGAATATGAAGTTCATGCCCGTTATTCAACTTCTTAGTTGATTAGAATACTATGACAAAAGTACAATCTTAACACTTCAGTGAAAAATTAGAGCAGTCCTACTTTACCACAAAGATCTTCATATATTTTCTCATTTTCATCTTGAAACAGCACCTCGTTGTCTTGCAATTTAAATGTACTTGCTTCAAGAACATCGTTCTGAATCACACTTTAGTTAGCGTATTATTAAACCAATTTCCAGGGAAATTTCGCTATTTTGTGCTATATTGTTTAGCTTGGCCAATGTTGGAAACAATAACAAAGAAACTCTTTCTAAAACAAATATTTCCAAGAGGAAAAACGACTAAATGAGTTCGATAACAAAGCGTATGCAAATTGGAACGTAAGCAAAATATAGCAGAATCTATAAAATAGACTGCCAACTTTCTGTATGATAATTGCAATAGGTAATTTTTAATTAACGTCGTACAAGACCAATCCACTTCGGCATGAGAAAAAAAGTAGTTTTTACAAAAATGTTCTCCCACTTCATCTAAACTTTTATCGTAATTATTTTTTTCACCTAAGAATTATTTTAAAATTTAAAAAGAAGTATATAAAACGAAATTTTTCTTCAACTTCTGGTTTCGAATTTTCCCGGTTTTGTTTGACTGCTGTCACTTGCCATTAAAATAATGTTATAATGTTATCTTCTGTACTAAATGTCGTAGAATTAATAAAAGTTTTAGAAACGTTAAAGTACAGGCATTAATATTATTCCTAAAAAAAATTGAAAATTTTCGTCAAAATTCGTTATCAATGCAACTGACAGGAATCGAACCTAAGCCGCTGAAGGTTGCTAGCTCATGGAACACAATAACGGGCTATTGAAAACGGTCCGGGATCAATCCCCTAAGGGAAGGATCCAAGGACAACACCACGTAATTTTGAACCATTTTGTCAGATGACGAGGTAACACCTGAGCTGGCACTCCACTCTTCAAACTTCCACACAAACCCAATGTGAGGACTTTCGGCCACGACAGATTTAAGGTGTACCAGCTGCCTCTACACCATGCGCTTACAAACGTCCATGCCGGATTCGAGCCAGGAATTTTCTGATCTTAGCTAACCACCTGACCGGTTGGTCGCAATTGCGAAGGGAATGTTCCAAGGACAACATCTCGTGATTTTTTAACCACGTTTAGATGACGAGGTAAACATCTGCGATGGCATCTATTCTCTAAACTTTCACATCATGCAAACCTGAGGGCATTTGTGAGCCGCGACAGATGGAACGTGCACCAACCCCCTACGTACATGACGATCGTTGATCCGCTACATTACCAACGGTATATCCACCGCCCTTTATATTCCAGGGATCGAATTAACGATACACTGCTGTAAAACAATCTGGCGTTGGAGGGGGGGTTGACCGAAGGTCCTGGGCCGTAGGCCCTCTACCTTCTGCAGGAACAGACTGGATACTGAAGAAAATTTTGTTTTAACAGAACTTTATAGGGTTGAAGGTGTGGTTCCATTGACCAATGGGAGTGAAGGATGGTTCAGGTGGTGGGCGGTCACAGAGGGTCGACAAAGATTAGCTAAGAAGCCGATGCAAAATGACCTGAATTTACATTAAATAATCAAAAAAGTTAAAGAAAAAAGTTAAAAAAAATTAAAGATAAAGAATGGCTCTTGGCCTTTTCTTAAATTCTCTTTGGCGGGGGTCGTATCTGGGGATTTGCTGAATTGCGGGATTATCGATAATTTCGAGTTTGGTATAAAATTTATGAGCAAGCTTACTGAAAAATTGTTTGAGTTCAGTAATTTTAAGGTCTTCCCGAATTTTAACGTTTCTGTAATACCAGGGGTAACCACTGATATTACGTAGCGTATCATTTTGAAAACTTTCAAGTTTAAGGAGGTTACTTCTTGCTGCATATCCCCAGACAAGACTGGCATAGCTGATTTTTGGTCTAATCATGGTTTTGTAAAGGAGCAACTTGTTATCTAATGAAAGAATGGAATTTCGGCCAATTAGGGGGTAAAGGGTTTTCCTGGCTGCCGTCGCTTTATTTTTAAGGGTGTAGATGTGGGGTCTCCACGTAAGCTGTGAGTCCATTGTGACTCCAAGATAGTTACAATTTTTGGACCAAGGAATTGGGTTACTAAAGAAAACAGGGGGGTCAGGAATAACTCTTTTCCTAGTGAAAAATGTCGCTTGGCACTTGTCAACATTTATCTTAATTCTCCAAGCAGTAAGCCAGGTTTCAAGTGTGTGTAGGTAGTTTGTTAGTGTATTCATGATATCTGTAGAATCATGATGTCTGGCTAACACGGCTGTATCATCTGCAAACATGCAAAGCATAGATGATTGATTTCGAGGAATGTCGTTCATGTACAGATTAAATAATTTTGGTCCTAGTATTGAACCCTGTGGTGTGCCAGCCTGTATGGCATGAGTAGTAGAGAGGGTCTTATTGATTCGAACGACAAAATGCCTACTTGTCAGGTAGGAAAATAGAAGTCTTATGAGAGAGGCAGGAATGCCTAATGTAATTAATTTGTGTATCAATCCGTAAATCCAAACCCTATCAAAAGCCTTAGCCACATCAAGGAAGATTGCACCAGTGCTCTCTTTGTTTTTAAATCCATCTAACACATGCTCAGTAACTCTAAGTAGTTGGTGGGTTGTAGACAACTGTTTTCTGAAACCAAATTGTTCAGGGATAAGAATGTTTAAATCACTACAGTAAGTTTCAAGCCGAGTACTAATGATGTACTCAGCAACTTTACTGAGTACTGGGAGCAAGCTAATTGGCCTGTAACTCTCAGGTTGTTGATTACTTTTGTTTGGTTTCAGTATTGGGACAATAACAGCTGTTTTCCATGGTTGAGGGAAGTGTCGTAACGACAGAATACAGTTAACAAGGTGGGTAATAATAAAGACGGTTTTCAAAGGGAGTTTCTTCAACATAGAATTTGAAAGCCCATCTATTCCAGGGCTTTTTCTGGTTATTGGCGACGGTTCGCAATCTATCTTGACGTTAAAGATACGAGGTAGCGCCTTGTCATTTTGAATCATGGTTAGATGACGAGGTCAAACTGAGTTGGCCCCCTAGCGTCCAAACTTTCACATCACACCAACGCAAGGACAAGATTGATTTAATGTGCAGCAACCCCTAAATACATGATGACCTTCGGCTGTATCGAGTTCCGAACTCGCAACCCCCCTATTTCTAAATCGGTACTCTTTCAAACTGGTACGCGCCGACCAACCGCCGGTGGTTCAAAATTACGAGGTGTTGTCCTCGAATCTTTCCCTTAAGGGACTGATCCCGGACCGTCGTCAATAGCCCGTTGTGTAGCTCTAGTACGACGTTAACTAAAAATTACCAATTACCAATTACCGACCAACCGCCGTAGTGATTAAGGTGTTAGCCTCAAGATCAAAAGGTTCCTGGTTCGAATCCTTGTATGGATGTTTGTAAGCGTATGCTGTAGTGGCGGCTGGTGCACCGTAAATCTGTTGTGGCCGATAGTCCTCACGTTGGGTTGGTGTGGAAGTTTGGAAAGTGCGGTGCCAGCTCAGGTGTTGCATCGTCATCTGACCGTGGTTCAAAATTACGAGGTGTTGTCCTCGAATCTTTCCATTAAGTGATTGATCCTGAGCAGTCAATATCCCATTGTGTTGCTTCAGTATGACGTTAATATTAAAAATACTTACCAACCTTCCAAACCGGCAACCACAGACTAATCCCGCCGACCAACCGGTATAGTGGTTAAGGTGTTAGCCTCTAGATCGGAAGGTTCCTGGTTCGAATCCGGGCATGGATGTTTGTAAACGTATGGTGTAGAGGCGGCTGGTGCACCTTAAATCTGTCGTGGCCGAAAGTCCTCACGTTGGGTTGGCGTGGAAGTTTGGAGAGTGGGGTGCCAGCTCAGGTGTTGCTTCGTCATCTGACCGTGGTTCAAAATTACGAGGCGTCGTCCTCGTATCTTTCCCTTAAGGGACTGATTCCGGACCGTCGTCAATAGCCCGTTGTGTTGCTCTAGTACGACGTTAACTAAAATTACCATTACCATTACCTTAAGGGAAAGATCCGAGGACAACACCTCGTTATTTTGAACCACGATCAGATGACGAAGCAACACCTGAGCTGGCACTCCACTCTCCAAACTTCCACACCAACCCAACGTGATGACTTTCGGCCACGATACATTTAAGGTGCACCAGCCGCCACTACACCATACGCTTGCAAACATCCATGGCCGGAACCGAACCAGGAACCTTCCGATCTAGAGGCTAACACCTTAACCACTATTGGCTTTTCTTGTGAAAAACGTTTTAATGTGGTTATTTATTTCACAATACTTTTGTATTTTGAAACCCTTTGAGAAAAATTAAAACACCTAGGTACATGTCTTGTTGGGAATCTGCCACTGCTTTGGAATATTGCCTACTGAAAGATTAGTAGATGCTTTGGATTTTAGACATTCTTTTTGTCTTTCTTTTTAGGGGCAAGGAGGTGCAATATTATCCCTAGGAATGATTAAGACATGTTAGATCATTCCATGTCAATTCAATACACCAATTAACCATATCTCCAATTCTAAGAAAAATGGTGATCAGATATTGTTTAGGTAGTGAACCAAGACACAATTTTAAAACCAATTCGTTTTTTGTTATTAAAATTTAAATTTTGAATAGATTTTAAACTTTTGTAACTGCTATATATATTTTGAAATATATATATACAGTATGTCTATTATTGGTGTCCATTGAAAACACACACACATATACTTATGAAAGAAGTCTCAACATTCTGTTAGTTTGGCAGAATATTTAATCCTCAAATTTACATATTTTTATTTAGTTTTGGACTGAAAAATTTTACATAAGGTTCAAAGTGCGTTTTCAAAATGTTTTCACACAAATGGCAGCACGAAACCCTTAGTTTATTGTGTTAGCAAAGCTTTTTAGTAATTAGTGTTCATTTTTTGTCTAGTAAGTCAGTGATAAAATATTAATTAGGTCCAAATCAAAGAAATTCTTGTGCAGTTCCACCTCAGAATGATTTTTCCTTAGACCCTTCAAAAGTCTTAACAGACCTGAAAAAAATTATTTTTCAAACGTAAATAAACATTTTTTAAATTCAAGATTATGGCTATGCTTAGAATTTTTTTTTTCGAATGTTGGTTGTGTATTGTTAGAATCTTGTTCCATGGACAAAAAAATTCCCATGTTCTGCTTTCTTTTTGCAAAATTTTTCCTGAAATTTCTGAGTTTTTAATGACCTGTAACTTGAAAAATATACGGACGGGTTAAAGTAACAGTGGTGTAAGACAATTTCAAAAAAGGGACACAGAAACCAGACAAAAATAACCAAATTTAACAGAAGATAATTTGAGTAGACACAGGAACCAGATCTTGATAAATCAATCTTTTAACAAAAATGTAAAGTCAGTCAGAGCCAACAGATGGCAGTCACTTACACCACTGTAACTTTAACCCGAGTTCATATATAAGCATCCTCGCGGATCAACTGATCCTCGAGTTAACTCGAGACTTGTGAATATGGCCGTTATACTTGCACAATTTCACAAATTATACAAGACTTCCTAGACACTAAATTTCACTGAAATCTATTTGACGTGGACAATCATTGAATGTGATTTTACAGTTTTGAAAGGGAAGTATAATTTTCGCTATAAACAGCACCAGGGTGCAACCAGAATGTCTTCAATTTAGTAAATCCGAGAGCCACATTTGAAATAGCTATGTATAACATGGCTTTGTTTCGTCTCTTCGATTCTCCGAAAAGCAACCCCAACAAATAATTAAACAAATAAGAATATATACATGCCAAACCATTAAGTTTAATGTATGCCGAGACAAATCCTGTGACCAGTTACTACACCATAGAATTCCTTTGGCAGGGAAATCCCATTCACACCTAGAGCACATCTTTGATATTGTGCAAGGCTACAATACGACAATTTTAGAGCATACCAAGCATGCTCTATTGGATTCAGATCAGGTGACCTTGTTTGATATGAATTCAAAATCATCCTTAATTTTTGGACATGTGTGTAAATTATAAAGCACATTCATTGAAATAAGTTTGAATGAAACAAGTGAAAAGAGACAGCAAAAGAATGGATAATTTAATGGATGCTTGCTTATACAGTTGTATTCTCTGTGACATAGATTGAAAAAAAAAAGAAGATTTTGTAACAAAATCCACACTCATGCTAACAAAGAAAAACATCTCATTCTGCACAGCATTGCAAAATAGTTCTTGATATATATATAACAGGCTGTTAAATTTCTTTATCCAATACCACGTGCAGAAAAGTGATATGACTTAATGATATATTAAAGTTGATGACTAAGTCACAAGAAGATGATCCTTGCATCAAGGTTGAAGTGGGTTCTGGTCGAATAACGTCCCTTCTACAAGAATCGTGAAGTATCTAGTCCATTCTTTCCTTCCTTTTGCAGAAATTAAGACCATCTATGAATCATCGCATGGCAATCCCTTTTCTGTATGAGCTCAATCTTGAAGACAGTAGAAAATTCAATACAAACCAGTAGCATTCACGTCGATTTCTGATGATATGAGCTGCATCATATGTAAAATTAAATATGTTCCAGATGAGGAGAAACATTGACATCATCTTCATGTTGACCATGAGAAAGAAAAACTAAATGGATCAAATCGGCATAATTGATTTGCGCCACTTCAAATACACGTATATCATACTTCAGTTCTACCCTTGGCAAGTAGAATAATGTACACTCTGTTCGGATACGAGAACATGTTTAGATGCGTGTGAATTTCAAACGCAATAAACAATTTTTTCACCTTGAAACACTAAATAACTCTTCGTGTGCAAAATTGATTATCTCACAATGTAAGGTGTTTTCTTCCACAAAAATCCCTGCGTCTTCCTAAAAATTAAAAACAAATATTTTATCGTTAAAACGACATTAAATAGATAAAACAATTAATGTGGTGCACATTATTTTATTGTTAAGAAAGACATTTGCTTGTGCATACATGACAGATACTTTTATGATCTATACTACCCAGCTTACTAACAAGGGGATGCAGGGTACTTATCATTAGCATACAAATGAAATCTTAGCTCATGGAGAATCAAGATAAGTTTGTATTCGATTAATTTTGTTTGATTATTTTAATGCCAGCTGTGGCAACATTGAAATAAATATATTTAGAACTTCTCTCATAATTTTTTGACTAGCTTTATGTCGAGCTCTATGCTTTTTGAGTCATACATTGAAAATCTTGTCAAGAAACTTAAATTTCAAAATTAAAACCTAAATATTTTCTTAATAAGGTGTTCATGACAATCGAGCAATCACAGATTCAGATGTTTTTCTTGTATGGTTGCAACAGCTTGGCGCCAAAACTTTTAAATTGACATCCCTCCCTAAAGAAAAATTCATAAAGTTTTACGGGTCCTGGACCAAACGGTCAGATGAAGAATCATTCAAATAGAGTTGTCGAAATTGGACACAATCGAGCCTTTTGAGCTCCGTCATAAGCTAAGGCAAAAAAAATATTTGCATTGTATTATCTTTTAAGAAACTAAGTGACTGAAAATGGAGTTGATTTAAGGTTGTTGAAAGCTAAGAATAAGTTTGTTTTTGCTTTTTATTGAATCTCGGCATCCTAGTTAACAATGCTATGCTACTCTCTCTAACAGTGCTATTATGATAAACCAAATAAAAATGGCTTACAATGGCAGTGGTGAGCTCATGATTATCAAGAAGTTCCTTATGCATCCGGTCCTGTGGGGTAGGGTGCAGGGGGATATGCTCCAGGTGGAATAGGCCCCTATCAAATAAACAAACATAAGATTAGGTATGTATTTACCTCTGAAGTGAAAGATCTGAGGACACCATTTTTTAATCACGGTCAGATAACGAGGTCACACCTGAGTTGGCACTCCACTCTCCAAACTTTCACGCCACGCCAGCGTGAGAACATTTGAGGCCACAACAGATTTAACCCCATTTGTACACGACAGTGTTTGTTGAATTCAAACTCTCAACCTTCCGTTTCCTTGTACATTACTCTTCCAACCGGGCCATTTTGTTGTTGATTTTACTGACTTGGAAATCTGAGATTTTTATTTCTCTCTCACCAAGCGCAAATCACTAAACTGCTGTTAAATACTAAAATTTATCGAAGAAACCTTTATCATGTTTTTAATGAGGACATTTGAGACCACAGCAGATTTAACATGCACAAGTCCCTTTTATACACGATGGGTCTTCAGTTGGATTCAAACTCGCAACCCTCCAGTTGCCAGAGTCCATTACTCTTCCAACCTAGATACAATGGCTTTCATAAGATTAAAAAAAAAACTATACTACTTTCGGTTTTAACAAACTGAACAATGTGTGCCAAGCAGTTAGTTTTAATGAGAACGTGGTCATGCTAGCTCAGTTCAATCCACACACAATAAAATTTAGGACAGTTCCACAATATAGTCACTAATTAATCAAATTTAATTCCAAGTAAACTCTTGAATTCAGTAGAGCTTTAAACTTAACTAGTACTATAAAATCCACTACAATGTATTATGTTTACTGACACTGTAAATAATGGCTAGACCAATGTTGAATCAAGAATATTTGACACAGTAGTTCAAAAGCAAGGTCGTTCCTGAACGACATACATTTGCACTAAGTCTTAAAAAATAGGATTGACTCAAAGACAAGCGCAAATGAGAAAGTAGTATTCAAACTTTTTGTGGATATAAAACTACAAGTTTCATTCAGATTTATAGAATTTTTTGATTAAAATGAAATGGCTTTTTGGTAGAAAAACATTTGTTATCTGGAGAATATATGCTGAGTTTCAAGTTTAAATCTAGTGTTTATGCTTTTCTCTTTAATGCTTAATAAACATTTGCAGTACCCATCACATTTCATATCCATTAATTTGGTAACATTAGATTATTTTCATATATCTTCTGTGCAGAATGGATTAAGTCTGACTTTTGATGGGTTTATTAAGAGTCAAGTACATCATTATAAGTTAAAAAATAATACATGCTTAAGATCGAAACTAAATGAATCCACAAATTAAAATTACAATTTGTATCTTGGCATACTTCTTTTTCTTCCTGACTATCTGTGGGAAGTGGAAATATTGAAATTAAGATTCTGAGAAATAGTCATTTTGATCTAACCCCTTTTGAAATGACATGGAAGACATATCCTTGATTACTTACAACTCTTTCTTGGATGCTTGCAGTGCATCTAATAAATATTAAAGTAAAAATTATTTTTACCTAATAGTCTTGGTTTGAATTCTGGTATAGCTGCAGTCTACATTTATAGTGGTGGCAACGGCCTTAGCTCTTTATTTGTCGCACTTCTAGTATCAAATCATGGCAGGTTAAAGCAACCCATCTGTATTACGGTTATGGCAACCTTGGCAAGCCGAAAGTTTGAATTTGCATTTGGAAAATACTTGAAAGTTCTTTCATAATCCGTTTAACTGTAGTTTGATAGTATATTTTTCAAAACGTCCACAAATGTGTTTATGATTTTAATTATATTACGTTTCAAAAGAAAAAATGTTTAGAAAAAATTCTTTCCTTGGCTACTTTACAATTGCGGCAAAAAAAAACCCGCTAAGACTGTTGCCATCGCTATAAACATAGACTGCAGCTGCAACCTTCCTCTGGTGGTTGTCTCAATGATTTATCTCATCAGTAGAAAAATATCATCCATCAAGACCAGATTTTGATGGATGAGATGCCTTGTCACTAGAAGAAACCAGGTCTTGATCTGGTCATCATAAAAAATAACAGCAGTACCTTGATGACAAGATATCTCGTCATCAGGACACTTGATTTAGAGACCCATAGGTTGGTCCCCTTAGTGGATGGGTTGGTTGCTTGGGAACTTTATGGCGCAAACGCCATAACTGACTAAGCATCACCAAACACTAGACATAGTCAAGCAAGAGATGTGAAAATGAAAAAGGGGGATAAGGGTGTGGGATAAAAGCATAAAAAGATAAACTGTGTATCCAGGGAGCACTGGCATACCCAGAGGGGGTGTTTAAAGTTAACCCCCTCTGGAGCCAAAAAAATAGGTAATTTAGAGAAAAACTACTGTGTATGACTTATTATGGGGGTGACTCCAAAGAGTGCCAGCATTGCAACTAGTAGTCTATTGTACTGAGACCCCACCCCCTACTGATCAATTAAAGAACGGTTGCCGAAATAAATTTCAGTCATGGTTCCCACACCTTTATCCAAAAAAAATTCAAGGACTTTTAAAAATCAAAAAAATATTTTTCAAGGACTTAAAATTTTTTGTAACGACCTAAAACAAGGCACACACAAAAGTTGTCAATTAAAAAGAAAAATGTGAAACATATATATAAAAAAAGACATTTTTTAAACAACTGATAGTCAAAGAAAAAAAAGGTTATCAATTTTGGAAATAGTTTGGATTTTCTTTTCTCACAGAACCTGTGATTTTTTTTTTTTTGCTACGTGGGCTTCTTGTCTCAATGCTAACTATCAGGCTACTTGCACACGTATCGATTTCAGTCGTGTGATAAACTATTGTACGATAAATTCTTTTGGTGGCACAAAGAAGAGTATGGGAGCTTGCACACAGTTCGATCTACACAACACAATCTCCATTTTGCTGTTGTCCACTGGTTACAACAGATGGCTGCCATGGTTTATTTTGTTTGAGAAACAAAACAAATAAAAAGTTTTGACTTTTGGCTTTTTTTTCTCTCTAGTGTGAGTTTTTATTTTGGCAATCGTTAAAGATAGAGTTAAAATTTCAACGGATTTGAAATCTGCAAAAAATTTTACAGCAGAAGGATATCTTAAATAATTTTTTTTTCAACTGTAACTTTTATATTTTCACAATAAGAATTTGGCTTCAAGTTCTTTGGATCGTGCCAGGTTTCCAATGACGTCCTGACTGCTAAAGCTACGGTTTCCTAAGAAAGAGTGACCCGCCTCATCATGATGTGGCGGGTATAACAAGGCGGACGTCTTATCGGAGACCAGAGGTGTCAATTTAGACGGACAGACTACTGAGGAAAATAGACGATCTAGACGTAGCATTATCACTTAGTGTCAAAGCGCGAAACACCGGTTTCAAACAGAATGAGACTCAAATGGCGTATCTGCTGGGGAGGAAAATTGTTTGGACAAGTTCCAATGCAAGACGAAATTACACAATTTTGCACTAATTAAAAAATATCAAATACTTTCAAGGACTTTTCACTAAGTTCTGTAATTTTCAAGGACTTTCAAGGGCCCCTAGTTAGGAAGAAAAATCAAGGACTGTGTCAGTATGTAACTGATTGGAATGTTTGACAGTTCCCAGGGTTCGATACAATGGTATCCTAGAAATTCAAATGGTTGGGCAGAGTAATAATCACAATCACACAGAACATGTACAGGACTCTCCTCTACTATCAGACAGCCTCTGCATAATGGGTTATCTATAACATCCATAAAGTTGAGGTGTCTATTTAGGGTACAGTGGCCAGTTAGAAGGCCAATAGCTACCCTGATTAAAACTACTGTGTAAGTATAAACAAATAGCGTGGGATCTGTGCCATCATCCTTTTCCTTTGCCATTGTGCAGTGATGTAGTCCAGACCTGAAGCACCCTTGGGGGAAGCACCCAGGAAACTTCCTTCTGGCTCATTGTCGATCTGGGCTGCGGAAATATCAAGAAAATACTTAATGTCCACCATATGTTTAGTTTTGGGGCACTTTTTGTGATGTCTGTCTTTAACTTTCAGCATCTGTACACCACCTGCACACATCGATTGCTTTTGGGAACCCATCTAGCCAGATATCACGATGATATGGCCTCGCCTTTCTCTGGCGTCTGGGAGAAAAGGGTAGTACTGTCAAACAGGTGATGCTCATGGTCCAGTTAATCTTCACCAGCGTCTAGGCCTTCCCTTGCCGCTTTGTTTTAAGATTTCGAAGAGGGGTGAGCCTATTGCTTTGTGCAATATGATCCGTTGAAAAGGATTTATTTGTTTCTCCAAAACGTTGCAGTCTGATGTTTGTTTGAATTTGTAAAATGCCAATGACAACTTCAGGCAAGAAGCCCGTACAAACCAGTTTATTAAAAATTTTACCCATTATTAAAAAAAAAAAAAATGAATGATGGGCTGACGGCAGAAAACAAGATTAAGAATGGAAGTCATAACGTCACTAAATCTCATTCTGATAACTCCATTGTGTCTCAGGATCATAACTCCATCAAGTCTCAGAGTGACAACTCCATCGGGACTCGGGATAAAAATACGAAAGTTTGCAAATTTCTGTTGCAGGGGAGAAAAGTTCCGTTTTCTTCCAGCTGGACATTGGCTCATTTACTGAATCGCGACATCAGGTACGTGAATCAAATCAACTTCTGTTTATATATGAGGCTATGAGCTCACAAGTAGACTAACACACAACATAGTAATTCTGAGAAAATCGAGTTTGAAGTCTTCATAACCTTATCCTAGGTGTGTCACTGCCAAGGAGCTAAACCCTGTGTTTAAGTAAGAGTACACACCAAGGGAAAAGAAAATATCACTTGGGTCTGAGAAGACAGTAAATACAATGGGAAAAGAAAAGATGACTTGGGTCTGAGAAGCTCATAAACATGAAAAGGGAATACGCCCCTAAGGGTCTTAGTGGGTGGGAGAACAATTCAAAGTTATATTCAAAATATGAACTTTAATATTTTGTATTTGTACGAAACAAATGCAATGCAAAAACAAGTGTCGCTTTTTATTTTTGTGTAATTGCTAAATTGCAGATAAGACACATTGTATAATTCATGATGACAGGGAACAGATGAAATTAAATAGTATTCAATTTGTTTATTTACAGCCAGAATGAACATGAAATAAGCAATGCACTTACACCACCAGGAGGAGGTCTCCAGCCACAGCCAGGTAGTGGTAAACCATCTGGTCCAAGTGGACAAGGAGCATCAAGACCAGGAACTCCCTAAGAGAAATGATCCATTAATGACCAACAAAAACACTACATTTACAAATGACACAATCCAATGTATCTATATGTGTGTGTGTGTTATATATATATATATATATACACACACACCAGATTCCTTAAGAAAGGCCAAAAGGCTTTTGACAGGTTCATCGTGAATTGTATCAAGTTCCAAGACCTAGACTTGAGTGCCTTATGTGAAGCAGAGCTTCGCATTCAAAAAGTATGTGGTGGGCAGTTTCCTCCACCATATTGCATTTCCTACAAAGAGGTTCTTCTTTAAAGATTCCCATCCTATGAAGGTGTTTTCTTAAGTGATAGTGACCTGTGAGAAATCCAACTATCACCCTCATCTTATCCCTGCTAAGACGAAGGATATGAGATGATATTTTCATGGAAGGTTCTTGAATCATAAGCCTTGCATGTTTTTGATCGGTGGTTTGCTTCCACCTTTTTGTAGTTTCTTTGAGCATTTTTTCTCCTATCACCCTTTTTGCAGTAGTCTTAGAGATCCCGCAAAAAGGCTCAGGGCTTAAAGGTAGGTCTGCAGTCCCCAGTTTGGCTAACTTATCTGCATTTTTGTTTCCTTCTACACCAGTATGCCCTGGTACCCAAGTAAGAAAGATCCTATTATGGGTCCCCAATAATAGGATCTTTCTTACTTGGGTACCAGGCTGCTAAGTTTGGATGTTGTTTAAGAAAAGGCATTTAAGCAAGTACTTAGGGAAAAAATTGTGGTTGTGTTTTTAAAATTTTGATAAACATTAAAAATGGTGAGCATTTTTAATTATTATGCTTTTTTTATTTCCAAGGTAAAAATGCTTTACAGATGCAAAAGATGTGTTGCGTAGGGTGAAGGTGCCATAAGTGGTTCAGAAAGTTTTGTCACCTAGATCAGTTCTTTAGACAGAACCCTCAGAACTTCTATAAGCATGAGTTTATGCAGCTACTGAAGAGATGGGAAAAAGTCATCGAACAGAATGGAACAAACTCTATTGATAAAATGTAATTTTTTAACAAAAAAAATAATTATTTTTCCAATTTTTGACACAAAAAAGACGGGACGAACTTTTGCATCACCTTTTGAGGATTGGGACAACTCAAAGTAATGATTTTATTACTGCAGTCAAAAAGAAACCCTTTCAAACTATAGAAAAGCATAGAAATAAAAAAAAATATGCTAAAAAATTTTAATAAGGATATGAACAATTCTACAAATTAAGAAATAAGAAATATAGAATTTTCGAAAAAGGATATGAACAAAATTAATTGATAAGTAAAATGCACTTGGAGATTATAAAAAAAACATGAAAAAACTCTTCAAATTGAGAAGTAAAATATGCTTTAAAAATTTCAGTTTTTTTATT
Source organism: Metellina segmentata (assembly GCA_947359465.1). Taxonomy (NCBI): domain Eukaryota; kingdom Metazoa; phylum Arthropoda; class Arachnida; order Araneae; family Tetragnathidae; genus Metellina; species Metellina segmentata. Next base: position 95,469,380 of record OX375882.1, read on the forward strand.
CAATTTTTAAGTCTGAAATGAATATACTAAGGAATAATGGTTCATTACAGCACAATTTTACCAAATTTTAGTGCAACAATTCAGGGGTCTACAATTAAACTAGCTGTCCAAACCAGGTGTGTCATAAATTTATTAAATATTATTCTGTGGCACATTTGGTGATCTTTTCCCATGTTTTGAAGATCTTTTTAGAGAAATATTCTTGAATTCAGTCATCGTATTAACGTTATCACTTTTGGGCAGTACGTACTGTTGAGTTACATTTAAATTTTACATGGAATGTTCCAGATAGATCACACAGAAATATGTACAAACGAGTAGCTCAGTAGAAAAATATACGAAGGATTAAGATATTTTTTCTGTACTCAAAGTGTTAGTCATTCCATTAGAGTTGCAGGTAAAATATAAATTTTAAATTTAGCAGAATATTTAGAACACTAGGAGCATTTTGTTGTGTATGTATGCACATAAATAAATAATAAATCATAACACACACAATTGCAAACAACTATTGTCAAAGATGAAGAACATGAAGAGCAAAACTTTCTAGAGAACAAGTCAAGAATTACAACCACTTTCATCAAACCAGATATCAATGCATAGGTTTCACAAAAACAAGGACAAATATCCTATTAGTTTTATTTGCATTGCCTTCTTTTAACATGTGAAAATAACAAAGCATACAAATAAAGGTTGGTTGTGTTAGGGTTTCATGGCAAGAGGGATCAAAGGAAGAGGTAACCTAAAGTCCAGTCTGGCCTGTCCAACAATGGGATCTGAGAGGACTATAGTGAACCCTATGAGTATGAGTTCCGTGATCCGTACAAAAGGATCAGGAGAGGGCTCTACGGTCCAAAAGCGATTACTGTATTCCAACCAAGTAACGGCAGATGATCTGTACAATTACGAATGGCGAAATTGGGGCTCTACAGTCTTCTGGAAAAACATTCCAAGAATGGAGGCTGGTTGACCTAACAAACCAGACTACGGAATCTACAGAAAGTACCATCGGGGCCCCCAAGACTTGGAGTGTGAGCCTCATAAAAGAGCTATACCTAACTATCTTGTACTTAATGTCTCGCTCATGTACCCTGCTTAACCGATGATGGTAGCGGGGGCTTTAGAGTGGAGGACCAGGGCATGATTCGAATTGTTGTGGGTCATGATCGGCATGATAAGTGACTTGTTGAAACAACAACTTCCACATCCATCTGAATGCCATGCCTCTCAATTTTTCATTTATCTCATTCATATAAATTTGTTCTGTCTGTTTCTCGGGTGGTGCAGAGGAGAGTGCTTGCCTCAAAGTAAGAAAGATAGCCATGTTTGGCCAAACACAAAACTGTAGTAATTCAAGTAAAAAATGTTGTAAAAGAAAGAAAAGGGGATTGAATAATAGAATAATGAGACGAAAGTAGATCAAAATAGAGCTTGGGTATCCCGGCGAGCATGACACCCATGTTAACTATAAAGACAGTAAGCCCTATGGGAAAAGGAAAGATCACTGTAACAACTTGGGTCCATGAAGCCCACACACTCATGAAGAAAATGAGCCCAGAGGGCCATAAAAAATTGTTATATTTACTATATTATTTTATGATTTTATTCAATCCAGGTAAGTCAAAAGGTTGGACATCCCTGTTCTAAGCGTTTTAATTAAAATGCAAATAATTAATAAATACAAGATTTATCTATGAACATATTACAAAAACCCAGCTAAGCAGTCTACAAATGAGGGTGAAGATGAATGGAAAATTATTTGGTGAAATTAGTTCAAAGAAAGTCAACTTTGCTGTAAAATTATGTCAAGTTACGGCTGATGGTTTGCTTGTAGACCTACTAAACTAGACTTACAACCCCCCTCCTATTTAAGTAAAATTAGCCCAAACTGTTTCAATATCCATGGAATTCCACCGCAAAACTTAACTGCAGTTTTACTTACTTGGTCACCTTTTTCTCCCTTTTCGCCTCGTTTACCTCGCTTGCCTCTTAAACCCTGAAAATAAGAATTTAATTTTATCATAAACCAATATTCATTTAGTAAAAACATTTAGATTTACATATTAGTAGTATGTATTTGATTAAGCAATGCAAAAGAGGACAAATCTTATGTCTAACAGATAATAAAAACACAGTATTTTTTTCCAAAATTCATAATCACATATAATTTTATATAGTATTCAGTCATTATGACTTGACTAATTTCACTTTATTCTTCTATTATAGATCTGATTTTTTATCTTGAGTTTTGCATAATATGTCCCAAGAGGACTCAATGCCACAAAACTATATCCAATCCAAAATTCATAACATTGAAAAATGTATAGGAAACATACTATCTCAAATTAAAATGTTTTAACATAATTCTAAAAAGAAAATATTAGACAATTTTTTTTATGTAAGAGACCCATTTTGATTTGCAATAACTTCCAAGCAAAACACTTTAAATTTAAATTTTATTCACTTACAGACAATATTTATGAAGTTAGCCATATTTGACCTAATGCCACCTCCAGTAGCATTATAAGTACGGGCACTTCCAGCACATTTCTGGGATTTGTAAAATTCTTCGCGAATGTTGTGCTCAAACTTTTAAATTAGTTTTTCCTTAGCCTAGATCTGTTCTTTCATTAGCTCAATAGAAGAAAAACCAGGCACACTCAAATCAGGGGAACAAGGGATTCAGTTGAAAGCATCAGATTTCATTCAGCCAGGAAATGCGTCCATTAGAAGTTGCATGAACTGTTAGATAGGTAGTTCTACCTTGTTGCAACCACCTGTGCCGTTAACCTTGTCAGTCAATTTCTGGTTCAAAGAAATTTGTACAGTACTTTTCGTATTTGACAGTTACCATAATTCGAGCAGCATTAAAAAAAAAATCCAAAAATGCCTTCGCTCCAAATTGCCAATAGTCATTAATTTGTAAAGAGTATGCAAAAGAGAGCAAATTTAAAATGTTTAGATTAAAGTTATTCCAAAACAAAATGGTCACGCATAAAAATTAGAAAGGAAACACAATGGCATTTTTTAGCTTGAGTATAATTATATTCGTTATGAGGATGTATTGATACTCTCATTTTTGTGGCACAGTATGGATGATGCAGAGACAAAGTAGTCCATCAAAGATTAGCTTAATATTTCATTATATTTTATCCATGTTTCAATTTTTGGGGCCCAAAGATATAATGTCCCTAAGGTTGCCACTGCATTTGAAGTTTCATTATGTAGTTCTAATTTTATGATGCAAAAACTAGGGTTGCCACACTTGTGAAACATTAGCTATAAAAGCATAAATTAGTCTTCTCTTCAAGAATATTTAGTAGCATTTATAGTTTCAAAGATACAAAATGAGTAAGCCAAACAAAAAAATGTGTTAAATTAATATGAAACAAACATTAAATTTGAAGAAATTTCATTAAATAAATAATAAATGCTTTTTTAATATGAAATCTGAAATTCCAACATTGTCTTAATAGGTAGAAGCATTTATATTCATTAATAAGCTTGAATTTCAGGATTGTGTTATAAGGTGCCAACTTGGCAACCTTCGGTTTAAAAAGATGTTCATATGCTAACTAGGTGAGCATGCTGTTTTATCTCAACAGGAGGTATATTTCACTATTCTTCAAAATGCTGTAACCAATGGTGAAAATCTGAGACGAAAACAAGTATTCATGTTATTGGTTGAATAGGGGACTTAATTTGGGCCTGTGGAGAATTAAAAAAAAGTAGTCAAAATTATCAGTGCCCAAAATTTTGAAAATGGGAGTTTTTGATATTATTTTGCTTAAAAAGATACCCCTAGTCGCTAAGGTTGAAAAATAGTAGCAAAAAGTCGCTTTTTAGACACTTGTGGGCAGCCCTGAAAATTTCAATCACCAAGGTAACTAATCTTAGTTATCAAAAAAGCAAAAATGTAGTATAATTGTAGGATGCACATATGCCTACTTTGAGCAAGGAATAGCAGTTTTGTCTACTAAAAAATTACTCGATGGTGGATTATACTTGTAAATATACACCATTGTATTAAAAGTTAATTTTTGCTAGTGGCTAAATTCAAAATGATATATAGGTACTTGTGAAAATAGTGCAAAGATTAATTAAATAGAGAAATATAAGCACAATTTAAAAAAAATCAATATAAGAATATGGCAATTGTTTTTTTTTAACCAGCTAAAGCAGTGATTAATCCAAATGCTAACTAAGAATTCAAACGTTATCCCACGGAACTTATTTCTGGAAAAGTCTTTAAACATGCAGGATTTGTCTGATGGCAAACAAAATGAAATTGAAAAAAATGAGGACTATGACGCTGATTCCTTATTGAATTCACTTGCAATTGTGTGATGACTATATAGAAATCAAAAGCAGTGTCGCAGTATTCTCTCAAGCAACCATATAAGATTTAACTACCGAATTTTAGAAAAGCACAAAAATACGAGCGATAGAAGTGGAAATCATGCCTTTCCTGTTCACGTTGTTTTACATATGTCGCTTTGTGTCTTCTATTTAAATTCTCCTTAAGAAGCAGTTCGAAATTACCCTTCGTCAGTTCAAATTGCAGAATTTATAGGGTACAAGGTTATGTGATAAATTCCAAATTTACATGATCATTACATTATTGAATATTAAGTACATTCTTTGGTTTCTCTGATTAAGTCACATTCTGCATAAGTTGTTATAACTTGGTCCATTGAGAAGATTAGAAATCCCTTGAGAAGCCTTATGAAGATTTTACTATAGATAGAATTTTACGAATTAACCTCTCAATGGTTAACTTTTCCAGCAGTCACCACAACTCTGTAACCAAAATTTTCAACATATTGCCGATTTATGGTATATGACTACTTAAAGAGTCGATGACGCAATCTACGACAACAATTTCATATTTTTAAAGTTTAGACTTTTTTCCATACCAAACCGGTTTTATTTTGTCTGTATGGCGGACAGAAGTGGAGGTAAAGCAATTTGAATAGACCTAAAGATATGTTTAATTGGCTTTCAAATCTTTAAATGCATTTTTCTCTGGTTGTGATTTTAAGTTAAATCTTTTGGATGAAAAATGCAATAACTAAAAAACACACTACATACTTTTTAAAGAAATTGCTTTGCTGATTTTTATATTTATTTTGGAGGGCCTGAACTGAAGGCAATAAGTTATCTTCAAAGGAAAACTTTTTAGATTTCAATGTTGTGGCATCAGGAAAACTTTTAAAAATTAATTTTTTTCTACACTGATCCCAATATTCCATAAGTGAAGAGGAATATTACATATATTTTAGTTCAGGCCCTAAATTATATATTAAGGAGACTTTATATATAATACAAATTAACTCATAAGTTTTGCAGTTGTAACATTTTTCATTGATATAATTTTTTACCTAAATTTTGCTAACTCTTTTAATAAATTACAATTATTTGCAATGTGATTTTATAAGTTGTCCTACCATAAAGACAAAATTATATTATTTGAACATTTATGTTGGAGAATAATACTCATTTTCTGTTACCTTTATGCATTGTCATTTCTGTCTGCCACCACTAACATATCCTCAGTTGCAGCTGAGACCTTTTTCTAAGGGAATCAGTAACCATAGGCCCTTCCTGTTATCTATGTTCACTATATATACGTCTTTCGACGTCAATTATCCGTGTTTTGGTGGATGATAAATTAATGTTTGGTCCTTCTTGTCTCGCCACTCACTCAGCTAACCCAACAATTTAAAATAAAAGGACTTCAAACACGGTCAGATACTTTAACCCTTCTTTGCATAATGGTGGAAATTTCCATCATAACATTGAATGCCCAAAAATTATATAAAAGAACAAGTTAACTTTAAGTTGATCGTGTCTGGATACCTTTTTAATGTCCATTGCAAAACATAGCTGTCAAAAATAAGCAAGTGTCACTATCAGTAAAACGAGCTTGAAGTGGTCATTCCGCTGTTTGTTGTAGTTGCAATAAACGCATGATTTCGTTTTATTATATTCGAGTTTCTATTGCTAAAAAAGTGAAAATGAGTAGAAGAAAGGTTTGTAACATGTGTTTCTGTTATTTTTAGAGCAATTTCTGAAAAAGTTTGCGTTTAATTTATAAAATACCACATGATACCATCCTATTGTTTTTTGCTAAATTTCTACTGTAAATATACTATACTAAGATTTTTTTAACCATTTTTCCTTTAGTTTTGAACATGAATTATGTCACCTTGATTTATTTCACCAATAAAGAAAAAATCATGCAAAGAAGGGTTAAGTCCGAGCACACTGAGAATCATAAAAGAGCACTTACTTCAGGTCCAAGCTCTCCTTTCTCTCCTTTAGGGCCCTGCAAATAGAAACGAGAAACAATGACGTTGGGGCATACACAAAAAAACAATATACCCTCAATGCAATGCAAGAGGCACATGTCTCTTTTAATGTGGCTATATGCAGAACTATGACGTCATGCGATGCTAACAAAAAAGCGAGACATGCAGCGGACAGACGAGAGAAGCTAATAGAGAACTGCTGAAAGAAGCGCATGCAACGTTACTACTACAGGGTGGCTGTTCTATAGTCTTTTAGAGTAGTTAGAAGCCACAAAAAACACGGACTTGTATGACCAGCACCCATACACTTGTCCTCGATAGTTACCGGCAAGCCTGGTATTCCATCCGTCCCCTGGAAAGAGAGAAATGCAAGTCTGATAACAATGCACGATGTAAAATGCAGGATAGCTTTAGAAATGCAATTCAGTTCCTGTTGTGCGTTTCATTCCATCTTACAAAAAGATCGAGGGCAGCGGTATATGGTTGGTAGGTATTTGAATTAAAGTCGAACTGCAGCAACACAGCGAAGGTCAGTGACCCAATTTGATGGAAAAGACCAGAGGACAACACCACGTAATTCTGAACCAGTCAGATGACGGTCACACCCCAACCAAACTTCCACACTACACCAAAGAGTTACGACACAACAGGTTTAACATGCACCAGCTCCCTTTGGGCATGACAGTCCTGGGTTGGATTTGAATTTACACCTCTACTTTAGGTTGCAGGTTCGTAACTAATCCAACCTCAAAGCTAGTCCGCTACTCTTCTACCAGGGCTACAGCTACCCTGGTAGACAGTAGGAAGGGTAGCAAGTTTGAAACTCGATCCAACCAAAGACCATTGTGTACTTGGGGCTGGTGTATGCTAAATCTGCAGTGGCCTCAAATGTATTCACATTGGCATAGTGTAGAACTGTGGGGAGTGGAGTGCCAGCTCAGGTGTGATATTGTCAGTTAAAAACAGAAACCCTTTAACTCCTTTTTTAAAAGTGCTTTTTTACATTACATGCTTGTTTTCATGATGATCAAAAATACATTGTCATATTATATGAACATGTCATAGTATATATATTGAGCCTAACACATATGAACATGTCATATTACATATATAAAACATAAATAAAATGTTATCAAAATTATCAGTACTTTTATTTGTTACTTCAAAACTAATTAGTCTTGAATGGCTGTACTCTAAAACATTTTTTTTTCTTTTACATTTACAGAACTTCATCTCCAAGTCAACAATATGAGTATTTTTGTTGAAGAGGCTTTTAATTTTTTTAAAAAGGATTTTAAGCAAAAATTAAGGTTTTCAAAGGATGCCTAGAAATTAAAGTGAGGTAATCCTAAAGATCCAGAACCACAAGTCAGTAATCTAAAAATTTATAATTTTTTCATTTGAAAGATTGTTGAAAGTTGTGAAAGGAGGTAATTGCATTTCAGAAATAATGTAGATGACTGAATTAATCTTAAAACAGTTTCGAAACCCCACATGAAAAACACTAATTTATCTTTCTAAATTTCTCAAGTGCCTGTTTGCAAAATAAATTATCATTTTAAACATCTATACTCTGTTCTGAACCTGAAGAGCTTATAAAAATTGGTGTTCTTAGTTTTAATTTTGAAGATGTCATTAAAGTTCTTTTTTTTTTGTGTGTACATTTGAAGTTTGTGCTACATCAAAGGTAATGGCATTCTTTCTATAGTTCCAAAAATACTTCAAGTTGTCCTACCATAGAAGGGTTAAGGGCCATATTTGACCAAGCTGCACATGTCACAAGACTGACAGTATCAGTTATTGACATTCACACAGGTAAAATTTTACTGATACAGAAGAGAAATACATTGAGGGTGGAATCAAATCTGACATCTACTATACGTCATCTATAACATCTACAACTTTTGATGTCATAGCTGTTTTTATCCTCTATCATGCTTAAAGTTAAATAAAGTATTTAAATAATTTCACCAAGAAATTGTTTGTGCACAATAAATATTAAATCATGGCATAGATGTAAGGAAACGAGAAATGTAAGCGATATTGTGCAGTATAAAATAACAGAAAACTCAAGTTATATTTCTAAAGAAACATAGTAAAAATGTACCAGAGGTAGTATAACTAAATTATTAAGTATGTAATTGTCTATGTCAGGCAATAGAAGTAATTTGTTTAAGTTTTTAACTCTGTTTAGATTTGCTAATTGAGATGTAGTTTTGAGCTTCGAGTTTCATTGAGTTATTAAGTTCTGTATTACTAGTGTTCATGAGATTACCGAGACTGAGACATATTTTTGAGCTGCAAGAATCATTAATTAACCTACTGTTTTGAGTACATTGAGCAGTAAATATTCACGAACAATGGAGGATATCAAGAATATGTTTCAATGCGAACACCTTATTCATGGGTTTCCACTTACATAGACATAGCACTTGAATAGCAATAATTGATTTCTAGAGCCCATTGTATTCTTATCTCTTCTTCAATTAAAACTGATAACAAAATTATGATTGCAATTCCACTGCAATATTCAATCAAGATAGAATAGCGCTAATGTCATGAATGGATAGTTAATTTTAGTACCAATGATAACTTACGGGCAATCCTGGTTCACCTTTGTCACCTTTATTTCCTTGGTCACCACGTTCACCCTGAAAGCAAATAATCCAAAATAATGGAACAGCAACTTTTGATTTATTTAAGGAAATAAAGCAAGAAACTGCTAATTTTATCTTCTTTAAAAACTACAGCTTTTCTTATTACAAAATGAACTTAGTAAACTGATTTGTTAACTAAGTATAGCATAAAAGATAGTTTAACAGCATAAAATTAGGCTGAAGAAAATTTCAGAAAAAGAATTTACTTATATCGTTGGCTTCAAGGAGAAACTCATCAACTAACAAAAAAATTTTTTTACCAGGGTTCCCATTCTATTTCAAAATAAAATACCCTGACTTTTCCAGGTTTTCCAGACAAACTTCTACAAATTTCCAAGTCATACTAAAGCAATGCTCAACATTTTTAAGGTGGAAAAAAAAAGGGAAAAAATAAAAATAAAAAAACAAGAAATAATTTAGCATTCAGTAGCCAATAATAAAAATCAATTTAAGAACTATGCGCTGCAAAAATTAATACACAAAGCTCAAGTAATTGTGCATTAAAATAACTTATTCACACAATCCAACATATTTGACTTAAATCAATTTGTGATTTAATGTATCATAAGCAAGAAATTTTTCAATTTAACCAGTGGACGAAACAAAAGTTATTATCTGTTAAATATTAGATATTTCTATTAAAATCGATTGAAAAATTCAATTCATAAAATAAAGTGAAACGAAGCTGTGCGAATCTTACTGGCTACTTTTCTCCAAAGCGTCTGGGAAGCCATGATCAATCATATTCCAGGTCATTAAGGAGATTTTACAGGTTTTTGAAGAAAATTCGTAATTTTGCCTGACTTTTATTAAACAAAATTAAATTTCCTGACAATTTCAGGTTTTTCTTGACCCATGGGAATCCTGCTTTACAGTCACATCTGATTAAAGACAAACCATTATTTTTAAGACCAAAGATAAAAATTATTAACATTTTGAGTTACATTTTACTTTTAAATCCGAATAAAATATGACAATTTATTTCTCATCATAGTAAAAATGTCAAAAAAAACCTGTTTAGTTCCTAAAAATGTCAGTTAATGAGTTTCTACTCTAAGGGGACTACACTAGATAAGTTTGATAAATGGTGTAGACTTTTATGAATGAATAAGAGACAGATAGAATTGTTAACAAATAAAGCAAATGCAAATGAAATAAATCATATGATAAATACCAGTTTGTTTATTTTAGCTACTCTTTATTAAATCAAAATATAAACTTTTCATGGTAACATAATTATTTGTATTATTGGAAATCTCAAGTATCTCATTTAATTCATAAACTCATTTAATTCAAAAAAATAAATGCCACCATATTTTTGTAAAAATCCTATATCATCAGTCGACGATCAGCCCAATAATGGTCTGGCATGTTAAAAACATCTTAGAAATAATATTTAACAACATATTTTTGCTCTTCCATCCTCTATTGCAGTGCTGATCGACAGATAGTCAAGAGATAAGAGATGGGTGTAGAACAAAAATGTTCTAGTAATATTTATTTTTAAAAAGTAACATTTAAATTGAGATCTTATGTTTATATTTATGAATTAAGTGACTAATTTCAGATTTTTCAAATTGCTTGATACTCTACTATCATTATTAAAGAACAAACATTTGCAAAAAACTGTAAATACCATTAGCATCAGTAGATACATAGTAACATATCAATAAATTGAATAAAATATTTGAAGTAAAATATATAGGCTAACTTTGTTGAGTTTTAAAAAGGAGTTTACAATATTGGGTTTCTCCATGAGAGGTAAAAATATAAAGAAAATGTTTTGACACTTTAAAAGAATTTAGTAACTAGTTAAAATTACTGAAACATTAATCAAAATTATTGACTGATAATAATATGGAACGCTTAATAAAAGATGAAATTATTGAAAGATAAATCAAAGGGCATATAAAATCATTGTTTGCTCAAATACAGAACTTGCGCACTTTTATAGTGAATGCTAAAAAAACGTATGGGAAGGTAAATTGAAAGTAAAAATATAAAGCGACAAAATTCTCACCTTCATTCCATCCAGTCCAGGTACGCCCTGCGTTTAAACAACACTAACAGTCAAAAACCAGAAAAGACAAATACACTGAACTTACATCCAAGTAGAAAGAAAAAGTAAACAAAAACAAGAGTGAACAAAACAATTTGCGTCTTTGGAGAGGATTCAGCAAATTCTGTGTAATGAAATCAAGCAGCATGCACAGTAAATGAAGAAAATAAAAGAAATACTGAATTTATAACAAACAATGTGATCAATACGATTTGAAACAATATATACAAGTAAAATCAGATATGAATACACAGTAAACACAGAAATATATTCATGTAAGTAGAAATAGGAAAGTGTATACATGTCAGCACATAAACAAAGTTATTCAATACAGTATCAAGGTAAATAAAGCTCCCACCACCATTATAAATCGAGCAATGCGATTGATTAGTGAACTAGTTTTGTTAGGTTGTATGTGGAATATAACCAAGCAAAAGGCAAGCAAAATACCTATAAAGAAAATGAGTTGGTTAGATGGTTTGTTATTAAACATTAGTAAAACACAAATAGAACAAGCTTAAAAAAAATCACATTTCATGAATATTTATACATTTTCAGTGATATGACTTTCATGCTAAAGAGTAATTTTGTATAAGTTCAATCAAGAATCAAACTAACATCTAAAATAATAGCATCACATTATCCATGTAGTTTAAAATTGTAAAGCAATGTTTACACAACTTAATATGAAAACATAATTTCAAAAAGATTTAACCAATGGAATAATATTAGGAGAGGAAATCTAGTTTTAATGGTACTTAATGATAAAACAGTATATTTCCACAGATAATTATAACTTTTAAACTAGTTAATAATCTTTAATCTAGTTAGTGACTTGGTTAATAATCCTCTTGTATGACAGAGCTGGGTACGTCAGTTTTAAGGGTTTAAATAAAAAAATCAACAGCATAAGTCTTTTTTTTAAATAAATATAATTTTTTCACAACCGATGGAATTAACATTATTTCTGTATCATCAAATGGCATCAAACAGATATAAGCCATAGAAAATAAACAACTACCGATATTGCCAATACATCAAATACGTTTACTTTCCACCACCTGATAAAAGAAGGCAATTAGAAATCTGGAAGATAGCAATCATAGTAGAAAACAAAACGTGTCCGAATGAAATAATATGCAAAGATGTAAAGCACACAAAATCGTAATTCAAGCAAATGGGACACCGAGGAAGTAATGACTGAGATATGAAATTTTCGCCACACTGTAATGGAATAGGAACTAACCCTATTAAGTACACAGAATGTTGTTTTATCTTCTTGACAAATTTTATTGTTTGGAGGCATGGAATGTACGTATCCATGTTATATTGATTATAAATAGATTCAAACAAGGCAAGTTACTAATGGCATTACTATCAATTGATATGAGTTCAAATTCCAGTGCAGATGCTATGTGTTTTTTTAACAATATAGCAATCATTTTTAATAATTGTCTTTGGATATTATTGAGTACAAAAATGAATCAAGTAAAACAAAGAAAAGAGAAGAGGTATAAGTAAAAACGGATTGAACGTACTATAAGTCCAGATTTACCATCAATTCCATTTCTCCCATGCTCACCATGCACACCTCTGGGACCCTTAAAAAAAGACAAATATAAAAGGGTAAACTGGTGTGGTAAACCTTTTTTAACATGGTGTAATAGACTAGATCCATCTATATTAAACATAAAGTAAACAAACTTGACGTGGAACTGCCGTTCACGGTAAGGAGGCGATTTGTCGCCAAATATGGTAACCTTCACCTTTTGCGGTTTTCCTTCACATCTGCCGTTTTTGTTATGGCAACCCTATCTGTAAAATTTCTCGCACTCCACGCTCTGAATGGTATCTTGATTTGGCGACAAAAATTAGTTGGCGACAAACGTCTTACCATGAACGACCACTCCACCAAACTTGAAAACACTTGTGTGCTAAATTCTGCTTACTTTTCTCAAGAATAATTTAAATCATAGTGATGGTAATTAATTAAGGTTGCGCTGGAGTAACACAAAGGGTCGAGGATCCGGGATCGATCCCCATAAAGATCAGAGGACAACACCATGTAATTCTGAACCACGGTCAGATGAAGAGAACTCCCGAGTTCCACATCCCACCAACAAGAGGATATTTGAGGCCATGGCAGATTTAACATGCCCCAGTCCCCATGTGCATGACTGTGTTTAGTTGGACAGAGTTTCAAACTTGCAACTTTTCAATTACTAATCTGTTACTCTTCCTACTGTTCTACCATGGCCCCCATAGTGATGATGATACCCTCACTTTAAACACATAACTATTTAAGTATCCTTTGTGTATCGATGTTGAATAACAAAATCCCACAATACTCTTATTTGCAGTAAAATTGGTTAATCTTTCAAATTCATGAGTGCTAAGAGTTTTTTAATGTCTTTGCACGTGTCTTTGTAGCTAGAAATTAGTAGTAGCTAGTAATAATTTTTCTTCTTTTCTGGTCTAGCAGATGTTTTAACATTTTTATTAGATCCACAGACCAAATACAGCTCTCCATAGAGGTTTAACTGGCCCACAGACCACATACAGTTCTTTGGACACGTTTACCAGGCCGCCAAAAAGATTTACTACTCCAAAAAAAGTTCACCAAGTGAGCGAACCAAATACGCATATCAGATATTACTAAAATGTTTTCATTTTTTCTTCACAAGAAATTTTTGAAAAAAGTTTTTTTTTTAATCCTACGCCCAGCTCATGGCCTTACGGCCAAACGCTATCTTGCCGTCCAATATAACAAAGAAAGTCCTTGGGAAGAAATATCCCTGATGTCAATATTTTTGAAAAAGTAGCACATCGGAGCACAGAGTTATTTTGCAAGTATCAAAGGCTAAGTCTGAGCAAGCAGATTTTTATAAATGTCATAACAAAAATCACAAGGGCCTGCTATCGTGTCAAGAGTGGTGTTAGGCAATCAGAACTCATTGGTGCTGAGTGTAGTGTTTGGTCCACAAATGAGAGGGAGGAAAGTTTATTTCTTACAAGACAAGTGATAACATCATACAAGGAGGTTGTTTGGGAAGGCTCTGAGCTCCTTATTCTAAAATGCTCAGGTAAGAATGCATAGTTATAAATGAACTCGCTAGAGGGAAGAGATTAAGAGAAAGGTTATAGGGCCAATGGATCTAACAAGAAAGCTCATTGGCAGAAAATCGGTGCTTATGAACTGAACTAACCCAAACATCCTGCGCCAGGACTCATAAGGGGAGAGACAAAAATTTCGAGGGAGCGGGTCTGTCTGCAGTCAAGGTGGCTGGATTTTAAAGGTGAAAGTGGCAGAAAAGATACATTGACCACATGGCTTGTGGCAAGACAAAGAGTAGTGGGTGAAAAAAAAAATGGAATGTTCAGGGACATATCTGTGGTGAGAGAATTGTATTTAAGAGGTCAGTTTGGGATGAAATTTCATATACATATATATTCTTGTACTTTTATTTGTAGGGGCAAACATTTAAAAAGTATACAAGTATCAAATTCTGAATATCAGTAAAATCAGCATTGATTAGATTCAGTTTTATAGTGCAAGGGTTATATTTGGCCAAATTATATAGTAGACACACGGAATTAAAGTTTTATTTCTGGCACAGAAATACACCCAGGGTAAGATATACAGGATTAGAACCTACACTGCCTAAAACTGGCATGTTAAAGCTAGAAATAAATTCCACCTATCAAACAGAAGAGACATGTATTGATAAATCAAGACTAACTTCTTTCTAAATACCAAATGTTATTATTTTCATACTACTTACAGGTAGCCCCATAGGTCCAGAATCTCCTTTATCTCCTTTTTCACCCTAAATGAAAAATAAAAATATTTAATTTCATGTCTAGCATAACTAAGTGAAGTGAAAGTAAGACAGTTCGAGCATTTGTACAAAGCAAACATTTAACATTTATGTGGTATAAAAAGACTCAAAAGAAATCAATCGTCGACTTACAAATAAAATACAAAGCCAAAAAACACAGTTCTTTGAGAAAACAAAGGAGAAATTCAGCAATGCAGAAATGGAAATCTTATTTTAACAATTACTTTTGCACCTTCGTAAAAAAAAAAAAAAAAAAAAAGAGCCATGCCCATTTTTGAAAGTTTTTAGTAATTGATTTACTGTCTTTTATTTTTTAATCCTGATAATCGAAAATACTTTCCAATGTTTTGATTGTAGAGGGATATTAGCAATTTTGATTCGCTTGTTTATATGTTCCCATGAAATTTAATCGTCACAAAGAAAAATGTCTTAGTGGACTTCACTGTATAACAATCAACCACATTCTTGTCTAGAAAAAAACTCAAGTTCGAAAATTTTGACTTGAATTTTTTGCGTGCTGATGAAATATGGTAAACTAACAATAAAATAAAAAGACTCATTGCAATACTGATAATTATGCTTGAAAATAAGTATACCTTGAAAAGTTATTGACAACACATGAACGGATCCTTTTTTTGTTTTATGCTAAATTTCCAACTAGAGAAATTCAAATGGTGAAAGAATATGTAATAATTACCTGATAAAATATTAATCTTGTTCATATTAAGCAAATAGAAAATGTTACTGTCGTAAGGTAGAAACAATCACTAAACTTAAATATACCACAAGTTCAATGAGAATACAGTATAACCTTGATTATACGAGTTCTGATTAAAAGAGTGTCCACGTTATCTAAATTGAATTTGATACCGAGTTGTGGTTCTGAGAGTATAAATTATGATTACTTTGTCCACAGAGATGAGAAACTTCTCAGAAACAGAAGACTGTTAAGGATTTTTCAAGAGTTCAAAAGGTATGTAACTCTCATACTCTCTTTAAATTTTGTTAAGCATGGCCGAAAATAAGGTTTTCAATAAATGATACTATTTTTAATTGCAAAAGGGCAAAATTTCTCCGCAGACGTAAAACGACAGGTGTTGTGAAGGTTGAGGGTGCCACTGACGATTCCACGTATTGTAAGAGTTCAGAAAGTTGTCATCTGGACCAGTTCTTTAGAACAAAACCTCAGAACTCGTATGAGCTCGGGAGGATTCAGTTACCGGAGAGATGGAGAAAGGTCATCGAACAGAACGGCACATACTATATTGATTCATGTAATTTGTAGACAATAAAATAATGCTTCTTCAATTTTTGTCAAAAAAAGTGACAAACTTTTACATCAACCCCTATAATACTAATTTCAGGGTTATCCAAGGTGGCATCGTTCCACTTTACCTCAAATAATCAAGGTCCTACTTAATTAATCTCAGTGTAGGTTCATTAGTTGAAATTACGATTTCAAAATTAAATGCATATGAGGTTAAATAAATCTATAAATTAAAGTTTTATTTCATAAATAATCATTTTTAATATTTCCATCGCAATATTTCTCTCAATACTCTATTGCTGGAATACACATTACAGAGTTCCATGCTCAGTTTATACCTAGTCTTTGATGCAAGAGATTATTCTGAGAATCAGATATTCTGTGAACTGCTCATGTTAACAGAGTAAATGTATAACTATTAATAATTGTGTGGAAACAGTTACAAAATTCGTTAATTTGTATGAAATTTAGAATTAACCATAATTTGTCATGCATGAGATCATCAAATTTCATAAATAAAACTTATGTGCTAGAGTAATAAATGAAACATTATTATCTTCTGATAAACACTATTGGTGATTTAATGTTAGTAAATCACAGCCCAAAATATCAAGATGGACAGTAGTTATGTAAGAAACATATAACTTACAGGTTCTCCTTTTAGACCATCCAATCCTCTATCTCCTTTGACACCAGGGGCTCCTTGAATACCAGAAGGACCCTGCAATTTCAAATATGAGGAAATTAAACAAAAATGCTCCTTTTCAAAGATGGACAAGAGTGTATATTTCACAATAACAGCAGTAAATGTTAATTTTAATAAAAATTGATTGCTTTAATTAGACACTAAACAGTTTTAAAAATATAGAAAAATCTTTATATCTTATCAATTTTTTTTTTTTTAACAAATTTCAATTCGATTTATAAATTGCTTTACTGTTTTTCCGATAACATCTATCAGTGATTGTTAATATTTTTTATAACAATTGGTATATGTTATTTTGAAACAACACTGTTAATTAAACGGTTATTAAATATAATTTCAAGTGAAACATAAGAAAGACAAAAGACTACAACTCACAGGAGGTCCAGGTGGTCCTGAAGGGCCAACAAACTGAAATATATGAAACAAATAAATTACTAGAAACTTTTGAGAGCATGATATTGTGAATTCATAGAGAATTACTTTTCCTTCACATATTATAGTTCTTAAGTGAGAAGGCAGTCAAGTCATATGCTTTTGGAAGAGAATCCATTCTTTAAAATATGGTCACAGGTTGGAACATTAAAGAAAAAGCTTCCACAACTCACATCTTTACCACACATTCTGGTTCTATTTTTTGATGCCGTAAGAAAGTTGGTTGGGGGAAAACACCACACAAGACGATTGAAAGCGATACTTTTTCCTATACCTTATTTTACTTTTGCATTTGCCTTCTCCCAATACCTTTTAATATCCATTCAAAAATCGACAGATGCAAAGTTAATGACCTTCTCGTCTGTAAGTATATTTGTAATGTACATATATATAACTAACGTTACACTGGAGCAATACAACAGGCTATCGGCGACGGTCCTGGATCCATCCTGAAGGGAAAGAACCGAAGACAACACCACGTAAATTTGAACCATGATCAGATGACGAGGTTACACCTGAGCTGGCACCCCACTCTTCAAATTTCTACACCATGCCAACATGAGGATATGACAGATTTAATGTGCCCCAGCCCCATTGTGCACAATAGTCTTTGGTTGGATTTGAACTTGTAACCCTCTAGTCACTTCAAGCCACCATGGCCTTCGTTTGGAAGTTGCAATGCAAGGAACTCACTCTTTAAGCAAAACTCAAATTAAGATATTTTAAGGCTGATTTTCATGTTTTAAAGGTTGCATTTTGCTTAGATTGCAAAATAGATTGAGGCTCAAGTGAAGAAACTTTCACCTGTGCACATAGTGGGGTTTTACTAGGGTGATGAATTTTCTGTCATAAATTTAAGGCTAGATTTGGTCAAGACAAATTTTCTGCATTTATGACAGCTAGCAGGAGGGAGAAGGATAAACGCAAGTCAACAATAACAAAGAATTTAATGTACTAAAAAGGCATACATGGTTCAAGTTAATCAAATACTCTTATGCTTATAAAATGCTCTTAATAATATGCTCTGATATGCAAGTTTTGTTTGACATAAAATTCGCTTTTGCATGTTACAGTCACGCAAAATATGTATTTGTTTTGAAAAATAAATAGAAAACTAATTATAAGCAATTTGAAGTCCTATTATCAAATGCATCTGTAAAATAAATATAGTATTTCCATATCTTATAAATTATACAAAATGCTCACTCTAAGTAAAGCTAAATTAGGTCATTTATATAAAGACACAACTTACAGAACTTGCATCTAGTCTTCTTTCGCCCTAGAAAACATTGAACAAAATTTTTAATCACTTGGAATCATTAAAATACTTCTATATTTTTACTTTCAATTTGGCAATATCTGGTGAGAAGTATTGTTCAATAAGCAAAAGTAAAATATAATTTTCTTCACAAAACAAAGATTGAAAGTATGAGCTACATAGCTACAATTAGATGCTAATTTTAAAACTATAAAAAAACATAGAGAACTTTTGGACTAAATTTTGAAATTATTTGGAATCATTCAAACTTTTTCAAAACATCACTTTTGCAATGTATAAAATAAAAATACTTAAATTATATAATTTCAGAATTCTACTTTAAAAGAATGTGTGTGACAAATGAGTGTTAAAATTTTTATTAAAGTGCATAAAATGACCTAGAACGGATTATTAAACTGTGTATGTAGCTTTCAATTTTTACTGACTGTTAAACACAGAACATTTTTTAAAAACTATTATTGAGGAATTTAATTAGCATTTTCTCAAACCATTTCACCAAAAGAACCTGAAGGGGTTGGATGGTTTGTTTTGGAGTTTTATGGTGCAAAGTTCATATTATTCTTAAAAAATAGCAGCAAAAAGTTTGCTATCTAAGCCCTATGTTAGCAACTCCAATGCAAAATGAACCAGCTAGAAATGTGCTAATTGTGAAACAGATGTAGAAAATCTTGCCAAGATATTTAAATTTAAAGAACTAAATATTTTCCAAATAAAGGTTTACATGACAATGTAGCAACCAAACTATAGTGTTCTTTTATGGTTGACAAAGGGACTGGCGTCAAAACTTTGAAATTGGCTTTTCTAGTAAAATTCTCTAAAGATCCAAAGAAATATATTTTCTTTCACTATTAGAAGGGACTACATCTTTGTTTATTTACGGTGAAGTTGGAAATTTTTTAAAATTAGTAGCCTTTGAGACGATTTTGCTTAAAAAGATATGCTCTAGTAACAAAGATGGAAAAATAGTAGCAAAAAGTCACCACGGTTGAAAATTGGCATAGCTCTGCATCAATGCTTATTTTGGGCGTTGTATCAGAATTGGCAGTTTTAAACGTTATAAAAACATGCAGTCATATTTTAATCATTTTTACTGTGCACTTTTTAAAAATTATACAGTAACAAAACAGACTTACACAGCAAAAGAACTGTCACACAAATTTAATTAAAAATGAATATTCAGTATAAAATGGTTTAGATAATAAATTAACTACATTTGTAAATCATGCTTGATTCTAAGAGTTTGAAGATAACCAAGCAGGTGGAAACAGACTAAAAATTAATCTGTTAAAAAGAATGAAAATTGAAATTACCTGTTTCCAGTATCTGAATGGTATCTGATCAAAAGAAAAAGAAATCTATTACAACATAATCTAATAGATTCACAAAGACACAATTAAAAAATTGAGACATACATGCTTACATTAGTGTAATTTAAGTGAACCGGTTTAATATATTTCTACACCAAATATTGCCATGTCATATAATATTGAAAAAATTACATTGTCTTAATACAAATTGACTAACACAAATCAAATTTTAATATGAAGTATACAAGCTTTCTACAGAATGTAGCAAAATAGAAAAATCTTCAAAAAGGAAATAAATTATTTTTATTTACCTATTTATTCGAAATCTATTCATTCTGCTTTAAATTTTAGTGCTTATAGTTTTAGATACCTTTACACCTTAAATTGCAACAATATTGCACTCTAAAAACACATAAAAAATTACATTTACAAACACTAAACAGTAAACATTTTAGGAAGCATATAACACTTACTACATCTCCTTTACTGCCTTTATCACCTTTTAGTCCAAGTCTCCCCTATTTAGAAAAAAAACTAACATGAGCGCTTTTATACAATAATTTTAAAATACAGTAAAACTCCAATTATTCGGATCAATTGGGACCAGACCTCATTCGAATAATCAAATATCAGGATAATTCATGAAAAAAAAAGGTTATTTCTAAGTAAAAAAAACGAATTTTGCTTTAGTATATATTATAATTTAATGACTATGAAAACAATTTTGCTTACATTTTGAATTTACATACTATATTAAAATGTATCATTGCTTGAACATATCAGACACAATCAGTTTCGCTGTCTTTACTCTTTTCCGTGCATCCAAGTCTTGCATACGCTTGCCAGTGAGTAAATGTAGATGGTCACATTCAGGCTGCCACTCCATCCATTTTCGCCCCACTGTGCCAAGGCACTCAAACGCCTTACTAGCTGACGGTCCTGAGTCTGGTTTAGTCATCTTCCGGGTCATCAATGAGTTCTATCGTACTTTGAATGAGTTCAGTCACTAAGAATTTGGAATCCAGGGTCTGAAGAATCACACACCAGCCACTCGCCTATGTCCTCTGCACTGCATTCGGAACATCTGAGAATTTTTACTATAATGTTTCTTATGTCCTCAACTGACCCTTCGTTTTCATCATTCACCGATAAAAAACTTTTAAAAATGAGGATTTTGCCTATTTCTTTTTTTTTTCTTAAAACTATCCAGACAATTTTCAATCCGGATAACTGGAGTTATGCTGTACTACCAAAACATAAACTGAGTTGTTTCTGATTCCTCAAGGCTTAACCTAACAACATCAAATACACAAGTCAGAATATGCTACACAAGTCCAGCATTATCACTGGACTTCCTTAGGCCATCCTCCAAAAACAAAATATGACTGAAGGAGACTTGTTCTGAGTTACCTTTTAAGAAAGTTGGAAATGTCTCTTGGCCCAGAAAGAAGAATAGAGAAGCACCCACTCACCAGTCTATTTAGGTTGGTTGGTTTGGGGGTTTTATGGCACAAGGACAATATTTGGCCATGCTGAGCCAGACACAAGGCATACAAAATCACGTAATAGACATACACACAATGAAAGTTTTACTGACAGAAAAGTTAATTAACATCCAACTGGAGCAATAGAGCAGGCTATTGGACATGGTCCAGGATCAATCCCAAAGGAGAGATCCAAGGACTCCACTTCGTCATTTTGATCCAGTCAGATGACGAGAAAAACATTTGTGAGCTGGCCACCCTGCTCTCCTAATTTCCACATGACCAATAGAGTACACTGTGACTGTCCTCAATTTAGCAGGAAAACAAATTACCAATTAATAAGTCATCATAATTTTTTTTATATTAATTACGTTGAGGAATGGGTCGGATTGATCATTTCCCTTCATGCAGCCCAATATAAACTAGCCTTTGAAATATAGTTGTCAAGAGGTAGAACATTAAAATTTGAGTTGGATACAGTAGCACAAACTGTAAAGTGGCTAAAATTCATAGTCTCTCCAGTGGAACACAGACAGTCAGGAATGTCTTTCACACCAATCTTGTGGAGATGTCCTTGGAGATAGTCATGTCTGTTTAAAATTCTGAAGTTAGCCGCAAAGATTCATCTGGGGAGATCCATTGGGACCGGATTGCATAATAGGCTTCCACAGATTTTCCCCTTAGCATCAGTCTCTTGAGTTTTGCATATGTGTCTCTCCCCTAATCTTACAATGGTGGAAAATGCCTGATTGTATGTTAAGGCAATAACGGTCTGTGGAAGGTTGCAACCCTGTTTAGCCAGTGAGTCTGCCTTCTCATTGCCGGGAATGTTGCAATGGCTAGTTGTCATAAAATGAAACATTCATCTCCAAAGTGAGATTTACAACTCAAGATATCATTAATACAAATAGTGAAGTAGAAAAAAACTCATTTCTGAAAATGCCCACCACCTACTGGAGGTCCCGGTAAGCCTGGTGGTCCCATTAGTCCAGGTGCACCAAATTCTCCTCCTTCACCTCTATCACCTTTCAAGCCCGGAATACCCTGGAAAATAAGAACATTTACTAAGAGTATGAATAAATATGTCAAAGTGAAAATTTCAGGGCCTATAACAGGTTTTATGGTGTAAAAGTGACTAACCGAATAAAAAAAGTGTCAAAAAGAGACTAATCGATCAAAAAAAAGGGACAAATAACAATAATGCCAAATAAATTCAAGTATAAAGATAGAAAAGAAAAAGAAACTCCCCAGTCACCCATATCTTTTTTTTTCTTTGGAAGGATATTTATTTTCATATAAAAAGCATATTATTTTGAAACGATATTAACAAAAAAATAAAATATTTTGTTATCATGATTTTTAAATATGTTGTTCATTTTTTACATAGCTTGAAGAATTTCTTTCATTTCTTTCGAAGATCATGTCTTATTTTTTTTAATAGAAAAAGTCTGAAATTAATTTTGTCTTTTTCTTCTCAAGAGAATTTTTTAAAGTCTGTCTTTGCTGACCAGCATAATCGAAGACTTTTTCCACCCCCTATAATCATTGCCTGAACAAGTACTGCTTCCTTAAAATCTTTATTTTTTATTGAGCCTATCAATTGGCTTCCTTTGATAATTTTCAAGCACTGTCCAATGCCTCATCCTCTTCCTTACACATAATTTTAAGTTTTCCTTCTTCTATTACCTTTCTTTTCTTTGCCAGCTGCTTTAAATTATTTTTTTTCCGCTTCCTGTCTTTCTTTTTTTTTTCCTGTCCTTCTCTAATTTTTCTTGTGCCTTCTGTTTTATATCTTCTAAATATTCATTGTAGGCTTTATATGCAACCCTTCCCATATCCATTAGCTTTGATGTGATCAGCACCAAATAAGGTTGATTGTCAAAATTTGCCAAGCTTCTTTTGACTGTCATCAATGCACTGAGTGTGCATTCTGACATTGATGCTCTGTCTACTGTCAAAGCTCTTCCTGAGGATGAGAAGTCATGTTCAATGTCAGCACTACCATGAGAAAATGAGAGAGCACCCTTCACTAACTTTGACCCAACTGGGTATTTGGATCCACACCACTAATGTCTAGCAGTCTGAAGCACTGGTCCCGGTAAACATCAATAGGCTTCATTCTTTGGAGTAATTTCCACTCATCCAGTAGTATGTCTATTGGGACCTCCCATGGCATTGCTCTTGCAACTTCTAATACTTGTACACTCTCACCACTGAGTCTCTCAAGAGGATGAAAGTTACAAAGGAAGGAAACTGCAGTGTGTCGTAAAAGTTCCTTTACACCAATTAAAAAATATTTATTGACAGTGTTTTTTTAACTATTGAATTTTATCGCCTGCTTATAGTTTTATTGACCGTTTAATTTGTATCATTTGATTTTCTTTGCCCTCAAGTTGGGCGATAATAAAGATCCACATAATTTTGTTCTTCATTGCAAGATGAGTTTATCACGCATTCAGAGAATTGCACTGTTCGAGGCTTATTATTGAGGTAAAGAATTTTGGCGACATAAATATTCAAATGATGCAATAATAAGTAAAGATACGCTATATCAACTCGTTTGGCGATTTTGTGACATAGGTTTGGTGGAACACAAACGCAGAAGTAGAAGACTGAAAGTCGTTACACCAGACTTTGTGCAAGGAACTCAACGGAGGATATTGCAATCTTCCCATCAATCTGAGAGGCGTTTGTCGCAACAAATGGGCACATCACATGGATTGACACATAAGACTTTAAGAGCATTACATTTTCGTGCTTATCGTGTAAAAATGTTACAGGAGCTAAAGCCACTACACAAAGATAAGCGGCTTTATTATTGCCCATGGTTCAGAAGATTTATTCGCAAGAATAATCAACATTTTGGACAAAATATTTTTCTCTGATGAGGCATGGTTTCATTTAAGTGGTTACGTGAACACACAAAACTCCTGCATTTGGGAGATGATAAATCCCCATTCATTAATACAAAAACCTTTACATTCTCATAAAATTGGCTTTTGGTATGCCGTATCACGCAAACGGATTGTTGGGCCTTTGTTTTCAGGTCAACTGTTGATGGCACTGTATACAGATAATTTATTCAACAATTTGTAGCATTATTAGAAGCGAATGAACAAGACTCTTGGTCACAACAAGACGTTGCAACCAAGGCAATACAAGTTATGAAACCATGGGCATGCTTCACGATTTTTTTGGCGACTGACTCATCTCAAAAAACTTTTGGCTACCTTGTTCTCTAATCTGAGCATCCGACTTTTTTTTGAGAGGATATTTAAAGAACAAAGTTTATGAAGATAATCACTAAATAGGTGATCTGAAAATTGCCATTACTCATAGGATACAAAAAGTCACTCCCAGCATCTTGAAATGGGTTTCTAAAAATATGCGCAAACAACTTCAGTTTTGCTTCCAAGAAAAGGGTGGAAATTTTGAACATTTATTAAAAATATAAGTCCAATTTTTTTCCCAATGTTATGTTAAAAGTGCTTTTTACCATTAGCATAAAAATAGTTGTTTTGAAGTTTGTTGATATTGTATAGTAAATTCTTGAAACGTCAGTATGGGAACTTTTAGGACACTGTATATTCTGCTGCTTTGCATTTAGAGGGTTGCTATTGGTTATTTGATGGTAAGATTATCGTATTTGGTGAAATTGAGGCTCTAATTCTTTACGCAAAAGGAAATCAATACTATAGCAGCCGGAACCAGCCGTAGCATCACATTACGACTGTCTCAAAATAAATATAATGCAAGACGAAATTAGACAATTTGTACTAGGTTGCCATTCAACTTGTTTTGGAGGAAAAAATTAATTTTTTTAAACTGTGCACAAAAAATTGTTTTCTCCAAAAATTTAAGAATTTAAACACCTGAAAAAAGTGATAAAATGTAAAAAGAATGACAAAAAGTGACAAAGGAACAAAAAAGTGACAGTAACTGACATGTTATAAGCCCTGAAATTTCCAGTAGCATAGCACAACATTGATAACTGATATGCCGAGATCAGATTGAAAGCAAAAAATATAATGCTTAGCTTTAGACAGTCGTATCTGTCAACTAGCTATCATTTCTGTTAAAGATAACCTGTTTATGAGAATCAGTCTTCACATGTTTGCACCTCCTTCTTGTTTGGTTATGATTACGTACAACAAACAAAAAAGCTGAGTATGACATCACACCTATAAAGGGGTGTGGTCATAATATTATGGCCAATCATGTACTTAATGCAGTATTATGATTTTGTTGATGGAAATCTTTCCATTGAGATATTTATGCTAATTTCTAGAGATACAAGAAGTATAAAAGTGAAAGTTCCTTTCTTTCATGTCACAATTTTTGTCATTCTTTGGACAGAGATGTATCTCTGGTTTTCCAATCTTTGTTTTTTTTCTGTAAAGAAATAGTTTTATAATAATAGTTTTACAGCTTTTAATGAATAAATGTTTTTAACTCTTTAAATCTGATTATTTATTTTTTACTCCACATATCACTGGGCATTTTGCTTCTCCACAATATGTGGGTGATAATTTCTTTTCCTTAAAGTAGGTAGGTAATTGAATTAACTTCGCATTGGTGCAAAACCTCATAACTTGGAACCACAGTCAGATGACGAGGTCATTACTTGAGCAGGCACCCCACTCTCCAAACTTCCACACCATGCAAAGGGGGGGGGAGTACATTTGAGGGCACAGCAGATTCAACATGCACCAGCCCTCACGTACACGATGATCTTTGGTTGATTCGAGTATCGAAATCGTAACCTTCTGGTTGCTAATCTGCAGCTCTTCCAACTGGGCTACCATTGTGCCCTTTGTTTTCCTTAGTGACTCTAAAGGGCAATTCATTTTTAGCCCTAAGTGAAAAAGCACCACCGGTGTAATTGCGCCCAATCCTAGCAAGCTGTGTGGATGATCCAAGTGCTGAAGACACAACCAAAGCACATATATTTGACTAGCTCAAATATAAAATGAATAAACTAAAACACGAAACATGCTAAGTATGAAAGAGCCATTGCAGATATCACCAAGAAATTGAAATTTCAAAATAAACAGGCAAAAAACTTTTTTAATGAGGATTTTGTGACAATTTATCAACTATCAATTCAGATTTTGTTCTTTTATGGTTGCCACAGCTTAATGTACCTTGGAAAATGTCCCTCATAAAGAGCATGACAAAAGAGTTGCCACAAAAAAATCTTCATCTCACAGTTGTACTGACTTATTAAAAAATTATTTGTAAAAATAAATGGCAAACATGTGCTTACAGGTGTTCCTGGTGGCCCTTGTACACCATTTTCACCTATAGATCCATTGAAGCCAGGTAGTCCAGGTAAGCCCCTATCGCCCTTTTCAAAATAGAAAACATTCTCAATTTCATTGCATACAGGAAAAAGTATGTTACTATACGACACCTTAAAAGGATATTTAACATGAAAACTAACTAATACAAAATTAAATGAACTTTGGAATAGAAATTCAATATAATAAGTGTTAAAATGAAAACTCACTGATAGTGAAAAATGTAATACTTTTTTAGTCAAAATGCAGTCTACACAGGTTTACACAAAAACTTTAAGAAAAACTAATTGGGGAAAAGTAAGAGTTATTTGTATACTACACCAACACTAAAAAATAAACAACATATAGAACTTATTTTCCATTTCAATTAATATTTTGATATATTTTTTAAAACCTAAATCTGTTTTCACTGAAACTTTTGAATGTAATGTGCTTTCACTGAATATTGCAGCACACACATCAGGAATTTAGACATTAATATCTTCCCATTTACAGGCATCAGTGAAAAGGCATGTAAATGGATAATAAATTTCATATTACACCTAAAATTTAACTTCAGCTACTTATAAATATTGAGTATGCTTGCATAAACAAAATATAAAGCACTGACATACAACAAAATCTATACATTTCAATAATGTATGTGACACAGCAATCATCATTATTCATACATCGAAAAAAGGCAACAAACTTATTGCAAGCGTGAATAAACCAGCGTAACTTAGTGTCTAAAAAAAGTACTTCATGGTAGAGTTGGGGTTACACTGGTATTTATACTACCCATTTGTAAGTTAAGTTATGGAGTGGTAGCTAAGCTTGCTACATATTGATTTAAATAGTATAAAATAAACCTAACCTTGCCACTTTGTTTAAAATATGCTCAATATACATTCTACAATACTATTGCTGAAATTAAATGGACCCCTAATTGAATGAAATTCTTTACTTTTCTGATTACAGAAGACAATGAGGAATCTGGACAGTAGCATCATCAGCAGAATCAGAAAATCAGCAGAAAATGTAAACATGACCAATCAAAAACATAAAAAAGCATTTTCTGATATTTATCTTCTTGCTGGAAATCCTTATTATGACTAATGTTTAGATGTCAAAAAATGATGAATCTAGAGGTATACTAAATAATTAAAAATAAGCTAAATATAATTTTAAATCCCTACTTAACATCACAAATCTCAGTAACTGAAATAACAGCATCTCCTCGATATACACTAAAATGAAACGCTCAATGTGTTTCCAAGCTCCACCCACTAAGATGATTGGTTGGTTTTGGGGTTTTATGGTGCCAGGGTCATATTTGGCCATGCTGTGCCAGTTACATGACATAAAATACCAAGTAATAGACACACACAATGAAAGTTTTATTGACACAGAAGAGAGAACTACACCTATGAAGAAATGCATAACAGGAATCGAACCTAGGCCGCCTACAACTTGAAGTTGCCTAACACAGTGGGCACCCCCACTGAGAAGGAAGGAAACCAACAGATTGGTGTCTCAACTCCACCTCACATGCTACACTTTTCTACAAGTCCCAGGGAAACCTATAGAGGGCTCTGACAAACTCAAATCTATTTTGCCCAGCTGAAAGAAACTTCACAGAAGATTGAAGACCCACAACCCAGGTTCTCCAAGCACTCCAAAAACTATCCATGTAGATTGAATGAAGTGAAGTCAAAGCTAACTTGGTAACAAAGGTAACTTGACTGAGGCGTGAAAATTTCGTCATGTATGCAATCGAAAATAAGAATCAACAGCAGTAAGGTATAAAAAAAAATGCTGTTTTTTACACTTTTGACAACTTTTATTTCATCTGAAAGTATGTAAAGTGCAGATTGATGCTTATAATCATTGCAAGTATAATAAGATATTATATGTTAATATTGACTCATTGATAAATTCTTAGAAACTTTATTGCATATGTTTTACTTAGTTGTGCAAGCATTATGTATTCAACCTCCTTACCTGGAAACCAGGAGTACCCAGATCTCCCTTTTCACCTTTGTCTCCTTTGGGTCCAAGCCTTCCAGCTTCTCCTTTGTATCCAGGTTGACCAGAGATACCATCTACTCCGGGTAGGCCCCGTTTCCCCTAAAAGTACATAAAAATATTTTAAGCTGATTGTATGTACTGTTTAGAATTAACGTCCTGACTGGAGCAACCATCAGGATATTGGCCATGGTATGGGATCAATCCCAATGGGAAATATTCTAGGACAACACCTTGTAAATTTGAACCATGGTCAGATAATGAGGACACCTAAGCCAAACACCCATTCACCAAACTTCCATACCAGGCCAACATGAGAACAAAACGGATTTAACACACACCAGCCCCCCCCCCCCCTGTACATGAGTCTGGTTGGGTCAGGGTTTAACTCACAATCCTCTGGTTACTAGGCCACTACTCTTTCAACTGGGCAACCCATCAGTTTCGAATAGGACAGTATTTCATTTCTTTCATCATACGTCTTGGCTATCCTGTTGTTTTGATAAAATAAATTTAGTTCTGTTTTTTAAAAAACTATAAATATACTTTAATATTAGTCAATAATAAACTACATTAAAATTTTTATCTAATTTCTTATCTTGAGTTTAACATAATATGTCCCAGGAGGACTCAATGCCACAAAACCAAATCCAATCCAATAATAAACTACAATTAATAACCTGTCATTGTACATCAATATCGATGGATACCAGTAATTTGCTTTTCCTATATGTTAACTGATGACATTGTTATTCAATGTCAGTGGTTTAAATTTCACATTTTTAAAAGTTTCATGTACTATTGTTTAAAGATTGAAATCTATCCTTGCTACATCAAAGAGGCAAAACTGAACTTTTAGCGACTATCTCCAGAAAGAATATAACATCTTGCTTTTATAGGAATACAAAATATTACATTACCTCCGAGCAGTTTTTACCATTGTAACTTCTCAATTTAGTCTCAAGAAAATATGTTCAGCCCTGGTTAAAAATGCAATTTAAATACTTTAAAATGACAAGAACCAACTTTATGCAAAATCACGGTTTTCAGTCTTCAAGCCAAAAAAAAAAAATACTACCCTTTCAAAACCTCTTCAAAGCTATTTTTCATTTATTCATGAATATAAAATTTTACATAATACCTGTCCCATTTTTGTCTCAAGGAAATACGATCAGCTTATCTTAAATATTCAAATTGTGAAATGTGAGAAATTGGTATAGTTTCAAAGCAATCAAATGATAACCCAGGATCTAGCTGAAATTATCAATAGCATTGAGAACTACTTACACTCTTACAGCACTCCCAGGTTACATTGTTAGTTGGACTGAGATGAATCCAGGAGACCTTTTCAGTTTCCATTATTAGCAGATCTCAGAGGAGAAAATTAAAATCTGGAAACTATTGTTAATTCAAAGAGACATGGTTAATTTGTTAATTGAAGGGTTAATTTAGATGGTGGTGAGAGCTTCAGCATGGTATAAAGGCAAGTTATATGTATTATAATATAAAATGCATGAATCAACAAACACACAGTAATTAAAAAAGATAAAAAGTCATGCACAGTCCAAAATTCATGCAGAATGGGGGAAAGATTCAAAGTGATAGCGATTTTTGTAAATAGAATCTTGCAAATATTCATTTAAGCTATTAAGTGAATTTGTTACGGGTAAAAATTTTTTTTTATCTCCTCGATAGACAACATATTGACAAAGAAAGTTAGCCCTTGTAAAAGATTGACCATAAAGCGACAAAACAAATGTACCCGCAAAAATAGTTTTAAAATGTACTTAGTGTAGAAGCTGATCTAAAAGCAATGGCAAAAACGCAGATTAAATTCAATAAAAAAATATTAATGATATCAAATAAAATTTATCTTGTGTTTGTACAGATGATAACAAAATTATAATTAATAGCCTGACAATGCTTTGTATTTTTTAAACTGACACTAAAAAGCATTTTCCCCTGAAAGCTTTGTTTACTAAAATAACAGAAGATGAACAAAACTTTTAATTTTAAAGACAAGCAAAACTAAATATATCAATAAATGCCTTTAAAGGTTTCTCATTTTAAAATTTCATACAAATTAAGATCTTGAAACTCACAACACATCCCACTCTTAAATTTCATGTAATTTCAAGTTTAATTGAGGAATAATGTTATAAGAAAGTTGCTGCTTTTAGAAAGGGTAGTTCAAGAAAAAAAATAACGACAAACAGTAACTTTTAGTACATTTGTAGCTGTTAATTATCCTGATACGTTGACAGTTAGTTTTATTCACGTATAAACTATTCAAAATACAATTTTAAATTAAATTTACACAAAATCAATTCAAACATTATTTACTATTTTCATTATCTTAGTAGATTGTTGATGGTTACCAAAATTTTAAATTCATTCCCCTTTCAGGATAGGTATTTTCTCGTAATCCACATAAGTAATCTTTAGTTTCATGAGAAGCTTTGCAAATAAATACAAATGCTATAACTTCAAGAGAGAAAGAGAATAAATTTGATAGGTTTTAATTCTGAAACTAAAGATACTAACGAAAATAGTTTTCAAAACATCTATCAAATTTGTACTTTCAAATGAATACCTGTTAGAATACAAATCACCTGATATAGAATATAAATCAGAATTTTTACTTCTGAAAAATATATTCCTTTGACTTTTGGTAAAATATGATTTAATCATAACATTACTCTTCCACCAATACATCAAACATGAATTTAAACCCTCAAGCAGATTAATTTTTACTAATTCTTTTTGGAATTTTTACTACTGAGAAATATATTCCTTTGACTTTTGGGAAAATATGATTACATCACAATTACTCTCCCACCAATACAAACATGAATTTAAACCCTCAAGCAGATTAAATTTCACTACTTCTTTTCTGTAACATTTTAATATTTATTTATGTAGGATTTAGTTAACCAGTTGCAATATCTAGCGATAGATGGCGCTACTAGTCCTGTATTAACACTTCTCTTTTGGCGCGCTCTTGCGATAAGAATGTTCCTTCTAGAATAGGGGAGATCGCCATTAACGTCCGTGTTAGGAAGACGCGTTTTTCGACTGCGTCGCTTGTTGTGAAAGGGCGCCAAAAGGAGAGAGAAACGAATGTAAAATAATAACGCTTTATGTAAATATCTGTTGTATTAATTCCCCCCCCCCCCCCTAAACTATACAATTGTGAATAAATGTTTTGTTGTTTTTTAAGAAGTTCGTTGTCATTTTAAGCATAAATTCATACCCCCTAGACACCGATTCCGCATTTATACTATGCATCTAGTGAGAGTATTTAAATTTGTTTCACTTTAACTATGATAGAATGCAAATGAGGTGAATTACATCGTTGAAAGTCTTGCTTTTATTTAGCACGATTTTGATCCTATTTTTTATCAATAGTGCATGGGAAGTCAGCAACAAAAACGACACTCAGTGGAAGCCACAATGCAGGGCAGCTAGCATGCAGCCTACAAGCAATACATCAAGAACCAATGCATTAAATGTATGAGTCGTACCCGTTTTCCTCGGCGCCCTCTTTCGCCTTTGTCTCCCTTATCCCCATGCTCACCAGGGGGTCCAGGAATTCCAACATCACCCTGGTTAGTAACAGTGCATGGAAATATTGGTTAGTACAGGTTAAGTGGGTTGGTTAGCAGTAACAGTGGTTTTAACAGAGAAATATGTTTGTTAAAAGTGTAAGAAATGAGTATAATGATTCTACTTTGATGTGGAGCTAAATTTCTTGTTAGATTCATTTTTCAGATATAAACACAGAATGAATTATTTTATTTCCTATAACGTTTAACCCTCTAAGTGGATGTGGCATGATATCTCGTCAATTGAGATCTGACCAATTTTGATAATGACGAGATCTATCAAGATATTGCTGATGTTTTTATGACGAAAAGATCAGCATCTGGTATGTATTCTTCTGATGGCAAGAGACGACAAGAACTTGATGGACGATATCTCTCGTCCATAAAGTTCTAGTGAGTTTTGCTAACGATGAGATATCTTCATCGATATAACAGCCAAAGTGGGACCACATCATGGGTGATTACAATTAATCTTAATCTTCAAGAATTTCAACAAGATATCTCATCCAAGACCTGGTCAATTTTGCAGAGGATGATAGATCTCAAGACAAAACTGCCCTATTTCTCCAAGGGGAATGATGATCTAAGCAGGAAAAATAAATTTTTTCCAGACCAGGACTGGTGAAAGTTAAGAACAGGTTTCTGCACCAGAAACTGGCTTCTCCAAAACAGTTTTCAATTATAAGATAAACAATCACAAGAGTTAAAGTAAAGCATGCATGTAATGTAGTTACATTGACTTTTTAAAGAATGAGTCCAACGGCTCCTTTTATATTATATGCCTATAAGTGAAACTCAAAAATTTCAAGGTACGTTTTTTAGCTTTTATAGAGAGAGACAAAAAAAAATGCTCTTTATGCTGGTGAAATTCACTAAGTCAATTTTCTCTGATCGAAGGTTAGATTTCTTCTAAAGAAACACACTTAGTGAATTGAAATGAATGAGTATAACTTTTTCTCCTTTGTTGTCTCAGAAGTAAAGTATTTGACTTAGTGTGTTTCACACAAGAGTAGACAATACAGGGTCTGTCCATAAAGTATCCAGTCATTGCTAACATAACTAGAACGGTTTTGTGTGGCATTGGTAGCAGAGGTAGGTAGTTTTAATTAACATGGCACTGGAGCAACACAACAGGTGACATAGTGACTGTCCAGGATCAAACCCAAAGGGTAATGTAAAGAACAAAACATCATTTTGAACCATGGTAAGATGATGAGATCTCCACCTGAGCTGGCATCCCACTCTCCAATATTCCATACCATACCAATGTAAGTATATTTGAAATCACGACAGATTTAAGTGCACCAGCCATGATGTACATGGCGGTCTTTGGTAGGATTTGAACTTGTAACCTATCTATTGCTAATCCGTTATTCTTCCAACTGCCCTGGTAGCCAAGGAGAGGGGACATTGATGCCCTATGTATGAAAAGTGACGACTCCATTGGACTAATCCACTGGGTGATAAACACCCTTGAGAGAGTGTATGTTCTGAGAGCCTGTGTAATAACAAAGCGCATAAAAGAGTGAATTTGCATTAAATTTAGCGTTCAACCTGAAAATTCACCAGCAGAATCGATCCAGATGATTTTCCATGGAAGAAGTCTTCGTGCTTAGAGGAGGCATGACAAAGTCGCAGCAATGTCATGACCCTGTAGACTGCAGATTGTGTACATCTAGAGTACATTATCCCAGGGCAAGCAATTAATAAGTACGACTTCAGTGTTTCCCCCAGCTGAGAGATGGATTACGAAGAAAACTGTCATAGCTATGGTCAATCAGTAATTGGCAGATTCATCACAACACGCCCTCTTATTCATCGGCAAAACATCAAAACACCCAGGTGGCTCAGCCTGATCCTACAGCCCAGATCAAATGCCTTGCCTACAGCCCAGATCAAATGCTTGCAACGTCTGGATTTTCCACAAATCTCCCCTGAAGAGGAAGCGATTTCATGTGGTTCAGGAGAATAGGATAAGGCAGCTGATGATGATTCCGACGGCGAGTTTAGAAAAGTGGTAGACCTGGGTGAAATTTGTGAGGTTACAAAATGCTCACTTGGAAGGTAGTTATGTGGTTCAATTAACATTCCACTGAAGCAATGCAAACAGCCAGGAGTGTCAAAGTGCCACATCTGATTGATTACAATTAATCTTAATCTTCAAGAATTTCAACAAGATATCTCATTCAAGATCTGGTCAATTTTGCAGAGGATGATAGATCTCAAGACAAAACTGCCCTATTTCTCCAAGGGGAATGATGATCCAAGCAGGAAAAATAAATTTTCTCCAGACCAGGACTGGTGAAAGTTAAGAAGAGGTTTCTGCACCACAAAGGGTTATTGAAGAGGGTCAAAAGATCAATTCCAAAGACACAGTTTCACAGGACATATTGTAACTCTAAACACGTTCAGATGCTGTTCTTACTTTAAGGGGATCTAGTTGCTAAAAAGTCTAAATACAATGATGTAACTTGCTTTACATTACATGGCTGGATACTTTACGGACAGACCTTGTACATATGGAGTGAATCAATTTAGGAATGCTTCCATTCATATTTCTAAAGCTATTTGATCGTTTTATTGCCATTTAAGGTGTTCAAAATCAAACCCGAGAACTTACCTTCCTGCCTGGAGGACCAGCAGGTCCGGGAGGTCCAGGGGGCCCGGGAGGTCCTTCAATGAAGCCAGTAGGGAAAGAATTACCATCGAGAGTTGTAGTCAAGCCACGGTCACCTTTGTCTCCTTTTTCACCCTATAACATTTCATTAACACACTTCAATTAATAGAGTTTCTAAATTAAAATATGTCTTATCTCGGAATTTGCTGTTTTTAGAATTTTCCACTACAAAAAAAACATTAGAAATTACATTTATGATTCATTTTTATTAATTATTAAAATGTTTATTTAGTAAAATGTGTAGGATGAACAAAATACCAAACGATTTGTTATATATTAAATTTATCATGTTTGGTTGGATAGGTTTTTATGGAGCAAGGGCCATATTTGGCCAAGCTGTTCACAATGAAATAAATGCCAGGCACTTGACTATATGTCACTTGCCATCTGGCCTCCCGTTACTTTGGTACTTGAGCATACACATGTTGAACCACCATAGGTTGTATACTATTTCACAAAATAGTCAGGAATATCACAATAAACTAAGAATGCAGACAGTCATACTGTGCCAGACATCACATAAATGGATACACACACACCAGGAAAGCCTTACTGACACAGATGAGAGAAAGACACTCAGTGAGGAATCGAACCTGCATTGCTTGCACAGCATTACAAACCCACTGAGCCATGTAGACCCCTAAATTAATTCTGAATTTAATGATTCAATATCATGTTATTTGGACAAGTAATAAAATTATCCTTAACATGGAGCATGTAAATGTAATTATTGAGTATTTTATTTTAATAAGCTGTCTTACAATACCTTCATTTTTAGTAAATATACCTAACCAAACTAACATTTGATGTGTAGTTGAAAATAACTAAATTATTTTCTACAAAATTACTGTCACAATCAGTTAGATATGGGTATTTTGTTTTAATTATCGCTTCTTACTGAGCATTCATCTACCTTCAACATGATTTTGAAGAATTTGTAGGTTTTTTGTGAGATGCTTGTACTAGCATCAGATTTAATGTCAACAGAGTATGCAATGGTAACGATATAAACATAACATTATAGAGAAGATGACACATTAAAACATAACTTTTCAATAAGACAAGGTGAGTGCTAACATTTGAAAGTTAGAGATTGAGTGTTAGTGAGTTAATGACACATATACACTGGTTGAAAATGCACAGTAAGAAACGTATTGTGATTTTAGTAATTTTAATTTTATTATTGAATGCCCAACCCAATTTAGAAAAAATAGGCTGAAAAAACATAAACCTATCATAACTCCTAATTTTGATTGCAAGATTAATATCTTCGTTAACCTTTAGGACAGTGGTTCCCAAACTTTTGAGTCCAAGGACCCCCTTGAAAATTCAAAATATTTCGCTCAACCCCGAGATTATGAAAAACAGCATACATAGACTTGTTTAAGGCTATAATGATCCTAATTTTTCACCTCAAATATTCAGATCAAATATGCAAAGAATGCTAAAATTTCACATCAAGTGATGACAATTTAAAGTTTTGAAACAACAGAAATCTCAAATTCTGAAATACAATGAACAGTAAATATTACTATCATTTATTAAATGAATTTCCAGTTTTATTTGTAGAAAGACTAAATACAAATGCATGCTGCAAAATTAATGCAACAGTAGACTTTGATAAGGGCAGTTTTGAAGCATGTATTAGTCCAACACATAAAACTAAAAATTTATGTTTTCTGTTATGGTGGTATTGTAAGTAGGGAGTGATATCGTAATCATTAGTCACTAGGAAATACTCCCTTAGTCAAAATTCAGTTGCTCATTTTTAGAACATATAATAAACACTTTAAAGAAATTTTAGACACGTAACTTCAAAATTGGTATCTTAGAAAATTTACTCCCTAAACAGAAACTCAAATAAAAAAATTTTCCATCTGCAATTAGTTTAATAAATTTTCTTCGGTATTTGGCGAATTTTCAAAAATAATCATCAGCATTTACGAAAGATCGCCAAAATTTTGAAAATAAGAGCCATTGAGATGATTTTGTTTAAAAAAGATACCCCAGTCGCCAAGGTGGGAAAAATAGCATCACAAAGTTGCAGCCCTGCAGTTAGTATTACAATGAATGAAAGTAAGAGCCACATCCAATAAAATCAAGTAGGGTTTAGTGAAGACACAGGAGAAGGTTGTTAGTTGCACCAAAGAGAATATTTGGCAAATAAATAATTATCCTCACTCCATGTCCCTTAGGACCAGGAAGTCCTAAATGTCCATTTAAACCTGGTTTCCCAGGCATACCAGGTAGTCCAGGTGCACCCATGAAGCCTCGATCACCTTTTAAACCTTTGTCGCCCTAGATGTTGATCACAGAAACATGTTTTCAAAGTAATAGATAAATTAATATTTTAATCCAGAGCAAAACAAAAATTAAATACAATTAGTCTCCTTTTCTTTACACCCCCTTTTAAATAATGAGAACTACAAATTCTTGTCTACCACACATGAGAACTGCTCTCACTACTAAGACAGTTGCTATATAAACAGGACTGATTTATTTTGAGTAGGGGCGACCTTCAAGAATGACTTAACTTTATTTTGCTTTTCACAGGGCTGCCACAGCCAATTGTGAAATAATAGTATGATTTTCTGTAAATAGCAAGTATCATCTTGAATCCTATTTCAGCAGTAATCTTAGTTGTTGCTCAGATACAAAATGAGTTGGTTAAAATGAGAAATGTGCTAAGTACCAAACAGACGTTGAAGACATCGCCAAGAAATTAAAATTTCAAAATAAATTAAAACTAAATATTTTCTTAGTAAGATTTTCATGTTAATCTAGCAACCTCAAATACCGATGTTTTTATTTTATAGTTACCACAGCTTGGCACCAAAACTTCAAAAATGATATCCTCTGGAAAATTTTCTTGTGAAAGAAAAATCTGGAAAAGATGTTTTTCTGTTCACTATAAGTTAAACAAAAAAAAAAAGGGGGGGGGGGGACTAAATTTTACTGACCATAGGTAAATTTTCGAAAGAAGCCCTAAAAATTTTGAAATTAGTAGCTCTTTCTTGTGACAATTATGCATAACCCCTGGTCATCAAAGTTGAAAAATAGTAGCAAAAAGTTACATTTTCGTCACCAGCTTTAATTGGCGGTGGAATGAGATTGTTGTGCATTAGATATTCTCGTTGTGAAGTAAATACCTTAAATATATTTCCAATTTGTCACCAAGTGTGGTAATGTGACAAAAGCAAATGCACATTTTTTCATGCATCCAGTATGAAAATAATATCCACGTCTACAGCAAGAGAAAGGACAGACTTTATGTCTGGAGAAGTTCTTGAGATAGGAAAACAGTAGATGTAATAACAAGCTTACAGTTTTAGTTCAATTTCACGATCAATGCTTTTATTGCTTGTGCTCGTAGGATATCAAACAACAAAATAATAATACAAATATTTTACCTTTGGTCCTGGTAATCCATCTTTTCCCATTGGGCCCTAGAATAAGAGTATCCCAAAAATAAATATCCACATATAAAAACATTAATATTTGCATACATTTATAACAAATAATGATAGTACAAATTGTATTTGAATTTATAGAAAAGTTATTGATTTCAGAGATTATTCATAAAACAAATGAACATCCATTAACTGTGCTGTGAAATCTAATTTTATGTGAATAAGAGTATTTTTAACCTATAAATGCAAATCTAAAACATTTTTAACATAAACACAGAATTTAAATGAAAGAAATTCACTACGTTAAATTCCATGTGCTCTGTAGATAATAAGTATTAATTAATTCAGAGTGAATTTATGTCAGATGTTTGCCAACTAACTTAGTCAACTAAATTTTAAATGAATTCAAAAATAGTCTATTAAGTTGTCAGCAGAGAATATTCACAAAGAATGAAAATATTCTCCAAACGTTAAAAAAAATTATATCAAGTCAACACATTAAGCCTAAAAATCAGGATTGAAGATTATTTGCATAATAAAGTCAACATATAGAAGTTAGCATTGGTTCAGATTCTTCTTAACAACTTAATATTTAAGTTATCTTGAAAATACTCACAACAGGACCAGGAGGACCAGACGATCCTAATTCCCCAGGTGGTCCCTGAAATGCAAAACATTTGAAAAATTAAGATCCTTCTGTTTAAAAGGTCTTTATTTTCAAATAAAAAATCAACTCCAATCAAGAATAACTTACAGGTTCTCCAGGTAAGCCAACTCTCCCATCAAATCCAGGCAATCCCGTGGGTCCAGGCGGTCCGGGGGGACCAGGAGGTCCAGGAACACCGGGTTCCCCCTAAAGGTTAAATATGTTTCACTCATGCCGACAACTTATTTTGGTGAAATAGAGATCTCAGATCATATTGCACCCAGTCAAGAAAAGTGACACAACTCAAAATTGCAGAATTTGAGAAACATCAACTTAAAGGATACTATAAAACTTATATTGAAATTGTATAAGATTCTTTAAAATTTTAGGTAAGCATTTACTGTGGTAACTTCTATTATATTCCATAGAATAGTAATATAACACGCTGGGGCACCTCAAACATATTTTTCAAAGACATAACATCAAAATTTTTATTTTTTGATTGGTGTCACTTTTCTAGACGGAGTGCAATATGTAAAAAGAATGGCTTGTGTTGCTTAGTATAGTGCAGGGCTCGAAATACTCGGGTGCACAGGTGCACATGAAAATAAAATTGTGCACCTAATTTTTTCCAGCTAGGTGCATGCTGTGCACCTAACGTTAAAAAGGGGAGAGAACGTTTTATGTTATTTTGATGCTTTAACAAACTATTAATGCTAAACAAACCTATCTCGCTCTAAAGGAAAGTAATTGAAATTTCTAAATACACACTATGCGAAAACAAAATCACTGGGCAGTAACGGGTTTATACAGGAGGAAGATTTACTTGTGCCGTGCCACTAGAACTTTCCGATGATCGAAACATTTTCCAGATAACTCTGTTGAAACGACTGCCGCGACAGCCGTGTGCCGGAGAAGGGAGAATTTAGATGTTTAAATATTTTTACTTACTATATCTATTATATACTATAACCTATCCAAACATACCCAACTAATAAAGTAGTTTACATTATATCAATGCTCTTATATTACGTTTTTTTAAATGTGCACCTAAAATATAACCTGTGCACCTAATTTAAAAACTTACTTTTTTAATACAGGTGCTTTTTATGACAGTAACTTTTTTAATACAGGTGCACCTTATGCACCTGTATTAAAAACCTGTATTATGCACCTGCACCACCTGCAAATTGCATGTAACAATACACAGTGGCAAGACCCACTGAGCCTCAACACTCTTAATCAGACAAGGGAAAATCATGATAATTGAATGTGGTGCAACACAGAAGTTGTTAACATGTGGTATGCGAAATATTGTTCAGGTTTACATGGCAAGTTGCATTGCTAAGTACATTTCTGGTCCTCAGTTTAAATTTATTGACTACATTAATTCTTGCAGCTCAATTTTTAGATAAACTTCAATGGAATAATGTAATAAAGACCCATATATGTACAAGCTACTAAGGCATTTATCAACATATTTTGTTCAGGTACTATTCAGTATTTTAATATTTTTCATATTTTCATTTTAATAAGGAAAAGTGAATAAAATTTGTCAGCAGTCAATAAAAGATGAACAAATTGAATTATTTGTTAAACAAAAAACGCATTTAATTTAAAATAATATTAGTAAGCAAACAAAAACTGAATTGTTTACAATAATTAATTTTTCGGATAGACATAATAGGAATAAATTTCCAATAAAAAAGTACATTTCTTCAAAAACTCACAACTTACTTTCAGCAATAGTAAATCACCAGGGGCCAAAGTCATACCAAGACTTGCTAGGCCCTAAAACAATAAAAAAGCCCCACACAAATGTTAAACACAAAAGCGATACACATGTTAGAAATAAAAATTAGCCAGGAATGCACCAAATAAGAAACTGGTAAAAATATTTTTGCATTAATTAGTATATTAGTACTGCATTGTGCTGTATGAAGTATAGAGAAACAATTTTTAATCAAAAAGCATGCAGAAGTTTAGTTATACAATAAAAGTTTCCTGATGTATATGAATATTTTATAACATCACTCATTTTTAATGAAACCAGAATAACGTTTTTCACTTACTGCTACACCGAGTTTCATGAAAATCTTATTAGAATAAAATGACACAATTCTAACTATTGATATGATTAGAAATTCTGATTATATGACTAACAATTTAATGGGCATATTTTGAAGAGAAAATACCAAATTTATATACTAAAGCAAATTAAAAACTATGTCTCTAAAAGTAGCAGTCTATTGTTATTATCAGTCTTTTGTGTGCACAACATGTTTCTATTGCAAGAATTAGATGCAGATTAAGTTTCTCAATCTTTAAAACTAAAAACTGTTGTACATTACAAATTTATTTCCTTGATATAATTCATTTTGCTAAATTTTGCATGGTAAAGTAATGCATAATAGTTGAATTCTCATATTTTGCTTTAAAACTGAATATGCCCAGCCACTGGCTAAGCTATATTTGAGCTAGTTTTCAGATATCGAGACACTTGAAATGTTTGAACTTCTAATAGATTGTTCATCACAAGCTGAATACTGCCAAAATGTATTAACTGCTCATCTGAATGTATAAATTTCCAATTAGGCACAAAATGGCTATGGTAGGAATCTAAATCAACTTTAAACATTTTATTTATAAAAAAAATCAGATTTGCGAATTTTTGAAAATTTTAAATCTGTTAAATGCAGTACTGGCTAAGATACTGTGACTGTTAATTTAACTAGTTCAACTATAAGAGACATGTCATCTTTCTGAAATTTATCATCTCATAAACAGATTGACCAAAGGCTGACTGGATTTGATCACATTTGGTTATGATTCAGGAATGACAAACAAAACTACAAGCTTTCTAATTCACAAAAGTGAAATTTTTCAACTAAAAAGCTAGAAGTCACAGGCTAAGGAATATCAGTCTAATATAAACCTCGGTTAGCACTATTGTAAATGGGAGCAGAGACAGTAAAGGTTAGTCATTTCGGATTACATATTTCCAAGGCACTAAAATAGCATTACAAATGCCAACTAGGGAAAACACAACTAATTTTTTTTTTGTATTTCATTCTAGTTGTGAGGTGCAAAAGTGCTTATTAAGTGCTTAAACCTGCACAAGGGAAGGTAACAGCAGATGCTACTTTTAATCATCACATCAATGAGTAAATAAACAATACAGTGCAAGAGCGTAAATACAGATTTATAAAAATTCAGATTTCATTGGTTCCACAATCAAGGGCAAAATAAGTAAAGGCATGCCCAGAACTTCACAAACTATACTTTTTCATTAATCACTAACCCTCCAAGTGGTTTTAACAAGATATCTCGTCTGATTGATTTTGCAAATGATAAGATATCTCATTCAAAATCTGGTCGATTTTGCAAATGATGAGATATCTTGTTCATCGAGATCTGGTCAGTTTTGTTTTTGACGATATGTCTTGTCCATCGCAATCTGGTCGGTTCTGCTAATGATGAGATATCTCGTCCATCACCATCTAGTCAGTTTAATGACAAGATATATCATATATCAAGATCTGGTCAGTTTTGTAAATGACAAGATATCTTGTCCATCAAGATCTGGTCAGTTTTGCTAGTGAGATACCTCATCGAGACAAAGCAGCCCTATTACTCCAAGGGATAAAGGATATGAATCCAAGTAAGAAAAACAAATTGTCCTTTGCTAAAAACTGGTGACAATTTGGAACAGAATTTTGTAACAGATGCGAGCCACATGTTTTCAACGCTAAGACAAACCACCCATAGTTTTAAACTGATTGGAAGATTATAATGTGGATTCATTAGTACAATACGGGACAATACTTATCCTGTTACTAGCAGCAGTTACAAAGTAAAGGAATTTTTTATTTATTTCAGAAAATTAAAGCTAGATTTCTTCCAGATATTTTTCAAGTCCGCAAAAAATAATTCCTGGGTATACAAAAAACACTTCACACAAAACTCTTATAACCTCTCATGCTTCAAACAATGAAATCACTAATGTACTTTATCTATTCTAAGTTATTAAGAGTGGTTAAAATTGCATGCAGGGTACATATATAAAACAACTGCTTTGCCCGAACAATGTAGTTACAGAAAACTATTAGCAAATTGTTGATTCAGAGTGGTTGGTAAGTTAATTCCAAAATCCACCCATCCCTCTAAAACATTGCCTTACTTCTGAAATGTACCACATAGTTATATGAATATTTTAACCTTTATATCAGACTAAGACTGCATTTTAACATTTCTATACATCTGCTGTACCCCCTTCTTGGCAGGCAAGTGGATATACAAAGTGACTAGTTAAAGGGTGCAGGAGGCATTCAAAGTTAAGGTTTTTCTGAGATTCAGGTGCAGGTCATAAGGGAGGTGGGTGCAGTTTTTGTGCACAACTGACCTTCATAGCTGCTGCTTCGCCAAAGCCGCCTCCACCCTGCAGGCTATTAAGAGAGCGCTTTACACCCTAGAAAGTCGTCTTTTGTTATTTCAGTTTCGGCAACTCTTAGCACTACACAATTGAAATCAATACAAGTTGGATTTTGTTGAACAAAATACACATAAAATGTTCGACACCATGTAATTATTCTGGTTGGAGTATCTGTGGGATACTTGTCCAGGAACTTAAAAATACGAAATGGTATAAATAATTATTTTTAATGCATTTTCCAAACCTGTAGAAGTTAAAATTAACCTAAAAAAGAAAAATAATGTCCTACATGAAATAATTTCTATCCAATAAGTAGATGAATAAAAATTAATGTCTGCAGTAAAACCTCTATAATTCATCATCTGGTGGGTTGGCTTAGAGTTTTATAGCACATTTCCCCAAGCTGTGCCAAACACAAGACAGAAAATGTCAGGTAAAAATTGTGAAAAGA
Organism: Metellina segmentata; assembly: GCA_947359465.1. NCBI lineage: Eukaryota > Metazoa > Arthropoda > Arachnida > Araneae > Tetragnathidae > Metellina > Metellina segmentata. The sequence goes on from OX375882.1 coordinate 95,513,249, forward strand.
ATCGAAAGTAGAGAAAAACTGTTTGGGCATCTTGTTAACATGGAACACTTACAACTTCCATGTTTAATAGAGGTAGTAAGCCCCATGTCAAAAGAATAGATGACTAGGAAACCTCGGGTTCATGCAGCCCATACACACCTAAAATTGTGAACCAAGGGGGTGCCAAACACAATGTCACGTAATGGTGAAAAGAAAAAATGGAGAGAAGTAAAAAAAGACCGCTTGGGCATCCTGGGGCCGTAACCCCCATGTTTATCAGAAGCAGTAAGCCCCATAGGAAAAAATAGTTCACTAAAGAACCTCAAGTTTATGAAACCCGTTCAAACAATGTCACCTTGATGGGGATTTTTGTCAAATGAATAACTTCGGGTAAGCCATCAATTTTCTTCAGTCCTGTCTAGCTCTCACTAAGAATGTAATCAAACACTCATTTACATGTTGAGAATTCTAATGATACCTTAAATAACAGGTCACTGTGGAAAGGTCGAAAAAATTCTGGGTTTGTTTGATGGCAAACGAAATGAAGTCGAAAATAAGGAATCTCGCCCTGTTTCTTTGTTGAATTTATTTGAAATGGTAAATGAAAAATGATGTGCCATTCCTGACGTAAATGGCTACATAGATATCAATAACATTGCAATATGTTCTCAAGAGGCTTACTTAGGATGAGACTTATTGAGGTTTTACTCTTTATATTACTATCCTAAACCCATATCTGGCTGCTCTGAAGTGATAAAATAAGTTTTTTAAACATTATTTACAGCATTTGCAACTGTATTCTCAAGAGGGCAGTCCTTAAAGTGGTCTCCAGTAATTTCAAACACATAGCTGATCTCACTACTTCAATACGATACAAGCATGTTTGTAGGTAGTCATGTCCTATGAAGAAGTGGAAAGCAAGAGATTCCAACAGCTCTTGGTATGGTATATGGGATATCACCTTTATTTCTCCATAAAATATTCCAGTTCTTTCCTGTAGACATCTCTTTGTAGATTGAAAAGCTATTAGTTCTTATAAGCCTTTTGATGCAACACAAAAATAATATAAGCCCAGAGTAAATATTAATTTTTTTTAAATCAAACTGCATTTTCTAGTTAATTAAAAAAAACACTATTGAATAGATAAGCATAGACTATTGAATCTGTTAGTACCAATGCATTAAATAACATGAAAACCTTTTTTTTCTTTTAAGGAAAGTAGAAAAGAGTTTCCAGATAAATTATTTGAGACTTAATCCCAAAGGGAAAAAAATGCTATAAATATCTTACTTTAGTTGTTGTGAAAAAGTCACCACCACCTTCACCCTAGAAAGAAAAATAAATAATCCTATAAGAAATATACAACCTTTAAAATTTCAATACTTGAAAATTCAGCAACTTCTAGTAAATATAAAAAATTTATTTATAGGTACTTTGATATACTAGAAACAATTCAATTTCATTTGCAAGAAAACATCTTTTAAAATTTATATATCCCTCCATTGTTTTTATTTCTTAGTACCAGTAGAGCTGTTGTATTACAGTGTTATTATAAACACACAGAAAAATAAAAAAATATTAGCAAAATGGTCAAATTTGAAAAATAAAAAGAATAAATAAAATAATCACTTTCTATCTTTGCGTAAAGGTTGAGAAACAACTAGTATCTCATTTAATGAAGATATTACTTAGATTTGGGAAATTATTTTTAAAGCGGGTGCATGTGTTCAATTAAATATCTTTTGGTTACAAGAAAATTAGTAGTCGCAAAAATCAATACTTTGATGAAATAATTCACATTTTATGGGGTTTATATATATTAACTTTATCACATAGAAATATACAAACTTGTTGTGAGCTAACTTATAAAAGCACAGAGAAAAAAAAAATCAAAAGAATATTTGTTGCCCAGGAGTCATCAAACCAAGGCTGAGTCCTAGAGCTAACTGTTCAAAATTTGTTTTCAGTAGAACTGAGAAAGAGTGGATGATGACTTATGCTGGCTGGGGAATCTACTAGGACACCTGCTTTGCTGCAGCCATTGTCAAGAGATGTTCAATCAACCATTGCTCAACACATAAAAGTTGCAATTATACCGAAATCTTTGCTTTAGCATGTATTTATTTGCATACTTGTACAGTGTGATTACAGATGATCATACAGGTATTCATTCATACAAACTAAAATTGCAAACCATGAGTGATATTCTCCTGCCAGACAATGAGGAATGCTGATCAGGAGGAAGTAATGGTAGGTAGTTTAATTAATATTGCCCTGGTGTAATGCGATGGGCTACTAGTGACAAAGGGTGTCCACATTATGTCGAAATTCTATGGTGCTAGGCAAGCCTTGGGCCAGTGTAACTTTGGATTGCGTGGAGTGAGGACTGTGTAAGTGGTGTCATTCGAAAGCTACCAAAATAGCCTACAATCAGACATTTAATCCATGAAATTATCTTTCGATACATATATCAAACTGCACTTTAAATGTTCAAACTTCAAATTAATTAGTGAATACCTATTCAGAATAAATTGTTTAAGCTTCCTACAACTACTTCATTTATTCCACAATCCAATGTCAAGCCCAAGTATTCACGTCAGAACTATAGTTTGTGTCCTTGACACTTTTTCCCAATTTTTTCTACACCTCCGAAATTTGTCCTCACTAAATCTGATCCTGGACGACATTCTCACCAACACCTACATTGCCGTACAAAGTTCCAAAACGAATCTGTGTAACCATTCCTCAGTGTCAAACCGGATAACTTAACACCATGCAGATAATTGTATGCTAATGTGGATATAAGTATCATGGTTTACGAAGCATACCTTTTCTCCTTTTTCTCCCTTTTCACCCTACAAAAAAAATCGAAATTGAGTTACATAAAAGGACACAAATTCAATTTACTGAACAAAGAGCTTAACCTTGAAACAACCTGAAGGAAATAAATGTTAAATACATTATACAAAGTTTGTTATGAATTCCAATGCAATTAATTGTACCTATTAAATTTCATGGAGTTAAATGTTAAACTTTGAAATAGTGAGAAAATACCTTGAAATTAATTGAAATGTAGAGATAAATTTTAAGAGTAAACTAAAGTATGGAAGAGAGCATAGAATTAATAACAATATGATAGATCTGTTATATATAATTGAATTTCAATTTTTAGGAGACCTATATTGACATGTTTTTTAAAAACATGAAGGATATAAATGTTTTTTAAATACTTTCATGACAGAAAATGCATAGGAGTTAAAATTATAAACAGATTGTTTCAATAAATAAAGAGATGATACTATAGAAAGTTCTGAATTCACAAAAGTAGAAAATTTAGAAAAGCAGCAAAAAAAAATAAAAGTTCTTAAAAATTTCAAGGCTTTAAATTCTTTAAAATGCCTTTGATTTACTTTCTAGAAAAATTATAGGTTTCCCATGCATTAATAATCAAGTTATGATTCTTGTTTATCTTTTTTTTGTATAAGTGAATGTCAATATTCTTTTTATTTCAATAGCAACAACTTAGTCCTAAATATGGTTGAACATATTTCTTGGAGACAAAAACAAGACATTGAGATGGCAAAAACAGAATAAGAGAGGGACAATCTAATATTCTGTATTCATGAAAAAAAGAGTAAGATGATAAACTCTTTTTGGAAATTGTGATAAAAATATCAGTTTTGCTTCGTTAAATATCACCTAGTTATAACACCTAGATAAGCCTAATTAAATATTTGCAGCAGTCAAATTATTGGTAGCGTTCACAGAAAAATATGTATGAGAAAGGGAATATTTTAATTTAAAATGCTACTCACAGGATCTCCTTTAGGTCCATCAATACCAATTGCTCCCTAAAATCAAAAAATAATTCATATGAAACAAACACATCATTTAAAAACAAATATAAAAAGTTTTAAGAACATGAAAAATAAGTCAGATATGAACTTAAATATAATATATATATTAAGACCTGTCCTGCCATAAATTGTTTATTGTCTTTCACCAAAAAATTAATGCTTAATAATTCTGAATATTTTTTTTATCTGTGTTCATCAGCAGAAGCTGAGTTTCATATATAGGGGATGGGAGAGAAGTGTACGTACAGTAGTCATAGCAATGGACGGTTGCTGTAAAAAATAAAAGAGGAGGGAATTTTGTTTGAACAGGTTAGTAACAATGGGCTAGGATGCCGTCAGTCACTCATCAGGTTTGAAGGTGTTAACTTTAACAGATAAGTCGTATTTTGCATTTTTCAATTTTTGTCTAACTAAAGCAAGATTCTCGTTTTTTCATAATTTTCCAATGTACTGTACAGACACACACAATTTAACAATCAATTCTACTGCTTTTCAAGACTTAATTCTTATTTTTTTGGATTGTTCACACAATTTTCAACTCTGCCATATTGGTGATCAAATTCAAAATGGCCAGCTGTTGTACCAAGGGACACTTTTGATCTCATACCTAGGGACAAAATACGCTGCTGTCCCTAGGTACAACAGCAGATTGTCAACAATCTGTTTCCAAGTAACTTTGAAACATTTAGACTAATATAATTCATAGGTAAAATAATTCAGCATGTGCTTATGTAAAAAAGTTGCAAAAAGCCAAAAAGGCAACTGTTTAACATTTCATCAGAGGAAGATAATTCAGAACTGCCATCTGATTTGGCATCTGAAGATCCTGACATTTATATTCAGCAAATCATTGAACAGTTTGGGGAGCAAAAACAAAGGTTGTTGGATGTAAATGATTTAGCTGTTGGTGAATACATTATCACAACTGTAAGAGGAAAAACATCTGTTTTCCATTTTGTGGCAATAATAATTTAAAAGGTTGACTTAACTTCATATATCATCCGCTACTTGGAAAAGATTTCAGCAGGAGATGATATACTTAAATTTATTAATGCCAGTAGGGTTGAGTACGAAAAAGAAACCAGCATAGTTTGCAAATTACCAGCCTCCACAGCCATTGGTAGGACAGTCAGAAATGATAAAAAACTTCAGGTTCCTGTCTCTTTTACAGTTTTGTATTAGTATAAGGTTGTTTGGGTAGGGTTTTTCACATTTTTTGATGCACTAAAAAGTGACATGTTAAGAAAAACTAGTTCTTCTGCTGTGATTTATTGTTAACAAAGAAGTCTGACATGATTGTGACCATGACAAAAATTTCACTGAACTGTGATTTCATACTAAAACTTAGGTCTCAAGCTTTTAAGTTTTAAGTCTTTTTATATTATTTTTGCATAAGAACTTGATATTCTGACATTTTTGTAAATAATCTTAATATTTGGAGAGTAAAATTCTTCTTGATTGTGTAATAATATTGTTCAATAAAAGTTTGAGTTGACAAATTGTTTAAAAGTTTTTCTACACTTCCTGGGTCTGTCCTTTGGTACAATACCCCCTGTCCTTAGGTATGGAGAAGGGTGTGTCATACCAAGGGACAGTGGAAGATATGGACAATTTTCCATATAGATAAAAATGAAAATAGGCACCACTAAAATAAGAAATAGAAAGCAAAATACCTCTAGTCCAACATGAGTAGCAGCAAACCCCCCTTTAAGCTCAATAACAAAAAATTTAGAAAATTAAAAATAAATTTTGCATTTCTGATACAACACCTTCCCCTATAGGGCTAATCCATACACTGCACAAAGTGTTTTTGGTAATTTTGTACTTCTCTATGGAAAGAGATAGATTTGAACCAATGCCCTTTCATGAACAAATTTGCCTTTTTTTATAAAGGAACCAGTACTGTTTACCATTTACTTTAAGTATGTCAAAAATTTGCATTTGGCACCTTTCACTTCCCAGCTTATTCAATAAACCCTGAAGAAAATCAAATGAGGTTAAATAGAAAGAACCTTTTGACACACAAGAGAAAAATATTTATCTTGAATGATAACTGTAATTATTAAATTTCAAGCAAAAAACTGGTAAGGTTTTCATTTCTTTACAGAAACATTGTAACCCAGATATTTTCTTTGGAATGAAGGACTCTAATTTATATCTCAAGATTTGAGAAAATAATAAGTTGTCCTTAAAGGCATCTTGTCATCACACTTATTTCTGTATTGGTAGAAGTAACATTTTTAATTCAACAGATTTATTATTTTAACATTTAAAACAAATCAAGTAATGAAAATTATGAAATTTTCTTTTTCTCCTTATTAAAATGTATATTTCATTTAAATTTAGAATTTCAAATGTTATGTTTTTGCAACACAAAATTGAATTCAGATGAAAGAATAAAAGCAACAAGGATCTATCTGCCATTACCCAAAAACCTTTGTGAAGACTGAATGTAATTTTTTTATAACACTGGGGTAAGAAAGAACAAAGCCCATGAATAAATTTTAATGTTCATTCATAACTTTCAAACATTTGTCCAAAGCAGGACAAACACATACAAAGCTATATTTGTCAGATTTATTTGATTTGAAAAAATCATGTTCAAATAAAAAAAAAATCTTATATTTTTATTTTGAAAGAAACGTGATTTTTAACACCCTGGTTAATATTCTAGAAAACAAGAACCAATATATGTGACTTTACAATACATGTGAAATACACATGCACACACACATATAAGGTATAAAAAATGTAATAAGAAATACATATCTATGAACTTACTGGGAATCCAGGTTTACCAGGAGGTCCAACAGGTCCCTGAAAGAATAAAATGCTTTTAATAACAATGTATTTCTTTGTAATATCAATTCACAGGACAGCTTTGACTAATATGGATATGTATAAAAGCATACATTTAGAATTCAAGATAAAACACAACTTTTCTTCTTAAAATAAAATTCTGGTAGTTTTAAAACCCTTTTTGAGCACTCAGTGTTTGAAACTTTCTGAGAAGAGTACTTCAAAATAATCCTTAAAAAAATTCTCTAAAATAAACAATTTTTTTATGTCATTGAGTGTTATTCAATTTGCAATCGAACTATGACTAAAAAAAATATTTGAATGCAAACATCATTATGATTACTCATCATCATTAAGAATTTATGATTGTTCTCTTGAAACTAATTAATTTCGTAAAATGAACTTTAACATTTGGAAGGATAGTTAGAAAAAGGAAAAGGTTTGTCGGAGATTTCAGAAACACGAAAAGCATATTTTCCCAACAAGGTTTAAGAGTTTTTACAGAAAATAATGAACCGTCTCGAAATTCGTAAATTTTCAGGATTTGTTTATTTACCAATTCATATTCCCGCAAAATATTTAACGCTATAGTGCTGCCATCTACTGGACATAAAAAGAATAACTTTTACAGATTGATATGCTGCCATTCCTAAAATATAACATATTTAAGCTTTTAACAGATAATTGGTAATTTTTTAACTAACGTCGTATCATTATAATTTTATATTCTGAAACACAACGCGCTATTGACGTCTAGGATTTCTTGAAAGACAATTCTGAATTTATGAGCAATTTGACAAAAAAAACTCGATGTTTTGACCCCTGCACTGTCTATATGTTCCAGGTACCCGACTGAAATCGGAGTGTTACAAAATCTGGGTGCTTTTAATTCCGAAACTTTTTTTTCATGTCATATTTGTGCTATTTTGACAGAAATTGGATTATTTCGAACAATTTTTCCAATGAAACGATTCGGATTAATTTTATTTGCTTCCAATCAATTGCCTAAGAAAAATATTTTAAAAACTACTATAAAGAGTAAAAAAAATAATAATAATGACATGATATGTAGTAGAATATGTAGTAGAATTTCCATTGCAATGGACCAACACAACGGGTAAGATAAACAATAAGCAACAGTAAGGCTCAATCTATTCTAAGAAATCCAACCTTCTTTCGAAAAAATGATTTCTCTTAACAACTTAAAGTTTTTAAACAAAGAGTTTTAGCAAAGAGAAAAGTAAAGTTTTCTATTAAGATTACACAACCAAGCTTCTCGATTCAGTAAAAGACTTAGAGCAAGACAAACGTAAGACAAAAGAGATTGAAAATGTTCCTGCTTAAAAAATTATTGGACTTTTGGTACCTCAAAAAATATTTCTAACTTTAAAAAGCCCAAAAAGACCATTACAACCCCATTGTGATAAATATTGGGATCTAGGATTGGGTTATCAATTTTCGATTTATAGTGACTTCCGTAATCTGAATACGATTCTCATATTAGTTGAAGAATTTGTATGTACCTCAAGAGAACGTGTATAAAGCAATTTGGGGTTGAATTCAAGAACACGGTGCCATAACTAGTTGGTGACAGATTGTCATCACCAATGGGCGATTTTTTGAAACATGGAAATCCATCGTAAGCTTATCCAAACATCCGTTAGGTGAAGAACCGGTATTATGTTCTTGAGTTTTACCGTAATTTTGCATGGATTTTGTCGTGGATTGAGAAACGTGCAACATATTATAGGAAACCCAAATGCTACGAATTTTGACTTCAGCTTCTATTCTGAAATATTTGTGAAGTTTTAATTAGCTATCACACTAAGGTTATCATTTTCTAATGAAGCAAAACTGAAACCAATGAATAAACTTGAACTTCGGCTCCCTGATTTATGTAAGGGCTCCTGAAGACAAGTTGAGGGTCGGAAGCTTGACAATCTTTTTCTTTGGGTAAAGCACACAAGCATGTAAAAGAATGTAGACTGTTATTGCATCAACATTCGATTCGTTAAACTGTCTTAAGAATAGTTGTACTTGATTTTCCATATGAACGTCTTTTTATCATGTACGTATTCTGAAAATAATTTTGGGATGACCCTGTCTTTATCCCTGTTCCCCAGATGCCATAATGTTGAATGAACATTTTGTTTATTGATGTTTTATACTGTTTTAGGAGTAATTCTAATTATCGCGTGGATTTCCTGCTTTAGAGTTGAGGAATAAATAGTAAAAATGATAAATTTCCTCTCTAAAGATAATATATAATATACAATAAATGAAAAGTATATCTTACTGGTGGACCGACATCTCCAGATTCTCCTTTTCTGCCTCTTTTACCTCGTAGACCAGGTGGACCTAGGAACAGAAGTGAAATGGAACAACGTTAGACTTGATACATTAAACGTGATAAAATATTTTAAAAACAATTTTAACAGAGAAGACAAATCTTTAATTTTTCTTAAACGTTCGGTAGGATCTTTTTTCTTTAAATCTCCAGTCTCATTATTATTTCTTGTCTTAATAATTTCTTGTCTTTCCCATTTTATCCTATCAATAATTTTTCAGAAAAAAGTTTGGTAGGATCTTTTTTCGAAAAAAAATCTACAGTTCAATTGTTATATCGTTTATCTTTCCAATCTTATCCTATCTTTATTTTTTTTCTAAAAATTTTTGAAAAAGTCACCAGTTTAATTATTTTTTTTTTACCTTTAACATTATTAATCTTTACCAATCTTGTCTTACAAATTTACAAAACTTTCGGTTGGATCTTCTTTGAAAAAAAAATCACCTATACTTGTTATTGCTACTTATTCTTTACGGCTTGCTCAAGTTAGATCCAGTCCATGAGTCAGAGAACACCCTCAAAAAAGTCCGACTTTTTGGCTAAACAAACAATTGAATCAATAACTGCAAATTTAGGTTGGATAAGATTGGAACGATAACTAATAACAAACATAAGCAATAACAGTAAGACTGGATCAGATTTCCATAGGGATCCTCTCGCATTATCAACAAAGGTCAGAAGATGACTTAGGAAGATTGTTCAGTGTTACATATCAGGCAAATTGAAAATGATTTACACCATTGAAAGAAGAATAAAAATTGGATGTACCCGCTCACATTTCTAGAAAAGGCAGTCCATTTTCTGTCACCCATATATTTAAACAAGCCTCCAGTTTGCTTCTACTGTACAAGAAATGAGTTTCTGCTGTACAAGAAATGAGTTTGATGAATGGAATTTCTCAAATTTTACGATTTGCGCTCTTTGTTATATAGTGAATAAGTCTTGGTAGGTTCGACTTCGGGATTGATCCCGCACTATCGCTAATAGCCTGTTGCCATGTTTCGGTGCGACGTTAATTATCTACCTACCTACCTTGGTAGGTTCGGCGAGTGAAAAGACTCGGCCGTGATCTTCTTGTCAAGTCTACCCTCAATTCCATTGAATTTGAGTTCAGCGTAGGATGGAATCAATTGAATATGAATATCTCTGATTAGTTGGATTTAATGACGAAAAAATGACGTTGGATTTAATGACGTTGCTTCGCAAACCAATACCTCTTTCGCAAGTGATTTCACTTTATTTTACTTTAACACTTAATGCACCCTAAACTAATAGCCGCATCAGTAAAAAATCTTCTGCATCTTGTTCCCTGTACAATTTTAAGTAAACGGTGTTAATCTCCAAAACTTTACGATCTGTACTTTGTACTTTCTCGGTAAATCGTCTGAGAACTAAGGGAAAAAAGCGAGCCCTTTTCCTCGCCAAATAAAAAGAAATAGTTTTTATGGCAATTGTTGCTACGATAAATTTGATATCTGGCAAACCCGATAGTCAAAAATACAACCCTCATGTGCTCTGCGAAATAAAAAAATACGAAATTTGTGTCACTAACTTTTGATTGCATCGAATTTATTTATGAACCAATTTTTAAAATAATTGTACCGTAAGAAAGAGTACATTCTGAGGTATACTGCGATATTTTTAAAATTAAAAACTAATAGTAATACGATATAGATATGACAGTTTTAGTTTTGTATCGGAAATTACGATCTGAAAGTTCCGAAAATTGTATGACCAATTTTTAATTGCATCGATTTTATTTATTAACCAATTTTAAAAATAATTGTACCATAAGAAAGAGTGTAATGTAATGTATTCAGTAATGTTCTCAAATTTAAAAAATAATGGTTTTTGCCGTAGACATAACGGTTTTAACAAAAAATAACGAAAATATCCTAAGATTCCGAATTTTGTATGACCAACTTTTGATCGCATCCAATTTAATTATAAACCGATTTCAAAAATAATAGTACCGTAAGAAAGAGTACATTCTGAGGTATAACGCGATATTTTAAAAATTTAAAAACTAATAGTAATAAGATATAGATACGGCAGTTTAAAAAAAAAATAACAAAAATGTCCCGATTTTTCCCGAATTTCAAAAAAATATGATCAAGAACCAAATTGAAATTTAAAAAAAAACTCGACGAGCTGCAAAAATTTACGTTGAGAGGTACTCTTTAAAAGAAACTCACGGCTGAAGACTGAAAATTTGTATGTATTTTGCTCACTTGCGGAAGAAATTTCGTTTCTTCAATTTTGACATTTAATAAACCCTAAACTAATAGCCGCATCGGAAAAAAATCTTAATAATTGTCCAGGGAATACGATAAAGAACAAACCATGTTAATTTCGTTTTTTTCCCGATCAGTACTTTCTCGGGAAACCGTCTAAAAATCGAGCTAAACAACAATTCTGTTTTCAATCCTGCGGCGGCGGTAACTTTTTTTTTTTAATATAGAGAGAAATCGGAATCGCTAAAGATAGATTAAAAATTTCAACGGGCACGGGCAACGCCGGCCACGCAGTGGCTAGTTAGATATAAAACTAGAGTGTGTATTTCAATGTCCACTCTAGTTATGTCTCTAATTTCCCCAATTAAGCTATTGGATAGAGCCTTATAGAGTACATTCACACAGTATTCAATTTAGCAGGGAATAGGTCGACTCTTGTAATGTTAAAACAAGCTAAACTCAAATACGCAAAATGAGATTTAAAACAATTTTTACTAACTTCTCTGGCCTAACATGAACGTACTATGGAGGCTCACATCAAAAACTTTATTCTCACTCTCAACCGTTCTGGTGGTTGTTTCGACGAGGTATCTCGTCATTTTCAAATCTAACCATATCTTGATGGACGAGATATCTCGTCAAGATCGTGCCGTCTCTCGTCATTAGAAGAAAACTGACCAGATCGTTATCTCGTCATAAAAGGAAGGCAATATCTTGATAACGAGATGTCTCATCCTTAGGAAAATTGATCAGATCTTGATGGACGAGATATCTCGTCGAAACCACTTAGGAGGGTTAATCATGGTGGACCTTGTAAGATGCTTGCTTTTATGCAAGTTGAAGTATGAATGGCTCAGCATGAAAAAAGTTATCAAATTGGTTTGTAAAATCATGCAGTCTTAAGACGCAAGATTTAGCCAAGCCGGGCCAAGCACGACAGACAACTTTAAGCATAAAATGGCATAAAAGAGAAGAGAGAGAGATTGGGGAATTAAAAACAACGTTATACAAATGAACCGTAGTTGTGAAATAATGAGCTTAGTTCGCAAGATTGCAACTAACGGATAAATAATGCATAGATTTTCCGAAAAGTTAACACTAGTCTACAAAAGACAATTGCCCCCAACTACAAATTTAAATACTTAACAAATCGCTTGATGAAGCTCGTTTGTTTTATCTCAATTACGAAACCAACAAGAGGATAAAGACGAAGACAAATTTTAAAAAAACGAAACATCCAATCCTAAATTACGCACAATAGCAGATATTTAATCTTCAAAATTCTAGAACGGCACTCACAAATAAGTCTCACACCTGTGAAATTGAACACTTAAAAGCAATTTACCAAAAAAAAAATCCTCAGAAAATTACTTGGGGTTGGACTGAAAGTGAGCCATTCAAAGCAACGCATTAAGGCTAAAAGCCTGTGTTCCATCAACACTTCACAATCGCTTCTTAAGTGCAATTACATGCTGTATTTTGAAAAGGAAATTTTACCCCGCACAGATAATTATCACGTTCTTAGTTACTATGGTTACTCTGAGTAAGTATGGTAATAAACGTCTCAAGAGCTCAGCTGTTAGGCAGTTTGCACTGAAAGGTAATCTGTTTATTCAATAGCATCTGCTACATTAGACAATAGCGTATTTTATAGCGTTGGTATAAAAACCTATTGAAATTGAATTACTGAGCAGTTCACACACACATTTAATTATTTCACTGTAAAACTAATTTACTCGTTGCATAGTAATTAGTATGGTGGGTAGAGAGTTATTTTAATCAGCGTTGCACTGGAGCAACACAACGGGCTATTGGCGACGGCTCGGGATCAATACCCTAGGGGAGTAATTTTAAACCACTGTCAGATGACGAGATAACATCTGAGCCCACTCTCGAAACTTCCACGCCAACGAGAGACATTTAAGAGCACGACAGATTTAACATTCACCAGCTCCCTTTGTACACGACGATGGTTTTTGGTTGGATTCGAACTCGCCACCCTCCGATCGCTAAGCCGTTACTCTTCTGACCGGGTTACCACGGCCTCTAATATGGTGTACGATTAAAATGAAAGAAATTTGTGTATGAGAAATGTTTAAGTTTAGTCTATTTTAGAAAAAGACTCCGTATTTTATGAGCCTAATCTTATGAGCATAGTTAAATATACTGTGTCAAAATATACACAGTCCAGTCACATTAATGTGACCACCACCTACTTTCGACGTCAACGTGAAATAACCAATCACAAAAGGCAGGTGACAGCACATTGCAGTGGAGTGTATATAAAGGATGTCCTAGGGCATCGCATTTCAGTCGTTGGCGTAATGCAGAAACGTAGCGATTTATCCGACGTCCAAAAGGGCATGATTATTGGCTTTCGGGCCAAGGGTGGAAGCATTTCAGAAACGGCTAATTTTGTGAACTGTTCGCGTGCCGCCGTGGTAAAAGTATATCGTGCATGGCAAAATGGCACAATCAGCGGCGTGGCTGGTGCACCACGGGCTATAGATGACAGAGGCGAACGAAGGCTACGGAGATGCGTTCGGGCGAATAGATGTGCAACTGTTGAGCAACTGACAGCCCAGATGAACCAAGGGGCTACCAAGAGTGTATCCTCAACAACGGTTCAGCGAACGTTGCTGCGCATGGGCCTCCGCAGCAGACGCCTGGTGAATGCACCTATGCTGACTGCTGTTCATCGGCGACGAAGGCTGGAATTTGCACGCCAGTACCGCAACTGGACGACCACAGAGTGGCGACAGGTGGCTCTTTCCGATGAATCACATTTATGCTCCATTAGACAGATGGACGTTGGCGTATACGACGTGAAACGTCTGAAAGCAAACACCAACAAACAAAGCAAACCTGCAACAATTGCCGGAAGGATCCAGGCTGGAGGAGGGAGGTAATCTAGCGCAGCTGGCCACGGCACTAGAGTCGGCATGGCTCAACATCAAAGTGAACACCTTCAGAAACCTAATTGACTCTCTTCCTGCACGTCTCGCAGCGGTCCGCTCTGCCAAAGGTGGTTATTCTGGCTTTTGACAGGTGGTCACATTAATGTGACTGGACTGTGTATATGTGTTGACAAAGTCACAGGACACCTGAATTTTACTTGCATGAATGTTTGAAATAAAACACGACGTATTTTCAGAATGTAACTCAAAAATATTGTTTCCGTAAATCATGAAATTTTAAAATTTATTTCTAGATTTTGATTTAATGATGATTTACACTTTATCCCTCTCCTTTGTTTGAGTTCGACTCCAACCCAAGACCGTCGTGTACAAAGCAGGCTGGTGCATGTTAAATCTGTCGCTGTTTCAAATGCCCTCAGGTTGGAATGGTAAGGTAAGGTAATTTTAACTAACGTCGTACTAGAGCAACACAATGTGCTATTGATGACGATTCGGAATCAATCCCCTAAGGGAAAGACACGATGTTAACACCACGTAATTTTGAACCTCGGTCAGATGACGAGGCAAAACCCGAGCTGTCACCCCTCTCTCCAAACTTACACACCAACCCAATGTAAGGACTTTCGGCCACCAGATTTAATATGCACCAGCCGCCTCTACACCATACGTTTACAAATATCCATGCACTGACCTGGATTCGAACCAGGAACCTTCCTATCAAGAGGCTAACACCTTAACCACTATACCGGTTGGTCATCCCTTAATCCTCTGAGTTATACGCAGTTAGGTAGGTGTTTAATTAACATCACACTGGAGCAACATAACGGTTTATTGGTGACGATCCGGGATTAAGCCCGAAGGGATAGATCCGAGGATAATACCACGTAATTTTGAACAGGAATTAAGGACATTTGAGGTCACGACAGATTTGACATGCGCCAGCCCCTTTGTACACGGGTGTTTGGTTGGATTCAAACAGAAAAGAGCTATACCATCCAGGGAGAAATGCACCGAAAGACAGAATTCTTTGAATTTTATTCATATTCCTATTTACTCGCACAAACAATAGAGTAGGAAGTTACAGTAAATGGAAACGAAAATCGAACTTGAGCAGAAAATGAAGCTTCAAAAAAGAAAGCACAAACCTATCAACGATACAGTGAAATAGGTATAATTTATTTTTATGCGTGTGGCGAAGATTCCTTAATGATACTCCTCCTTCAGGAATCTCTTAAACGAGTCACAAAGATTGATCCAGTCTAAAGTATAAGTCCGCATGCCAAAGAAAGAAAACCAGTGTCATTTAAGTCCTGCGATCGAAAATCAAAGATATTAGAATACTGAGCCTTCTGTATCCATTTTAATGTTGCTCTTCATTACGGATGTCATTTTATTTTGCTGAAATAACTGCATTATGAAAAAATGGGTATTCTCTGCACAGGCCATAAGGCAACGAATTATAGAAATGGCGTCATTATAAACTAAACACGCTTTAATGGAGATCTCAAATGTGTTGTTTGGTATTTGACGACAGATGGCACGACTTTAAAGAGCTATAACGCGTTCAAGGATTATTCATGTGCGGGATGTCTTTAAATTCTCTCAAGTGGAGTTTGTTCAATGGAGAAAAATTCGCCATTAACTTAAACCAGCAAACTAATCGTATCATTTATAAAATAGACTCAAATTCCAAACGCCTTTACATTGAATAAATAAAAAGAATTGACAGACTTCTTAATCAGACAGGTAGAAAAAGTTAACACTTTTGCTATTTCGGTAGAACTAAACGTCCACCACCATCAGGTGAGTAGGTGGTTCAAAATGACGAGATGTTGTCCTCGGATCTTTTCTTTAGAGATTGATCCCGAACCGTTACCAACAGCTCGTTGTGTTGCTTCAGTTCAACGTCAATTAACTTTCTACCATACCTGTTCTTATACCAGGGCTCGAAATTAGGGATGCGGCATCGATAGCAAAACATCGATGTTAAAAATCAAAACATCGATGTTGATAATACATCGACCCAAAAACATCGATGTTTTTAAAATTCAGTGTATTTAAACTTGTTTCCCCATTTCTTAAAACTGGTTTAGCAACTAGTGATGCGACATCGGCTCCAATACATCGATGTTTTTTTCTAAAACATCAATGTTTAGAAAACATTGATGTCGCATCCCTACTTTTCAGACCCTTCACCCTTGGCCACTTTGGTCTAAAAGTATGTTCAATTTGCTGATTATAAAAATTATGCTACTTGGTTATTTTTAAAATTTTTATAGCGGTACTTTTTTCATTTAAAAATAAAACATCGACAACGTAAAAACATCGACAAGTATAAACATCGACCTCAATACATCGATGTTAAATACATCGATGTTAAAACATCGATGTTTTGAAAACATCGACATCGATGTCACATCCCTACTCGAAATACCCGGGTGCACAGGCGCACTGTGCACATGAAAATAAAATTGTGCACCTAATTTTTTACCGCTAGGTGCACGCCGTGCACTTAACGTTAAAAAAAGGTGAGGGAACGTGTTTTATGTTATTTTTATGCTTGAACAAACTATTAGTATCGACCTCTCTCGCTCTAAAGGAATGTAATTAAAATTCCTAGACACACACACTATGCGAAAACAAAATCACTGGGCCGTAACGGGTTTATACAGGAGGAAGGTTTACTTATGCCACTGACAACAGAACTTTCTGATGATCGAAACATTTTCCAGATGGCTCTGTTGAAGCGACTGTCGCAACAGCCGTGCGCCGGAAAAGGGAGAATTTAGATGTTTAAATATTTTTATTTACTATCTACTACCAAAAACCTATATTAACATACCCAACTAATAAAGTAGTTTACATTATATTACTGCTCTAAAATTACGTTTTTTTAAATGTGCACCGAAAATATAACCTGTGCACCTAATTTAAAAACTTAGGTGCACAAGGTGCACCTGTATTAAAAAATCTATTTCGAGGCCTGTCATACACTACCTTACAGTAATGGACCGGACGCCAGCGGATTTGCATAAAAACTGACAACTTGTTTGGGGGTGTTTTTCGTGGTATGGACTGGGATCTTTGCATGTTGTTCCTGGTCAATTGAACGTCGACGCCTACATTGACATTTTGAATAATCTACGCTCTGGCAATTTCACGGAATGGACGAATGTTACTTTCAGGACGACAACGCTCCATGTCATGCTGCAGCCTCTGTCAAGCAGTGGTAATGATATATGTACGTAAAACGTTTTCCCTGGCCTGCTCAGAGGCCCGACCTAAACCCCATAGAACATTTGTGGGACGAGTTGGAGCGACGCTTACGGACCAGGGAATCGCGTCCGAAATCTACAGCTGAAATGGCGACATTCTTGCATCAGGAAAGGACACAAATACCCATAGCTGTGAATCAAAACTTTGTTGAAAGTATGCCCAGAAGGGTTGCTAGTGTCAGTGCAGCATGTGGGGGACCATCCCCTTGTTAAAGCATGTATTCTTTCCCTTATACCATCACATTTTGCTGTCGGTTGGATCGAGTTTCGAACTCGCAACCTTCCAGTTGCTAATCCGTTACTCTTCCAACCGGGCTACAGTGATTCGTTTGACTAAGGTGTCATCTGTGTATCTAAGAGGATTTGTAATCTGATTGAAATCTTTGGTATAATTTGACACATGAGTGATTGATTCTTCCTTTACACTTAGCGGATCAGTGGTTTTGTCCACTGCGTTAGTAACCAGGGAGTTGTAGGTGTCACAAATTGTACACAACGGTCTTTGGTTGGATTCGAACTCGCAGCACTCCGCTTCAAATCCTTTACTCTTCCAACTGGGCTACTGCGGCCCGCGCTTGCGCTGAACAGCTATCATTTATACAAATAATTGATTATCGTTTGCGCGCGCAATTATATAGTTATGCGCGAATTATTAAGACTAGTTTGCAGATTTAATTTTAATTTTTTTTATTCTTTAGACACCTGGTGTGGTAATCTTTCTATTATCTATATATATAATTCTCTTACGTGGCTCACGAAAAAGACGTTATTTGTAATCGCGTTTTGGCAACACTGTACGATTGTTTGTTTATCGCGAAGTCTCGCGCATCGATTGAATTTATAGCGTTATCGGCTGAAAATGTATTGAAAAAAAAAAGGAAATTTTAATGAGCTGTTGCAGTTAGTTTATAATAGAAATCAAAGAAAGCGGAGGATCTTTTCAGGGCCATTTAAAAAACGTTCCTTTTCAGGGCCAACAATTATAGTTCAACAAGACGCTTGCACTACAACTTTCGGCAACAAAACTCAATGAAAACGTGTGGGTCGTTTGAGTGCTGGGAAAATGTACACACAAACAACATGCTGGGTATTCAATTTCCAAAGCAACGCTCACATTTCGAGTCAAAATTTGCACAAAGTTTTCATTTGAATTCTGATTTTAGAGATACTGTATATATTTTTTCTGTAATACAGCAAATTTAGATTTGAAAAACATTTTTTTGGTAACATATTTTGTAAACAATCCCTTCTGCTAGGACACATGTCTTCATTGAGACGAGCGAAGCGAGCATAGGTTCGCGCAGCGAACCAATGAGGATTGCGAAGCAATCCTCCGGGGGTTGGCGAGCGTTAGCAAGCAGGTGGCAGGCACCCTAGTATAAAAAAAAATTTCAATCTTTTTCAGGTTTATTGGCTTTGTGATTGGTAATAACGAATCACGTGATAGCGAGTCTTGTGGTTCAACGGGCTAATGAATTTGGAGCACGCGCAGACGATAAACACAGTTATATTTTTTAAATTTATTCATTAAAAAAAAAATGAGAGCACACGCTAGAGAGTTTGCAATGTTTTCGGAAGAACCGGCAAAAATCGGTCACCGTTCCCATAGCAACAGTCGAATATGAAAATATTATGAAGTACTATTACAACAAGCCGACCAACCGGTCTAGTGGTCAAGGTGATGGCCTCTGGATCGGAAGGTTCCTGGTTCGAATCCGGGTCAGGGCATGGATGTAAATTGTGCTGTCCTTTGTTAGGAACAATGATGGTCCACACATTGGGTGCCCCTTCACAAGTGACCATCACTTCTGGCCTTGTATAAGGCGACAATGACTTCGGTCAATTCTGCACTGTATTGTATTTCTGTATTGTATCAGGTATTGTATTTGTCTTTGCAATCTGTACCCAGCCTTGCCATTGGAAAAAAAAAACTATTACAACAAACAACACGGAGAAACTAAGACATTTCAAATTATGATGAGATTTCCTCTGAATTTTAACAATATGTTGTGCTAAAATATTTCCTTTTTCATGTGGAAATGAGATGTTTTGTTTTTTCTTGACCATTTAAAAAACATTTTGCTTTTATTTACACTATATTTCCATGTATGAGCCGATAATTTTTAGAACATTTTCTAAAGATAAAGTACTGGGGTCGGCTTATATACGGATCTGCTTATCTCACAAAAAAAGTAGGCACTTTTCCGTTACTCGGGCGCATGCGATAAATATCGCAATAGGAAGGGAAGGGAACCTTCAATTAAGGTAGTACTAGAGGCCCGGGATCAATCCAGCAGCGAACCATATGGGGATGGATTGTGAAGCAATCCCCTGCCCTTTTTGTTGAAAAGTATAGTTCGCAAAGCGAACTAAATATAATTGCGTAGCAATCATCGGGGTTTGACGAGCGATAGCAAGCAGGGAACGGAGCCCCCTAGTATTTAAAAAAAAAAGGATATCTTTCGAAGTTGTGTTCTTGTTGGTGTCAATAATTCTTCGTTTGCGTGATTAGCTATATGTCGATTTAACTTTATACCTTAGCGCAAAATTAACCAGGACGTATAAGAAACGATCCTCATGAAATCATTATTTAAAGCCACGACCCTCTTTTAATGTATATATAATTTTGTAAATAAATACGTTTTAACTATCTAGTTCACTTATTTGAACCTACTTCATTGCAAGGAACATCACTAATAACATGTCAATGACAATTGCATCCTGCTAAACAAAGAATATTTCGTTGAAATTGAATTGGTTGGATTCGAACTCGCATCCCTCCAATTGCCAATTCGTTACTCCTCCAACTGGGCTACCGCGGCCACAAAGAAATTCAATTGCGTAATAACATACCAGTAAAAAAATTTTAAAAAATTGATGTTTATGTAAAATCGTCAAGCATCCTTTTATTTTACGCCGACCAACCGATATAGTGGGTAAGGTGTTAGCCTCTGGATCGGAAGGTTCCTGGTTCGAATCCGGGTCCGGGCATGGATCATTGTAAGCGTATGGTGTAGAGGCGGCTGGTGCACCTTAAATCTGTCGTGGCCGAAAGTCCTCACGTTGGGTTGGCGTAGAAGTTTGGAGAGTGGGGTGCCACATCAGATGTTGCTTCGTCATCTGACCGTGGTTCAAATTTACGAGGTGCTGTCCTCGGATCTTTCCCTTAAGGGACTGATCCCGGACCGTCGTCAATAGCCCGTTGTGTTGCTCTAGTACGACGTTAACTAACATTACCTAACCTTACCTTTTATTTTACAAGAAAATCCCTAATTGGCATACTCCCACACAAGTCCAATCGAATAAGTATTTCAATTATATAGCAACCTTAATATTCTTTAAGAAAGTTCGCCGTTTTCGCAATCTCTACCATTATTTTGTTGGCGTTATTTTGTTGCGAATCAAGCGCAACAAAGCAAAAGTCATTCCAGACAAAAATCTGCACGAAACATTTCGTACTAAATTTGTCATGAGCATAAAGCTCCCCTGAAAAACTACACTTTCTGCAGACGCTGTCAACAAATAAATTTCTCCAACGGACTTCGTGCCTGCAATACAAGATCTCGGAGCTTTCTTTTGTTGTCGTAACACTGATGGCTTGATTTTTTTTTATTATCATTTCGAGCACAGCGGCGTGGAAGATGTTTTGCAACGCTGTTAGCAAAGGAGGGAACACTGCTTTCTTTCGCCATTTTTCTTTTCTCTCATCTTGCCAACCCCAGAGAAGGCTGTAATTGTAAATAATGCGGTAAGAGGATATCGTCTGCTTCGTTTTAAGGCAGACATTACTGTTCGCGTGTGTTTCTGGAATGAAAATGAGCTCTGCAAGTTAGTGCTTCCATGGATGGAAATGCAGCTGATATTTGTCATCTGTTTTAACAACTTTTCTGGTTGGAGATGGATCTAGTACTAGTGAGGTTTGCGTCTCCTTCGTTGGGGTGGTCTTGCGCTTGCCTTACTGGGACATGGGAATAAACGATTACCAACGTCAGGTGGCAGGAAATCTCGAATAAATGACAACCGATATGTGATACCCTGTGATTTGTAATTTGAGTTTTGATCAACAAGAAACATGGATAGTTTCTCTGCTTCTAGTAAGGGAAGTAGACATTACTCTTCGTGTGTGCTTCTGGAATGGAAATGAAGTCTACAAGTTATGTGCTTCCATTGAGAGGTATACGGTTGGTGTTTGTCATCTGCTTTAACCTTTTTCTCGATGGATCTAGAGATGTGTATACAGTGTTAATGGTAGGTGATATTTGGTGTCCTTTCTTCGTTGGGGGTGATGTTGCGCTTGCCTTGATGAGACATTGGAATTAGCGATAGCCAACCTCAGATGGCAGGAAATCTAAAATTAACGACAACCAATTTGTGATATCTTTTGGTAAGTTATATGAGTTTTGACCAACAAGACATGAATCGTCTCGAAGCTTCTAAAGAAGATAGACATTACTGTTCGCGTGTTTCTGGAATGGAAATGAGGTTGGTATTTGTTTGGATTGATTTGGGTTTCATGGCGCAAGGTCCAAAAATGAACAAGCTGAGCCAACTTTAAGACGTAAGATAAGCCAATTGATACGTTAAAATAGTCTAACTAACAATGAAAAGTAAATTTAAAAGATTAGTTAATTATACTGATGATATGGATGTTGTAGTTTAATTGACATAACAACTACAGGGTACAGCATTTATTGTATAAAAATTAGTTACCCTGGAAAAAAAATTATGGGGTTAAAAAACATGAGAACTTGAGACTAAGATGGGGTATCCCCCATCTTAGTTGATTATTAAACTAAAAAATGAGATGTAATTAAAAATGTTGATTGTAAATGTAGTAAAAACCTTGAGTGATGCAAAAAAGAGTGATGAATGCGGGGATGACCCAACATGTCTAATAAAATTGAAATGAAGAATTAAAATAGCGTTGGTAAAAATGTCTCCAAGATCTGTACAAGTTAAAATATGATTGATGGAGAGGTTCGTGGTTATGCTAGTGCTATGGAGCGGTTTATCCCCGACCAATAAAAATCTATGCATGACCGATGCGAAGACGATGGGTAAGAGGTCTGGAAGTTAGTGCTTCCGTAGGGGGATATACAGATGGTACAAGGAAGTATATACATCTTGAGATTTAAGCTGTCTTTCTGGTTGAGGTTATTGGTGAGGAAGCACGTAAATCTTGGTCGATATTTGATGAAACGGTCTTGCACGTGTTCTGCTGAATACATTCGAATTAACGATAACCAACTAAGGATGCGACATCGACAGCAAAACATCGATGTTTCGAAATATCGATGTTCCAAATTAAAACATCGATGTTGATAAAACATCGTTCCAAAAACATCAATGTTTTTAAAATTCAGTATATTTAAACTCCCCCCCCCATTTCTTAAAACTGGTTTAGCAACTAAGGATGCAACATCGACAGCAAAACATCGATGTTGATAGTGCATCGCCCCCAAACTATCGATGTTTTTAAAATTCAGTGAATTCAAACTTTTCCCCCCATTTCTTAAAACTGGTTTAGCACCTAGTGATGCTACATCGACAGCAAAACATCGATGTTCAAATTTGAAACATCGATGTTGATAATGCATCGCCCCCAAACTTTCGATGTTTTTAAAATTCAGTGCATTTAATCGTCTTACCCCATTTCTTACTGGTTTAGCAATTGGTGATGTGACATCAGCTCCAATACATCGATGTTTTTTTATAAAACATCAGTGTTTTGAAAACATCGACATCGATGTCGTATCCCTACTTTTCAGATCCTTCACCTTTGGTCACTTTGGTCTAAAAGTATGTTCAATTTGCTGATTATAAAAATTATGCTACTTGGTTATTTTTAAAATTTTTATAACGGTACTTTTTTCATTTAAAAATAAAACATCGACAAGTATAAACATCGATGTTACAAAAACATCGATCCCAATATATCGATGTTAAATACATCGATGTTTTTTTTTAAACATCGATGTTTTGAAAACATTGACATCGATTTCGCATCCCTATAACCAACCTCAACTGACAGGCAATTTAGAATTAATGACAACTGATTAGTGATACCTTGTGATGTCATGTTACTTGAGCTTTGATCAAAATACATGGATGGACATATTCTCTAATACACTTGCTTCAAAAGCACAACTGGACAACCTGCTTTCAAAAGTGTTCGTAATTGCTATTTAAAAACCAGGTTTGGTTTGGTATTCTACTCGACTGCAATATGGTTGGCACACTGGCATTATTAGACCAATATTAAGAACTAATAGAGTGAGTAGAACCTTGATAATCCGAATTCCGATTAACCGAGTGCCTGTGTTATCCAAATGAAATTCCATACTTAGTTTTTTTTTTAACGTTAAATAATTTCGATCACGAGTGTGCGCACTCATACCAAATAGTCGAAAAAAATTGGGTGAAGCAGAAGGCAGTTTAATATTTTTTAATTTTAAGAGAATGTAAAGGGGTAAGTAACTCAGGTTCCTATTTATTGAAAAATTATCTCAATAATAACATACCGTGACACAAATCAGAGAGTATAAATTATTCTTAATCCTTGGTTTGTGAATCTTTTGTTAATAGCAGTAGAAGCATGTAACACAGCAAATTATTTTTCGCATTTCCTATTATCCAAGATTCTGGTTATCGGATTAGCCACTGTTCACATTACCTCGGATAATCGAGGTTTCACTGCATTTGCATTGAAGTTCAGCTGGCCCATCTGCTTTGACAACTGTTCGTTATCGCTATTGAGAAGCCAGGTTTGGTTTGGTTCGAACACCGAAGACAAAAGAACACTACTCAGAACCTTTCAAATACAAAAGTGTTAAATGGTCTCATCTTGTGAGAAGGAATTCAGATATCTTAACTAGGAGGGATAAAATTTACGCTGAGGCATAAAGATTGATGTACAGCTACGGAATCAAAACAAAATAATTAAACTGAAAACGTTCCTCAACTTAGCGACCCAAGATATAAATAGGCATGCGCAAACGATAATCATTTGTCATTTCGCGCAAACGATAATTTTCCGGCACGCACGCACAAACACCATCAATTGAGCTTTGTTTGTTCGGACTTTTCGCTGAACTATAAAAGAACTTTTCGTTAATTTATCAGGAACTTCCATTTTTAGGTCTCGTAACCCTATTTGTATTCGGAGTCACAAAGAGACCAGTCTTGTTTCGTTATCGAAACACACGTTTACCATCCACCATTTGACACAATCTCTGCACACACCCAGACAGTGGTTGTCTCATTAACAATTAACGAGTCAAGATAAAAATCTCCAGTTCGATCCAGGGAACAAAAAAAAGACGGTTCAAACATAGTAAGCCACGAAAAACATTCCTGTGTTCTGTTCACCGGATACCTCACAGTTAAGTGCATTTTGCAATGCCACCGTTATAAATGGGCTTCCGGTGTCAACACGGCGGTTCATCACCGCCTAACTGCATCCGTAACCGACACCTTAATGGCAGATAGATCTTTATCTGGAGGAGAGAAAAACTCCCATGGTACATAAAAAAAAGAACCTCAACATCCGATATTCTCGATGACAGGCCGTGGAGTATAATGGCACATAGCACACGTTCTAATTGAACCGAGAAAAAAGTACGGAGGCTAAATTTATAGGGTGGCTGGTTCCAAGAATAACTTTATATTTCTGAGTAACGAGAATGAGCATTGTTTTTTCATATATCCTTTATCATTTCGTGGGTGTTGACATAATAAGTACAATTCACCATCATTTGATGTGGAAATGGTGGCAACACAACGGTTGTTTATTAACAACAGGTGGAAGTAAGAGTAATACATCAAACTTTCTCCAAAACAATTGTGAGAAGACTAGCAGAATTACCCGGCGTTGCTATGGTTGAATTAATTATATGTTGATTGAAAAGTGATCAGATTAATAAATTTTTTTTCACAAAAGAATGCTAGCATCATTCCAAGCGTACGGAAAATAATTTTAATATAATTTCAACTTCTCCATAGCATCAACAATTTACTTCGGACAAAAATATGCATACAGGATGTATCCATCCATATAATCCATTTCATATTCGTCACACTTCAGCTGAAAATTTTTTTTTCTAAGGAGACTACTACAGATTTTGATTTTGAGTTTTGAAGTGATTACGAACATCCCTGTACTTCCATTTCCTGTAAAAAAGGCGAATTTTTGGCGTATACTCTTGCACTTAGTTTTCATATGAATATGTTTTAATTGTGGCATTCTTGCACCTGGTTTGTGATATTTTCAAATTTCATCATCAATGAGAGGATAGTAAATTAAATTATTACTTTATTCGTGACTAATTTCGCTTGAAGCAAACGCATTTTTTCTTAAAAGTTCCATTCAGTGTCACGAGGAATAACGGAGTTTCTGTTATATATATAAAGCATAGTTAGTGTTTGTCCGTTTTGTACACTTATATTTTAGAACCCTGCAGGTATAATAGGCTATATATTAACCCCAGTCCTATTTGTCCAAGGAGGCTAAAAATTATTTTTACAGCAGTCGTGACTACTTTAGTTTGAAGAAAACGGATTTTTTCTTGAAAATTCAATTCACACACAGCGGTATGTGGAATAACGGAGCTTGCGTTAGAAATAAATGTCACCAGTGCAGACAAATTAAGCTCAAACGATTACAATTTTTAGTAAACATAACGTTGATTCTACAGCGCTTTTCCAAAAAGAAAATCACTACTTTCAACGAATGATTCACATGTATCTAAATTTCGTAAGTACATATTGAATATGTGGATTAAACAACCTCGATTTTCTGTCACTTAAGGTAACGATCTGGGAGATAGAAAAAAGAACTTCATAGCTCCAGTTAAAACTGTTTATTTGTTTTGTTCGTCCGCTGAAATCGTTGCTCGGGAAATGAAAGGTAAAAATAAATTTAGAATCTGTGATCTCTTAATACTGTTGTCATTTTAAGAAAAACAATAATAATATAAAATGCCGATAAATTAATTTTGAAATGTTCCAGATTATTTTAAAATTCGGGCGCCAAAGAAAATTGCAAAAAATTCGGACTAGTGTGCCAAATTTCATTATTGTAAGCGCCATACATTTTTCAGGACACTGCGTACAGGACACAGACAGAGCACACACAAATAAACACTTCCTTTTTATAATAGTAGCTATAAAAGCATGGTAAAAACCCGAAGTGTAAAGATGCAAAGTGATGAATGGGGTGGATGAACCAACGAATCAGATAAAATAGATGAAAATATCGACTGTTAAAACATTTAAGATGAGTACAAGAAGTAAAAATATTGCTCATGGTAAAAGGGTAGTTGGTAATGATGGTCTGATATAGCGACTTCACTAAATGCCTATGCGTGTCTTGAATGGCCGATGCGAAGACTGTTTTTAAACATCAAGCCGCGTCTTGATGGTAAAGACGACATGAGTGAGATGGATTGATGCATATTAAAAAGATCATTGTTTATAGGTAGGTTATTTCCTTTCTATTCATTTTCTTGCTATTGAAGCTGACATAATCATAAGGTTTTTATTTCAAGAACATCAAGCTCATACATGTTACAACGACAAAAAACACAAAGAACAATGCAGTCAAAAAAAATAAATAATAATAAGCGTTAAATGCTAACTAAAAGAAGCCGAAAGGAACGGAAAAAAGTGAAACTGTAGTTCGCTTCATTTCCGTTCGCTCTCGATATATGAAAGTTTTGGCAAAGGCCTGTAATATACGTGACCTCTCACCAATAAGTCCTTTGAACGCGGTGGCGTTCTTCAAGGTAGCACTCCAAGGATAACTTTTCTTAAGTATGCACTTGAAAAACATTAATTAACCCTCCAAATGGTTTCGACGAGATATATCGTCCACAGGGATCGAACCATTTTTCTATATAATAACGAGATATATCGCGATCAAGATATCACCGAGTTTTTGATGATGACACGATCAAGGTTCAGTTAGTTTTCTCCTAATAACGATAGACGACGATAATCTTGATGGACGAGATATCTAGTCCATCAAGATTTTGTTACTTTTGCCAATGACGAGGTACCTTGTCGAAACCATCAGCAAGAGGATCAACATTTCCGAGTATCAATATGCTATCTACAACTTTATGTATTTTAAACGAGGCTATGGACATGGCCACCGAAGGACCCTCAATACGTCCGTCTTTCTCAGTGTCCAAACCTCCACTACCCTTTTTCCTTCCCCTCCGAAATGTTTCCTCACCCCGTCTCATGCCTGGATGACACTTATGCAGGGGCACACCTATAGAGTAGGCTTTAGGATCTTAAGCCCCTCCTAGAGCAAGAAAAAATATATCTTTACATAGCTCATTGCTTTAATATCCTTTTGTAATGTGTTCTGATATTTTTCTACTTACAGTCTATTGATATTTATTCATTGATTTGAGCTCATATACGAAAGTGCTATATTGAGCCGCGGTAGCTCAGTCACTAGAGCGTCGGGCTCGCATCAGAAGGGTTGTGGGTTCTGTCCTCGGAGGAGCCTGCAATTCTGATGATTGCGAGATCGGCGCTTCGACCTGGCTAAGGACTGTCGTGTTCACTAATGGTGACTGGGGCACGTTAAATAGGTCGTGGTCACAAAGTCCCCCATGTTCCTATACCAAATCAATACCTCTGGGGGTACCTGATCAGGGGTTTATCGGCCTCTGATTGGGATCTAAATTACGATATGTGTGAGTGAATGGATGTATGAAAGGGCCCTTCCTGTAAAACGGATGTGTCATGTATGTCGAGCTAAGTCGGACTTCCCCACGATGGGACTCAATAACATGGAAGGCGCACCCCCTCGCCTCTTGCCGTCTTTGACGGGCCTGGCACTTCTCCGGTCTGCCAGTGTAGGCATAAGAAACAACAAGTGCTATATTTTTTACTGACTGGGCTTGGATAAACTAATTTTTGTTGTGAAAATTTTAATATTGTTCAGTAAAACGTTCGCATCTTTTATCTTCAATAGCTTCTGTTAGTCTTAAAGAGGTCACTTTAAAATTAGTCTAAATAACACACTCTAATGTCAGACTCTAAATAACGCAATCCTAAACTAGTCTTAAGGTAATTTACTCTAATCTAGTTTCTTGGGAACGTACTATAAAACTAGGCTCTAGGGAACATATTCTAAAACACGTCTCTGGGTAATGCCCTCTAAAATTAGATTAAGTTTCTGGATTAACACTCTAAAACTATTTTATATTTTAGAAAAAAATTTAAAATTTAAACAATCTATAAATAAAAAAATTCCGTCGGTCATTTCCTTAGAATAGAATACTTTAGAAAGATTAGGCCGGGTGCACACATCCGGTTTTTCAATGTGCGGCACCGAAGCCCAACTATGCACACATAACCGTGAAATGACGCATGAACTCATTTCGCGCCATTTGCGATAAATATTCTATCAAAGAAACGTGTTTATTTTGCTTACTTGGTGTAAAAAAAAAGTATATTTTGAAACAAAATAGACGTTACTGGATATTACTATTTATTAATTATTATTTATATTCCATTTGTTTATGAAAACAAGGTACTTCAGAATGGAGACTCATGTCTGACGACCGTGCGGCGCCGTGGTGAACTGCGGTACAAATTGCACGCAAGTTGGACGTGCTTTGCCCCAGCGGCGCTGGAAGCATGTGTGCACTGCTCCATTGGATCTAATGTTTCTCAGACCGCACTTGCTTTGCGGCAGCGGCGCCGCACGTTGAAAAACCGGATGTGTGCACCGGGCCTTATAATATCCATTTCCTTGGAATAATTGATAGTTGAATTTACGTCGCACTGGATCAACACAATGGGCTACTGACACAGGTCCAAGATGAATACCAAAGGGAAAAGTCAGAAGACAACACCACGTAATTTTGAACCACAATCAGATGACGATGTCAACGCCTAAAATGGCACCATGCTCATCAAACTTCCACATCAAGCTAACGTTATAGTTGAGGGCGTGTAACGTGACATAAGTTATTTAAGGGCACGACAAATTTAGTGTGCACAAGCCTCCACGAACACGACGGTAATAGGTTGGATCGAGTTTCAAACAAGCAACCCTCCGGTTGCTAATCCGCAACGCTTCCAACCAGGCTTCTAAGGAATATATCCTTTCCTTAGAATATATACAAACCTTTAGTAAGATTCTGTTGATTAATTCCTTGGAATAGAATCATCTGGAAAAATTCTATTATGCCTTTCCTCGGAAGATAATCCTTTGGAATTATTAAATGTATTTGAAAGGGAATCCTTCGATAAGTACGTGTTTCGTCTTTATAGAATTCCTTATTACAGAATTCCTTAGTAATTTGTTTTGGTTATTTCCTTATAACAGAAACCTTAAGAAAAGACTTCACTCAGAATATTACAACTCTTTCTAGTAATCAGTCAGGTTTAAGCATTTCGAATTAGAAAATTCTTATGCTACTAAATTCATCCTAGTATCCGAGTTGCCATGGTTCATCAGTTGCCATGGGAACATAACTGCTCATTCCAATTTGATCGCTTTCTAATTTGAGAGATTTCGGAAGGAGGGCAGTCGTTTACATTTTGCCATTTGAAATAAAGAAAGCGCTTTGTGAGGCACTGTACGAAATGATCAAGCTCTAACAAGACTAAGGCAGCATGTCGAACTGAATTTCGTGTTCTTTAGAAGGCTTTCGCGCAGATGTTTGATTGGTTAAAATTTAATAACAAATAATACGCTTTTTTTTTGTAATTAAATATTACTCATTTGTGCTGTATATTTAAAAAACGACAAACGTCTAACCCTACTAGAGGTTTCGAAGAAATATATGGTAGGTTATTGAACTGAATATCTCACTGGAGTCCCACAACGGGCTATTGCCGACGGTCCGTAATCAAATCCAAAGTGAAAGGTCCGAGGAGCACAACACGCCATTTTGAATCACGGTCAAGTGACGAGGTCACACGTAAGCTGGCATCCCGCTCTCTAAAGTCTCATATCAGGGAAACGTGAGGACTTTTTAGGTTACAACAGATTTAACGTGCACCAGCCCACATTTACAAGACGGTCTTTGGCTGGAGATTTAGTTTCGAAGTAGCAACCTAATCCTTCTAATCTCTTCCAACCGCCTCGCTTAACATAAACACATGGGTAGGTAGGTAGGTAATTTAGTTAACGTCACACTCGAGCAACACAACGGGCTATTGATGATGGCCCGGAATCAATCGTGAAGGGAAATATCCGAGGACAATTCCATGTCATGTTGAACTACGGTCAGATGACGAGGCAACACCTAAGCTGGCACCTCTATCTCCGAAGTTCCACACCACGCCAACGTGAGGACATTTAAAGCAATGACAGAATTAACGTGCATCAGCCCTATTTGTACACGACGGTTTTGGGCTGGATTCGAACTCGCCACCCTCCGGTTGCTAGTTCGATGCTCTTAAGACCGGGCCACCTCGGCTCTCATAAACCCACGGGTAATTGGTAATTTTAGTTAACGTCGTACTAGAGCAACACAACGGGCTATTGACGACGGTCCGGGATCGATCCCTTCCGGAGAAAACGCCACATAATTTTGAACCACGGTCAGATGACGAGGCAACATCTGAGCTGGCACCCCACTCTCCAAACTTCCACACCAACCCAACGTGAGGACTTTCGGCCATGACAGATTTAAGGTGCACCAGCCGCCTCTACACCATACGCTTACGAACATCCATGACCTGACTCGGATTCGAACCAGGAACCTTCCGATCTAGAGGCTAACACCTTAACCACTATACCGGTTGGTTGGCTCATAAATACATGGGAAAAGCTCAGAAAATGTAACTGATAGAAATTAATGACAAATACCAGTTGAAATGTATTTTCTTTTTAGTAAAGCCATAGACGATACCCAATCCTTACATGCTCCAGTATATCTTTGCTAAAAAATACCAGGCTTCTTCATCAACACACAAGAGATGGGAACCTTTTATTGGGATACTTCTCTGCTTATCATTTAGGTTTTTTTCCCCAACAACCTTTCGTTTCATCGGACATCCATTAGCAGATGTATGAGACGAAGAGATGGAGTTATATATAGCAGAAATTACCTCAGACCTTGTAGTTGAGGTATTAGTAGAAGAGCATTATAAAAATGAGCTATACCACACTGTAGCTTATGTTTGTTTCGGCTCATTTATGTAGTAACTGTCGTGATGATTTTGTAAGTCTGGGTAGCAATGTTTGTTTCAATTGTACAACTTTTTTTGTGAACAAGATATTTTTTCTAGTTTTGTAGAAAGTTTGCTACATTGTGACCTACATTTTGGGGCACCACAGTAATAGAAATGGAGTTGGTCTAAGTCGAATGCATGCATAAGTTTTTTTATTACACTAGGGGGCTCCGCCCCCTACTCGCTTACGCTCGCCAGTCAAAAATACAACCCTCATATGTACTCCGCGAAATAAAAAATACGAAATTTGTGTCACCAACTTTTGATTGAATCGAATTTATTTATGAACCAATTTTAAAAATAATTGTACCGTAAGAAAGGGTACATTCTGAGGTATACTGCGATATTTTCAAAATTAAAAATTAATAGTAATACGATATAGATATGACAGTTTTAGTTTTGTATCGGAAATTACTATCTGAAAGTTCCGAAAATTGTATGACCAACTTTTAATTGCATCGATTTTATTTATTAACCAATTTTAAAAATAATTATACCATAAAAAAGAGTGTAATGTAATGTATTCAGTGATGTTCTCAAATTTAAAAAATAATAGTTTTTCCTGTAGATATAATGGTTGTAACAAAGAGTAGCGAAAATATCCAAATATTCCGAATTTTGTATGACCCACTTTTGATAGCATCCAATTTAATTATAAACCGATTTCAAAAATAATAGTACCGTAAGAAAGAGTACATTCTGAGGTATACTGCGATATTTAAAAAATTTAAAAGTAATAGTAATAAGATATAGATACGGCAGTTTAAAAAAAAAAGTAACAAAAATGTCCTGACTTTTCCCGAATTAAAAAAAAAACATTATGAAGAACCAAATTGAAATTAAAAAAAAAAAAACTCGACGAGCTGCAAAAATTTACGTTGAGAGGTACTCTTAAAAAAAAACTCACGGCTAAAAACTGAAAATTTGTATGTGTTTTGCTCACTGGAGGAAGAAATTTCGCTTCTTCAATTTTGACACTTAATAAACCCTAAACTAATAGCCGCATCGGAAAAAAAATCTTAATAATTGTCCAGGGAATACGATGAAGAACAAACCATGTTAATTTAGTTTTTTTCCAATCAGTGCTTTCTCGGGAAATCGTCTAAGAATCGAGCTAAACAACACAGTTTTCAATCCGGCGGCGGTGGTAACTTTTTTTTAATATAGAGAGACTTATAAGGTTTGAATTTACAACTGGAACTATCCACACGCCTATATACACAACTCAATTAATGAACTAATGTTCCTGAAAAAACAGCGAGTTTCTCTTCTCATAGTTTGTCTTTTTGGTTTCCTCCGGGTAAGACTTCCCAGTATAACAATCCAGAGCTATCTTGTCCACCACCTTCTGTGGCTTCTCTCGCTCGAACCCTTTGCCTTCCTTCTCGGGGCATTAAGTCCTGGCCTCCGTAGCTTCTTTTTCAAATGACACCTCCCACACTCAAGGGTGTCAAACCCACACAAGAGCGAAAGGATCGTGAAACCGTTAGCCGGCGGTCCTTCACAAACACCAGGTGGAAATCGGGGTGCACAAGAGTCGGACTCCGACCCTGAGCTATTACCTCACTTGTGGCTGTAGGCTCCCTTTTCAAGGAAACGTTTCTTTTTCCAGCCGCCACGATCTCACAACAATCATGCTAGTATACATAACATTCTAAAACTTAACCCTTCTTTGCATGTTTTTTTTCTTTATTGGTGAAATAAATCAAGGTGATATAATTCATTTTCAAAATTAAAGGAAAAATGGTTAAAAAAATCTTAGCATATATTTATAGTATAAATTTAGCAAAAAACAATAGGATGGTATCATGTGGTATTTTTTAAATTAAACGCAAACTTTTTCAGAAATTGCTCTAAAAATAACAGAAACACATGTTACAAACCTTTCTTCCACTCATTTTCACTTTTTTAGCAATAGAAACTCAAATATAATAAAACAAAATTAAAAACGAAATCATACGTTTATTGCAACTACAACAAACAGCGGAATGACAACTTCAAGCTCGTTTTACTGATAGTGACACTTGCTTATTTTTGACAGCTATATTTTATTTTATGCAATGGACATTAAAAAGGTATCCAGACACGATCAACTTAAAGTGAACTTGTTCTTTTATATAATTTTTGGGCATTCAATGTTATGATGGAAATGTCCACCATTATGCAAAGAAGGGTTAAAGAACGTCGCTAAATTTCCCAAGTAGTGTTGTCGGAAACGGCATCCTTTTTTTTTTTTAGTTTAGAAATTTTGTTAGTTAACTTTAAGCGGCGCTGTCATCGAAATTTTTTTTATTGTTTCTATATATTAAGATGGAGCTTTTAATTTCAACACTCTCTCTTCACACGTCGCACCCAGTCGACCTGTTTCGCTGAATTCAATTCTTATTAAAATTACCTTAAGTTTTAGTCGACTCTACGACCATTTGGATTCTTTGTGATTTATATTTCGATGCGAAATACACAGGCAAGCTCAGCTCGGATTAGAATTTGGAGCGAATTCGGAGAAGAAAAGGTATAAGTAAAACCTAACTTTTCTTCTAAAGTTTTTTGAATTAATCTTGAAAAATTCAACAAGCATTTACTTAACAAACACACCTAATACCTAAATAATCACATTAAAGGACTGATCCCGGACCGTCGTCAATAGCCCGTTGTGTTACTCTAGTACGACGTTCACTAAAAAATTACCATTACCTAAATAATGACATTGGTATATCAATTAACGTAGCACTGGAGCAACACAACGGGCTATTGTCGACGGTCCGGGATCAATCCCAAAGTGAGTTATACGAAGACGACGTCCCGTCGTTCTGAACCAAGGTCAGATTACGAGGTCACACCTGAGGTGGCACCCCGCTCTTTAAACTTCCACACCACGCCAACGTGAGGACATTTTAAACCACGACGGATTTAACGCGCACCAGCCCCTTGGTCCACGACGGTCTTTGGTTGGATTCGAACTCTCTTTCCGACAGGGTGACCGCGACTCCAAAATTCACATTGAAAGAGTAACGGATTAGCAACCGGAGGAGAGCGAGTACGAATACAACCAAAGACCCTCGTCTACAAAGGGGTCTGGTGCAGGTTAAATCTGTCATGGCCTCAAATGTCCTCACGATGGCGAGGTGTAGAAGTTCGGAGAGTAGGGGGAACGCTCAGGTGTTGCCTCGTTATATGACCGTGGTTCAAAATTACGTGTTGTCCTCCTAGGTTCTTGGAGATTGATTTTGGATCATCGCCAATAGCTCGATGTGCTGCTCCAGTACGGAGTTAATTAAAATACCTACCCATATAATCACATCAAATGTGTGACAGAATCCACGGATTCTTCCAATCTTTAGAAGAATTCCGTTGGTCTTTTTTAGAGTAATAAAAATCCTTAATATTCTTCGGATCTTTCTCTTAGGGGATTGATCCTGAACCATCGTCGATAACTCGTTGTGTTGCTCTGAATTAAGAATGACCAATTACCTTAAGATTCTGGTGACCATTTCCTTAGAATCCTTTGGAAATATCTATTGTTGGACATTTGAGACCACGACAGATTTAACGTGTCCACCAGGCCTCGTCGAATTCAGAAATAAACTTTCTTTAAATAACATAAATTTTTTTAAATCACACTTTTCTCCTAAATTTAATCTTTTCAAAGCTACAGCAACGAAGTAAGTTAATTACAAGTTAGAAAATATGTTTTTTTTTAACAGTCTTTGTACTTTGTTTCTACTTCTTTCATGTATATTGAGAGGAGAGGACGAGCATGGGAAACTGAGACAACACGCTTAATGCAATTAACAATTTAATCCAGTTAACTTTATTTTATTTAAATTAATTTGAAGTCTTCGCATAAGATGTCTTCAGCAAACAAGCAAACAATGTTTTTGAGAAAATTAACAAGCATCCGTAGCTTTATTGAAGTAATTGAATCATAACACTCTTTGAAACGCTATCACTAAGTAAACACACTTCATACGATGTATTACTTTTAGCGAATATAGATTTCCTTGCTTCGGGTCATGTAATTTTTTTAATTTAAGATTAAACATGCTATTAATTAAGAACCATATACCCTAAGAAATTAGATTTTCCTTTAGAACATTGAAATTTGAATAAGTTTAAATTGAATGGATTTGAATGTAAAAATACGAGTTAAATCATAATAAAGGAAGCGTATCTATATATATAATTCTCTTACGTGGCACGCAAAAAAGACGTTATTTGTAATCGCGTTTTGGCAACACTGTACGATTGTTTGTTTATCGCGAAGTCTCGCGCATTGATTCAATTTATAGCGTTATCGGATGAAATTTTATTGGAAAAAAAAAAAATACACAATTTAATGAACTGTTGCAGTTAGTTTATGATAGAAATCAAAGAAAGAGGAGGATCTTTTCAGGGCCATTTAAAAAAAGGTCCTTTTCAGGGCCAACAATTATAG
This sequence comes from Metellina segmentata, assembly GCA_947359465.1. Lineage (NCBI taxonomy): Eukaryota > Metazoa > Arthropoda > Arachnida > Araneae > Tetragnathidae > Metellina > Metellina segmentata. The sequence continues at coordinate 95,549,298 of OX375882.1, forward strand.
TTCAACAAGACGCTTGCACTACAGCTTTCGGCAACAAACTCAATGAAAAAGTGCGGGTCGTTTGAATGCTGGGAAAATGTACACACAAACAACATGCTGGGTATTCAATTTCCAAAGCAACGCTCACATTTCGAGTCAAAATTTGCACAAAGTTTTCATTTGAATTCTGATTTTAGAGATACTGTATATATTTTTTCTGTAATACAGCAAATTTAGATTTAAAAAACATTTTTTTTGGTAACATATTTTGTAAACAATCCCTTCTGCTAGGACACATGTCTTCATTGAGGCGAGCGAAGCGAACATAGGTTCGCGCAGCGAACCAATGAGGATTGCGAAGCAATCCTCCGGGGGCTGGCGAGCGTTAGCGAGCAGGGGGCAGGCCCCCTAGTATTGTTTTATATTACATCTTTAATCAGTTTGGATTCGTTTCATTACTTTTGAAACGACTCTAACTTCAAAATTGGCTCATAAAATGTGAATCTTAAATGAAAAGATCGATCTGGATAAAGATGATACACAATTCTTCATCATTCAACCAATAAACTGTTAGGTAAGTATTTAATTAACGTCGCAATAGAACAATACAACGGGCTATTGGCGACGGAGCGGGATCAATCCCCCAAAGGAAAGATTCAAGGACAACACCACGTGTCATTTTGAACCACGGTCATATCACGAGGTCATACACTGCTGGCCACCCAAATTGCAACACCAAGAAAGACAAGAGATATCACAACAAAATTTATTTTGTAGATAACATGTTGACCAAGTATCAAATGATTAAATTTATAGACTTCTGTGAAGTGTGGTTCCTGCCAAAATCAGTAGCCAGAGTAGTCGCCATTTTTGGAGATCACCGCTGCCACACGCCTCGGCATTGATTCAAAGAGACTTTGGATGTGTTCTTGGGGTACAGCAGACCAAGCAGCTTCCACACGTTGCCAAAGTTAATCTGGTGTGGCAGCTGGGGATGCAATCTGGGTCAATCGTTGAGCAACCATGGACCACATGTTTTCTATCGGCGAAAGATCCGGAGAGCGAGTTGGCCAGGGAAGCAATTCAATCTGGCGATTGACGAAGAACCCTTGGACAATGCGTGCCACGTGTGGTCGCGCATTATCCTGTTGAAATATGGCTGTGGGCAAACCCTGAAGGTAAGAAAGGACAACTGGCTCCAACACCTCGGAGATGTAGCGCTGGCTGTTTAAAGAACGGCAATGCGTACTAGAGGAGTGCGAGAGTGATATCCAATACCGCCCCATACCATAATACCCGGTGCAGGACGAGTGTGGCGGTGCATAACGCAGCTGTTCAGCATCCACTCTCCACGGTGTCTCCAGACTCGAATCCGACCATCGTGGTGTTGCAGACAGAAGCGTGACTCGTCAGTAAAGACAATTTCATTCCATTCTGCCGTCCACATTCTTCTTTCATCGCACCATTGGTGGCGGAGACGTCTGTGCTTCTGCGTCAAGGGTAGACGAAGCAATGGACGTCTTGCGGACAGACCACTCTGCTGTAAACGGCGTCGAATGGTACGCGCAGACACTGGATGATGCGTTACAGACTGAATGTGTTGTGCTATGGTTCGTGATGTGGCTGAGCGATCCGTCACTGCCATACGCACAATATGCCTGTCATCACGTGAAGTGGTGGACTGAGGTGGATGCGATCGAACACGTCGGTCCGTCGTACCCTCCTGCATCCAACGATCACATATCCGCATTACAGTTGCTTGGTTTCGTCCAACACGACTACCGATTTCCCTGAAAGATAATCCACAATCTCGGTAGGCCACTATCCTTCCTCTGTTGAACTCGGATACTTGATCAAAAGATGATCGCTGTTTTCTAGAAGGCATAATTGTTCGGTTTTTTTTTTAAACACAAGAAAAACCCAATTGCCGTACTTGAAATCGTCGAAATCTCCAAGCCTTAAATAGCGCTTTAAAGTGGCGCCACAGGCGCGCGTGATGTGCGTCTGCGCTGAAATTCTAATCATTTGTATATCTCACCTCCGCTAATGCATGTTGTAAATTTCATACTATTTGCATGCTTCCTTCAGGGTGTTGCATTTACGATGGCCAGCAGTGTACATGATCAGTCACCCCGCTCTCCAAACTTCCACACAACTCCAACATGAGGACATTTGAGAACACGACAGGTTTAACACTCACCAGCCCCCTTTGTACACAACGGTCTTTGGTTGGATTTGAACTCGCAACCCTCCGGTTGTTAATCCGTAGCTCTTGCAACCGATCTACCGCGGCCCCGATTGATAGAGTAGTATGTAAACAAATGTGTTCCTCAAACAAACATCCGTAAAACAACTTTTATTACAAAAATCCCACTAAAACCCCCATTTATATTAAATTTAAATTAATAAAATAGGCAACAGCGAACTTGAGAATGAAATAATTAACGATTTTAAGTTCAAAGAATAATTTAAAAGTTCCGAAAAGTCGTTTGGTCCCGATGGCGTCGCAGGTTGAGACTTATGACTTTTAAAAAGCCTCGTTAATTTTTCCGTTTAGTTAGCGAGGAAACGTCCGTCTCATTAAAGTTTGAGCCTGCAAGTCCAATTTTGGAAAATGGCAACGATTATTACCGAACTTTAATCGCAGGAGGTCACACGAAAGCGACGTTTTAATAACATCTCTCGAACAATATATTAAAATAACATGAAAAGCAAGGCGATTTCATCCCTGAAAATTCCTTAACGATCTGTATATTCGGAAAAAAATAATAAAGATATAAAACAAGAAAAACGCAAATGGAGAGCGAAAGTAATAATAGGGAACTTCTTCAGAGGTAGACTTTAAACCAGACGATTTTATGCAATTTAAAATAACCATAAACGTCCTCAAGACATCTTAAAAAATCTGTTTAGAATGTTTTTATTTTTTAATTTTGAGTTAGAACTAAAAATCTTTAATGGACGAATCAAACAAAAAGGAGGTTGTGCGAGAATATTCCTATTTGATATTCTGACTGTAAAATATTTCTTTATTTTTACGAATGTCATAAGAATAGTTCTCTAAACCTTTATTTGCCTTTTAAACAGAAAAGCAATTTGCCTTCTGAATAGAACGATGGTGGACCTACCATCTCCTAGGAAGCTTTTAGTCTTTTGGGTCTTCCCCGTTTAGTCTGTGGCTTTTTCAAACTACCTTTTCACTTGAACATATTTTAAATACAAAAGCAACGAAAAGGAAATCGAAGAAAGTAAGTGGATTTAAGAACAAGTGAATAATAAAACAAACCGCAAACCTATTTTTTCGGCAAAGAATTACGGAAGTTAAATAAACGAATTCTTTTTCTAAGTGAACATTTAAAATAATTCATCCAGAACGTTTGGAAAGATAAAATGAAATAAAATCATGCACTGTAAAATATTCGTATAATTTTTTTTTTCAGGGGAGATATCTTTAGTGGGAAATAATCGTCTCACTTAATATTGCAAAATAAATTGAGGATTCACTAGTGTAAACAAACTTGTTACCAGTACTAGTATTACTATGTAGCATCCACAGGCATTTATTTTATCAAATAACTGTTAAATTTATTTCAATCATCATTTTTTATTCATGAATAAATTGGCATTTCTTTTTGCAGGATTCAAATAATAAAATTAAAAATAGTGAACAAAAAATAAAAATAAAAGAATTGCAGTCTAAAAGTGTTTTTATTCTTCTAAATTGATTTCTGACAAAATAAGGTTGCTACTCAAATATACTTTTTGGAAAATTAATTTCATAATTCACGATGAGTAATGAAACAAAAATTAAACAAAAACTTCGAAGAATTTGTTTGGTTTCTTTAATTTGGAACATTGCAAAAATAAACCTGATAGTAAGACTACTGAGAAATATCTGATTAAAAGAGATTTGAAAACTAATTTAACGTTACTTCGTTTTTTATAAGTGAAAAATAAAACCATACACACAAACACACCGTTCTTTGAAAAGGAGGAGGAAATTTTTCCATGCATTGAGAATTTTTTCTTTCATTTTAATGATTATTTATTGCTTTGTATTTATACTTAACTTATCAATAAGAGAAAAGTTGTTTCAATTTAAAATCATGATTAAAGGTTATTAATAAAATTAGAGCAAGTAATGTGTGTAGGGCAGGGCTCGAAATACCCGGGTGCTCAGGTGCACTGTGAACATGAAAATAAAATAATAAAATTGCGCACCTAATTTTTTCCAGCTAGGTGCACTGTGTGCACCTAACGTTAAAAAAAGGATGGGGGGGGGACGTGTTTTATGTTATTTTGATGTTTGAACAAAATATTAGTGTCGACATAAGAACGTAAAGAACTAAAGGAACGTAATTAAAATTCCTAATTACACACTAAGCGAAAACAAAATCGCTGGGCCGTAACGGGTTTATATAGGAGGAAGGTTTACTTTTGTCACAGTCACCAGAACTTTCCGATGATCGAAACATTTTCCAGATGACTGCTGAAGCGACTGTCGCGACAGCCGTGTGTCGTAAAATTTCGATATGTTTAAATATTTTTATTTACTATCTACTACGAATCTATATAAACATACCCAACTAATACATTAGTTTACATTACATTAATACTCTTATATTATGTTTTTTTTAAATGTGCACCTAGCATATAACCTGTGCACCTAATTTAAAAACTTAGGTGCACCTGTATTAAAAAATCTATTTTGAGGCCTGGTGTAGGATGGATCAGCCAATAATTGACCAGTTAGTGCTCATTTTTCATAAAAAAATTTCACTCGAACATATGCTACTGAATTCAGATTTTGTTTACTTAGTAACTTGTAAAAATGGTAATTAAAAAGATAATTTGCCATGTATGACAGTTTGTTAGAATTTTTATCTCAGCCGCTGTTCATTTTTTCGAATAAAATTCAAATAAAAACATTTATTTAACTATTTAAGAGATAACAAGTATATTTGCGTTGAATATGGATTGGCTAAACATATTTACCTGTAATTTTAAGTAAAACTTTGTAAGAGAACTAACTATCGAATTTAAACACGCACCCAAGTAAACATGATAATGAATTGTACTAAAATTAAACAAGTAAACTAATTTAAAGTACAAGAAAAACTGCACTGGAAAAACGTTTTTTTTTCACAAAATATAGCATTTTTAAATACAAAAGAATGCGATTTTAAAAAGGTGTTGATGAGGTCATAGAGAACCTGGTCCCGAAGGGGCCTCAATCTCCAGTATTAACTTAGATTTGGTGTAATCCTAATAAATTGGCAGATAAGAAAAAAAACTAAATAAAAAGAAAACATCAAGAAATGACACAACCAGATATTGAACGTTTGAATTTTTGCAGTTTACATGGAACGAAAAATAACTGGGGGAAAAATTAAAAAGAACCATTGGAATCAAAGGAACAAAGAATTCAGAAGAATCAATAAAATCAAAAGGGAAAGAATTGAGGGAAAAATTAAAAAGAACAAATGAAATCAAAGGATAATTTAACGGATGTGAAAATATAACTTTCTAGAACATTCAAAATGCAAATTTTAAATCTCCGTTTGCCAAGGTTGGCAAAAAAAAAAAAAAAAAACGGAATAAACGAATTAAAGATGGGTTGCTTTCCAAGATATATTGCTAAAACCAATTTATACCTTATATCAGCGACGAGATCTAGAACGTGTAGTTCTGATTGAAAACAAGTTAAAAGGGGGAAAAAATATCAGGTAAAAAGTTAATTTATCGAGAAAGGACCATTTCGCTTTTATAAGTCAAACTAAGTTTTAATAAGATATGTTTAGATATTCACTTTGCAATTGAACTGAAACGCGGCACCTGGGCAACACAACGGGGTATTGGCGACGGTCCGGGACCAATCCCGAAGGGAAAGAACCGAGGGCACCTCGTAATTGTGAACCACGACCAAATGACGAAAACAAAACCTGAGCTGGCACCCAACTCGCCAAACTATAACACCGCGGCAACGCAAGGACATTTGAGGCCACGACAGATTCAACGTGCATCAGCCCCCGTGTACACTTTCACATACCCGTGACGCTCACACATACCCGTGACGGTCTTTGGCTGGAACGAGTGTTAATTTAATATTTTTGTTTTTAAAATGAGATTATTAAAACAGATATTAAGTGTGCATGATAAAAAGAGCCGATTCCCTCATTGGAAAACAACCGAAAAAGAATGCTTTCAAATAAAAGTAAGTTACTCTTGATTTCTTCAGGTTAATCGATGGGGAAATATCTGCAGTGTTTCTTTTTTTTCTGTTTTTAAACATTGTAGAGTTGAGATGTATCCTAACTTTAACTTTATTCTGATAATCCCGAGAACACCTCGTAATTTTGAACCACGGTCAGATGACGAAAACAACTCTTGAGATAGCACCCCATTCTCCAAACTACCACATCACGACAGCATAAGGACATTTGAGGCAACGACAGATTCAACGTGCACCAGCTCCCTTTGTACACGACGGTCTCCCTCCGGTTGCTAATACATTTCTATTCCAACTAGGCAACCATGGCCCCTTTCCGAGATGGTAAAAAAATTCTTTTCGTGTGTGTTTCATTGCTTGCCACTTTTCATTGCTTACCACAAAGAACTTTCAAAAGCTTGATCTACTTACCTTCACGTTTTGGAACTTTTGACTGTTTTCAATCAGAGGTGGACGCGTCTTGAAAGCTAACAAAAGAGGATTACTGATTTAACTCCTTCGTAACTTGACATGTTTCTTGAATGGAATTTCCACATTTCGCTTAAAGCCGTTATCAGGCTCAAAGCGTTACTCAAGCGGAGACCAATCAGAGGTATACCGTGAGTATATTTCCCTCTTTCATGTCAGTTAAGCTTTTCTTGTGTGTGTAAATTCATTCCTCGTCGTTGTATCTTGCGTTTGGGGCAGTTTGGCGAAATATGGTCTTTACGCCATAACAACCCTTCCAGACGAGTAAAATCCGCACCCAATAAATAAACTATTACATTTATTTTGTACTTACATGAATTAATTCGTATTTTTTAGTTTAAATTAAAGAGAGAAATAATCTACGATCTGATCGAACAGTATGCTAACCGTCTTTCAAGGTGGAGAGAATCCCCCCATACAGAGAAACGAATTCAATGCTGTTATCACCAACACATGTACAATTCATCCGTTTTTATACATTCAGTTTACGTATAAATTAGTTTTATATCAACCTTAACCTTTCTTTAATAAAAAGCTTTCCCAGTAACCCAGCCGAAACTCCATCAACTTACTTTGTTGTTTTTTCTTCGAAAGGGAACAGCTTTCTTTCCTAATCCCCGAATCCTTGTCTGAATTCCAGAAAAAGTAATTGAAGAATCCGGAAACAGGAGCCGAATATGCGTTTCTTTCGAATGCTTACAAGGGATCACATAGTAATTACACCGAACACTGGTGTCAAGGCACTTTTTAACTCATATTAATGACTTGTCTCTATAGAGCGGCCATTTTTTTTTTGTCGTCGGAACAAATTCAGGTCCTGTGTGCAAATTGAAAAGCCGAGGTACCCTGTCGTTCAACACCCTTTTCATAGAGGAATTCGAGTTAACTGAAATACATAAAAAATATAAAAGGGGTAGATAAATCCCGAACTTTTGTTGCGAGCTAAGTGGAAGAAAACGTCGCTGGAGGCAAACAATAGGAGAAAAGAATAAAAGCGCTTTTTATACACTGGGGCGTCTGTCAATAGAGCTAAGTATGGGACTCGGGTTTAGTCTTTGATAGCGTCCATTACCTGCCTTAACAGCTTTCGCTCTGAGGATTAAAAGCTTTGTGACTTGTTTTTATCGCCTCTTTTACCAGTTGCTCTGCGCAAAAAGTTCGCACTGTTCTTTAATTTTTGACGCGTTTCTGGATAAAAGAAAGCAAGGTTTTGTTCGTTCACTTGATGGTTATCGCCCTTCCCCAAAATATATTTCACGTACAACAATCAACTGCTAGTGCACTTGACTCTCCAAGTGGTTTTAACGAGATATCTCGTTTATCAAGATGCGACCAGTTTTGCTAATGACGAGATACAGTGTCATAAAGACCTTGCCAATTTTTTAATGGCGAGGAGATGAAAATCTGGTCAGATTTTTTTTTTCTAAAGATACCTCGTCCATCGAGATATGGTCAGCTTTGCTAATGACGAGATATCTCGTCATAAAGATATTGGTGTTTTTTTATGAGAATCAAGATCTGGTCAAATTTTTTTTCTAGTGACGAGAAATCTCGTCCATCATCCAATGACGAGAGACTTTGGTGGATGACATATCTCATTCGTTAAGATCTCGTCAGGTTTGCTAAAAACGAGATATCTCATCATCAAGATACAACCAATTTTTTATAGTGACTAGGTCAACATCTGGTTAGTCAGTCAATAAGCCCGTCGAGCAAATCACCAGAAGGGTTAATTGCGAAAGTTATGTATGTCCATTTACTAAAGTCAAATAGCCCGTTGTGTTGCTCCAATGTGATGTTAATCAAATACCTACCTACCTACATCTACTACAATGACCAATTCAACTGAAAAGTACCAGCAATAATTGAAGTGGTCTGCCAAATATCGGTCTATGAGCTAACCTTTGAAAAGGACTTGCTCTACACAAAAGTTCGCATTATTATGATACAAATTGGGTTTACCTTAAAATGTAGTTTATAGTGGTTCGACGTTTGTTGTTTAATCTAAATGGTGTCGACCAATCAACTGTCATATATCAATTCAGAATTCATTCTTTGTAATTATCATTAACTGAATCGTGTTAAAAAAACAAGCCAGTTTGACTTTCGGAATATTACAGTAAACACAGATACCCGACCGCCATCTTCATTTAACTTGACAGGAAAAGCATCTCATTTGTGCAAAGTAAAAAGGTCTGACATAATGGCTGAAACCAATCGAAGTTTGTCGAATTCATTACATAGATTGCTTCGGGAGAATCCAAGGACAAACAACGCCACGTAATTTTGAACCACGGTCAGATGACGATAGATTATTCGTGGAAATGCCTATTTTCTCCTATGCTTATTGCCATAAAAACACTATATGAGTCGTTATTTTTGAAAGTGGTAAGAGTTCACTTTGAAAAAACAAAACAAAAAAGAGTTTATTTTCTTTAACAATCCTAATAATTATTATTGCATGATAAAATTTAACAGGTTTATAGTGTTAAAAACATCATCCGAATTGAGTAACGTTTGCCACTATTTTTAAATTAATTTAAAAGCAAACCCTTAAATATCGCGATGTATGAAAAAATGGACTTTATACCACTTTCAAAAATAACGGCTCACATAACCTTTGAGTCGTGACTCGACTTTTTTCGTAGCATCAACAATTTGAACGAGTTTTGTAGAAACGTCAAATTTGCAGATTCTTGCCTTTGGTAACGATATAAGTATTGTAAATGGGGATAATTCAGTACTCGAAGAGAAATATAGTTCTGCCAAGTAATAGTATAGAAAACACCAAGATCCGATTAAATTTAGCATCGTGAAGACAAAGGATGTCCGTACCTGACATGACCTTCAGATCGTGGTGTGGGTGTCCGCAATATGTTGAAATTCTACGGTGCTGGGCGAGGTTTGGGCCAGTATGACTTTGAATTGCGTGGAGTGAAGATAACAGATGTGATTCGAAAGATTCAGAACTGCAATATACTCACGGGCCTTTAACCCCAATAAAATTATCCTTCAATATTAACATCAGACTGCACTTCAATCGTTCAAATTGTAGATTAATTGTTGAATATTCACAATCCAACACCATGCCCGAGAATTCACGTCAAAATTAAAGTTTGTGTCTTCGACGCAACCTACCAATAATTTTTTAAATTCTACTGATTAAGTTCAACAACTCTAAAAAGTCAATATAAAACAATTAATTACGCATTATCCATCATGATATTTCCAGTCAAATGGACAAAAATATTACCTTTATTCGTGTTGAATTAAAAAAAAATATACACTACCCAGCAATAATGGGCCGGAGAGCAAGATGTAATGGTATAAGGGAAATAATACATGCTTTAATAGAGGGATGATCCCCACGTGCTGCAATTACACTAGCAACCCCTCTGGGCATACTTTCAACAAGGTTTTGATACACAGCTATGGGTGTTTGTGTCCATTCCTGCTGCAAAAATGTCGCCAGCTCAGCTGTACATTTCGGACGTGGTTCCTTGGTCCGTAAACGTCGCTCTAACGCGTCCCACAAATGTTCTATGGGGTTTAGGTCGGGACTCTAAGCAGGCCAGGGAAGACGTTTTACATACATGTCTCGATACCATTGCTTGACAGAGGCTGCAACATGACATGAAGCGTTGTTGTCGTCCTGGAAGTAACAATCGTCCATTCCATAAAATTGCCAGAGCGTAGGAAGAACCTGATTGTTCAAAATGTGCATGTAGGCGTCGGCGTTCAATTGACCAGGAACAACATGCAAATGGCCCAGGTCATACCACAAAAAACACCTCAAACATGTAGTCGGATTTTATGCAAATCCGCTGGCATCCTGTCAATTATTGTAGGGTAGTGTATAGCTATTCGAATCAAATTCTTTTTCCCAACCATAAATTTGCTATGCTCCAACGAGAAAAATAAATACATTTCTATCCATATACACAATTTAAACACCAAATTTGAAAACCGAATTTCCTTTGGAAATCCTTTCATAACCAAGCGAATCTTTATTTATCCTTCAAGTAAAGTCCTAAAAGCGGACAGCCGTACTCGAAGTGTTACTCCCATATCAAACCGAGTCTAATCCTCGCAAGTTGCTCAAATCCTCTTCAAACACTTTGAAAGGGTTTCGAAGTGTCGCTACACCCCTACGCCCATTTTAAAATAATAAAAACTAAACACTCTCCCAAAAGAAGCAGACGGTTCGCGAGAACTCCAAACCCTTCGGCTCAGCCCAAACGACAACAGAAAGGATAGGGACTGCCGAACAGACGTCACCAAGAAAAGAAAAGAAACGCGACACCCCCTGAAATACGACAAAAAAAAACACACCTCGTCTAATGCATTTTAGAGATAAGAGAAATCACCGGCGATGTGCTCGATTTCAGGTGAAATCGAAAAATAAATAAATCCGAGTTCCTTCCACCTTTTGCGGGGGTATTTTTTTATTCCATTCCTGTAGAGTGCGAAACTGTTCGATTCTCCCCCGTCTAATGGAAACCACCTCTGCCGCTCGACCCCCACCTGAGATACCGAGGAAGAAGATACCTTGCATTATCTTCCCACCTGAAGGCCGAGAGGAGGTACTACAGAGTAGTCCCTATCGCGTTTTCTCTTATCCCGTTAAAGCGATACAGCCTCGTTTTATATTTATAGCTGCCCGCCGAGTTCGCTTTTATCGGTAAGTGTCCCTTGGTGACGGGAACTTGTTATTCTTTTCCTTTCAGTGGAGTCAAGCGAAGGTGTAAAAACCTGCTTCTTCCTTGGGATTAGCAGAGTTGCAGTTTACGACGGGCGATTTTATGGAAAGGAAATGGCGTCGGTGGAACATTGTCAGATTCTTAACTTGTAATCTGGCGTGTTCGAGGTATCGCTCTTTGCAAGTTCATCTGGTTTTACTACTTAATTGATCAAGATGAAGATATTTCCAAGTATGCGACAAATTTAAATGCATTTACAGTACCCCTATGGAAAATAGGTTGGCCGGTATTTTAATGAACGTCGTCACTATAAAGCAACACAACGGAATATTAGGGATCAAATCCAAAGAGTTCCGAGAAAAATACCACGTAATTTTGAGCCACGGTCAGATGACGAGGTCAGAGCTGAGCTGGGACCCCTCTCCAAACTCCCAGACAGATTTACCGAGCACCAGCCCCTTTTGTACACGATGGTCTATGGTTGGATTCGAATTCGCAACATTTCGGTTGCTAATCAGTTATTCTTCTTATCGGGCTTCAGCGGTCCCTATGGAAAATAGGATAAGGTTCGTTTCTACGCCACAGACGTGTAGACCTCGTCTCTGGAGTACGTACTTTGGTACACAAACAATAAGTATATGTTCTTGAATAGAAACAGTAAATACACTCAGTTCGTCATTTACTTGAGTGATCACATTATTATCTAGTGCTGTTATGTATCCCGTGCAACAACCATCAATCGAAGTTTACACCAAACGTGGAATTACTGTTTGTCTGCCAAGGGAATTGGGATAAGGTTCGTTTGTACGCCACAGACGTGTAGACTTCGTCTCTGGAGAGACAAGGTATCTTGGTACACAAACAATAAATATATGTTCTTGAATAGAAACAGTAAGTACACTCAGTTCATGATTTACTTGAGTGATCACATTATTACCTAGTGCTGTTATGTATCCAGTGTAACAACCATCAACCGAAGTTTACACCAAACGTGGAATTACTGTTTGTCTGCCAAGGGAATTGGGATAAGGTTCGTTTCAACACCACAGACGTGTAGGCTTCGTCTCTGGAGTACGTACTTTGGTACACAAACAATAAGTATATGTTCTTGAATAGAAACAGTAAGTACACTCAGTTCGTCATTTACTTGAGTGATCACATTATTACCTAGTGCTGTTATGTATCCAGTGTAACAACCATCAACCGAAGTTTACACCAAACGTGGAGTTACTGTTTGTCTGCCAAGGGAATTGAGATAAGGTTCGTTTCTAAGCCACAGACGTGTAGGCTTCGTCTCTGGAGTACGTATTGTTGTGTAACCCCTGTTGTGAGCAACTCCCACGCCGTTTCTGGTATAGCCCCCTCTGTCGTGCGCTTATATTTTCTACCCTTTTTAAGTTCATTGCACTCTTGCAAGTGAATTGTCAACAACCAAGCGCTGACAAGGTTGTAAGCGTCGTCTATCGACGACCATCTTTTGTGTTGATTGTTTAATAAATGTGTTGTCCTTTAAAATAAAAGGACTGGGTACATTGTGTTTCTTTAAAAATACATTCAATACCCACCAATTTGGTCCGTCTACCCTGCAGAAGAAGCTGCTACAAGGGATAAATTTACGACTCTAAACCGACGAATGGCCTATGTTAAAGGTCGTATCACCATACTGCAAACATTTGTGGACAGTTTTGAAGAAAGCATCGAAGATTCCACGAACATAAAAGTTCCATGCGAAGCAAAAATAGAAAATGTGGACAATATCAAAACCAAGATTGAAGATTTAATAATGGAATATAGCGTATATGTTCTTGAATAGAAACAGTAAATACACTCAGTTCATCATTTACTTGAGTGATCACGTTATTACCTAGTGCTATTATGTATCCAGTGTAACAACCATCAACCGAAGTTTACACCAAACGTGGAGTTACTGTTTGTCTGCCAAGGGAATTGCTACAGACACGAAGTCTACTCCAGTCTGCTGTTGTGGAACCGGAGCTTATCCTATTTTCCCATACGGGATGTTTGAAGATATGCATTCAAGTTTGTCACACAAGTGAATTTGACGACAACTTATAAATACATGTATTATGAACGCACGTCCTTTGGTTTTGATGGATTTTAGGCGGGAGTTCTCATCATCTTAAACAATTTTAATTGAGATTTAACGGTTTACAGACAAATGGTATTTACAATGAAAGTGAAAGGAATAAATTAGTTATCAGTTTCTGCAGACTACATCCTTGCCATCGTCATCTGACTCTGATCCTTCTCCTGCGAGGATGTTTTCTCCTCGAGCGCTGGCTGGATCATCATTGGTGGATTTCATTCAATGGCTGGCCTGATGACAGAGATTTCGTTGTTGCTAGGGTCTCGATTCAGTAGTTGATGTAACGGTGGCTTTTGTTGCATTTTATAATGCTCACATGACTGACGCAAGAGTCTTCCTGATTGCGTGTTTCGCAATTCACTTATTTTAGTTAAGAGTTTTACCTGTCGACAGGAGAATCTTTTCTGTGAACTAGATCTTTCCACAACAACATCCGCAAAAAAAGCTAATGAAATAAAGCCATCCCTATGAGAATCACCCCTACTCAAAATGAAAGAGTCTTGTTTCTATAGCGATCTTCAACTAGATTTGGTGTCGGGACCAGTTTTCGTGGAAGACAGACAGTATCTTTTTGACCAGTTACATAGTAGGTCTAACTACACACCATAGTAGATCGTCGATGTCAATAGTCATAGATATTTTGATGAAAGAGATGGAGTACGTGAGTTCGCAGTCGTTTATCTACCTAAGCTATCTTAGAAGGATTTATATACCAAACACGCACAAGAAAGGATGAAAACATAAAACAATTAGGAACGGTATTTCCTAACCTTTAATCCAGAATTATCGATTTCCATATCCCACAATGATTTCCACAACCTAATACATAAAATTCTAAAAGCTATAAAAAGGATAATATTTTATGGAAGCAACAGCTAGTGACGCACTCTGAATCTAATTTGTAATGCACTCGTGTTTCTAGTGCACTTGAAAATGTTGTGTCTTGATGTTACCATTTATTGAGCACGCAAAAATTACGATATTTGTGTATGCATTTTTTAAACATACACGTACGGTATATAGCTATTTAGCGTCGCACTGGAGCAATACAACGTCGATCGGGGATCAATCCCGAAGGGAAAGATCCCAGGACGACATCTCGTTAATTCAAACCACGGACAGATGAAGAGATCAACATCTGAGGTGGCACCCCACACTCCAAACTTCCACACTAGGTCAACATGAGGACGTTTGATGCCATGACAGATTTAACGTGCTCCTCTAGCTCCAAATAAACACGTTTCTTGGATGGATTCTTCCGAACTCGAAATACTCCAGCTGGTAATCGGCTACCTTTCCAACCTGGCCTCTGCATCCTGGTGTTGTCCTCGGATCTTTCCATGCAGCATTAATCCCGGACCGTTGCCAGTAGACCGCTGTGTTGCTCCACTGCGACGTTTATTACCAACCTTACCGACAGAATCCACTCCGAGCAGATGCTATAAGTGGGTCTTGAAGCAAAACGATGAAAGGAAATGATTGCTAATGAAAATATTAACTGTCCTAGGACCTCAGCACAAAAAGCGATCAGTTCGCACAAAGGAAATGGGGGAAATGTGTGTTCCCATCACATGTACTCGGTCCTTTTGAGGATCCATCACGCAATTCCGTCGTTAATCGACCGTTAAAAAAGACCTCGATTCCATCAGAAAACGCTCGCCCATTCCATAACCCTCCAATAAAACTTTCATCTGCCGCAAGTTGTATTAGAAAGGCCATAAAGATACTTTTTTAATCTTTCCCTTTCAACGGGACTGGCACTAAAGTTCTTCTTTCTTTCCCATTCAAAAAAAAAAGTACTTTCCTCCAGCAAGATCAGAGCGCTTCTGTCTTTCAAAAGAGAGGTCCCTGACAAGATCTCGGTAGAGAAGGGTTGAAGAAGTGAGCAAAAAAGAAGCTGTCAAGCGTCGAGTTTGATGGGCAGAACATTTTTAATGACCGAAACCTAGGTCGAAACTCTTTTTTTATAATGCCAATTCTTTTCGGGAGAGTGGGACAGCACAAAAATGTCGGCCTTTGTTGTTCGGCTCTCGTAAAAACAAAATTCCCGTGAAAAAAGCGCCTCCACAACATGCACTTGCACCGTCGTTGATGCTCTTTGTCATTATGTCGTGGAAAGGGGAATAAAAAATAAGCTAGTAGCTTGGCGAAAACTGGCGAACAATCTCCTATTTATGGTATGTTTATAAATAAATGCGTCTATTAATGAACTGGAAACGGGATCGTTGATGTACACCTTGGGAGAAAAGTGATTATGTGAAAGTCGGTGCGGCATAAACCAGGGTAATTGTCTGTTTATGCTCCTTCCATGCTCCAAGACCCTAACGATACAAGACAAAACTGGTGTCGTAAAAGCTCTGGATGTATGGAAAATGTCTGATGTGTTTTTAAAATCTGTCGCATTTAATCAGAGATGATGTTTTAAAGTTCCTTTCTTCACGAGCTAAAAAGCGGAGAGAATAATTTATAGTTTTTTGCATAGCCATTTTAGGAATGATCGTCGCGATGTTTGCTCGTGTCAGTGTTGGAAGTGATTTTTATCCAATTATGAGCGTCTTCTGACTCTTTCACGGCGATAGAAATCTGTGAAGTAATGCGATGGAAAAGATCCTGGATTCCGAACTTGACAACCGTTGATGCTCTTTGTCGTTGTGGCAGAAGAGAATGAAATATGAGATTAGGCGACACAACGCGAAAACGTAAGAAACCCAATTCTTTGAACTTGGAGTGGCATTTTTCGCGACTTCGTTAATGGGAAAATAAATCTCAGTTTCTCTTTCGTTTCCTATTTTGCTGTTTTCGCACGGATCTTCAAAATCGGATCTTTCCCTTCGGGATTGTTTCTGATAAGTCGCCAATAGCCATTTATTTTGATGCGCTGTGACGCAAATTAAACAACCAACTTATTCAAAAATAAATAAGTTCGTTCTATGAAATTATCTTTCAAATATGATGAAGCTGAAGTTTTTTGCTGTCTGCTGCGTTTAAAAGGTAGGAAGGTAGGCATTTAATTAACGTCACTCTGGAGCAACACAACGGGATATTGGTGACGGTCCGGGATAAAAACCCGAAGGAAAAGATCTGAGTACAACACCATGTAATTTTAAACCACGGTCGGATTAAGATGAAACACCTGAGTGGCACCCCAATATCAAAATCTCCACTCTACGCCAATGTGAGGACACGACAGATTTAACGTGCACCAGCCCTTTGTATACGACGGTCTTTGGTTGGATAGACCGGGCTAACTTGGCCCGCTGCGTTAAAGAGAACTTTATAAAAGTCCATCATTCCTAATTAATTTGCCACCCAACCGGTATAGTGGTTAAGGTGTCTAGATAGGAAGGTTCCTGGTTGGAATCCGGGCCCGGGCATGGATGTTTGTAAGCGTATGGTGCACTTAAATCTGTCGTGGACGAAAGTCCTCACGTGTTGGTGTGGAATTTTTTAGAGTGGGGTGCCAGAGTCTGGTGTTGCTTCGTCATCTGACCGTGGTATATATGACTATTATTCAGGTGTTGTTTTATTTAAAATTACAAAATATAGGGTTAATAATTGATCTAAGTATATTCAATGTATGGAGCAAAGTTGACAAATTACTTTAGCATATTTCTGCATCAAAATAGTAACTTAAAAAACGTTAAATACACCAAATCAGTATTTTATCACTCACAGCCTCTGATAATCACCCAAAACTAGTGAATTTTTGATGCAATAATTTTGGGTACAGCTACACTTTACGTTTATGAGTGGTGACAACGGACTTGGCGATTTTTTTGGCGCACTTCTTAAAGTCATCAAAGAATTATTTAAAAAAAACTTTTTATTTCAAAAAACTTTTTCTTTTCACAACGGAAAATGAAAGCTTGAAAACATATTTGAAAACGTTTTGAAAAGTATATATTTTTTTAATTTCACAAAAAGAAAATATATTTCAAAACACAATTGAGTTCCATCAGAACTAAAATTCGAATGTTGGGTAAGTATATATATATATATATATATATATATACCCTGAAACGTATCAATTAAACTAAATACAGTGGGCATGTTGAAAAAGAAAAAGATTTATAAAAGAAAAAAAAGCAAGAAATAATACAACCTGAATAACGTCAGAACTCTTGCGTGAAAAAATAATCAAAACGAAAATGGCAAAAAAAAAAAAAACCTCTGAATCCTTTCGTGAAAACTAATATAGTAAAATAAAAATTCCACAACTGTCGAAGTACAAATAAATGGACCAATGGTATGACAGAAAAAAATTAAAAAGGACCAATGCAATCAAAGAATATTTAAAATCAAAATAAGCAATGGGAGCAAAGAAATAATTTTAAACGAACCAATGAAATCAAACGACTTGAACGGATTTTGGAAGAACTTTCTAGAATATTCAAAATGAAAATTTAAAGTTTCCGTTTGCCGAGGTTGCCATGAAAACCACAACAACCATAACGACAGATGGATTGCCTTAATTTATCGTAACTCGCTACTAGAAGTGCGCCAAAAAAATCGCCAAGCCGTTGCCATCACTCATAAACGTAGAGTGTAGCTTTACCTAATTTTGTACACCCTGATTGCGAAAATGACACACTGTGCGGCATCCCGGAAGCAATTTTATCCTGAATTTCATTCCCTGAAACAGGAAGAACATCGGGAGATATTAAGCATTCCCCACACCGTCAGCAGTTGACAGGAAAGAACAGCGATCATCCGCTATTTGCTGGCGCCTATTAGGCTTATTTCTCCAACAGATCAGCTCAGCAGTGCCCACACTTGTCGGGACTCGGAAACACTGGCAGCTGTTCAAACAGAACCCAAGCCACCGGAATGGATTAGTCGGAGAGAGGAAATCGTCTTAAGCTCGGGAAGTCCCACAAACAACCCACAAACAGGACTCACGCCCTCTTGCCCAGCGAAAAGGTAAGTCGATTTTCCAGAGCAGTCCCCTCCATTTATCGCGGGGAATGAATCAAAAAGGAGAGTCGAATTGTTTCCGTTGCTGGGGTCGTCGGAAATTGCATCAGAACAGAAAGAAAGTTTTCTTTGTGTACGTCTCACAAGAGGAACACAACGGGCTATTGACGACGGTCCGGGATCAATCCCCTAAGAGAAGTATCCGAGGACAAGACCGCCGACCAACCGGTATAGCGGTTAAGGTGTTAGCCTCTAGATCGGAAGGTTCCTGGTTCGAATCAGGGTACGGGCATGGATGTTTGTAAGCGTATGGTGTAGAGGCGGCTGGTGCACCTTAAATCTGTCGTGGCCGAAAGTCCTCACGTTGGGTTGGCGTGGAAGTTTGGAGAGTGGGGTGCCAGCTCAGGTGTTGCTTCGTCATCTGACCGTGGTTCAAAATTACGAGGTGTTGTCCTCGGATCTTTCCCTCAAGGGACTGATCCCGGACAGTCGTCAATAGCCCGTTGTGTTGCTCTAGTACGACGTTAACTAAAATTACCAATTACCAATTACCCTAATTGATTTGATGACAATACTCCGCAATCTTGAACCACGGTAAGATCAAGTTGGAATGGTGTGGAGTCCTGGAGAGTGGAGTGCCAGCTCAAGTAGGTATTTAATTAACGTCGGCACTGGAGCAACACAACGGGCTATTGACGACTGTCCTGGATCAATCCCTTAAGTTAAAGATCCGAGGTATTTTTTGGTATTTTTAGTTAACGTCGTACTAGAGCAACACAACGGGCTATTGACGACGGTCCGGGATCAGTCCCTTCAGGGAAAGATCCGAGGACAAGACCTCGTAATTTTGAACCACGGTCAGATGACGAAGCAACACCTGAGCGGGCACCCCACTCTCCAAACTTCCACGCCAACCCAACGTGAGGACTAAAGATCCGAGGACAACACCTCGTTATTTTGAACCACGGTCAGATGACGAGACAACACCAGATGGCACCCCACTCTCCAAACTTCCATACCAACCCAACGTGAGGACTTTCGTCCACGACAGATTTAAGGTGCACCAGCCGCTTCTACACCATACGATTACAAACATCCAAGCCCGGACCCGGATTCGAAACAGGAACCTTCCGCTCTAGACGCTATATATATAACACCTTAACCACAATACCGGTTGGTAGGCGACAACTTTAAAAAATGTCGTGAAAAGTAGCTTTGGGGAACATAATAGTGGAATAATAGCAGATAAATATCGCTTGGGAATATACGGAGCACGACCCCCGATACTAAAGAAAAAAAGATCACCAGAGTACCCCGGGAGGGTGAAGTTTGTGACCACCTAAAGGAGATGTGCTCTTGAGGGCATTTTTGTCTCCGACAAAAAAACTGTAAAATTCTGTCGTACTCGAACAACACAACGAACTATTGACGACGGTCCGTGATCAATCCCCTAAGCGAAAGATACGAGGATAACACCTCGTAATTTTGAAACACGGTCAGATGACGAGACAACACCTGAGCTGGCACCCCACTCTCCAAACTTCCACGCCAACCCAACGTGAGGACTTTCGACCACGACAAATTTTAGTTGCACCAGCCGCCTCTACAGCATACACTTACAAACATCCATACCCGCACCCGGATTCGAACCAGGAACCTTCCGCTCTAGAAGTTAACACCTTAACCACTATACCGGTTGGACGACCGTGTAGGGCTGGTGCATATTAAATCGATCGTGGCCTCAACAGTCGTCACGTTGGTGTTGTGTGGAAATTTGAAGATCGGGATGACAGCTCTGGCGTGACCTCGTCAATTGAGCGTGGTTCAAAATCATGTTGTGTTGTCATCGGATCTTTCTCTTCGGGGGTTGGTCCCGGACCATCGTCGCCGACCAACCGGTATAGTGGTTAAGGTGTTAGCCTCTAGATCGGAAGGTTCCTGGTTCGAATCCGGGTCCAGGCTTGGATGTTTGTAATCGTATGGTGTAGAAGCGGCTGGTGCACCTTAAATCTGTCGTGGCCGAAAGTCCTCATGTTGGGTTGGTGTGGAAGTTTGGAGAGTGGGGTGCCAGCTCAGGTGTTGCTTCGTCATCTGACCGTGGTTCAAAATTACGAGGCGTTGTCCTCGAATCTTTCCCTTAAGGGACTGATTCCGGACCATCGTCAATAGCCCGTCGCGTTGCTCTAGTACGACGTTAATTAGGTACCTACCTCTGGTTGTTTTCTAAAGTCAAATAGTGCACGTACGCCTTCTTTAAATCCGGAAACACTGGTGTAAAGCAAGGTAATGGTAATTTTAGTTACCGTCGTACTAGAGCAACACGAGGACAACACCTCGTAATTTTGAACCACGGTCAGATGACGAAGCAACACCTGAGCTGGCACCCCACTCTCCAAACTTCCACACCAACCCAACGTGAGGACTTTCGGCCACGACAGATTTAAGGTGCACCAGCCGCCTCTACACCATACGCTTACAAACATCCATGCCCGGACCCGGATTCGTACCAGGAACCTTCCGATCTAGAGGGTGTGAGGCAAGGTAATGGTAATGATAATTTTAATTTTAGTTAACGTCGTACTCGAGCAACACAACGGGCTATTGATGACGGTCCGGGATCTGTCCCTTAAGGGAAAGGAGGAGGATGGTAATCCACCGAGGACAACACCTCGTAATTTTGAACCAGGTGTGAGGCAAGGATCCCACATACATTAATTCTCAATAAAAAAATATATTCCATCAAAAAAGCGGTAAAATTAATCAGAGTCTACCAGACCCCCTGCAGCGCGTGGTTTATGTATGATGTGGTAGGGTGACTTCGTAAGTTTTTGATTGCAGGTTTTATTTCTTGCACCACCACAGGAACAGAAGTTTTTGTGCCCACGAAGTCAACGAAAAGCTGATGAATAAGCGAGGAAGAACTTTTTTTATTAGGGCATAACGACAATAGCTCCGATTGTTGTTGTCCCAGTGGGTACTAAGAAATCTATGGTTTCCTGTTAAGATTATGATCTTTCGTAATTACGGTCTTATTTAAATTTTACGAGTGGGATGAATTTATAAAGGATTAGTTTCTCTAAGCTATAATAACAGAGAAAATAGATCTTGGAACGGGATTTAATAATAATTTTATGTGTATATCTTTTTTATTTTACCACACAATTCCATGATCTCTAATCTTCCAATAAGCCTTTCCCTTATGGTCTCAGTAGATTTTTTAGTTTTTTTTAATCTATTTTTTTCGTAATGCAGCCAGGTCTTACGATCCTTAATATTCATTAGGGTCGTAGTTTTAATTTAAATTTAAAAAATAGGTTTGGAGACAGTTTTGCTTAAAATTTACCCTCTGGTCACCAAGGCTGAAAAACAGAACCAAAGAGTTGCCTGTCACACCCCCTGCTTTTTTCAACCAACAATTTCTCTCCAAGACCCAGTGTAGCCCAGTTAGAAGAGGCTCTGATTTGCGATCGGAGGATTTTGAGTTCGAGATTTGTTCCAGACAAAGACCTTTGTGTACGTGGAGGCTGAAGCACCCTAAATAAGCCGCGGTCACAAAATTTCTCGTGGACGTAGTGTGGAAGTTTCGAGAGTGGCAAGCTAGCCCATATTTTGACCTCGCCATCTGACAGGCTTAAAATGACAGTGTCCTCGGATCTTTTCCTTAGCGATTAATCCTGGACAGTCGTCAATAGCATGTTATCGTGCTCCAGTCCAACGCTAATTCAATTGCCTAGCTATCTAAAACACGCTATATCTAAGCTGGCACTGCAGCGTATGAGCAACTAGAGGGTTGCGACTTTGAAACGCGTTCCAATCAAAAATCGCCGTGTATGTAGTGGCTGGTGTAAGTTAAATATGTCGTGGTCACAAATATCCTCACGTCAGCGTAGTGTGGAAGTTTGGAGAGAGGGATGCTAGCTCACATATTTTGACCTCGTCATCTGACTGTGGTTCCCAATTCAGAGGTGCTGTCTTCGACTCATTTCCTGTTCGAATCCGGGTTCGGGCATGGATGTTTGTAAGCGCATACCAGCTCAGGCGTTGCTTCGTCATCTGAACATGGTTCAAAATTACGATGTAAGTGTTAGGGGCAATGATGGCCCTCCCACTGGGTGCTCCTTCACAAGTGGCCATCACTTCCGGCCTTGTAGTGGCCAATGACTTCGGTCAAAAATGTGCCCGCCATTAGAAAGAAAAAAACTTTAATTGCATTTATCTCAGAATGGTAATTTCCAAGCTTCCGCGCACTATAACTCTGCAACTAATGAACATAGACTCTTGAAATTTTGAATGAAAATACATAATCAAAAGGGCTTCAAAAAATTAAAGCAAAATTTTACTCAAAAGATAAAATTTTTTTATATAGTATGAGCGAAAATTTGGGAAAAAATTTAATAATGTAAGTAAAATGTTAATAGATTATGTTATATTTATGTGTTACTTAACTACTAATTTTTTGCTCTAATTTAAACTAAAAGCATTTTGTTACTAATATCATCCATTAGTAGTATAGAAAATGCACAAGAGAACTCAGAATGCTGCGCGCAAGTTATGCTTGTAAAAAGTATGTTAAAAAATGACATTATGTTAATTCTAGTAAAATATTTTATTTTTCAAAAATGAAACTAATATTTCTGCATTGCGTAGAAAAAGTATAAATAAACCTTGCAAAAATTTTCGTTATGATACACATAAAACTTTTGGTGATACAGTTTACCGAAATTAGTCTATTTTACCTGATCATTTGTATGTTTAATGGTGTCTCCAAAACAACGGCGACAGCAACAGAAACAGGCGACAAAATGTCGCCTGTCTGTTGCTGTTAAAAAAACCTTCACACCGCTAGCGACAGCGCATAATCTTTGCGCATGTGCATAATCTTCTTTTACGAAAGCAAAACATTTATTATCGCTTCTGATTCTGCAAGATGGCTGACAGATCGCGTCCGCGTTTAATAAAATTCCTTTCACAGCGAAGACGATTGCTTTTAAAGCTTCTGGCTGATGATGAAAAAAAGCAGTGGGTGAAAAACATGAACCGAAATCGGATTGGGAAAGATGCTCTGGAATGTAATTGGCTGTCGGCATGGCGACAGAGACAATACTTGAACTTCCATCAAGACTTGAAAGCGCAGCGACAGCAACAAACCGGGAGAAATAAAATTTGTTTGTAATACGCATGCGCAACAACGAAAATACATGTTTTTTGTCTTTGTCGCAGTTGATGTTAAGCCACCATAAAGGTACTGTGACCCTCCAAAAGAATCTCATATTACGTTTTACTTTGGTTGAAAAAAAATACGATTTTTTAAAAAAAAGTCGTTAAAATTTTGAGACGATATTTCTTAAAAGAGATTCCTTGACGCCAAGGTTGAAAAATACCAGCAAAAACACGCCTGTTAAACACCTCCTGCACTTATCAACCAAAAATTTCCCCAACACCCGCTCTCTCTGTCTTGCTAGAAGATTGTCGGCATTTATCCACTCGCCAAGTTCACCTATTTTCCGATGTCCCGACCAATATAAAAGGGGGCAGCAGCCAGCGATTAAATTCCACTGCCTGATTGACTCTACCCATTCGTGGCCGCCGATTCGCGTCCACCTCAGTGTTCTGGGGGGGCACTTAGGGCGCAAAAGATTTCCCAATAACGCTCCAATTTTCCTCACAATTCACCGGCCCGCTGGGGAGACATTGAGGAAGAACGCTCCCGAATCGAAGATAAGAACAGACTGCCTGCCCCCTCCCCCCTGACGTCTGTCAGTCCTCGCCACTTTGATCCTGGAATCGGTGGAGGTTTGGAGGAACATTCTTCTTCCACCTTCCACCCTAGGAATGAAAGCTCGGAGTTCCTCTTCTGAGACTGGAAAATAAAACATTTTTTTCCTGAAATATTTGTTTTTGTTTGCCTTCCTGCTCAATTTCTTGTTGGCGAGATTGAAGATTTTGTGCGTTTTCAGATGTTTTTGATATCTAGGGAGGTGCTGAATGCTAAGAGGTGGCCAGATGCGTGTATGTGGAGACGTTTTTGTTACGGAGATATGAAATGTGTATTGGGGAGTCCCCGTTGACATTAAAAGTGCGATGAAGAAAAAATTGTTGAATGGATTTATTATTCAAGTCCTGCATCTTTCTGGCGACGATGTATAAAATATCATAAATATTTAGCGGATGAGTATGTATCGATTGAAGCTATTTTGCATTTCGTTAATGTTAAGTAAGACCCTAGTTTTTTCCTAGTTAGGATCATAGATGTAGCTAAGTTGGAAGAGTAGTGAAATAGCAACCGGAGGGTTGCGAGTTCGATACTCGATCCAACCAAAGACCATCGTGCACACGAGGCTCGTGTACTTTAAATCGGTCTGGTATAGGATAATCGAAGAAGTTAATTGATCATAGATATAGAGTATTCGAAATTTGAATACGACAAAAGAAAGGTTTTGTACTAAAAGCAGTATTCAATTAAAAAATATATATACACTTAGTAAAAGAGAGATGTTAGAAAAAGAAAAGCATCATTGGAAAAACACATATACACTACCCTACAATAATGGAACGGACAGCAACATGTGATGGAAGGGAAATAATACATGCTTTAATAGGGAGATGGGTCCCCCACGTGCTGCAATGACACTAGCAACCCTTCTGGGCATACTTTCAACAAGGTTTGGATACACAGCCATGGGTATTTGTGTCCATTCCTGCTGCAAGAATATCGCCAGCTCAGCTGTAGATTTCGGACGGGGTTCCCTTGTTCGTAAAGCTTCGGTTTCCTAAGAAAGCGTAGCCGTGATCTAGCGACCGTGATGTATCGGTGGGTGACGTCACTAAAACGTTGTTTATACTAACACATGGTGTTGGTTTCCTAGAGACCGTTGTTTGTGAGCGTAACGAAAATGATCGGAGCCGCCATTTCCATGACTGTTGTCATAGCGGTCTCAAACAGTTGGGGAACGTTTTTTCTCTTGTAGCGGCCAGATTTCATTTCCTGTTCCAAACGATTCGAACGAAGAGGAGCGAAATAAATAAACATTTTTGACTACCATTGATTTATTCGTTTTTGTAAAATCGGGATCCTTAAACACAGAATGAAAATTTCAACGGATTTGAAATCTGCGGAAAATTTGACAACAGATTGATACCTTAAGTGTGATTTTCTTTAAATAAATAATTAATTATTTAATAAATAATTAAATAATCAAATGGTAAATAATTGAATAATAAAACTGTTTTTGATATCGATCTGGCGTAGAAATTTATGCTGATTTGAAATCTGTTGAAGTTTTCACTCTACCTTCAACGATCCCGAAGTTAGAAACTTTAAACTAGAGAATAAAAAACCACTTTGTTTTGTTTCTCGAATAAAATAAACCACGACAGCCGTCTGTGTTGCCCATTCTTCAACGTATTCTGTCCGTCTAAGTTGACACCTCTGGATTTTTGTTTAGACGGCCTTCTAGTTATGCACGCGGCATCATGACGTATCACGGCTGTTACATAACGGCTCCACTTTCGTAGGAAACCAAAGCTTAAGCGTCGCTCTAACGCGTCCCACAAATGTTCTATAGGGTTTAGGTGGGGACTCTGAGCAGGCCAGGGAAGACGTTTTACATCCCTATCTTGATATCACTGCTCGACAGAAGCTGAAAGATGACATGAAGCGTTGTATGGAAGTAAAATTCGTCCTTTCCATAAAATTGTCAGAGCGTAGGAAGAACCTGATTGTCCAAAATGTTCATGTAGGAGTCGGCGTTGAATTGACCAGGAACAACATGCAAATGTCCCAGGCCACACTACGAAAAACACCCCCAAAGAAGTAGTCGGATTTTTTGCAAATCTGCTGGCGCCGATCCATTATTGTAGGGTAGAGTAGGTTAAGGCCTAAAACAAGGTAAA
The DNA here is from genome assembly GCA_947359465.1 of Metellina segmentata. NCBI lineage: Eukaryota > Metazoa > Arthropoda > Arachnida > Araneae > Tetragnathidae > Metellina > Metellina segmentata. Next base: position 95,575,588 of record OX375882.1, read on the forward strand.
TTCGTAAATTTTTTTTCTATCTTGTCTGTATTCTTGTTTGTATCGTGGAAGAGTAACGAATTAGCAACCGGAGGGTTGCGAGTTAAAATCCAATCGAAGACCGTCGTGTAAAAGGGGGCAGATACACGTTATTTCTGTTGTGACTTCAAAAGTCCTCACGTTGGCGTGACATGGAAGTTTGGAGAGTGGAGTGCAAGCAAGCTCAGGTATGACCTCGTCGTCCCACCGTGGTTCAAAATATTACGTTTTGTTGTCCTCCTTTTAACTCGGACCGTCGCCTATACACCGTTGTGTTGCTCCAGTGCGAGGTTAATTATAAAACATACCCCGTTTCAAAGGAAAATATTGCCGAGTACATCAGGACAGTGAAACAAGTACACATCTAAAGGAGCTGTGCCCATGAGGTCTATTCTTTCTTCTCATCTGTATATTATCAACAATGGAAGTGTGCGCTTTTTCTTTCAAAATATTTTCCATTCCATGGATAATATTATCGGAAGATGCCACGTGGCTAAAAGTACACAATATCTGTCGACGCAAACTAAATCTCCCATTAACTCAATGGCCTAAAAAATGGTCCCCCTAATACGACTACCCAGAATAAACCGAACTCGGCAACCGAAATTCGACGCAGACAACGAACTTCTTTCTTCCCGAAGCACAAAAGACAAAAGAGAACAGAAAAGAATAAAAAGAAAGAGAGAAAAAGAACTATCCCCAAACACGCATCTACCTGTGGGGTAAGGCATTTAAATGGGCCCTCGACGAATCCTTCCTCCAAGGATCGTTCATCACGAAGATTAATCATCTGGAAATCTACAGCGAGGCATGGCCACGGAGACGGGGAGAAAAAACCTCCCAACAAGATACCGCTTTGTTTCTTCAGATGAGGAGATCCAATCGGAATCGTGCAATTTAGCGGTGGAAAGTGCATAATGAATAGCTGCTTTTGTTTAAATTGGATCAGGTTATGCAGGAAGGGGTCCTCTGTGGGGTGTTTCAACGCGATTTCAATACCCAATTGCCCTTTAGTGTATGGAAAAGTTTAGAGTTCATGTTGGATGGTGCTGTGGTGTTCTTCGGAGGATATTGGTATGTGGGAAGAAGAATGCAACGATGAAATGAAACGAATGGATTTTGGGGATTAGAAGGAGATTGGGTGAAGCGAAATGGGATGAATGCTTGATAGGGGCTGATTTTGTATGAAAGGGCAGGTATGGACAGGCAGGGGTGAAGAATATGTCCGAACGAGATTCGGGGGAAATTCAGGCAGCTGTGGGGAAATTTTTGCCAAGTTTACAAAAAAAAAACCTCTACGAATTCAATTGTCATCAGTGGCGAACAAATATTTTATTGGCGACTATATTTACGCCCCCCCCCTTTTTTTTTGTAGTGGGACAAATTTTCAAATGGTTTTATCTTCATATTTTAAAATTAGTTTAATTAAATATTATTATATTTAAATTGTTAGTAATAGTCTTAATCATCAACATTGTAGTCATAGTTGCTTCAACCAAAATGAAAATAAGGGGACGTTTTCGGGAAAATTTCGGACAAAACAAATTGTGTTCAGGGGAAATATTGGCCCCTGAAACATATTCCGCGCCCCTGTGGACAGGTAGGTAGTTTGATTCACGTCGCACTGGGAAAACACAACGAGCTATTAATGACGGTTCGGGATCAATCCCTTGAAGGAAAAGAGCCTAGGAAAACACCTCGTAATTTTCAACCGTGGTCAGATGACGAGGTAATACCTGAGCTGGCACCCCACTCTTCAAACTTCCCCACCAACCCAACGTGAGGACTTTCGTACACGACAGATTTCAGGTGCACCAGCCGACTCTACACTATACGCTTACAGATATCCATGCACTAACCCGGATTCGAACCAGGAACCTTCCGATCTCGAGGCTAACACCTTAACCACCAGACCGGTGGGTCGGCATTTATTGGTTGGAAGCATCCATAAATTCTTTTAACATTTGAATAGATTGTATTGGTCCTTTTTCAGAGTAGAATTATTTGAAAAGATTCTATAGGCCCTTTCCACCAGACCGGTTGGCCTAGAATTATATTCAGTGTTCTGCAACACAACTCCAAGCAATTGCAATTGTTCTGCAAGCATTTTGTCCGCATTTTGAAAACTGCAGTCGAATCAAAAACAGACGTGAAACACAATTATCGGCAAAAGATGTATTACCCATATTTAGAATAAAACACACATTCAAATTAACTAACTTACTTTATTTAAAACCAAGGCATACTTTCAGAATTTGCAATTCTGCCGATAACTTTTGAAGTAAAATATATTGTCATTGACATAGAAGATGTGTTATTTATGAAGTGTTTGTGGTAATTTGGGCGGTGTAGGGAGGTTGTTCCGTACTAACTGCGCTCCAACTAGAGAGGACAAAAAGGTGTGGCAAGGAGAGCGCATTGCACTGCAGAACATCGTAACTTGTGATTTAAAAAAAATTGGCCAAAATTTTGATAAAATTAAGAAAAAATTGTTCTGCAAAGACTTTGTTCTGCGACGTACGTCGCTATATTAAGCACCTTCTGCTCCCGGGCCAGCTTGTCGGCCCGATTTGCATAAGAAAACAACCCTTCAGTCGCAACTCAATTTTCCCCGAAGCATCCAAACTTTGAAGCGTTTTTGTAAAAGTCAGTATTGCATATAGGTGCCGTTGGCCTGGTGGTAACGATGACAGTTGATTAATCAGCACCAATTATATAAAAGGCCTAAACGGTGATAAACTCTATCTTAGGGTAACCCTGAGATATGTATCATGTGCAAATCCTTACTTTAATGTTAATCTAGCGATAAAATTTAGGTTGGTTGATTTGGGTAATTATTGGCAATTATTTTAGTTAACGTCGTACTAGAGCCACACAACGGGCTATTGACGACGGTCCGGGATCAATCCTTTAATGAAAAGATCCGAGGACAGCACCTCGTAATTTTGAACCACGGTCAGATGACGAAGCAACACCTGAGCTGGCACCCCACTCTCCAAATTTAAGGTGCGCCAGCCGCCTCTACACTATGCGATTACAAAGATCCATGCGACCGGATTCGAACCAGGGACCTTCCGATCTAGAGGCTAACACCTTAACCACTATGGTTGGTTTGGGTTTTATGGCACATGTTTCAATAGTGCACAAGCTGCGCTATACACAAGATGAAATTTTTAACCCCGTAAAATCAATAAAATATTTAAAAATCTATCTAGTCAAATAAAAGTAAATTAGAAATAAGTACGTTGGGAATTTAAAAGTATTTCGGTTTCTAAAAATCTATATCGATGTTTTGGGTATTGCAATTTCTGCAGCTTTTCGAATGTGCGATGAAATTTAGGATAAAAGATAGCATACATTTTATAAGACCCAGACCCTTCATCATAAAATCATGCTCCATACACACACAAATTGAATCCACCCATCTATATAAAAGAATCGCGTAAACTTTATTGAATATGTCGATTGTAAAAACAAAAGCCGTTTGGATTTTGCATTGGCTTAAAACCAGCCAATGCGACGAGTCCCTTTATGCATATCAAAGGAACTGGCCGTCTTTGTGGCTTGTTACAGAATTGGAGCTGCAATTTTTTCAATAAGCGCTCGTCAGCGGGCAATTGATAAATTGCAGGCACAACTACAAATGGGCTTTTAATTGAGCATTCCCACTTACTTTTCACGCCGTAGAAAAATTTCACGGGCTGAATGCATGAGAAATGATTTCCCCGTGGCCTTCCATTGTATTCGTTGATGATGCACCGCCATTTTTTTTAATGTTGATCAAAATTAATAAGCGAAGCGAAAGTTACAAATATGCGAACAATTATTGCTTGAGGGAAAAAAACAGAAATAAGTATTAGATGATCTTTCTAGATACGAAATCGATGGATTTACCAGCGTGGTTTTAAAAATAACCCCATGCGATAAATCACCCCCCCCCATTTTGCACCACCTTTAAACAATGAACTTGATACCTGCGTGATGTGAACTTCAGACTGGACTGAGTTTGGTAGCGCTAAAGACCATATTTGGTAAACCCACGTGAAGCGGTAGCTCGGTTGGAAGAGTTACAACTTTAATAACCGGAGGGTTGAGAGTTCGAATCCAACCAAAGACGGTCGTGTACAAGAGCGGGCTGAAGCAAGTTAAATCTGTCACAGCTCAGGTGTGACCTCGTCATCTGACTATCGATCAAAATGACGTGGTGTCCTCCAATTGGGTGAGATACCGGACTATCACATATACCCCGTCGTCCAGCTCCAGTGCGACGCTATGTAGAATATGTAACTGCTATGGTAATGGTAATGATAATGGTAATTTTAGTTAACGTCGTACTAGAGCAACTCAACGGGCTATTGACAACGGTCCGTGATCAGTCCCTTAAGGGAAAGATCCGAGGACAACACCTCATAATTTTGAACCACGGTCAGATGACGAAGCAACACCTGAGCTGGCACCCCACTCTTAAAACTTCCACACCAACCCAACGTGAGGACTTTCGGCCACGACGGATTTAAGGTGCACCAGCCGCCTCTACACCATACGCTAACAAACATCCATGCCCGGACCCGGATTCGAACGAGGAACCTTCCGTTCTAGAGGCAAATACCTTAACCACTATACTGGTTGGCCGGTCCCCAATTTTTAAATATAAAACCTAATAATTATAGTTTATTTCCAATAAAAGCGCGAATGGACATACATCCTTAACCAGAGAGAACGGGAAACCAAATTTACTTTAACTGATGGATTGCTGTTGAAATGCAGCTGAAACCATACCTCAAGTTTGGCACACCAACGAAGTCTATATTTTTGTTCAGGTTAACCCTCGAAGTGGTGATTAACGAGATTTCTCGTCTATCAAGATCTGACCAAATTTTACTAATGCCAATAATTTACAAATTTTACTTTGCCAACTTTTGAACATAACGAGATCAAGATCCCTTATCATTTTATGACGAGATTCCTCATCCATATATCTGCTACTGGTTTTGGCAATCGCGAGACACCTCGTCAATGAAGGTAGGTACTTGAACCAACGTCTCATTGGTGCAACACAATAGACTATCGGTGCCGGTCCAGGATCAATTCCAAATGGAAAGATCCTAGGACAACACACTATAATTTTAAACCATAATCAGATGATGAGGCACAAGAGCTACCTCGCCATGATAACCACCTGAAGAGATAAGTCAGGTTGTTTGGGTTTGTTGTCGCAAGATCCCAAAAACTGACACGATTTCACCAAGATGTGTGAATTAATTATTTCTTTACTATTTATCAACCGCAAAAGCTTCAGAGTTAGAAATTTGTTAATCCAAAAGAAGGAAGAAACTTTTTAGTGCAAGCTGATGACAAGGAGTGTCTCTTAAAAAAAAAGGTTGTTATTCGAATAGACAGGTGCTGCATAATCCGTTGAGCAAAGATCTGTTTTTTCCCCTAGTCATTATACCGCCTCCAATGTTTAAGGGAATCTCATTAAAATGGATTAAAAAAGAGAAAGCTGCGCTCTCTTCAATGAAGGGCATTTAGTAAGAATACCGCACCAGATACGTTACAAAAACTCTCACTACTCTCTTAATTATAATCTCGAGTGAGATTAATTTTAGCATGAATTAATCCAAATTATTTTATCTATTCAGTTTAGCAATCTCAGTGAGCGAGTGTAGGATAGGGAGATTAAATAGTACTTCTAAGAGATACTTAAATCATTATTTTGAGGCTTAAAAATTAATTTATTGTTTCATATGAATAGGGGGGTAATTGGTAATTTTTTTATTAATGTCGTACTAGAGCAACACAATGGGTTACTGACGACGGTCAGGGATCAATCCCATAAGGGAAAGAACCGAGGGCAATACCACGTAATATTGAACCACGGTCAGATGACGAGGCAATACCTGAGATGTCACCCCGCTCTCAAAATTTCCACACCAACCCAACGTAAGGACTTTCGGCCACGAGAGATTTAAGGTGCACCAGCCGCCTCTACACCATACGCTTACAAACATCCATGCACTGACGTGGATTCGAACCAGGTGCATTCCGATCTAGAGTCTTAACACCTTAACTAACAGACAAGTTGATTGGCGTATGGATTTGGGAAAAACCTTTTTATGATAGCAGGTGTAATTGTTTATATTCTTTTCAGGCATATACACTTAAAAGCAGAATTTCCAAAGAAATTCTCTTCATGACACTTGTTAAGATAGGCAGGCAGTTTAATTAGCATCGCATTGGAGCAACACGACGGGCTATTGGCAACGGTCCGGGATCAATCCCCGAGGGAAGAATTGAGGACAATACCACGAAGTTTTGAGCCACGGGGAGGTGATAAGGTAAAACCCGAGTTGGTACCCCACTTTCCAAACTCCCACATCACGCTAACGTGAAAATATTTGAGGCCACGACAGATATAGCAAGCACCAGTCTCCATGTACAGTTTTTGGTTGGATTTGAACTCGAAAATCCGCTACTCAACATATTGGATTACCGCGGTCTTCTTTTCGTTGGGCAATTATACATTAAAAAATTATACGAACATGAAAAAGACATTTCTTAATTAAAATTTCGATAAATGCAAATGTAAACATACAGCAGCTCGTGCTTATTCAAAAAGTCACTATAGGTTGGTTTGTTTTGTTTTGTTGTGTTTATTTGGCCAAGCTGCACCAAACAAGGTCAAGGAAATGGCCACATGCAAGAAACGATCTTTTCTACAATTATAAAAGGAAGTGTCTGTGTGTGTGTACTGTACAGAGTACTGACAATTCTATGGCTCTTACAATAATGAAATTTGGCACACAGGTAATCTGAATTTTTTACAATTTTTCTATACATCGCGTGCCCGAATTTTGAAATTTTATCTCGAACAATTTTAAATCAATTTATTAATTTGTTTCACAATTTTTTTTTTTTCGGAATGCGAGGTCACCCAAACCTCGAATGAAAAAGGAACAAATTTTACGGTTTTCGACATCTGACGTCACTCTTTGAAAACACGCCGTTTTCCGATTGTAGGGTGCTTTGATTTACGTTGTTGGTCTTAACAGCCACCTGGAGGCACTCACGGTGCCCGTGGAGGAATACGTAGCAATCACCGGGAGTTGGCGAGCGTCAACGAGCATTCGTCAACACCTGACCTCACCAAAAGAGCTGACACGGGCAACGCCGTGCTGGACACTCAGTGGCTAGTGGGCACATAAGAGAGATACACATCCAGGGAGAAATAGAACTCCATCGCCAACAACTCGCAGGTGGCTAGGTCAGCGGGCAAACCCACTAAACCACCTCAGTAATTTAACATCCAAACCAGACGTGTAAAGTCTCGCACTTTCGCCTCTTCCAAATAAGAGTACACAATTACTGTTTATTGAATCAGCAACAATGCATTTTACGTTTGGGGGTCTTTATTTTGGCCCCGACATCACATTTTTTTTTCGCCGAACGAAATGCATTCCTGACATTCGGTGCCCGATATCAGAAGAGGCAGAAATGAGAACAATCTAAATGGCCTCCTTAAAGGAGCTCTCCGATTTCCAGACTGTTTGGGGGAAAAAGACATTGAACTGTGCGCGTGCTCGTCCACTAACGATGCTGGTTTGTAAAATCCGATCAGAGGAGGATTACACACTTCCGACTTCAAGCAGCTTGTTAGGAGGGGATTTCCGAACAGCCCCCTTCCACTTTCCCCATTGAATACACTCGATTCATTGAATAATATTATAAATGGCGTTCCAGGGGACTTCAGTATAGAAGGTCTTGTCAGTATTTTCTGTTGAATAAGTTTTATATTTCTACCACATGTACATTGGCCGCGGCAGCCTGGTTAGGCAGGAAGGTAGGTATTTTAGTTACGTCGGTACTGAAGTAACACAGCGGACTATTGGCGACGGTCCGGGACCAAACCCGAAGAGAACACCACGTTAATTTGAACCACGGTAAGATGACGAGGAAACCCCTGAGCCGGCAACTCTCCAAATTTCCACACCCCGCCAAGGTTGAGACACTTGAAGCCACGATACATTTAACGTGCACCAGCCCTCTTTGTACATGAAGGAGGGATTCGAAGTCGCAAACCTCCAATTGCTAATTCATTACTCTTCCAATCAACGACTACTTCAGAAAAAATATGCATTTCCTCACTACAAAAACCATGGACATTTGAGGCAACAACAGATTTAATATGCAGCAGCCCACTTTGTCTTTGGTTGGATTCTAACTCGCAACTCTCGGGTTGTTAATCCATTACTCTTCCAACTGGGTTACTGCGGATCTCCTTGAATTAGATGTCGGAAAACTGTGCTTCCATCGACCCTACGATAATGCTAATAAGACCAGGAGGTACGACTGAAATTGGATTTCAAACTACAAGAAAAATATCAAAGCATAGTGAGGAATAGTAACTTTCCATTAACTTGCCTAGAATGTGACCAAATCCAGTAGAAACGTGACCCAGACTCATTTCGTCTGTCGGGTGGAAATACCATTCAACATCTGATTGGTCCACTGGGCGGAAGAACACGCCCATCACCACAGAAGCCGCGCTCTCCACGAAAACCATTCCCCCGATGCAAACACAGGCTATTGGAGACGAACCAGGATCAATCTTGAAGGGAAAGATCCGAGGTATACACCTACCCATTTTGAACCACGGTCAGACGCGACGAGGTCGTGCACCAACACCAACCTCCGTATATCAGGTGGCCGAAAAGTGGCAAAAAATTTTGATTCAGAAACAAAATTCGGAAAACTGGTGACAATGTGGAATATAATTTTTTCACGTGTCAAATTAAAATGTAGAAATCCCTAAAATATAACAACATTCTTCATGATGAAAGCAGGAAAAAAGTTTTATTCACGTTTGTTTTTCATGATGGACACTTATACTTTTTCTATTAAGTATTTTTAAGATTAAATTCTATTTCAATCAGTTGCTTTGAAATTTAATTTCAATCGCAGAATTGTACGTATACAAATACCCATTTGATTTTCCGGATATTAAAACTGTATGTTACTAGCAATTATGTTTACTAACCAAATTACGACCTGCCGGTATAGTGGTTAAGGTCTTAAGCTTCAGTTTCCTAAGAAAACGTAGCCGTGGTCTAGCGGCCGTGATGCAGCGGTGGATGGCGTCACTAAAACTTTGTTTATACTAACACATGGTGTTGGTTTCCTAGAGAGCGTTGTTTGTGAACGTAACGAAAATTATCAGAGCAGACATTTCCATGACTGTCGTCATAGCGGTCTCAAACAGTTGGGGAACGTTTTTCTTTGGAAGCGGAAGATTTCATTCCGTGCGCCAAACGATTCGAGCGAAGAGGAGCAAAAGAAATAAACATTTTTGACTGCCATTGATTAATTCGTTTTTGTACAATCGGGATCGTTAAACACAGAATAAATGGTAAAATATTGAATAATAAAGCTGTTTTTGATATCGATCTGGCGTAGAAATTTACGTTGATTTGAAATCTGTTGAAATTTTCACTCAATCTTCAACGATCCCGAAGTTAGAAACTTTGAACTAGAGAATAAAAAACCACTTTGTTTTGTTTCTCGAATAAAATAAACCACGACAGACGTCTGTGTTGCCCATTCTCCAAGTATTTTGTCCGTCTAAGTTGACACCTCTGGACTCTTATTTAGACGGTCGTCTAGTTATGCCCGCGGCATCATGACGTATCATGGCTGTTAGATAACGGCTCCACATTCTTAGAAAGCCGAAGCTTTAGCCTCTAGATCGGAATGTTCCTGGTTTGAATCAGGCTCCGGGCATGGATGTTTATAAGCGTATGATGTAGAGGCGGCTAGTGCATTTTACATCGGTCGTGGCCGAAAGTCCTCACGTTGGGTTGGTGTGGACGTTTGGAGAGTGGGGTGCCAGCTCAGATGTTGCCTCGTCATCTGACCATGGTTCAAAAATATGAGGTGTTGTTCTCGTAACGTTCCCTTAAGGGATTGATCCCGGACCGTCGTCAATAGCCCATTGTGTTACTCTAGTACGACGTTAATTAAAATTACTATTACCCGGACCGTCGTCAATTGCCTGTTGTGTTACTCTAGTACACCGTTTATCAAAAATTACCAAACTAGCAATTACTAACCAAATGTGAATTTCTATTTATTCAGCACTTTTTTACCTAAATGTCTTGTTTGTTATATGGTATAAGGTCAATATGGAGGATGTTTTAGGAATAAACTATGAAAAATGCTTAAAAAAGTTTTTTTTTTCAATTATAAACAGTGAAAAACAGATGGGTGGACAGATGAAAGGAGCCCGTCGTATCAGTTATTAACGGGGTTCACAGATTGATGTGGAGGGGGGGGGGGGGCTGACGTACACATAGGTCTCTGGTTGAATCGAGTCTCGAACTCCGAGCATTTCATATCGATATCATCCTAATCTGCTAGTTTTCTGCCAGTGCTACCGAGGAAAAAATACCCACTCCACAAAACCCGAACCCGAGATTTCCCTCCCTCAAGCAAACAGAGAATCTTAGTGCGCTCAAAAACCAACACACCCTTTCCCGTTCTTTCTCTAAGTGCGCCCTTATCTGGAATTCCATGCCACACTCACAAGACCGCACTGTCCTCACGGAGAACCAGCCCTTTCACCGCGCGCCGTGATTGCGCCCCGTGTTTCACGAGGTCGGGCCTTTTTAAAAAAGTTTCCGGGGGAAAGTTTTGGAATTCTTCTCGAATGCCATTAGGCCCCGGACTCTTCTACGAGTCGCATTGTTTGCTCTCTTTTGCTTATCTTCATAATTGGCGACTTGATGATGCGGACGCTGTTTTATGCCGCGGCACGAACCCGGTGAGGAATCGGGCCTCGGGATCTCCGGCTGGGTTCGACTCATTTAACACCGGCACGCGGAAAGGGACCAATGTGGATGAGTTATTTTTGTTTTTCTGAAATTCTGCTGCGTTTGATTTTTTTTGGCTCGGTTTCGTCTGCAAATCCACGGTCATTTTTTGACGCGAATATGTCTTAAAAATCCGAAAAGTAATTTCTAATTGTAATTTTAGTTAACGTCGTACTAGAGCAATACAACGGGCTATTGACGACGGTCCGGGATCAATCCCCTAAGTGAAAAATCCGAGGACAAGACCTTGTAATTTTGAACCACTGTCAGAAGACGAAGCAACACCTGAGCTGGCACCCACTCTCCAAACTTCCACACCAACCCAACGTAAGGGCTTTCTGCCACGATAGATTTAAGGTGCACCAGCCGCCTCTACATCATACGCTTACAAACATCCATGCCCGGACCCGGATTCGAACCAGAAACTTTTCGATCTAGAGGTTAACACTTTAACCACTATACCGGTTGGTCGACCTGGTAGGAATGAGTATTTACCTGATTGGTTGAGTGGACGGAAGAAAACGGCTATCCATTGATTCATCTGATTGGACCGCGCGACAAGTAGACCGACGATTTCACCATTTTTGTCGCCACTCCGTAGGAACAAGCATTCACATGTGTCGCCTGATGTCATGTCACCAAACGAGGCGATAAGGTACCAAGTCGGCCAAAGCAATAAATTTTCCCCAGATCTATCACGTGACTATTAGTCGACATGATCGTTACACATTTCATAATTTAAGCTATAACATCATAAAGTGTTTTCACAGTAGCAAGATATAGTATATTTTTTCATTAAATTGAGAAGAACATTTTAATTATATTGAAGAAATATTAGCTATCGGTGTTTTTTATAGTTATTTTATAGCAATAATTCACTTGAGACATGGATTGATAACCAAAATTTAGGTCGTTTTCTTATTTTGCTTACACTTTCTATAGATGAATTATTATCACACTCGAGACACTCCAAAACTACCACATTCGATGGTCCATAGATCTCTATAATACTCTCGAGTAGAAATACTTAAAAATTCGAAAAGAAAATCGCAAGATTTATTTGGTGAAAACAGAAAAACACCAAAGCAAAGAAAAAATAAATATGAATCAGTTATATTAAACAGTAAACATCATTTGATGTGTTAGGATAGGTTACGAGAAGCTTCTAGATATCTCTATGCCATTACCAACAATACAAAATTAAATATTTAAATTTAAATTTAAAAAACATTTATGGGAAAATATCGCCAGCCATCACAGTTTAATGCCACTTTTGAACCTGGCACTCTTTCTGATTTATTTCAGTTATTTATCGTCTGCACATTTCAGCACGTGGCCAATATGAGTTTATATAAATTCTAATATGACAAATGATTGTACATCAATTTTTAACGTAGGCATACCATTTAACTATAATATGTGTAATACCTTCTATAATAATATAACCATTTATTTTTTCCCTCAAAGCGGGACATCTACTAATTTTTAGGTAATAGTATGTGAGTTATTGAAGGAAACACATATTTCTTTATAGTTTTTATTTATTAATGAAAAGAACAGGAATGAACACTTGAAAATAAATAATTTATATGGTCTTATATTTTCAGAAGTAAAAAAAATTTGATTGAGTATATTTGGTGGTGATTTTTAATAAGAATAAAATTCTTGGCAGGATTTCTCAAGATTTACTTTTGTGTTTTATAAACGGGTACTCTCTCTCTCTCTCTCTCTTAGTTTATAAGCTAACATTAAAAGTGTACTTACGGTTAGGCATTGTTGAAATTAAAGTTTCACGTACTAGAAGTTTAAATTGACTATAATAACACCACGTCGATAAAAAAAAACAATAATCAATCGTCAAGAAAGATGTACGAGCTGTCTACACATACTCTCAATCGAGAAGCAAGCTAGCAGGTTTGTGACAAGGGATTGAGAAAAAATAACAACCTGTTCTTTTACAATGCGAATTCCAAAATTATAGACGCCTAAAGTGATTACAAGTACTAAATGTAAATATTGAGTCAATAGCGTTTGAATAAATGCACCGGCGCACTGGTTTCTTGACAAACCAGGCATGCGTGTTGTAGACATAACCAATGTTTTAACCCGAATAAGGCCCGGTGCACACATCCGGTTTTTCAACATCCGGCGCCACTGCGGCACCAAAGCCCAACTATGCACACATAACCGTGAAATGACGCACGAACTCATTTCGCGCCATTTGCGATAAATATTCTATCGAAGAAAACGTATTTTTTTCGCTTATTTAGTGTAAAAAAGAATATTTTGAAACAAAATAGACGTTACTGGATACAACCATTTACTAATTTTTATTTATATTCAATTTGTTTATGAAGAACGGAGACTCATGTGCGGCGACTGTGCGGCGCCGTGGGGAACTGCGGTACAAATTGCACGCAAGTTGAACGTGCGTCGACCCAGTGGCGCTGGAGACATGTGTGCACTGCTCCATTGGATCTAATGTATCTCAGACCGCACTTGCGTTGCAGCAGCGGCGCCGCACGTTGAAAACCAGATGTGTGTACCGAGCCTAAAAGTACGCCTAATCCTGATTGGCCCAGGGACCCGTGATTGATAGTTCGCCTTTTGAAAGCACATAACATTGAGAGAGTAAGAAATATCATCTCGTTTTCTTCTGTCAAAACAAGAGAAAAAAAAAGTCTTCTCGATATTCCACAAAAAAAATCATTGATCGCGAAAACGATGGCAATAATTTTTAGTGACTAACATTTTCAGGAGCTATCTACAATAAGTACTTACAAATAGATGAGGTGTCAACAATCTGGCCCTTTGTGCCTACCACGAAAACCCTCGCCATAAAGGTGGCGGTTGCTATTGGAATAAGGCTCGTATGTCTTAAGTTGAATGTGAGAACAGCAGTGGGGAAGAACAGTGTAAAGAACAGTTTTGGAAAGAACAGAAACGGAAAAGAACTATTCTAAAATAACAGTATTTTCAATCCATACTTCTGACCGTCTTACATACGTATATGTGAGACGTCATGTCGTTATCGCCGCGCTACTATGCGCTACCGTCGGAATTTTTCTATTTTTCACGCCTCTTTTGGAAATTGTTACCGTGGGTTGATCACTTTCTGAAAACGGGACATTTCGGCGTCCCGAAGCTGTGCTTGGGGACAACGGGACAGCCTACTTAACAACGGGACGTAGGGTCACACATTACTTATAACTCCAGACATCTTGACACACAAATTGCTTAGAGTTCGCTAGACTCCTCTTAAAAAACTTTAATCAAAGCTTTATTTCATATTTCCCAAGTGCTGAAAAAAGACTGAGACTGGTCCCATTTATGTATTAAATTATTCAAAACCAACAATGTTCTGTGATGGGTTCGAAGGACAGCTATTGGAACTGAAATATTTGGTTGATGCTACAGTACTTCTTTTCGACAAATGCAGAAAAAAATATTTTTTTTTTACTAAAAATTACGTTTAATCAATATTGTATGACAACCGTTGGATGACTTTCTCCGTCTCTCCGAAAGCTGCATCATCCCGTGCTTCTACAAGTTCTGAGGTTTCTGGCAAAAGAACGAATCCAGATGACTAAACTCTCCGAACCACTTACGGCACGTGGGGAATCATCAACGGCACCCACCCTCCCCACACACAACATACATCTTCTTTTACGTCTGCGAAGCATCCTTGCCTTTTCGTAAATACAAAACCATGTGTTTTAAAAGCTCCTTGTTTGATTAGATTTTAAATGCTCAAAATTTGAAAAACACAACGCAATAACTCAATTTGGGAACAGCTACAGTCTAAGTTTATGAACGGTGGCAACGGCATTGGCGACTTTTTTTGGCGAACTTCTAAAGTCGCCAAAGTAAGAATTATTTCGAAACTAGTTTTTCTTTCAAAAATATTTTTCATTTTACAACGGAAAATGAAAGCTTGTAAACACATTTGAGAACTTTTCGAAAAGTATATTTTTTTAAAACTTTCGCAAAAAGTAGTAAGCTTAAACACATTTGAGAACCAGCAGAAAAACTAAGCTGCGAATGTTGGGTAAGCATACTCTAAAACTTATCAATTACACTAAATACAGTAGGCTGTTTGAAAAGAAAAATGTTTTTAAAAGAAAAAAAGCAAGAAATAATAGAACCTGAAACATCAGAATGGTACCGAGAAAAAAAATTACGAAACAAGAATATTCCACAAACGGCGAAAAACAATACATGTCAGAACTCTGCCGTGAAAAAAATTATGAAATAAAAATTCCACAACTGTAGAAATACAAATAAATAAACCAATGGTATCAAGGAAAAAAAATTTTAAAGGACCAATGCAATCAAAGGATATTTTAAAAACAAAATAACCAATGGAAGCAAATAAAAAAATTAAAACGAACCAATGAAATCAAACGACTTAAAAAGATTTTTCAAGAACTTTCTAGAATATTCAAAATTAAAATTGAAAGTTATCGTTTGCCGAGGTTGCCATGAAAACCACAATAACCGTAAATACAGATGGGTTGCCGTAATCTACCGTAACTCGCTACTAGAAGTGCGCCAAAAAAATCGCCAAGATCGTTGCCACCGCTCATAAACGTAGAGTGTAGCTGTACTCCAATTTCTTTCCCAAGTACTCGCCGAAATTCATTCTCTCAAACAATCTCAAAACTTGACACGTGTGAAGTAAATAAGACGAGTTTTGCTATGCAATGCCATCCTGCGCCAAAAAACGGGACGAACTATTGCATCAACCCAATAAATCAAGCAATCAAGATTGCCCAACTACCTACTTAAAATGCCTTTCCACCAGCGTATACTTATTTTAATGCTTTCTTATAATTTTTTTTTGTCAGAGCAGCTCACGATGAATATTAAGATAAAAATCCAGTTTAATGTCAGTTTACTGTTACTAAATGGCTCATCACGCGGATGAAGTCTTTCTTCGATATGCAGTACAAGACTTTCCTCTGAAGGCTTAACCCTCAAAGAGTTGGACGAGATATCTCGTCCTAGATCCGGTCAATTTTGATAAAGACGAGATATCTCGTCGAGGCAGACCTGTCCTATTAATACAAGGGGAGTAAAGTTCCAAGTACGTAAAACAAATTCTCTCTTGTCCCGAACCGGTGGCATTTTTGAACAGGTTTTTGGTACTAGAGGATGGACACTACAGGATGGTTGCCGTAGATAAACCACAAGGATGATTAACCCTTCAAGTGGTTTCGACGAGATATCTCGTCCATCAAGATTCGGCTTATGGTTCTGTTAAAGCCAAAATACCTCGTCACGAATACCATCAGGATGATTAAGAACATGTATTTCAGACAACAGATCAAAAATCGTAACTTCAATCACACCTTGCGACAAAAGATTTCCGATCTGTTAGTCTAGCTTAGCTCAGTTTGTTCAATACTAGACCTTGCGCCATAAACCCAAATCAACCAACCAATCGATCTGTTAAAATAATAGACGTACTGTGTGGGAATTGAAATGGATTTGGTTGATATTTTTGGGTTTTATGGCGCAAGAGTGATATTTGGAGAAGCTGTTCCAAACGCAAGACAACGCAAAGTGAAAAATGTTGCGAAAGGAGAAAAGGAGGACTTGGAGAACAGAGTAGACGTAGAAGGATAAAAACAGAAAACGATCACTTGAGTATACAGGAAAATTGACTCTCACACGCATCTAACACTTCATTCTTCGTACATAATTTCATACATTCGTTTACATTTTCGAGCTCTTTCGTATACACAACTTCCCTGGCGAAATTCGAAATTCAACCTAGCGGTGAAACTTGTCTATAGAACTTCGTCAAGCACTTCCAGGTAGGTGTCAACCCCTACTTGATTCACATACACGCTATATAATGTGGTCGCACTTACCCCGAGAAAATTGCCTTACCAAAGCCTTTAAAATTATTACAAAACGCATTATAGAATCAGACCGTTTCTTCATTTTTCACTTTTCCAAACGTAGAACGTGATTCGAACGCAGAAATGGGTTCTTACCTGAAAAGATAAATACAAAAAATATTAATATACAAACAACTTTAGACAATAATATTGAAATTCATTGAAAAAGTAGAACAGTGATTACTATTTGATAGTATTAGGGATTATACCCAAAACAATTTATTTGGTTACCTTCCTCATTGTTGCTACAGTTAGGTTTTTAAATCAGAGCTATTCGTATCACTGGTGTGCGGGGTGTGTGAATCATAATATACCCAATATATATATATATATATATATATATATATATATATATATATATATATATATATATAATATAAAAAATATATATATAATATAAAATATATATATATATATATATATATATATATATATATATATATATATTATTGAAACACATCGATCAGCAATATGAAAATAATAAATAGTGGAATCAAAAACAGGTTGAACATTAAAAACATAAATAAAGTGTTAAAATGTCAACATACAATATGCAAGTAAAAATGAATAAATTTTGTAAATTGATGGGTTCTAAATGTTTCATGTGATGTTATAATTTAGTTATTAACGTAAATATCTGCCAAATAATTCCTTGTGTAAACACAATAAATTGTGTTAACAGATTTTTACGACTGCAATAAAAACACAAATGTTTCGGGTAATTGGGGTTTTACTGTATTCAAATATTCCAAAAGCACGCGAAGCTGAATACGAAAAGGCTTTATGCGTTCTAAATATTCCATGTGATGTGATAATTTTGTCTACGTAAAACTCAGTCAAACGTTTTTACAGCTACCAAAAGCTAAAAACGAAAACGCTTCAGGTAATTGGGGTTTTTCTATATTCACACAAAGCAAAACCACAGGAAGCTGATCCCAAAAATATAAAAGGACACAAATCAATGAAACAGCTGCTTCAAGAAAAAAGGACCACTTCCTCCAACCTTTCCTTACACGCATGTCTTTTACGCAATCTCACATCCCAACCCATCGAAGAAAACCAAACCGCATCCAAAATACATACCAGCAACCCCGGTGTGCCCGAAAGCCTCCAAGATCCCAGGGATGTGCCTACCCGACTACAGAAACAATGAAATTATCTTGCCCTTCCATCGGTTAATGAACAAAGTTATTCCCAACTTCTTCTGCCGTATCTCCCCCCATTCACTCACCCTGATCAAGGGTTAGCGGGTGAGGGTAATTAGGGCGATTTTTTCCCCTTTTTCTTTCTTATCCTCACCGCAGGTTAGCCGTCAATTGGCCCCTTTCCGCACCGTGCTTCTGCCACGGATCCGAAATTGATCTGTTATTCAATGGGCTGCGGTGGTGTGGAGAAAGGGGGTGGATCTAACGTGAGGCAAATTGTTATGGGATCTCCTTCGGGTTTGTTGTTATCCGTCGGATGCTGGGGAATGGCGATGCGAGGTGGTGAATAAAGGAGCGATCTTTGGGAGTTCCTAGATTCGATAACGTTGGAATATTTGAAGCACTTTAATCCCGTGGCTGTGACGAGGTATCTTATCAAACAAGATCTGGTCAGTTTGGCTAGTGACGAGATATTGCTGATTTTTTGATGATGACGAGATAGTTCGCCCGTCAATATCTGGTCAGTTAGGCTAGTGACGAGATGTTGCTGGTTTTTTGATGATGACGAGATATCTCGTCCGTCAAAATCTGATCAGCTCTGCTAATTACGAGATAAATCGTGAAATTGTCCAACTTTACTTATGACAAGATGCCTTGTCATCAAGATATTGCTGACTTTTTATGATGGCAAGATAAAGATCTGGTCAGTTTTCTTCTAATGACGAGATATCTCGTCTATCCGTATGGTCTGTTTTGCTAATAACGCTATAAATTGTAGACAATGATCAAGGGGGGTAGTTCTGGAGATGAGTAAAAAAATTAGTGACGTCAGGAACGATGGAGAAAAGAACTAATAAATAAATTAAAAAAGTGTTCTAGTTTAAATTTTAAAATTCGGGCTTCAAGGTGCATTCAGTTACCTTTAGTGTGCCTACTTTCAGGATGTAAGTGAAAAAAGATTCATCTGAAGACACCAGGGAGAATGGGGTGCCAACTAAGGTGATGTCTGGCCCTAAGATCTTCTCCTTCTTGATGGATCGCGGACTGTCACCAGTTGTGTTGCTCCAGTCAGATGTTAATTAACTACATTCTCAAATTTGCATTACATTTTAACCACGTGCCGAACGTTCCACAACGTAACCACTCACCGAAAATAATTTTAAATGAAGTTCGTAAACATAAAATCTCGTACAGGGAGGGGTGGTGCACGTTTAATCTGTCTTGGCCCCAAATGTTATCACGATGTCGAGGTGTGGAAGTTTGGAGAGTGTTACGCCAGCTCAGGTGTTGTCTCGGTATTTTACCGTTGTTCAAAATTACGAGAAGTTGTCCTTGGATCTTTCCTTTAGGGAATGATACCGGACCGTAGCCCAATAGCCCATTTTGTTGCTCCTGTCCGATGTTTGTTATGGTAGATAGGTATTAAATTTAACGTTGAACTGGAGCAACGCAACGAGCAACTGACGACGGTCCGGGATTTAAATCAGATGGGAAACATCTGAGGACATCACCTAATTTAGAACTACGGTCAGCCCGGATAGAATAAGTTTCTTTCCGAAAACGTGTCCACCACACCTCCACCTTACATTCTTCCTTTCACTCACCGAAAAAGTCAAAAACATCAAAAGAAACTCCATTGCAGATCGTCGCCATCTGTTGCAGCATCAAGGCAATAACTTTCGCTTTCTGAAGGCTCTTGCGGTAGCGCACTTCATTCTTTCTGTAACAAACTTCCTCCCCCCCCCCAAATCGTTTCAAATCCCCCCACCTTGAGTCGTTTAAGAGACTCATTTAGGTTCGAGAGGCAACAGGGAAAAAAAATTACAGGCTCGGCGAATGGCATGAAGACTGGTTGTTTTCGAGAAGAAAACGGTCGTTCTCAGATAACCGATTCCCTCGAAGATAAGGAAGAACAGTTACGAAGTCACCGGCAGTGAACCTGTTTTTATCGCCTGCTCCTGTGTTTTTTCTTCTTTTTCGCTTTCCCCTGCCCAACCCAGAGGATTTATGGGTAATGAAACATATATTTTAACTCCAGCACTGAGGTAATTATTTCGGAGGACTTTGAGGGGTGGGGTGGGGTGGGAGGGGGGAGTCAAGACGGAAAAACACCGGGACGGACTTTGTGAGGGCTTTACGGCCGAGTTTATTATATTGAAAATAGCAGAATTATATGAATTGAATATGAATTAAAGGAGAGAGATATGCGAGAACACACCTCCACCCCAATTTTTTTTCTTTAATATTACTTGGATCCTTTTGATATTTTTGTCAGTGATGTACTATCATAATACAATGTTTTAAGAATAACATTTAATTTTTATAGATATAATAGTATTAAGATATAAATATGACAGTTTTAACAAAAAGTAACGAAAATTTCCCAATATTCCGAAATTTGTATGACCAACTTTTGATCGCATCGAATTTATTTAGTAACCAATTTCATAAATAATTGTACCGTAAGAAAGAGTACATTCTAAGGTTTCCTGTGATACTTCAAAATTTAAAAACTAATAGTACTAAGCTATATATATGACAGTTTTAACAAAAAAGTTACGAAAATGTCCCGCTTTTTCCAGAATACCAAAAATATATTATCAGGAACCAAATTGAATTTTCTTAAGAAACTCGACGAGCTACAAAAATTTACGTATCAAGGTACTTTAAAAAAAATCACGGCTGAAGACTGAAAATTTGTTTGTGTTTTGTTCACTCGCGGTAGAAGTTTCTTTTTTTTAGACCTTGACACTTAATGCACCCTAAACTAATAGCTGCATCGGAAAAAAAAATCTTCTTCATTTTCTTTCCTGCACAATTTTGAACAAACCATGTAAATTCCGTAATTTTCTGATTCGTACTTTCTCGGGAAACCGTCTAAGAATCCAGCGAAAAAAGCGAGTTTTTAATCCGGCGACAGCGGAGGTAACTTTTTTATAATATAGAGAGATATAACTTTATATAAAATAAAAATTTAATCAAGAATTTTGACAATATAAAGGGTTTCTAATAACACTGATAGTAATTTAAACTTTCCTCCTATTTTGTTCTTTTTTGTACCAAACTCTTCGTTTACTTTTGCTAAGAGAATTAAACCAAAAAACAATAGGAATAATAATACAATCTGAGTAATGATACCAAATATGGAAATAATCCAAAAAACTCTAAAAAAAAGTGACTTAATTTCATTACCTTACAAAATCACAAAATTTACTAGTTATATTTATTTTTGGAGGTTTACTACACAGTGCAATGACTAAGAAACATTTATGCAAAATATATAAGAAGAAATTGAATAATTTATTAGAGTTGTTAAGATAAGGTGAATACAGAAAAACCTCATTTTGAGTAAATTAAAAAAGAAAATTTAGTTCCTTTAAAAATAGCGTTCTATACTAAGTATACATTTAAAATTCTCCACTTTTATATGTTTGACCTTCAGCTTGTTCATGTTTGTTTTTGCTTTGTGGAAGCTCTAATAATTTTTTTGGGGTTTTTACACTTGATGGCTTTTGTAGCCTTCTTAATTCGTAAGCTATCGAGATCACATAAGCCATTGTAAGTGTAATCACCTAATGACAGTCCTAAGACAATGAACACATCAATAAGTACTTTAGAGTCTTCATCAAAAACAATAACAGCAACATTTACTCCAAAAAAATGTGTGTTAAAAAAATGTTAAATTTTGGCTATCTTAGCTACACCATACCGTTGAATGATTCATTAGCGTTTTGGGTTTTACCTTGTAAACACTTAGAAAGAAGTTCCTTCTTAAACAAATCCATGTTTTCAGGTTTTACATCATTTAAAACCCTTACAAGGTACTCCTGGACTATGCTGAAATACCACGTTAGGATCTACTAATAATTTTTGATATCTGCACTAGTTCATTTTACCCATAGGAGATTGGGATTGACTCTACATTAGAAAAAAAGCCTATAACTTCGATAATACTTAATGAATTTTAAAACGGTTTTTTGATATTAAAAAAATATATTCAACGCACATTTTTAATAAATAAACTTAAAAATGACTTTTTTTTAAATAAAATATCAGTAATTTGGAATTTTTTTTGTTAACGTCGTACTAGAGCAACACAACGGGCAATAGACGGCGGTCCGGGATCAGTCCCTTAAGGGAAAGATCCGAGGACAACACCTCGTAACTTTGAACCACGGTCAGATGACGAAGCAACACCTGAGCTGGCACTCCACTCTCCAAACTTCCACGCCAACCCAACGTGAGGACTTTCGGCCACGACAGATTTAAGGTGCACCAGCCGCCTCTACACCATACGCTTACAAACATCCATTCCCGGACACGGATTCGAACCAATACCTTCCGATCTAGAGGCTGACACCTTAACCACCATACCGGTTGGTCGGCTGTAAAATTTCGGTGTAGGTGCGTTTCTATTAGAAATTAAAAATTTTCATTCTTCAAAATATTGTTTAATTTTTTTAGTTTTCAAACAAATTTCAGTATTTTGTATATCAGTAGTTCAGTATATCAGTATTTTGTAAATATTTGAAATATTTTTATAGTTACAAGATTTTTTGTTAGGTACTGTCAAACATGGAGGAAACGTATTTCGAAAATTTTAAACTCGATTTCTGAAACGGTGTTTTGGAAATACGATACTTAGTTCAAACATTGAAAATTCAACAATGGATTGATATGTTTTAATTTTTTTTGTGTTATCATAATCCATGAGGTACAGTGAATATTTAAACCCCAGAGTTAATAGTTACGAACTGAATTTTTAGTTGGTTCTTAAATATTGAAATATCTGAAAATACCTTGACTTCTAAATACTTTCGTGGTAAAAAAAAATTGTAAAAAGAAGGCTGTTTCCTCTAGCGACTTAATGGAGAGTCAACACATGTAGAATACTATTAGGAATAATTTCCAAAAGGACTTGACTTTCTGAGCAATTTATAATTTGCGATATCACTGTTAAAAAACATGTTAATTAGCTAATTAAATCTAAATGAGATAATTAGTTATTCGCGCAATCTGATTTTTTACAGATAGACGTGAATTTAAGCACTAATCAATGACCAATCGTAAAAAACTAGGTTTTCAAAGGCAAAATAAAAAAAGCCTTCTAGTGTGTACTTAAACCTTAAACAAATGGCGTGATATTTAAATTAACTCAGAGGTGAATGAAGAATCTAATTTTAATAACGTCGGAAAAGCAAATGGTGATCTGTGTCAGTTCCTTATTCCCACTTGCGAAATGAAGACTCTTAAGTAGCTTTTCGGGCAAAAAAAAGATTTCAATAAGATTGCATTTTCTGATGACGATATCAAGATCTTACTGAAGACTTTTTAGGTGATCAGAGTATCTATATATATATAATTCTCTTACGTGGCACGCAAAAAAGACGTTATTTGTTAACGCGTTTTGGCAACATTGTACGATTGTTTACCACATTGCCTCGCACATCAATTGAATTTATAAGCGTTATCGGATGAAATTTTATTGAAAAAAAAAAGGAATTTTAGTTGAGCTGTTGCAGTTTATAATCGAAATCAAAGTAAGTGGATGATCTTTTCAGGGCCGTTTTAAAATGGTCCTTTTCAGGGCTAGCAGTTATAGTTCAACAAGATGTCTACTAGAACTCTACAACTTTCGGCAACAAACTCAATGAAAAAGTGTGGGTGGTTCGAATGCTGGGGAAATGTACACAAACAACATGATGGGTATTCAATTTCCAAAGCAGAGCTCACATTTCGAGTCCAAATTTGCTCAAAGTTTTCATTTGAATTTTGATTTTAGAAGTACTGTATATATGTTTTCTGTGATACAGCAATTTTAGATTTGAAAAACATTTTTTTGGAATATCATATTTTGTAAACAATCACTTCTGCTAGGACACATGTCTTCATTGATGCGAGCGGGTTCGCGCAGCGAAACAATGAGGATTGCGATGCAATCCTCCTGTGGTAGGCGAGCGTTAGCGAGCAGGGGGCGGTCCCCCTAGTCAATAATATCACATTAAATAATTATATATTAATTTTCCGTTCAAACACATGAATACAAATTATTCTCGGATCGTTTGCACTTGCATAGTAAATATAATAATGTAATTGTCAAATAGTTTACACAGACATAATGAGTATAATAATTCTCGGATTGCTGAAAAATACGTTTGAAATAGTGTTGAAATTTGAAATTCCTATAGCGATATTTACAATTAATCTCGATCTACAAATAGCAACTTCTTATATGGAGATGATCCCTGAAATTGACATTAACTTAGTATTGAATATCACCTGATATTAAGATAGTACAGTCATGAAATTTCATATTTAGACTAATTTGACGATGCGGAATCTGATTATGTCACCAAGACATGGTGTCTGCATTAGGAATTTCGTTGTTTGTACAAAAATTTGATACAAAAATGTCCCATTTTGCAATTTGGTTTCGAATTTGTAGAGGATATTATTTCCTTTCGAATGATACCTTTGAATTAGGATATAGTATGAACAGTGCTCGAAATAAAGGCGGTTAGTTTTTTTTCCGCGACTGTACAAAGGTTGTTTTTAAGGTTGGTTTGGTATTATGGCGCAGTGGCCATATTTTACAATATTGCGCCAAACACAAGATAGACAATGTCAAGTAATTGAGAAAAGAAAGGACGGAGAGAACAGATAGAAATATTACTTGGGCATCCTGAGGTCATGATCCCCATGTTAACAGTCAGTAAACTCAATGGGGGAATAATAGATCACCAGGGTAATTTGGGTTCTCGAAACCTGTACCGCCTAAAGATGTAAATGAAGTGCTTGGCTTCACTTTGACTGCCAGTCTTGTGAGGATATGTTGATAGTTAATGCCTCGCCGTAGAAATGGGTTCTTCCCAGAAGACAATACCAGAACCACGCAAATACCAGAATAGATTGGCGAAAGGTAAGCCAACAAATTTGAAATTTCATCACATCGCACTCCGACGAGAAAAGTGACACCAGTCAAAAAATAAGTTATGTCATTGAAAAATATATATGAGGTGCCCCAGCGTGTTATATTACTATTCTATACAAAAAATAGAAGTTACCACCATAAATACTTACTAAAATTTAAAATAATTTTTATACTATTTCAATTTTTGTTTTATAGTATCCTTTAACCCTTCTTTGCATAATGGTGGAAATTTCCATCATAATATTGAATGCCCAAAAATGATATAAAAGAACAAGTTCACTTTAAGTTTATCGTGTCTGGATAACTTTTTAATGTCCATTGCATAAAAAAAAAACATAGCTGTCAAAAATAAGCAAGTGTCACTATCAGTAAAACGAGCTTGAAGTTGTCATTCCGCTGTTTGTTGTAGTTGCAATAAACGTATGATTTCATTTTTAATTTTGTTTTATTATATTTGAGTTTCTATTGCTAAAAAAGTGAAAATGAGTGGAAGAAAGGTTTGTAACATGTGTTACTGTAATTTTTAGAGCAATTTCTGAAAAAGTTTGCGTTTAATTTATAAAAAATACCACATGATACCATCATATTGTTTTTTGCTAAATTTATACTATAAATATATACTAAGATTTTTTTAACCATTTTTCCTTTAATTTTGAACATGAATTATATCACCATGATTTATTTCACCAATAAAGAAAAAATCATGCAAAGAAGGGTTAAGTTGTTGTTTCTCAATTTCGAGTTGTGTCACTTTTCTTTCCGGGGTGCGATATGTTAGAGGCTTATTATATGGTATTTTTCGTTGTTCTGGAGCGTGAAGGCTGTGCAGAACTATCGTCTTGACAATTCATTTTACAAGATTCTTTTTAATACCTAATACAGCTATAAATTCGAAACCACATACCTTTACAACTAGCTTCTAACCTTTAAGCCACGCCAATACTAGCAGACACACCCAACATATAATGCTGATTGAAGCGGAGGATAAATGTTGAAACGTAGCTCTTCCCGCGCGAACGCGTGACTGGCTACTGTGGCATCACTTTACTCCACGCGTGGGCGCGTGATTGAATCGAGCGAGATCGGCAGAGAAAGTGTAAAAAAAGACAAAACACGTTACACGCATGATTTACTGACACAGAAAGAGACATACATCAATGGAAGAATCGAACCTGCTTCTCTTACAACTCGCAGATAGTTTGATAGTTGAATTAACTTCGCACTGAAGCAACATAACGGGCTATTAAGCTTCGGTTTCCTAAGAACGTGGAGCCGTTATGTAACAGTCGTGATACGTCATGATGCCGCGGGCATGACTAGGCGGACGTCTAAACAGACTCCAGAGGTGTCAACTTCGACGGACAGAATACGTTGGAGAATGGGCAACACAGACGGCTGTTGTAGTTTATTTTAATTGAGAAACAAAACAAAATGGCTTTTTTATTATCTTGTCCAAAGCTTCTAAGTTTGGGATCGTTGAAGATAGAGTGAAAATTTCAGCGGATTTCAAATCAGCGTAAAATTCTACGCCAGATCGATTCCAAAAACAGTTTAATTATTCAATTATTTACCATTTAATTATTTATTAAATGATTAATTATTTATTTAAAGAAAATTACATTTAAGGTATCGATCTGGTGTCAAATTTTTCGCAGATTTCAAATCCGTTGAAATTTTTTTTCGGTGTTTAACGATCCCGATTTTGCAAAAACGAACAAATCAATGGCAGCCAAAAATGTTTGTTTCTTTTGCTCCCCTCCGCTCGAATCGTTTGGCGCAGGAAATGAAATCTTGCCGCTACAAGAGAAAAAACATTCACCACCTGTTTGAGACCGCTATGACGACAGTCATGGAAACGGCGGTTCCAATAATTTTCGTTACGTTCACAAACAACGCTTTCTAGGAAACCAACGTTAGTATAAACATATGTTAGTATAAACAACGTTATAGTGACGTCACCCACAGCTACAACACGACTACGCTTTTTTAGGAAACCGAAGCTTTTGTGGTCCGGTACCGATATCGAAGGGAAAGACCCGAGGACGGCAACTTTTAATTTGGAACCATGTTCAGATGACATGATGAAAACCTGAGCTGGCATCACACGCTCCAAACTTCCACACCACGTCGACAAGAGGATGTTTGAGGCCCCGATAGATTTAACATGCACCAGACTTCGACGGTCTTCGAGTGAATCGAATTTCAAACTTATCCGTTACTCTTCTAAAGAGTCTAACGTGGTCCCTCAATTTAAAGCGAAAAACTTAAATCGTCTGATTAATCTATTTGTAAACACTTGTCGCTTTTTTTTAAAAAGGATTACAAAATCGTCGCTTATTCGGCGGTAATCCTTTAACAACGTGCCATCTTCTTTTATTTTACAACCAAGAAGATTTTTTTTTAACGAAAATGAGGGGAATTAACGATAATCTTGATAAATGACCAATTAATAGAGGATTACTCTTTAAATACAGCGGTTTTGTGTTAATCTGCGAAGTCTGAAACCTAAACTTTTGAGGGCGATTCTTTTAAGTGCTTTGTGTCAGTGTTATGTCTAAGTGAACCATACATTTAGATAAGACTTCAGCAATCGGTGCAAGGAGTATGTAAATCAGAAATAAAAGAATATAACCTGATGTGTAAGTCCCACTTATCTACTCATTACTGACGTTTTTTCAAATAATTGAACCGACTTGAAAATGTTTAATCTTGTAGTAAAATATCCAATGCGTATAGCTTTTCTGCAGCTGAAATACGAAGAACTGTTACTACTAAATAGTTACAATTTGTCATTGTTGTTTGACACAAAAATTTCGAGTTTTGGAATTTACGTTCCAAATGTTCCACTAAACTTCTTTTCACAGACATTTTGCAAAAATTTAAGACTTGAATATTATTAAACTTATAGCGAAATTTCCATGTTTATAGATATTCAGCAACAGAAATACGCACAACGACAGGATGTCCTAAAAGTTTCCGTACTCCAACTTTAAAAAAATTTATTGTCCGTGTTTTTTTTTTTAATTATTGAATTTTATCGTTTGCTTATAGTTTTATCGACTCTTAAAATTTTATCGTTTGATTTTCTTCGCTCTCAAAATGTTCGATAACAAAGTTACACGTCATTTTGTTCTTCATTGCAAGACGAATTTTTCACGCATTCAGAGAATTGCGTTCTTTGATGCTTATTTTAAATGCAAATAATATGAAAGTTGTAAAGAATTTTGGCGACATAAATACCCAAATGATGCAATACCGAGTAAAGATACTCTATATCAGGGGTGGTCAACCTTTAGCTCACCATGCGTCAATTTTTTAAACATACGAGTTCAGATGCGCCATACAACACAAATACCTTCTCTACCTTCTTACGTTCATGGGTGGGGGTTGGAAATATGAATAGGGGTAAGGGGGACTTCGCAAGGGGACGAAGAGGAATAACTCTAACTAAATTATTTAATGTACTTCAGTCAAAAGATGCACATTTATTGGATCACCAATCTACAATAGTAAGAGATAATCTCTTGAACGTGAGGGCGATCGTTGTCGTGGACCCCACTGATGGTGCTACAGCTTCCGGAGAGAATCGTTTGGCTTAGGCTGTATGAATTAAACTGAGATCACTCTGGTGTTGAAAATATGGAGATGGGTTAAGTTATGGCACCTGTTCAAAAGAATAAGTAGGCGCAAAGATGCAATGCGCCACTTGTAATCATCCAATGCGCCACTTTTGGCGCATGCGCCACAGGTTGGCCACCCCTGCTCTATATCAACTTATTCAACAATTTTTCATCATTAGAAGTGAATGAACGAGACTCTTGGTTCCAACAAGATGTTGCAACCTGCCATGCAAGTTATGAAACCATGGGCATGCTTCAAAATTTTTTTGCGATCGTCTCATCTCAAGATATTTTTGGCCTCCTCGTTCTATTCTGCGCATCCCTGACTTTTTTTCTGTGGTGATATTTAAAGAACAAAGTTTATGAAGATAATCACCAAACAATAGGTGACCTGAAAATTGCCATTATTCAATGGATACAAGAAGTCACTCCCAGCATTTTGAAACGCGTTTCTAAAAATATGCGCAAAAGTCTTCAGCTTTGCCTCCACAAAAAGGGCGGAAATTTTGAACATTTATTATAAATTCAAGTTCAAATTTTTTTCCTGCGATAGGTTAAACGTGCTTTTCACCATTGGCATAAAATAATTGTTTTAAAGTTTGTTGTTTTTGTATAATAAATTCACCGTGTCAGTACGGGAACTTTTAGGACACACTGTATATTAGTACTAAGTATTTGCACTTCGTCACTTAGTTCCGTCTAAGTATTTGCACGTTGTCACAAATTGTCTAGTCTTAAGAATTTCTCTTAGAAAAGTCCCATATTTACTTTTACGGTTATTTTTTCAATTAACTGAATCGACTTGAATATGCTTGATCTTGTAGTAAAATATCCAACACGTATAACTTTTCTGCAACAGAAATATCGGAACAAATTTCTTACTAAATACTTACCCTATGTCGCGAGTGTGCAATTTCAAATTTTGGAACAGTTCCTCCAGTCTCAGTCAGTCTACACGTTCACAAAATGTTTTAGTTTTAAATATTCACTAGATACGCAAGTTTCAGAAAGAATTATCCGTAAAAACTAGTTGTTCAATCGTTATCACTGAGAAATATGGTTGTATTTCTAGTTTTAGCTAAAAAACTTTTCTCTTACTTTGTCACCAGAAAGATTAATTAGAGT
Source organism: Metellina segmentata (assembly GCA_947359465.1). NCBI lineage: Eukaryota > Metazoa > Arthropoda > Arachnida > Araneae > Tetragnathidae > Metellina > Metellina segmentata. The sequence goes on from OX375882.1 coordinate 95,605,198, forward strand.
AGTACTGAAGTATTCTGTTTTATCTATACATAGGCACATCACAATATTGTCTAACTTGTTTTTACTTTTTCCTTTCATTTCTCATGCAAGAGCTGTAAATATTGTAGCTCGTGAAAATAAACTTATTTATGATTCAATTCACAGTTTTCAATTCTTTTTGCTTCAGTGTATTTAATTCTTTTTGCTTCAGTGTCTTCAATTATGTTTTAATTCAATGTGTCTTCAATTATGTTTTAATTCAATGCGTCTTCAATTACTAACCTTAATTTTTTTTTTTTTTGCTTCAACGTCTTTAATTTTATTTGCTTCAATATCTTCAAATTCAGTGGCCGAAAGTCCTCACGTTGGGTTGGTGTGGAAGTATGGAGTGTGAGTTGCCAGCTCAGGTGTTGCCTCGTCATCTGACAGTGGTTCAAAATTACGTGGTGTTGTCCTCGAATCTTTCCCTTAGTTGGTTGATCTCGGACAGTCGTCAATAGGCCGTTGTATTTCTCTAGTACGACGTTTATTAAAAAATTGCCAAAAATATTACTTATCGACGCATTTCCGCGTCAAAACTATTGAAGATATTAAATTAAAAAAGAATTGAAGACATTGAAGCAATGATAGAATTGAAGACACTGAGTTTAAAAAAGAATTGAAGACATTGAGCTATACAGAATTAACCCTTCTTTGCATGATTTTTTCTTTATTGGTGAAATAAATCAAGGTAATATAATTCATGTTCAAAATTAAAGGAAAAATGGTTAAAAAATCTTAGTATATATTTATAGTATAAATTTAGCAAAAAACAATAGAATGGTATCATGTGGTATTTTTTTAATTAAACGCAAACCTTTTCAGAAATTGCTCTAAAAATAACAGAAACACATGTTCCAAACCTTTGTTCCACTCATTTTCACTTTTTTTAGCAATAGAAACTCAAATGTAATAAAACAAAATTAAAAACGAAATCATACGTTTATTGCAACTACAACAAACAGCGGAATGACAACTTCAAGCTCGTTTTACTGATAGTGACACTTGCTTATTTTTGACAGCTATGGTTTTTTTTATGCAATGGACATTAAAAAGGTATCCAGACACGATCAACTTAAATTGAATTTGTTCTTTTATATAATTTTTGGGCATTCAATGTTATGATGGAAATTTCCACCATTATGCAAAGAAGGGTTAAAGGCTAAAGTAAAAACCATTAATTAAACTAGTAACTATACCGGTTGGTAAGCCCAACCGGTCTGCTGTTTAGGTGTTAGCCTCTAGATAGGAAAGTTCCTGGTTTGAATCAGAATTGTGCATGGATGTTTGTAAGCGCATGATGTAGAGACGGCGGGGGCATCTTAAATCTGTCGTGGTCGAAAGTCCTCACATTGGGTTGGTGTGGAAGTTTGGAGAGTGGGGTGCCAGCTCATGTGTTGCCTCATCTATCTGACCGTGGTTCAAAATTACATGGTGTTGTCCTCGGACCTTTCCCTTAGGGGATAGATCACGGACCGTCGTCAATAGCCCGTTGGGTTTCTCTAGTACGACGTTAATTAAAACTAATTACCCCATTAAATAACTTTCGGAATTGAAACAAAATACTTTTCTTCAAAACGCTTCGACAAGACATTTTAAGAGCTTTTACTCGCTTCGTCACCAGAGACAAAGTATCAGTGATACGCTGCACATTAATCAGCAGTGAACAAACAAACCAGACCAAATCCAAACTCTCCAAAAGGTATCCCTTCCCGGAGTAATTACTCCATCCGTAGTAACGCTATCTCCGTCACTTGGCGACACTAACATGTTACTCTGAGGACTGAGATGTTCGTCAAATTGACGGATCCGTCAACGGATAAGAGCGGGCCGCGGGGCGACTTGGTAATTAAATCGACCCTCGAAGATTCAATATAAATAGGAATTTCGTGTCTGGCTGCCTCCAGGGGGCAGCTAACGTAAGATTAATGAACTTGCAAAACTAAAGCCGACTTTGAAGTTTGGTCCATAATGAGTTGACTTTGGAGGGTCCGGTGATGGGTGATAGCCGAAGTTGTTGAAATGAAATCGGGAAGGGGTAGACGGCAGCCGACGGTTGCAGTTAAATGTGATTTCGATACTTCTCGATTGTGGAATAGGGATGAATTTAAATTTGGTAACGGGTTTATTAAGCACTTGTTAAACACAGATAATAGAGAGAGTTAGTTTCAGATATTTTTCGCATCACGCGATTAAACGATGCTACGAGTCTATAAGCAGTGGAAGATAGTTGAATTAATGTCTCACTGAAGCAAGACATATAGGGACTATAAGGCGACGGTCAGATATTTATTGCATCAAACGGTCAAACGATGCTACGAGTCTAGAAGCAGTCTAAGATAGTTGAATTAATGTCTCACTGGATCAAGACATATAGGGATTAATTGGCGACGGTCAGATATTTTTCGCATCACGCGGTTAAAAGATGCTACGAGTCTAGAAGCAGTGGAAGATAGTTGAATTAATGTCTCAATGAAGCAAGACATATAGGGGCTATTTGGCGACGGTCAGTTTTTTTTTTTGCATCACGCGATGAAACAATGCTACGAGTCTAGAAGCAGTGGAAGATAGTTGAATTAAAGTCTCACTGGAGTATGACATATAAGGGATGACTATAGGCGGAGGTCATATATTTTTCGCATCACGCGGTTAAACGATGCTACGAGTCTAGAAGCAGTTGGAAGATAGTTGAATTAGAGTCTCACAAGAGCATGACATATAAGGGCTATAGGTCAGGGATGAATCCCCGAAGAAAAAGATTCGATGTAGTTTTAAGCCATGGTTAGATTACTAGGTCGCACATGAGCTGGCATCCCACTCTACAAGTTTCCACATCACACCAACGTGAGAACATTTTAGGCCACGACTGATTTAACATGCACCAGCAAATGCGTACACGATGGTCTTAGGTTAGATCCGAGTATCGATCGCGCAGTCTATGAGGACGTACAGAGAGTTGAAGGTAGGTATGTATTTTGATTAACACGGCACTTGAGCAACACGACGGACTAGATAGACTATTAGGAACGGCCCGGGATGTATCTACAAAGAGAAAGAACCGAGGATAAAGGCTCGTAATTTCGAACCACGGTCATATTATACACCTGGTATGGTACCCCACTCTTCACCATTTCCACACCACGCCAACATGAGGATAGTTGCATCTACCAGCCCACTTGTACAAGACGGTCTTTGGTTGGATTCAAACTAGCAACCTTCCGGTTACTAATTCATACTCTACCAACTGGACAATCGTGGCCAGGGAGATATTTTTTCACGTATTTTCGCATTAAGGAGTCGAACGATGCTAGAAGTCTAGAGAACTCGTTAAGTAGTTGAATCAACGTCGCACTGGTATAAAGGAACGGTGCTGGACGAATCTCGAAGAGTAAGAGACGAAGACACCTCGTAATGTTGAACCGCGTCAAATTAGCCACCAGAGTGTTGTGAGTTCGAATCCAACCACCAAAGACCGTCGTGTACAGAGGTAAATACGTCGGGATCTCAAATGTTCTCACCAGGGCGTGAGGTGAAAGATTGGAGAGTGCTGTCCTTGGATTTTTCAATATGGGTTTGATCCCGGAGAGTCGCCAATAGCCCGTTGTGTTGATCGGGTGTGACGTACTACCAGAAAATGCTAAATGTTTGGTGATCGAAGTGTTCATATTTCGGGAAATGTATATCCTTAAACATATACAGGGGGATTCATTGAAGATGGGCAAAAATTTAAGAGGTGATTGTACACATCCGACGACCACCCGGTCTAGTGGTCAAGGTGTTGGCCTCTGGATCGGAAGGTTCCTGGTTCGAATCCGGGGTTAGGGCATGGATGTAAATTGTTCTGTCCTTTGTTAGGGACAATGATGGTCCACCCACTGGGTGCCCCTTCACAAGTGACCATCACTTCTGGTCTTGTATAAGGCTAAAATGACCTCGGTCAACTCTGTACTTTGTAACTTTGTATTGTATAGTATTGTATTTGTATTTGTCTTCGCAATTGTACTGCCTTGCCATTGGAAATAAAAAAATAGTACACATCCAAACAAACAACTTTCATCAAAGAATGCATAGTCTGAAACAAAACGCAAAGGTGCTGGCGCGTTTGAAAACTTGATTCTTGCAAATGTCAAAGCTCCATTCTAGTTGCGAGTTATTGGTAGATGGTAATGGTAATTTTAGTTATAGTCGTACTAGAGCTACACAACGGGCTATTGACAACGATTCGGGATCAGTCCCTTAATGGAAAGATCCGAGAACAACACCTCGTAATTTTGAACCACGGTCAGATGACGAGTTATTGGTAGAAGAACGACAATAATAGCATGCTAATGTGATATGGGGGAAAAGAACTGGCATGCAAATTTTCGCCTCGATTAATACATAAAAGCTGCTGATCCGATTGTGCAACTGTCAGTCGCGGTAGGAACATATCGGAAGATGTTGCCATTCACTAATAAGGAAAAGGCTGATATGCATTTTATCTGCGGACTTGTAAATGGCTCAGAGGCTCAACAATTGTACGGAGAGAGGCTTCCCAACAGGCGGTTGCCCGACCGTAAAACATTTGAGCGCTTGCACCAACAGTTGTGCGAGACGGGATCATATCTGGCTTCCCGTCGGATGCAGGTCGTGCAAAGACAACATCAGTCGTGGAAGAAGCGATTCTGGATATGGTGACTGATCAGCCAAGTACAAGTACCCGAGCAGTGGCTAGGTAGCTACATGTATGACAATCCACGCCATGGCGAGTACTGAAGGCTGAACGTTTGCATCCTTACCATGTTCAACTAGCCCAGGAACTGACTGAAAACGATTATCCTCGTCGTGTGAATTCGCTCGCTGGTATCTGCAGAAGAACGGAGTAAATCCAGATTTTGTGGCAACTGTGCTTTTCACGGATGAATGTACATTTACACGTAAAGGTACATTTAACACCCACAATCAACATGTTTGGGCGGATGTAAATCCACATGTCACTTATGCACATGCTCATCAGCGGTGCTTTTCTATCAATGTTTGGGCAGGAATAATGGGAGACCACCTACTCCGTCCTTATCTTCTGCCAGAACGTCCTTGAAGGGAAAAAAATACCTCACGTTTCTGCAACAGGTGCTGCCAGACATGTTCAAGGACGTTCTCACACACATCCGGAATGTAATGTGGTTCCAACAAGATGGAGCACCAGTTCATTATGCACAAAAGGTGCGAAACTATCTGGATTTAACTTTTCCGAACCGATGGATTGGGCGAGGTGGTCCTGTAGCTTAGCCACCACGCTCGCCAGATCTTTCATGTAATGATTTCTTTTTGTGGGGACAGCTGAAGGCTCTTGTGTATGAGACCCCCGTTGAATCTGCAGAAGATCTCGTCGTCATACTTTCGGTCGCTGTAGGGGAAGTACGCGATATGCTTGGCGTTTTTCAGATAGTTTGCCAATCCTTTCTTCCCCGTTGTACCTCATGCATAGCTACTGCCGGTCGCTGTTTGAACACTTATTGTAATCACATGTCATTAAACTTGCTTTCGTCACTTATTCTCTCTTTGTGTGTTTATGTCTCTTATATCGGCGCTCTCTGGCACCTTTGCGTTTTAATTCCGACCATGCATTATTTGATGACAGTTGTTTGTTTGGATGTGTACTATCACCTCTTAAAGCTTTTCCCATCTTTTAAGAATCACTCTGTATATTTCCAATAAAATGGCCCATTTGCTTATCTGTCATCTTCCCAACAAGTTTTAAAATGTTTCCCCCGTCAAACAAAATTTCCCATTGCAGAATTTTTGCACATCTCTCTCGACAGAGATAGAGTTTAATGGATATTTCATTGATCACGTGATCCGAGGCGGAATCCCTTTTCAATTATCCGGGGGCTTTTCTCTCCGGATTAGCGCGGACGGAGGTGTCGATTCAATTAATTTCTCACAAACAAGTTTCACCGCCGAATCCGCTGGTTTTCGAGATGGATTTGCGTCAGCTTTTCTCTTAATGCGAAACGACACGATAGTTTACCGAGAGAGAGAGGAAGAGATTGTGATATGCTTCGGCTGCGTGAATCGATTCAGATTTGCAGTTTCACGTTTTGGAAAGTCGTGTTGGTGTTGAGGGAAGTCGTGGGGCGTTTTGCGAGGGCTGTGCTTTGGTTAAAAGTCAGGTCGATGGTAGGCTGATCAGAGAAGAATGCTCTCGCGATTGCTGTAAAGGATTTGACCGAGGGGTTATAGCGTGTTTCCTTGGCGAAAACATAGAAGAACGCAATCTTGCCATTTAATGATTTATTAGCATATACACATGAAACGATACCTAAAACCAACCCCCTAAATACACTCACTGCCAAAAGTTAAGCACGAATTTGCGAAAAAAACAACAAGTACAGCTTTGATTGACACGAAATGCGGCAGAAAAGTAGCAAATAGGTTTATGCATGAAACAAAACAAAGAATTAAATATAAAGATGAAAACAATATTGAATTTTCACAAATTATAAGATGAAGTGATATTGAAAAATAACATTTTCCTCTCCGTGCTCAATTTTTGGCAGTGAGTGTATAATTCTTACCAGAAATCAGTTTCTTCCAGTCTTTGTTATGGGGTCAATATATCTCTGTCCCATTTGAACTCGAGTCATCTCATTACCTTGACCTCCCACGGTCACTTCTCCTTTCAAATCGCCTGTGTAAGATCAAATTACGCCTTCCTTGAACCAACGACTTCTACCAATGAACATCCTTGATGGATCCACTGGTCCAATAATCTTTATGTTAATTCTTATCCCTCTAGCGAGTTCGTTGTAAACTATTCACTTCTTTCACGAACCCCTTCTGCTAAGGAGCCCTCCAAGTTGTCCCAAACTCCCGACCCCTCAACAAACTCCACCCCTTACAATGTTACTAGATTTTTATTGAATAAAGTATTGTCATGGAACTTTTTTTTCGGCATTTCCATTTGAGGAACCAACGTTATTCTAATACAATGAATCCAATTGTCTTACACCACTCTGACAACTGCATGCTTATAATTTCTGTTATTATGGCATACATACTGTACTAGACGCTATTTATAAATTATCAACATAGTACCATCCATTCCGTTGTTGGTATCAAGCGGACAGCTTCAACCCAGCCGCAAACAAGCCTTTGTTTTCCTTTCGTCACCAATAGCCCGGTGTGTTTTTCCAGTGCGACATTAACCTTTAACTGCTGGTATGGGTCTCACAGACCCCGAGTCATTTATGACAGGTCGTTTCCACCCCAAAAGTGAATATTGGACCCTGTCCTATTAAGTACCTTCCTACTACGTCCAACAGAAAACACATTCCATTACTGATTTGGCTGTCCCAACTATTTCCTATTTTATACTGTTTGCATTCCCCACTTGGTCTCTTAGACCCCTTCACAGCATTTGCGTTACCGTTCTCGTTGAATGAAATCGTCTGAGTAGGGAAATTCGGCAGAGAGCCTAAAATCGCAACAAACTTCACTAAGAAACGACCTGTGTCATCTTACACAAAAATATGTTCAGGATATTGTTGATAATGGGTCGGAAAAAGAGTACTGGGACAGTGAAATTTCGGATATTATTGAAAGCGAACACGAAGCGGATTCGGAAATTGATGAAGATGAAGACATTTCAAATGCGTCTTCACAAGAATATTTATACGGAAAAAATAATTTCATATGGGATGCCTGGGGGGAACCTAATCGTGCCGTTAGAACACAAAAACACAACATAGTTTTACAGTTTCCAGGGTTGAAACATCCTTCAAAATTAGGTCCGAAAGTTGAGCCTGAAGAGACATGAAATATACTTAACTTATATAGTAATATATAAAATTTATTTCATGTTAAGAATTGAATTATCTAAATTTAAAATGTATAAATAATAATTATCTAAAGACTCTTTCATTAATGTATTATATTAATGAACTTTATACGCACTTTAGTGAGCGAGGTCTGAGAGACCCCTCCACACTAGTTCGAGACGGTTTGTGACACAGCAGTTAAGGATTAAGTAGAATATCTACCATATTACACTTGACACGTGTAAAGTAGATTATAATTTGGCTTCGCGGTGCAGTGCCATCTGGCGCCAAAAACGGAGCGAACTTTTGTCATCACAGCAATACCTAAATATAACCTTTTTCTATTCAAACAGAAAATAAAGTGGGGTACAGCTACACTCTACGTTTATGAGTGATGGCAACGGCTTGGCAATTTTTTTGGCGCACTTTTAGTTGCGAGTTACGATAAATTAAGGCAACTGTTTTCATGGCAACCTCGGCAAACGGAAACTTTCAATTTTCATTTTGAATATTCAAGAAAGTTCTTCCAAAATCCGTTCAAATCGTTTGATTTCATTGATTCGTTTGAAATTTTTTCTTTCCTACCATTGGCTATTTTGTTTTTAAAATATCCTTTTATTGCATTGGTCCTTTTAAATCGTTTTCTGTGATACCATTGGTCCATTTATTTGTATTTTGACAGTTGTGGAATTTTTATTTTGTTATAATAGTTTTCACGACAGGATTAAGAGTTTTGATTTTTTGACCAATTTCGTTTTCATTATTTTTTACGAGAGAATTCTGACGTTATCAGGTATTATTATTTTTTTTTTCTTTTTCAACATGCTTACTGTATTTAGTGTAATTGATAAGTTTCAGGGTATTCTTACCATTCGTAGCTTAGTTTCTCTGCTGGTTCACAAATGTGTTTTGATATGTGCTTAAGCTTACTACTTTTTGTGAAAGTTTTTTAAAAATATACTTTTTAAAACGTTCTGAAATGTGCTTAAAAACTGTGTTGTAAAAAGAAAAAAAATTGTGACAGGAAAAGAGTTAGGAAATAATTCTTTCCTTGGCGACTTTGGAAGTGCGCCAAAAAAATCGCCAAGGCCGTTGCCATCGCTCATAAACGTAGAGTGTAGCTGTACCTAAAGTGGTCCACACAAGCATTTTGATGATTCAACTCTTTGTAGATAATTTAACTATACACTCTAACGCAACATAAAAATGATTGAAACGTTCAAAATGCACATTCAAGATGTATAAATATAATCTCCAATTCAATAGATAGACGTATGGACTTAAATTAAGAACAGAGATACAATGTTTCTCAGCTTGAACAGTCCCAATTGATTTACTTTAAAAATGAGATTCCCAACAGCATAGGCGTTTCCTTTCGCTTAGTTTCACGCGGAGTGTTTGCTCGAGATACTGAACAATTGTCGATTCTGTCACACTCTTTTATTTACACGAGCAGACATTTTAAAGTAGAAATGGCGTTTTAAAATATCAAACTTCAAGACCAGCAAACAATTAAACAAGATTATCATGAGAAAGAAACAGAGCTTTGCATTCCACAAACAAATAAGTAAATATCCATACTCATTGGCGTAGTGCCATACTTGTAAACCCTAAAAAATACACAAGAATATGAATCGATAAAAGTAAGAAAAAAAATTACGATATTTTGATTATAAATCTGAGTGAGAAGTCTGGGGCCGTTTAATCCCAGACAAGAGTAACGGATTCGCAACCGGAAGACAATATGCTACAAAAGGGGCTGGTGAATGTTAAATTTATCGTGACCTCGCGTGTCCTTACTTTGGAGGGGTGTGGAAGTTTGTTGAGCGTGGCCAACTCCAGTGTTGCCTCGTTATCTGACAGTGGTTAAAAATTACTTGTTGTCCTTGGATCTTTCCCATGAGGGACTGATCTCGAACCGCCATCAATAGCCCTTTGGTTGCTCTAGTGGGAAGTTCATCAAAATTACTTTACCATACCCGAGGACAACACTACGTAATTTTGAACCACTGTCAGATGACGAGGCAACACCTAAGCTGGCACCCCACTCTCCAAACTTCCACACCATCCCAACGTGAGGACTTTCGGTCACGGCAAAATTAAGGTGTACCAGCCGCCTCTACACCATACGCTTTGAAATATACATGCACTGATCCGGATTCGAACCTTTAGGATTTAGAGGTTAACACCACTAGACTGGTTGATTGATAAATAGGAATTGGAGAATTCTATTGGCAACGCGCCAAAATTGCATGCGTCCGGAATAAGTACAAGAACCACGTTGAACCACAAAAACACGACTGTCTACATTTAGCTACACAGAAAAAACCCTCACAGCACAGCAGAATAAAGTAAACAAAAACTTCATTCACTGCCAAAAATTAATCAAGAAAGGTGAAATCCGAAAAAACACGACAAGTACAGCTTTGCTCTTCGATTCCGCTTCGCTACAACAGCGATATATCGATCTACCGTAACCCTTGGGCGGCCGGCCACAGGTCTTTGGACAACTGTTTGCCTTGTTTGGAATTGTTTACATAATCGTGAAATGACGGAATGATGAACGCCGAAGAAAAGAGTGACATCAGTGATTGATTCCCCTGCTTCAAGGCGTCCAGAACGCTAGCGCTCTCTATCTGCCATTCGTCTTCTGGAAGCCATAGAAACACATCTGTCAAGAAAACTAATCGCACGAAAGTTCTAAACACTTTTTATCGGCACTTACACGCAACACCTATAACCCTTCACAATGCCGGCTTCTTATCCGACTGCCTTTTTTGCATATTTCTCGACACGAAACCGTGATTGGCTGTTACATAACATATTTGCATACATCGATCTAACTCTGTAGCAAATTGTACTCTTAAATTCAGTAATTTTGTATTTAACGTCGTACTAGAGCAACACAACGGGCTATTGACGATGGTCCGGGATCAATCCCTCAAGGGAAAGATCCGAGGACAATACCTCGTAATTTTGAACAAAAATCAGATTACGAGGCAACACTTGAGCTGGTATCCTATTCTACAAACCTCCACACCAACCCAACGTGAGGACTTTCGGCCACGACAGATTTAAGGTGCACCAACCGCATCTACCCATACACTTACAAACATCTATGCCCTGACCCGGATTCGAAACCGGAACTTTCCGATCTAGAGCTCTTAAATTTAGATGGGCTTCTGGAAATTAACATTTTCCTCTCCGTGCTCAATATTTGACAGTGAGTGTACATCACCAAAAAATCTGAAACAATTCCATCTCTATTCAATACCGCTCCTCGATCTGACATCGCAAACGGACTGCGAAAATGTTGTCACTAGACCATGAGAATTAATTCCGAAATCACCTATCTGCATATCCAACCGACGCTAACCTATTAGAGTACACATGAATTTACACGCAGTCAAATTCCCTATCGAAGACTTCCGATAAATCCCTACGCCTTGTCAACCTATCTGATTTTGCGCGTTCCGCAGAAACTATTGATGCGATCTCTAACTGGCTTGTGATGTTTATCCGTGGAGCGATGTCTTATTACAGTTCCACCTTTTCGAGCATTGCGAGGATGTGTTTGTTCAAGGTACATACGGCCCGATCAACCGATCGTGTGTTGACTAGTTTGTAATATATTTAATATCTTCTCGGGAATGAGGCTCGGATTCTACGAAAGAGGAATTAGTTGAATTCGATTTAAACACAAATATATACGTCGGGAGATGATGTTTCAAACCACCTGTCACTATATTTTCGGGAAGGGTAGAATTGCTTCTTCCCTGCCACATGCAGACTGAAGACACATTTTATTTGTAATTGGTAATTTTTAATTAACGACGTACTATAGCAACACAACGGGCTGTTGAAGACGGTCCGGGATCAATCCCTTAAGGAAAAGATCCGAGGACAACAACACGTAATTTTGAACAGCGGTCAGAAGACGAGGCAACAACTGAGCAAGCACCTCACTCTACAAATTTCCACACCCAAACAACGTGAGGACGGCCACGACAGATTTAAAGTGCACCAGCCGCCACTACACCACGCGCTTACAAACATCCATGCACTGACCCGGATTCAAACCAGGACTCCGATTGTTAATCCGTTACTCTTCTAACCGGACCACCGTGACTTTCACCTATTGTAGAAATATTTGTGTTCACTTTGGGGCCCACCCCCTGCTCGCTAAACCCCGAAGAATTGCTTTCCAATCCTCATTGGTTCGCTGCGCGTACCTTACTTGCTTAGCTGGCATCAATGAAGACGTGTCTCTACATAAGGAATTGTTTAAAAAATATATCGCAAAAAAAATGTTTTTAAATATAAATACAACAGAAAAGTTATACAGTACCTCTGGAATCAGAACTTGAACAAATTGTTACTCGAAATGTCAGCGCTGCTTTGGAAATCGAATACCCAGCATGTTGTTTGTAAGCTGCAACAGCTCGATTAACTAACGCTTTACCGATAACGCTATAAATTCAATTGAGACGCGAGGCTTCGTGGTAAACAAACAATCGTACAGTGTTGCCAAAACGCGATAACAAACAATATTTCTTTTGTGTGCCACGTAAGAGAATTATTTTTATAGATGGAATGCAATATGAACTCAGAAAACAGAAATGACACATATTTTTGGATTAGGTGGGTAGGTATTTTAATTAACATCTCGCTGGAGCAACACAACAGGCCATTGGCGATTGGCCGGAATTAAACCACAAGTACCCGATTTTGGCAATTTTTTAGTTAATGTCGTACTAGAGCAACACAATGGGCTGTTGACGACGGTCCGGGATCAGTTTCTTAAGAGAAAGATCCGAGGACAACACCTCGTAATTTTGAACCACTATCAGATGACGAGGCAACACCCCACTCTCCAAACTTCCACACCAACCCAACGTGAGGACTTTGGGCCACGACAGATTTAAGGTGCAACAGCCGCCTCTACACCATACGTTTACAAACATCCATGCTCGGACCCGAATTCGAACCAGGAACCTTCCGATCTAGAGGCTAACACCTCAACCACTGTACAGAAACCGTTTGAAAATTGCACGCGAAAGTTGTAGTCTACGAGGTGAAAGCCCATTTTTACTTTAGCGCCATGAAATAAAACTAACATAAAATTTCCTCAACGAAGAATATTTACAAAACTCAAAAGTGAGTTGTTTCCATAAAGTACAACTGACGGCTGGAGCACAGACAGAAAGAAAAGTGTCAGGACTAGCGTTCTTTTTTGACGAAATAGAGTTTATTTTAAAAGCTTCGGACGATTTCGAAGGACTCCATGGAATTTTTTCTCTTCAGTCCTCCCGAGCAATGTTGCGTCGCAAACGATCCGGGGTAACCAGGCATTATGCAAACACTGATCGAGAGCCCGTACTCTACCCCTACGTTCAAAAAACGAAACAAAGAATGGGGAAAATAATCGAGGGAAAAAATTCGAATACCGGGAAGGAGATAAAAATTTCAATGGATAAAAATTCGAGCGTTTTTTTGTGTTCCGTGAGAAGTAGGGAATTCCAAAAAGAATAAAACCGAAAATGATATATTATTCTTTCCCCACTGAAGTTCAGAAGCAGTCTATGAATGGCAAACATATAATTTCTTACCATCAATCCCATCATATTTGCAAAGCAAGAGGGTCCGTGACCATATTACGAAGTGAAGAGTGAATGAAGTGATATAAGATAAAAACGTTCAACTTAATTACTATTATTATTATTATTGTTATTATATTTTAACGGGACACTTGATCACTGATTAACTGAAACCAGTTCCTGAGAAATTGCGTTATGTGGTAGCCCTGTTGGTAGTGTAACGGATTAGGAACCGTAATGTTGCGAGTCATAATCCAACCAAAGACCGTCGTGTACAAAAGGGGCTGATGCACGTTAAATAAGTTGTGGCCTCTAATATTCTCACGTCGGCGTGGTGTGAAAGTTTGGAGATGCCAGCTCAGGGGTTGACCTCGTAATCGGGCCGTTGTTCCAAATTACGTGTTCTTCTCTAACCTTAGCCTGATCCCCGACCAACCGGTCTGGTGGTTAAGGTGTTAGCCTCTAGATCGAAAGGTTTCCTAGTTCGAATCCGGGTCAGAGCATGGATGTTTATAAGCATATGGCGCAGAGGCGGCTGGTGCACTTTAAATCTGTCGTGGCCGAAAGTCCTCACGTTGAGTCGGTGTGGAAGTTTGAAGAGTGGGGTGTCAGCTCAGGTGTTGCTTCGTCATCTGACCGCGGATTGAAATTACGTGGTGATGTCCTCGAATCTTTCCCTTAAAAGATTGATCCCGGACCGTCGTCAAAATCCCGTTGTGTTGTTCTAGTATGACGTTAATTAAAATTACCATTACCTTAGCCTGATCCAATAGACCGTTGTGTTGCCTCCAGTGTGACGTTTATTAATTACTGATACGCGAACTGAACAATCGCATGATAGTTTAATGTTAGGTGGCCCGCCAACTGCTCGATAACGCTCGTTAACCCCCCCCCCCAAAGGCTTGCTTTGCAATCGTCATTGGTTTGCTGCGTGAATCTCACTCCTTCGCTCGCATCAATGAGGGCGTGTGTCCTAGCAGAAGGAATTGTTTACAAAATATGATATTCCAACAAAAAAAATTTCAAGTATAAATTTGTCGTGCTACAGAAAAGTTATACAGTACCTCTGGAATCAGAACTCGAGCAGTTTGGAATTCCAATGTAAACTTTGAGCAAAGTTTGACTCGAAATATAAGCACTGCTTTGGAAATCAAATACCATGCATATCGTTTGTAAACAACAACAGCTCCGACTAATATTCAATTTTTTTTCAATAAAATTTCAACAGACAGCGCTATAAATTTCAATTGCAGCGCGAGGCTTCGTGGTAAACAAACAATCGTACAGTGTTGCCAAAACGCGATAAAAAATAACGTCTTTTTTTGTGTGCCACGTAAGAGAATTATATATATAGCCACTGGATGGCTATTATGTAACTGTCACTCTTAGGAGGCATCTGTAGCTGAGTCAAATAAACGGACGGTAGGTAGTTAAATTAACGTCGCACTGGAGCAACACAACGGGTTATGGGGAACGGTCCGGGGTGAATTCCGATGGAAAGATACAACAGCACTTGATTTTTTTTAATCACGATCAGGTGTTGATGTAAACATGTGTAAACTGGCACAAAACTCTGTGAACTTCCACAGCACGCCAACGTGAGGACATTCGAGTCCAGGACAGATTTAACGTGCCTCATCCCACGAACACGACGGTGTTTGGTTGGCTCCTACCGGCTCCTCCTCCTATCGGACTGCCTCGATTAAATGGAATGGTACCAAATGAGACTTAAGACACGAGGAGAATATGATTCTTTTATTTAGAGATGGGGAGTTTTAATGAACGTATGAACTTTAATTAAACTTTATACACTGCTGTTTGTAAAAAATGCAACCCCTTGAAGGAATCATCCGAATGAAATGAAATTTGCATTAAATGTCAATTATAGGATGCTATGCAAAGTAGTAAAGTTTCAGAGCCTGAACTGATGCTAAAAGCGCATAAATAGAGAGCCGTAGCGGGACTTGGAAAATAGTGTATAGCAATTTTTTAGTGGCGAACGTTTAGTGAGACCTAAGTATGCCTCCACGACGAAATAGGGTGAAATTTCAACAACTTACGGAGTTTGAACGGGGGAGAATCATCGGCATTCGTGAAGTAGATTTTCCTATCGCGCAATAGCAGCTCGTGTGCAGCGAAACATTTCCACAGTGATGCGAGTTTGGAAGCAGTGGACCGACGAGCACCGGAAAACTCGAAAAACTAGGAGTGGACGAAGGAAGGTGACGTCAGAGCGCGATGATAGACACCTGGTCCACATGGCAGTGAATGACCGTACAGATTCCTCCAGGCAGTTGGCAGCACTTTGGTCTACTGCTACAGGTGTACTAATGTCGGCTTCGTCAATTCGCCGACGTCTGCTGCACCGTGGACTGCGTGCAAGGATTCCTTTATACAGGATCCCCCTCACGCCAAACTATCGACGGCTGCGTCTGCAATGGGCTCATGAGCACAGAGCCTGGCGGGCTGATTGACAACAATTTGTCTTTTCTGACGAATCTACCTTTAATTTGTGGAACCATGATGGCCGCATTCGTGTTAGACGCTATGCCGGTGAACGCTGCCTTCCAGAGTGCGTTATCGAACGTCATAGTGGCCGAACACCCGGAATTATGGTCTGGGGTGCGATTTCGTATCATGGACGATCTCAGCTGCTACGAATTGAGGGTAATCTGAATATCAACAGGTACGCCCGTGAAGTGCTAGAGCCCGAAGTCGTTCCCTTCCTTCAAGGCATCCCTGGAGCTATATTTCAACAGGATAATGCACGCCCACATGTTGCAAGGAATGTTCGAGACTTCTTTTCAGCCCAACACATACAACTTCTTCCTTGGCCTGCTTATTCGCCAGTTATGTCGCCTATTGAGCACGTGTGGGATTTGGTTGGTCGGCGTCTCGCTCGTGATCCGTGTCCTACAGCTTCAAAAGACGAACTTTGGGTGCGCATACAAACAATATGGAATTATCTTCCACAAGCAGACATTCAACATCTGTTTCACTCCATGCCACATCGTATAGCAGCACTTATTGCAGCGCGTGGTGGCTACACCCCCCCCCCAAATACTGATTTCAAAAACTTAATATTGGTTTTTTTTGCTTTGAAAATGTATTCATTTATTTGTACTTATACAAGCCGTTTGTGTATTAAATTTCATTTAATTCTGATGACTCCTTCATGGTGTTACAATTTTTACAAACAGCAGTAGATGTATCTCATTAATTCTGAATTTTGCATCAAATTTAATCTTTCTATCTGCAACAATGGAAACAAATAAACACAACAGAAGCCTCTCCATTCTTCGCAAACAATAAAAGTATTTTGAGTACAATAATTACAAGTTCATTATAACTTTAAGATCGAAATTGATATTTAATTATCCCCCAAACATTGTTGCATGCAAGAAATACTGTTTTAAAAACATTTGGTCATTCTTGTTATGTCTTACAAACTACTTACTGGTGCTTTTAAAAACTTTGATCAAGTGAGATTAATATACGTTTGATTAAAGCGAATTTTTGTGTTTTTGTTGCAGAGGAATCTTCCGCTGCAAAATTTAGTTACAAACAGTACTTCTCAGTGCTATTTATGTCATTTTACCGACGTTTTACTTACAAACAGTACTTTTCAGTGCTATTTACATCCTTTTCACACCGACGTTTTAAAATAACATTACTTCTAGTGCTATTTACGTTCTTATAGACGTCGTATTCGCCTTTCAAGATGTTGGATTGGTTCGAGAAACAAATGTAAGTGTGTGATCTATTCCTTATCCTTTCCTTTAATTACTCAGTTCTATGCATTTTGGTGTCTGTTAGCATAACGTATTTTCATAAACCGTTGGTTTTAAATTCATGAATGTGAGTGTCTTCCCTTTTTGAAAAATTAATAAATACCGATCTGCTATTCCAGAAAGAAATTTCGAGAAAAGCGAAGCAAAAAGAAACAGGCTAAAAAGGAGGCCAACAAACCGAAAACGAAACAGTTTGTCGAACGCGACTACCTTGCAGAGTGGAATGCCGAACATCCCGAAGAGTTCATGGACTTGCGTCTTCGCACCATCGAAGACGAGATGGCAGAAAGGGCCCTACTTGCAGCACAAGCTGACTACGCTCCCGTCGCAGGATCTGTCACAGATATTAACAGAGACGACGGATTCGACTTGTTTGTGAAGAACAGAATCACATCTGCGAAGTAACATCTTCAAATGTCCATGACACAAGATTGGATAACCTTGGATGTATGGCTTCTTGAAAATGTTTTTACAACACAGAAAGCCACGGAGGATCAGCCTATTTTCACATCTGTTGGATGAGACTACATAAGATTTATATTATGAATGGAACTGGATACATAAAAAGGCTTATAATTGCTCAGAAAATGTTGTCCTGACGACTAGGTTCTGCCGAACGTTATAAGTATAACTAGGGTCACTGTAGAGAACGACTTATTTCTAAACCGAATGGACTAATCAATTTTGTCAGAAATGTCATCATTGCAATGAACACAGAACTGAAATGTCTATTTCTGCAAGACACTTTTTTTTTAGATTAGAAATTTAAACAAAGAATGAACTATACAAACCATGGCAAGTTGATTTATTTGTAAAGCAAGGCCATATTAAGCATAATTTTGGAACTAAAATCTCCATGAATAAGAATCGGCAAACCTACATTAACAATACGATACTTCACTGAAACTACACACAGAAAATGTTCTTATGAAAACTTTGAAAACTGACTTATGAAGATTTGATTTATCAACTGTTGGGGAGCTTACCGTACTATCACCATCTCTTTTACTTTTGTGCGTTGAAAAACCATACAGAACATTCCATGAAAAAAATTTCTAATTTAAAAAAAATCAATAAAAATATTAATCTTCCCTTATCTGTGTATATTTATTGCTGTTATTTCATATAGTGCGTCATACTTGAGCATCCTTTATCGGAGACCAACTTTGTACCAAGATCATAAAACACACATTTCGCCGTTGTGCCTAAATGATA
The DNA here is from genome assembly GCA_947359465.1 of Metellina segmentata. Taxonomy (NCBI): domain Eukaryota; kingdom Metazoa; phylum Arthropoda; class Arachnida; order Araneae; family Tetragnathidae; genus Metellina; species Metellina segmentata. The sequence continues at coordinate 95,623,618 of OX375882.1, forward strand.
TTACAAGGATTGAAATTGTTCAAGCAACTTCACCTCTATTTCGTGACGGCAAGGCATTTTACGTCGTTTGATACACTTACGCACTTACCCGAGAAAAATTCACGTGTCGTGGAAGTTTGGATTGATAATTGGTAATTAATTAACGTCACACTGGAGCAAAACAACGGGCTATTGGCAATGGTCCGAGATCAAACCCGAAGGCAAAGTTCCGAAGACAACAACACGTAACTTTGAACCATGGTCAGATGACGAGGTCACACATGAGAGGGCACCCCACTCTCCTAACTTCCACTCAACACCAACGTGAAAGTTATGATGGTAAAATATCATATCACATGAAAAAAGTCAATAGCTTTTAAAAGAGGAAAAGCCGACCAACCGGTATAGTGGTTAAGGTGTTAGCCTCCAGATCGGAAGGTTCCTGGTTCGAATCCGGGTTCGGGCATGGATGTTTGTAAGCGTATAGTGTAGAGGCGGCTGGTGCACCTTAAATCTGTCGTTTCCGAAAGTCCTCACGTTGGGTTGGCGTTTGGAGAGTGGGGTGCCAGCTTAGGTGTTGCTTCGTCATCTGACCGTGGGTCAAAATTGCGAGGTGTTGTCCTCGGATCTTTCCCTTAAGGGATTGATCCCGGACCGTCGTCAATAGCCAGTTATGTTGCTCTAGTACGACGTTAACTAAAAAATTACCAATTAAAAGAGGAAAGAGATGGAGATTTTCACACACCAGAACTTCAAAGTTAAAATGAATTATTAAAAAATCTACGAGAGTTAAACACAGGACCCGTGTATAATCAAATGTGGTGAACAGTAAAAGGACACACACGTCACACACAGGGGACCTTTCCCCTAAGATGCTGTGTATAATACACACCTAAAAGATATTTTCCCCTAATGATGCGAATTAACAGGAATCGAACTCCAGAAACTACAAAAAAAGTGCCGATAGTACGAATATAAGATAGTGCAAGATTTTACAACACACAAACAAACCCTTCATCAAATATGAATGTTCTTTCAAAGACTCGCAGTTTAGCAATATCATTTAATATTTGAATAAATATAAACATTGGGGGATATCCACCCACTTTGTCCAGGTTTAAACAACGAATTAAAACAGAATAGCAAACCAGATAGATATGAAAATTTATTCAAAAAAAATCGAAACCCTAAAAGGTGCGAAGAGATGGTAATGGAAACTCGTTAATGCTTTCACTGTGGCTATCCTTTCCAACCTAATGGATGGAGAATTTACATATTTATAAATATTAACGACCAACTTGGTAGTGTGGAAATGCTTTTTTATGCCCAAGGCAACGGGAAGCAGGGATGCAGTTTCGAACTCCGAGAAACTTTTCGAGAAGCTGTTAAGTAGCAGAGAAAAATACATCTTATAATCTCTTATTTGTTCTGCAACTCTTAAGTACCTTTCACTATTTGCAGTCTAATGGATTCTTTAAGAGCAGAATAGCCATGCCCCCATAACCGAGTGTTCGAAATTTTAATTTTGTTTAAGGTACTCTGGCAATGGGACGAAAGAAATTGAGTGTAAGCCTAATAACATTTTGTCCGGCACCTCTTTGCTGAACATTAATAGTGTTAAGAAGTGATCCAAACGTTCGGTAAATGCACGTTCTCACGAATCAGTTTAATTGATCGATTATAGTTGATCGATAAAAGTTGAATATGACTTGAATCCGTTTTTCTTCACACATTTCAATAGAAACTGATCAACAGTTTAATGAGCGAAAATACACAGTCCAGTCACATTAATGTGACCACCTGTCAAAAGCCAGAATAACCACCTTTAGCAGAGCAGACCGCTGCGAGACGTGCAGGAAGAGAGTCAATTAGGTTTCTGAAGGTGTTCACTGGGATGTCAAGCCATGCCGACTCCAGTGCCGTGGCCAGCTCCGCTATATTACCTTCCTCCTCCAGCCTGGATCCTTCCTGAAATTGTTGCAGGGTGTTTGCTTTCAGACGTTTCACGCTGTATACGCCAACGTCCATCTGTCCGATGTAGCATTAAACGTGATTCATCGGAAAAAGACACCTGTCGCCACTCTGTGGACGTCCAGTTGCGGTACTGTCGTGCAAATTCCAGCCTTCGTCGCTGATGAACAGCAGTCAGCATAGGTGCATTCACCAGGCGTCTGCTGCGGAGCCCCATGCGCAGCAACGTTCGCTGAACCGTTGTTGAGGATACACTCTTGGTAGCCCCTTGGTTCATCTGGGCTGTCAGTTGCTCAACAGTTGCACGTCTATTCGCCCGAACGCATATCCGTAGCCCTCGTTCGCCTCTGTCATCTATAGCCCGTGGTGCACCACATGTGCCACGCCGCTGATTGTGCCATTTTGCCATGCACGGTATACTTTTACCACGGCGGCACGCGAACAGTTCACAAAATTAGCCGTTTCTGAAATGCTTCCACCCTGGGCCCGAAAGCCAATAATCATGCCCTTTTGGACGTCGGATGAATCGCTATGTTTCTGCATTACGCCAACGATTGAAATGCTTTCCGATGCCCTAGGACATCGTTTATATACACTCCACTGCAATGTGCTGCCACCTGCCTTTTGTGATTGGTTATTTCACGTTGACGTCGAAAGTAGGTGGTGGTCACATTAATGTGACTGGACTGTGTATAAGTGACAATTGAAAAATTATTTGTTTATAGAAAATCACAATTAAAGTTTCGAACTGGTGTAAAATTTTCCGCAGATTTCAAATCCGTTGAAATTTTTACTCTATCTCAAACGATCGCGAAGATACAATCTTGGACTTGAGAATAAAAAAACCCTTGTTTTGTTTCTCGAATAAAATAAACCACGACAGATCGTTTTCGTGGAAATAACTCGAAAGCAGATGGCGGATGACTCATCACTTGGACGATAAAGTTTGAAATGGTCAAACTTTTCTTGATCCTCTGAAAAGTTGATCAACTCTATTGAAATAAAGGTTCTCACTCTAGTTTTCATTCAACTTTGTTGATCAAATATAATCGGTCAATTAAACTTGATTCGTCAGAACGCACCTCAATTTGAGACGAAACAGATAATGTGTGTGATCGTGATTTGCTTAATAAACGCCAAAAGTGTGTTCCATAGTTGAATAAATGCGTTGTTCAGGAAGCTAATGCTATTAAGACCAGAAAACAAAAATTGAGAAAATTAATGTTTTTTAATACATTGGTTTTTAAAATTTTATTAAGTTTGGTTTATTAAATTGATCAGAAAAGTATATAAAGTCTTTTAACCCTTCTTTGCATAATGGTGGAAATTTCCATCATAACTTTGAATGCCCAAAAATTATATAAAAGAACAAGTTCACTTTAAGTTGATCGTGTCTGGATACCTTTTTAATGTCCATTGCATAAAAAAACATAGCTGTCAAAAATAAGCAAGTGTCACTATCAGTAAAACGAGCTTGAAGTTGTCATTCCGCTGTTTGTTGTAGTTGCAATAAACGTATGATTTTGTTTTATTATATTTGAGTTTCTATTGCTAAAAAAGTGAAAATGAGTGGAAGAAAGGTTTGTAACATGTGTTTCTGTTATTTTTAGAGCAATTTCTGAAAAAGTTTGCGTTTAATTTAAAAAATACCACACGATACCATCCTATTGTTTTTTGCTAAATTTATACTATAAATATATACTAAGATTTTTTAAAACCATTTTTCCTTTAATTTTGAACATGAATTATATCACCTTGATTTATTTCACCAATAAAGAAAAAAATCATGCAAAGAAGGGTTAATCCCGTAGATAGAGAGATCCAAGGACAACGCCTCGTAATTTTGAACCACGATCAGATGACGATATCAACACTTGAGCTGACACCCTACTCTCCATACTTCCACACTTCGCCAACGTGAGGACATTTGAGGCCAGGACAGGTTTAAAGTGCAAATACACTTATTGGAATCAGCCATGTGGAAACGATTCAAGTAGGCCTGAGTCACAATGTGGCCGAGCAGGCCACAGAACAGTTTATTTATGGTAGAAACTGTTGGCTGTAGCACAAAAAGGCAACATTTGGCAACTCGTATGACTTTAGCAGAAGTGTTCAACTGCGGTAGGGATAGTTTTTCAATAAATGAGGTCATCGGGCTCACTCTGGAATTGAGAAAGATGGCGATTAATTCGGCCTTCCTCCATACAGTACACCAAAGTGATAGAGCCTCTCTTCTGACCCTACCCAAACCCACCTGGAGAGGGGTATAACCGACAAAGAAACTGGGCCTAAATTTAACAAACTATAAATGCATACAATAAACCATTTAACACGGATCCGGAAATTTCACTTCTGCAGTCTTTATCAGGGGTCACGGTAACATAGTTGGAAGAGCAACATAAAGGTCGTGAGTTCGATACTCGGTTCAATCAAATACCGTCGTGTACTAGAGGCAGTTGGTGCGAGTTAAATCTGTCGTGTCCTCAAAGGTTCTCACGTTGGCGTGGTGTGGAAGTTTGGAGAGTTATTACCACATTGACTGATCGGATTTTTATACTGATTTTATTGGGTGCGTCTTGGGATTGTCGACAATGCAACGTTGTTTTGTTACAGTGCGATGAAATTCAACTATCGTCTTTGATAATTTAACTTTGCAACGGTGGCACTAATAAAGCATTCGATAAAAATTCAGAAAACACAAGTAAATTACGAGATATTGTCTTTGGCTTGTATTTCAAACAGCTATTGTGTATTCTCATTGTTCAACACAGGTTTCATTTCTATGGTAAAGTACATCGCTATTATCGAATTCGACTGTTCTTTCATCTCGAAACTTTAATAAGCCATTCAAAAAAATCTCAAACTTCATTCAGAACCTTTACAAGATCCTTTTGTCCGTATAATGACACACTTGAACACATACATACCTCCGTACTTAAGTAAAATTCGCTTAAATTGGAGAATTCGCACCAAAAATCGGTTTAAAAAAATTTCAACTTAAGGGGACGGCGAAATAAAATGGACTGAATTGTTCCATTTTTTTTCGACTTTTTATACCCGCTTAGAGTAATAGACAATTATTTAACTCGATTCATTCATATTTAATTGCTTTGTTACACGGAATCCCACTCTTTCGTTTCCCACCCCAGTTAAGGCCTTGAAGATACTTTAAATTAAAATAGCTGTAGGATAAGATGCAGAAGCGCCCGGAGATTGAATCTATGGATCCAGTTCAAGTACTAAGGGGATGAAAAAAATATCCACGGGAAGGAAACGATTCGGAGTGGAAAAAAATTTAATTGCAGTGGCTGTTTTTTATGCGCTTGTGTAGTGGATCTTCATCAATAAGTTCCCCTTTTTTGCCTTTTTCAAGAGCGAAAAGGGGTCTGCGAGGAACGAAGCAATTTTAGTGGTTTTAAAAACATCTGCGAGTTTTTGCTTTTGGACGGTAAGGATGAGATGTCCTTAAATCAGCTTCAGTGAAACAGAAAGTTTTGTGATTATATATAAAAAAAGCGAATAAAGTAAAATATAAACTGATAATTTTTTTCCACTTCCCCTCTTTGCATTGTACGCATATGGATTACCTGGAGATTTTGCGAAAGTCAAAGAATAACGGGGTTTATTCCATTATATCATAAGCTGTGATTTTTACGCTCCGCTGCTTTAGAGCTTAAGTTTAAAGATCACAAATAGTTTAATTAATTTTTCAGCATATTTTAATGCGGTTTTTTTTTAATTATTTTTGCGGAGACAATTGCTTGCGTAGTGAAGAGGCGGAAGAAAAAATCCCGTGCTTCACGTAATTTCATTACCCACTTGAGTGGTCGATTTTAGGTTTTAAAAAGCTAAGGGGTATGTACATGCGTTATCTGAGCTAATTGGTGTTATAGATAAGATAGAAAATTCTATTGCGAGCATTTTGTAAAAACTAATTAGATTGTGTTCAGATACTTAATAGGTTCTTTGAAGCGTGATTATAGAAGGAAAGAGTTGGAGATTACATCTATGTGAAACAAAGAGTGAAACAAGTTTCTATAGAGATAGTAAACGTGCTTTTGTGTTTGAAAACATTATTGTTAGTTATCACACTTTAAAAAACCTGTGGACACATTTTGTCCTATGTGTAGACATTACATTTGTGTATTATTCCCGTCAAGCATATGGATTCGTGGTAGCCCTGTTGGATGAGAGTAGAAACAAAAGGGTTGCGAGTTCAAAACCCGATTAAAGTCCTCTGACCATGGTTCAAAATTGTGCAGCGTCCTCGGATATACTACCCTACAATAATGGACCGGACGCCAGCGGATATGCATAAAATCCGACTACTTGTTTTTCGTGGTGTGGCCTGGGATCTTTGCATGTTGTTTCTGGCCAATTAAACGCCGACGCCTACATGAACATTTGGGACAACCAGGTTCTTCCTACGCTCTGGCAATTTTATGGACTGGACGCGAATGTTACTTCCAGGATAACAACGCTACGTTGTCATGTTGCAGCCTATGTCAAGCAGAGGTTTCAAGATATGGATGTAAAACGTCTTCCCTCGCCTGCTCAGAGTCAAGACAGCATACTACCAACCTTTACCTGGGATAGAAGACATGGGGAAATTTTAAGCCCGCTGATTCGTTGCTATCTCTCTCCGAGATCTATGACGTCACTCTCCCATAGTGCGCACTCCGCATGTGTGAAAAATATCATTGTTTACTTGCAATGTTTGCGAAAAAAAAAGTTGAAACTGCTTCGACTGAAAATAGAATACTAATAAAAAGAAAGCGATAGCTTTTACATGATTACCAAGCGACAGTTCAACGGCTTGTGCCATGTACTCGTAATTTGATCGTAAATGTTTTGTGTTTAGTTTTAATTTCAGTATAGATTCTACACGCATGATTAAAAATATAATCATTTTTCGAACTTTGAAGGACTCTTGGGACCTTGAACAGAATAGAAGGCGGAAACTGGGGATCTGTTGTATAGATTCGTTATTTATGTTGCAGAGGTTTTGCCACCGGCTTTCAGTTCAAGTAGAAACTACAAAGTAATGAGTAATGACAGAGTCCACGTGAAGCATCGACATTAATGATGATGTCACGTAGTCATAGTCGACAGTTTGAAACCAACGAATCAGCGGGCTTAAAATTTCCCCATGTCTTCTATTCCAGGTAAAGGCTGTTAATATACGTCCCGACCTAAACCCCACAGAACATTTGTGGGACTAGTTAGAGCGACGCTTGCGGACCAGGGAACCACGTCTGAAATCTACAGCTGAGCTGGCAACATTCTTGCAGCAGGAATGGACACAAATACCCGTAGCTGTGTATCAAAACCTTGTTGAAAGTATGCCCAGAAAGGTTGCTTGTGTGATTGCAACACATGGGGGACCATGCCCTTATTAAAGCTTGTATTCTTTCCTTAATACTATCACATCTTGCTGTCAGGTCCATTATAGTGGGGTAGTGTATTTCCTTTCGGGTTTGATACCGAACCGTGTCCAATAACCCGTTCCAGTGCGACGTTAGTTAAAATACTTACCAACCTCGAAAAAAGATTCAACCAAAGACCATCCTGTACGTGAAGTCGGATGCACGTTAAATCTGTCATGGCTTCAAATGTCCTCACATTGGCAAGGTTTTGAAGTTTTGAATGTCGGGATCCGGCTTAGGTGCTGACTATGTCATCGGATCCTGGACCGTCAGCAGCCCGTTTTCTTTGTTGCTCCAGTGCGAAGTTAATTCAACTACCTACCACATCATTAGGGCCGGGTGGCTTGGTCGGTAAGGCATCGAGCTCGTGACTGACTGATCATGAGTTCGAGCCCAGCTGACCGAAAACTCCCGTGTACGCTATAGGTGACTGGTGCACGAAAAATCTGTCGTGGTCACAAAGTCCTCCATGTTCCCATAATAAATCAATACCTCTGGGGGTGCCGAACCAGGGATTAGTTGGTCTCTGGTTTGGATCAAAATTACAACCGTGTGCTTGAGTATGATTGAATGTTGTGAAAATGTGACCTCTCCGTAAAAACGAGACATATCGATGTGCTGCCATCTGTTGGCTAAATATTCGAGCTAAGTCGGACTTCCTCCCAATGGGGCTCACTTGAATGGAAACCGCACCCCCTGGCCTTTTGCCGTCTACGACGGGCCTGGCACTCCTTTGGTCTGCCAGTGTAGGCATAAGAAATAACAACAAACAACAACCACATCATGTGGAAGATAGTTTAATTTATGTACCACGCCTTGTTGGAAGTAGGTAGTGGAATGAACGTCTCACTGGACTAACACAATGGACTATTGCCGACGATACGACATCAATTCTGATGGGAAATGGGCCATGGTGGCTCGGTTGGAAAAGTAAAGGTTTAGTAACCGGAGGGGTGCGAGTTCGAACCCAACAAATACCGTCCTGTACAAAAGGAGCTAGTGCACGTTAAATCTGTCGTGGACTCCAATGTCCTCACGTTGTGGAAGTTTGGAGAGTGTGGGTCAGCTCAGATGTTGCCTCGTCATATGACCGTGCTTCAAAATTACGCGGTGATGACCTCGGATCTTTCCCTTGGGAGATGGACGCCAATAGACCGTTATGTTGCTGCAGTACGAGGTTAATTAAATACCTACCCACCTGAAGGGAAATATACGAAGACAACAAGGGTAATTTTGAACCATGGTCGGACGACGAGGTGAACTCCCGAGCTTGCTACAAAACTCCTTGTGAGAAGCTAATACTGTTTGCGCTTTCCTAAGCCCATTGCGAGAACTCCTTGGAGACTACCATTATCTGCAGTGCGATACAATTTCCACATACACTACCCTACAATAATGGACCAGCGGATTAGCATTAAATCCGACTGTTTATTTGGGGGTGTTTTTCGTGGTATGCCCTGGAGCCTTTCGCGTGTTATTCCTGGTCAATTGAACGCCGACGTGAACATTTTGGACAATCAGGTTCTTCGTACTGCAATAGACGCACTACGTCAGCCGCATGCGTCAAACGCGCTATAGGAATTGCACCTTAAGATGTGTTACAGCCGTACTGCAATAGACTATAGGAATCGCATAGGAATAGGAATTGGGATATTGGTATAGGTATTGGGCTATAGGAATCGCACCTAAAGATGTGTTACAGCCGTACAGCAATAGACTATAGGAATCGCATAGGAATAGGAATTGGGATATTTGAATATGTATTGGGCTATAGGAATTGCACCTTAAGATGCGTTACAGCCGTACAGCAATAGACTATAGGAATCGCATAGGAATAGGAATTGGGATATTGGTATAGGTATTGGGCTATAGGAATTGCATCTTAAGTTGTGTTACAGCCGTACAGCAATAGACTATAGGAATCGCATAGGAATAGGGATATTGCAATAGGTATTGGGCTATAGGAATTGCATCTTAAGTTGTGTTACAGCCGTACAGCAATAGACTATAGGAATCGCATAGGAATATGAATTGGGATATTGGTATAGGTATTGGGCTATAGGAATCGCACCTAAAGATGTGTTACAGCCGTACAGCAATATACTATAGGAATCGCATAGGAATAGGAATTGGGATATTTGAATATGTATTGGGCTATAGGAATTGCACCTTAAGATGCGTTACAGCCGTACAGCAATAGACTATAGGAATCGCATAGGAATAGGAATTGGGATATTTGAATATGTATTGGGCTATAGGAATTGCACCTTAAGATGCGTTATAGCCGTACAGCAATAGACAATAGAAATCGCATAAGAATAGGAATAGGAATATTGCAATAGGTATTGGGCTATAGGAATTGCACCTTAAGATGCGTTACAGTGAAAGTGCGGTTAATTTTTGACATACTCCTAATTATAATCTTTCATAAAAAAAAACTTTTAAAAGTGTCATTTGAGTTTCTAAGCATAGTTGGGGTAGGCTCAGCAGTAACTCCACTGAAGACACACACTTCCTTCTCTGAGTGAAGAAAATCAATCCTCAGGAAGTCCATACAAGACGAAGAAGGATGCGAACTAATGTACCAGGACAGAACACAAGCGCATAACAGCCCAAATCCCTGGAACTCGAAACGTCGTTTGTGTCTCAAAATGGATTACGACCGAAATCCAAGAAACGGAAAAAAGCAAAAACTCCATTAGAGAGGAAACAGTCAAACCTCGGTTGTACGGGTTGGTCTGCATGGAATGATAGCGGTCCGGGTCGTTTATAAATGTCGGCCCTCCTGACACCCGGTAAGGCTGCGGAAGAAGAGAAATTTCGGGCCAGAGGTTAGGAGTGAGGACATGATCCTTGTTTGAGGTTTATGTTTCTTTAGGGTAGTCCGGAGCTCCTGGTTTTTGAGTCCTTTTCGCTCGGATTTGGAGGAGGAGGAAGTTGAGCATGCTTGTGTCAGGAAGTTTCGGAGACCTGGGGGAACTGGTGGTGAATGTACAGCGATGCCCGAAGTGATGGATTGTCTGGCGAGAATGAGTGTGGAGGGGGCTTAGCTTTTGATAAATCGTGACTCATGAGACAGTCAGGATTGTATTTTTCGTTCGAGATTTTAAATATATTGCGTTGTAGCAATACGATGAATATACTACCCTACAATAATGGACCGGACAAGATATGATGGTTTAAGAGAAATAATATATGCTTTAATATAGGGATGACCCCCCCCCCCCCCACGTGCTGCAACTACACTAGCAGCCTTTCAACACTAGCAACCTAGCACATCTGGGCATACTTTAAACACGGTGTTGATGCACAGCTACGGGTATTTGCGTCCATTCCTGTTGCAACAATTTCGCCAGATCAGTTGTAGATTTCGGACATGGTTCCCTGGTTCGTAAGCGTCGCTCTAACGGATTCCACAAATGTTCTATGGGTTTTAGGTCGGGACTATGAGCTGACTAGGGAAGACGTTTTACATCCATATCTTATACCACTGCTTGACAGAGGCTGCAACGTGACATGGAGCGTTGTTGTCCTGAATGTAACATTCGTCCATTCCATAAAATTGCAGAGCGTAGAAAAAACCTGATTGTCCAATTGTTCATTGTCCAAAATGTTCATTGTCCAAAATGTTCAGTGTCCAAAATCTTCTTTGTCCAAAATGTTCATTGTCCAAAATGTTCATTATCCAAAATGTTCATTATCCTAGGGAGGTGTGGAAATTTGTAGTAGAGACAGCTGGTAGGCTGAAGTGTTGTCTTTGTCTTTTCACCGTGGTTCAAAATTACGTGGTGTTTTCCTCGGATGTTTCTCTTCTGGTTTGATTGCCAATAGCCCACTGTGCTTCTCATGTGCGACGTTTATAAAATACATACTTACTTAGCTTGATATAAAATGTCTCTGGCAACAATTCAGAATTGGCCTCAATTTAAAACTCTTGTGAAAGAGGCCAGAACGTATATCTCTAAAACATATCTAGAATTATAATTCCAGCTCCCATCATCAATGATGACCCCTGCGAGGCAGACTCTAATCGGCTTTCCCCATACCAATGTGCGAATAATTGTCCCGTCTATTTCGGTCTACGGGTGCTCCAATATGTTGATCCAACAGCTCTCCCCCTTCAATTATGTCAGTTTGCAAAGGGGTGCTAAGCTCGGGTAATCGCCATTGTCATGTCTCAATTGGAATTGGATTGTCCGCTCGGCGTTTCACAATCCTCCCCCACTGTGTTTGGTGAGCAAGCAGTCTGTCGTGTTGGCGAGTATTAATCAGTTTTAATAAGTGAGCGATCCGATCATTGCTATTCAGTGATACCTCCACTTGCGCGGAGAATGAATTACGCGTATTTTTTTTTAGTTTGGCAACATTGCCGCCCATTACAATCAGATTGTTTCTTGCTGGCATACACATTGTACGCGTTTCTCGCGAAATATACGAACACGATTAAGATTCTACACTACCTTACAATAATGGACCGGACGCCAGCGGAATTGCATAAAATCCGACTACTTGATTGGGGGTGTTTTTCGTGGTATCGACTCGGACCTTCGCATGTTGTTTCTGGTCAATTGAACGCCGAGGGACTACATGAACATTTTGGATAATCAGGTTCTTCCTACGCTCTGGCAATTTTATGGAATGGACGAATGTTACTTATAAGACAACAACGCTCCATGTCATGTTGTAGCCTCAGTCAAGCTGTGGTATAAGACAGGGATGTAAAACTTCTTCACTGGCCTGCTCAGATTTCCCAATAGAACATTTGTGGGAAGCGTTAGAGCGACGCTTACGGACCAGGGAACCACGTCCGAAATCGACAGCTGAGCTGGCGACAGTCTTGCAGCGGGAATGGACACATATCCTCATAGCTGTGTATCAAAACCTTGTTGAAAGTTTTCTCAGAAAGGTTGCTAGTGTGATTGCAGCACATGGGGGTCCATCCCCTTATTAAAGCTTGTATTCTTTCCCTTATACCATCACATCTGGTTGTCCGATCCATTATTATAGGGCAGTGTACGTTTGATGGAAGATGAACCCGACTTACGCATTTTCGATTTTAGCATGTTGCGTCGGTCCTACCTATCGCGTAATTTTGGGGTATTACTGAACTTTGTTTTTCATTGTTGACTCGCAGGACCGTGATCGCTGAGTTGAAAGAGTAGCGAAGATAATTTGCGACCGGTGGATTGGGAGTTTCAAATACGACCGGTTGACAAGGACACTCGACCGAAAACCGTCGTATAGGTGGGGGAAGGTAGGTATTTTAATTAACCTCGCACTGTAGAAACACAACTTGCGTTTGAAACTCGGTCAGATGAAGAGGTCACACCACAGCCTGCACCCCCTCTCACCAAACTTCCACACCACAACGTATGGACGTTTGTTGGAGCCATGGCAGATCTAATGGCACCAGCTCCCATGTGGACGTCGGTCTTTGGTTGGATTTGAACTCGGAATCTCCGGTTTCTAATCCGTTATACTTCCAACCGGGATTCGGCTGTCCCAGTATAGGTGGAGGCTGGTGCACGTTTAATACTTTCGGATCTCAAATGTGCTCGCGTTGGTGTGGTTAGGAAGTATGGAGAGTGGTTGGTGTGCCAGCTCAGTTTTGACTTCCTCATCAGACCATGGTTCAAAATTATGTGGTGCCATTCTCGGATTTTTCCCTTCGTGCCTTCGGCAATGGTCCTGTGATATAATAAAATATTACATCGAGTCCAAAGTTTGCACATCAGAAAGTTGCATGTTCAAATCAATAATTCCAATTAAAATACTATTTTTTAACATCCATTTACTAACAATGAGAGGACACTAACACAAAGAAAACAAAGATAATGGGGAAGTCCATTCCAGCGTGGTCTTCCCTCAATCACAATCCAAATCAATCCCCATCGGGTAGGGAAGATGCGCGTTTCAAATTCCCTTTCGTAGGGATTATCATAAGATCTGTGGCTAAGTTGCCAGAAGTCAGTCGTGTTGGTCTTATACGACGTTGTTTAATCAACTATGAACTACATACCAACCAAAGTTTGCAGATGTAAAGTGCATTCAGGAGTTCCCAAACGCTCTAAATTTAAGGTCTGATGTCAATTTGGTTGATAAGAAAGAGATTTTGAAGCATGACTTGTTCGACTGCACATGGAAGAAAATTTTCAGAACTATCTTAACCTTCCAAGTAGCGAACAAATCAACGACGGGCCACACGAGGCCCGCAGGCCGAGCATCCCTGGTCTAAATCTACCAACCACGCAATGCCTCGTACAAAATTACCACTGTATGGAATGCGTATATTTATAGAGGTCCTTCAATAGACAGGAAAGCATCACGTAAAGGACATCATTTTGACGATTGCAAGTCACGTTTTCAAGTCAGATATTGAATTGATCTGGAAACCTTAAAAAAACCGAAACTTCGCTATACGTATGAGTTTCTTTCGGGGGCGAAAGAACACACCATACCTCCACCTCCATACAAAGAAAACGTACGAAATGAATAAACGCGAAAAAAATAGAAAAACCCAAAGTTTGCAATCCTTTCTCTAAGCTGTCTAAGCATCCCAAAATATACAAATGCTTCGCAAGCCGAAAACTCTTTACGCACGGTGAGGTAAGGGTGGGGGAGGGGGTGCAACGACAAATCGGCATCATCTGCAAGCGTGGTACAGAGAGAGGGTGGAGAGAGAATCGAACGACGACAGACTGGATTGTTTTTGTTGTTCGTTCCTTGAGCAAGCTATTGTCTGTCTGCCAAAAAGATATTAGTCAAAGAAAAACGCATCGTTTTCCATTGTTTCCATGGCAACTCATAAATTTCAATGTAGCGAGGCTTTTTCTCCAGAAAAGGATGGAATTGTTACCAGCCGAAGCCCAGGCCCTTAGAACACAACGAGAAACGCTTTCATCGTGTTTGGCATAACGATGTTTGGAACGTTCTCGCTTATAAACTGAGGTTTTTTGTTCTGATTGGAAACCATATCTGCAACAATATTGTTTCCAAAAGAGTGGTTGTGATAATAAATATTTGGTTGTGTACTGGTAGGATCAGTGGTATGTATTTACAGTACAATAATAGGTTCTATTGCTAATAATACTGTTCTATTGCTCACAGCAGACCTTTGTAAACGTAAAATGCCTCCAGAAAAATCCATGCAACCAGGCTTGGCAAATAACACCGCCATGATGCTGATATGTTGTAATCATCGACCTTATAATGAAACACACCGAGCATGTGGTCGGAGTCTCTGTCACAAAATCTCTGAAGGGTAAATCTCGTGGATTTACGAATCGACAGGTTAAATCGCTCACTAATGTTTTTGATCACGGTGGGTAATCACTTTAACCAATCAATAATTTAAGATACATGCTTTTACCCACACTCACGTGACAGGCCTTCAAACTGATCCGTTGGAAGAAATAACATAAAATTTCGAGCACGTGCCCCTATTATTACATTAGACGGTTGATGGTTATAATAAACGGAAAATAGCATAGAATCCGGAATTCAAAAATTTATAAAAGCTAGTATTTCTGCATCCTTTTCTAGCATATTTTTCATAACAGAATGTCTAAAATGTTGAGTTTATGCTAGGATTAAAAAGTACGAGTTTTTTTTTTTGCACTATCTGTAACTTTCCACAACTTTAAAACATTCTTTCCATCAAATTCACTGACAGAAAATGAGCCAATTCTAATACAATGTCATTGCTTTGAAACCAAGTAATTCTTTAGACTTCATTCATCAAACACACTTAGACTTACCCAACCAGAATATATATAAAGCGATACCTAAAAAATACCATTCTCGCCAGAGATCAGTCCCCGAACACCCCTCTTCATTCTCAGATTTTCGTATCTTTTATCCAATAGGTCATATATCTTGCCACCCCCTTTCACCTTTGGACCTCTCAGTATGAATGACCTCCCACGACCACTTTTCCTCTCAAATCGCCTGTAAGATAAAATTTACCTCTTCGCTTAATTCTGGATCTCTACCAATGAAATTTCTTGCTAGATTCCCTGTCCAATGGTCTTCCTTTTAATTATTATTCCTCTGGCGAATTCATTGTGAACTATACACATTTTACATGAGCCCCTTTGAATAGAAAAGTCCAGAACCGTACAGGGCTCCGGCCCCTCAACAGCCTTCACGCCAGTTATGATGTTACGAGTTCATTATTGAATAAATATTTTGTTATAGAATTTCTACCTATTTTGGTGGAACCAGAATTACACTCCCCTCCAATGCTTCATCCTCATCCGGTTGCCTATTACCACTCTTGCTACTCCGTCATGACTGCAGGCTTATAATTATAATATATTGCAGAATTTGAGAAACATCCACTTAAAGGATACTATAACACTTATATTGAAATAGTATAAGCTTCTTTTAAATTTTAAGTAAGTATTTATGGAAGTAACTTCTATTAAATTCTTTATGATAGTAATATAACACGCTGGGGCACCTCATACATATTTTTCAACGACACAAATTACAAATTTTCTTTTTTGACTTTCGTCTCTTTTTTTTCCCGGGGTGCGATATATACACTCATTATATAGTTTTTTATATAAAAAATATGTTAGTAAAATTATTGAAAATTAAACTGATCACTCTGGAATAGCAAAAATTCTTCTGAGAGATTGAAAAGTACATGCACTTTTTGTGAATAAAACATGTCCGTCTTTTGCGTGAAATATTTGCACTTTTGGAATGAAACATTTTAGAACGAAATACACGAGAACGCCTAGCAGTATTCATAAACTAGTTCCGCAACTTTTCGAAGGGGCAAAAAGCAATATTATTTATTGTTACAAAACAGGATTATATCCAAAACAATAGTGTTTACGCTACGACGCATAAAGAAAGGAATTTTAAAATAGAAAAAGTATAAATCTCCCACAAGGCAAATAGAAACAAGCCGGGTGTGTGGAAGATAAATGTTCTAAAGAGAAAGGTAAACAAACACAAAGAAGCAACTGTTTAGTGGAGGGGGGGGGCAAAAAGTCGTGTCCCACTTTCTTGGCGAGAATCTTAGAAGTTTTAAAGACGTTTTATTCTTATTTTTAGACTTGACTTTCTCCTTCGCAAATATGTAAAAGATACGCTTGAGTTATCGATTTTATCTACTCGATGCTCCCAGAAGCGATTTTTCATCGATTTCGGAGAAAGCGAAAGGGAGGAATTCTTTAGAATAAAGGAACGCTCTGGTTTTCGTTCCAGGATTGCTAGTGTTTTTCTACAATTCAGATTTTTTTGAGTAGGAACACTTGCTGTCATATGCTCAGATATCGCTTGCGTTTTGTTACTGGAAGGTAGGTAGGTATTTAATTCACGTCGCACTGGTGCAACACAATGGGCTATTGGCGACGGTCCGGGATTAGCCGCCGAAGGGAAAGATCCGATTGTTATTGGAAGGTGAAATGACTTCAGGTTGGTAGGTATGTTAATTTACGTAACCTTGGAGATCACCAATGGGCTATTGGCAACGATCCGGGTTGGTTTGGGGATTTCATGGCGCAATGGCCAAATGTGGCCATGCTGTGTCAGACACAAGACATACAATGTCAAGTAGTAGACAGACACACACGTTGAATGTTTTACTGGCAGAGAAGAGAAAAATACACTCAGGGAGGAATGCACTGGCGACGGTCCGGGATCAACCTCCAAAGGGAAAGATATGAGGACAGCACGTAATATTGAAGCACGGTCAGATGACGATGCCATAGCTGAGATAGCATCCCACTCACCAAACCACGCTTGAGGCCACGACAGATTGAACGTGCACCAGCCTGCTTTGAACACGACGGTGTTTGGTTGAATTCGTACTCGCAACCTTAAGGTTGCTAATCCGGAACTCTTCCAACAGAGCGAGCGAGCGAGAGAGAGAGAGAGAGAGAGCGACAAAGAAAGAGATAGAGCAGAGAGAGATCTTATCAGTTTTTTTAATTATGATGTTCCTCCTCATCAGGACATTGATTATTTTGTGACAACGAAGACAACAAAATCTAGTCAATTTTATTCCAATGACAAGATACCCTACCCTACAATAATGGACAGGACAGCAAGATGTGATGGTATAAGGGGAAAATACATGCTTTAATAAGTAGATGGTCCCCACGTGCTGCAATTACACTATCAACCCTTCTGGGCATTCTTTCAACAAGTGTTTGATACACAGTTTCGGGTATATGTGTCCAAGAATGCTGCAAGAATGTCGCCATCTCAGCTGTAGATTTCGGACGCGGTTCCCTGGAGGACGTGGTAGCTCGATTGGAATAGTGGAGGATTAGCAAACGGAGAGTTGCTAGTTCGAGACTACACTACCCTGCCATAATGGACCGGACAGCAAGATGTAATGGTATAAGGGAAATAATACATGCTTTAAATGGGGTACGATCCCCCACGTGCTGCAATAACACTAGCAAACCTTCTGGGCATACTTTCAAAGAGGTTTTGAATACACAGCTGTGGGTATTTGTGTCCATTCCTGCTGCAAGAATGTCGCCAGCTCAGCTGGAGATTTGGTTCCCTGGTCTGTAAGCGTCGCTCTAAAGCGTACCACAAATGTTCTATGGGGTTTAGGTCGGGACTCTGAGCAGGCTAGGGAAGGCATTTTACGTCCATATCTCGATACCACTGCTCGACAGAGACTGCAACATGACACGGAGCGTTGTCGTCCTGGAAGTAACAGTCGTTTATTCCATAAAATTGCCAGAGCGTAGGAATAACCTGATTGTCCAAAATTTTCATATATTCGTCGGCGTTCAATTGACCCGGAACAACATGCAAATGTCCCAGGCCATACCACAAAAAACACCCCCAACAGTCATTCAACTGACGAGGTACTTCGTTGAGACCAGCACCAGAAAGGTTAGCAGTACCACTTAGTCTCAAGTTTGCATATCCCTCCCTCAAATCTTACAAGGAATAAATAATCCATGGAAATTTTTATTCGTCATGATCCCAAGTGTCTTTTCTAGTTAAAAAAAATGAATCTCGCTTTTCAGTTCCTTGTATTGATTTTAATTTCCCTAGGTATGTCACCAGAAACTGTCAATTATTTTTGCTAAATCTTTGCAAAAAGAATGCATGTAAAAAGTTTGCGGCGAATAGATTTTGGAACTGTCTAATTTTTCCCCTCAGGTTGACATCTTTTTAAATAATTTCGATTCCAAAAGTAATCTGCTTCAATGAAGTATTTTGTTTTATCTATTTGCATTGTCTATTTTATTACTACTGTATTTGTGTACAGAATTTTTCCTAAAATTTTGAATCACTTATTTTTGTTGCCTGTTATTGGATATTAGAGAAACAAAAATTAAAAATAATTAATAAAAAAATTAACTTTTGCATTTCTTCTATAAAATAACGAAATACAGATATCTATCCATATATTTTTTCTCAAATTTTTTTCAATATTTTTGTGTTAAGAATAATGATTCATGCATTCTAAAATTACTATATTATATTATTGTCAATTATTAAGCAGATTTAGCAGCAATTTTCTACTCTTTAACCTTCTGATGTAACCAAGATACGGGTAGTCCGAAGAAAAAGCTATTTTAGCGTTATATTATTTTATGAACAATTATCTTTTAGCTCAAGCAATTGTTTTTCAGCTTACATTTCTATTTAAATTTTAATTCTTAAACTATTTTAACTCATATGAATTTAATTTTGTTATTTGAATATTTTCATTGATAAAAATTTCATTTCCGTTAATTTTTAAACATATTTTCATTAATATTAATTCAATTTCATTATTATTATTAAGTTTCATTATTAATATTTTTATCAATATTAATCTGATTTAAAAAAAATATATATTTATTAATATTCATTTCATTTTATTATATTAATCTTATTAGATTAATATTTTTTAAACTAAGGGGTTCCGCCCCCTGTTCGCTGTCGCTCGCCAACCCCCGAGAATTGCTAGGCAATCATATTTTGTTCGCTTCGTGAATATCTTTTTCAACAATGAGGGGAAGGGGATTAAAAGTGGTCGAATTAAAAGAAGCAAAAGCGAACAAATTATTGTAAATTCGTATGTTTTGCCGAAAATGATTATTTATTACGCCAGTTCCCAGTTAGCAGATTTTTAAACTTCACTGGCCATTAATTCAACGGTGGAAGCTTAACCTTTCCATGATAACAACATACATTAGACGATCGGCCTATTTCATATTTAAAACTCAAAGCACAATGAGAGCAGTTATTATTCATATCTGTAATATCTAAGTATTGGTGTTTAATTTTTGCCGTTTTGCCGTTAACATAGCAACCTCATGATCAGCCTTCCTTTTTAATTGTGCTTCAATTACGGCAGACTCTCAATCAGCCTTTCTTCGCATTTTTTTCATCGTGTGACAACGCTGGACGGCCCATTTTTACTTGCAAAAAGGATTCAATGGTAAATTATTATCATTACAAAAGTGAATTAAGTTTGTGCTGCAGTAAAGGCGACGGCTTAACTTCTATTGTTCTGAATTAGATTACAATGAAAACTGAAGAAAAAAAATTACATAAATAAGACATAATATTTTGGGTACAAAGGACCCTAGTAAGGTTTTCCACACAAAAGAAAAAAAAGGACACTAAAATCTATCCTAAGGAGAAAAAAATAACAATTGTTACAGATAAAGCTTCAAGGAATAAATATTAAATATACAACATTAAGGAGAATAAAACGAAACTAAAATCTAAGGAATAAATATTAAATATACAACATTAAGGAGAAAAAAAAGACACTAAAATCAATCCTAAGGAGAAAAAAATAAACCGTTTTTTTCGCTACCACATAGAAATACTGAATCATATATATGTTTTAGCTGATCTCTGTTGTTTATTGCAAAAGTACTTTTAAGATTTCATATTCGACTGTTATTATGAAAACGGCGACCGAATTTGCCGGTTCTTCTGAAAACATTGCAAACTTTCTAGCGCTTACTCTCAAATTTTAGGAATTAATTAATTAAAAAATATAACTATGTTTATCATCTGCGCGTGCTCCAAATTCATTAGCCCGTTGAACCACAAGACTCGCTATCACGTGACCAGCTATCTACCAATCACAAAGCGAATAAACCTGGAAAATATCGAACATTTTCTTTTATAATAGAAAGAGATATATTAACCTAATTTTATTAGTATTTTTATTAATACTAATTTAATATTTACATAAATATTTTGGTGTTTTCAGTGTTTTAATTCATTTCTTAAAATTATTTTTAAGATAGAAAAACAAATTTAGACACTCAGACGTAGATTAACTTCAGAAACAAATCAGTTTCCATTGCATTTTATATTCCAAAAGGGGTTATCATATCCGGAAAAAAGAGCAAGTAAAAGTAAAATTAGTAACATACACTACCCTTAACAACCCCATTTAATCGCATTCCAATATTCACGTGCACACAGATTTTAATAACAATTTTCCTAGCATTCCTATCGAAAATCCCAATACACGGAGCAAAGAAGCTCAAATATTTCCAAAGCTCTCTTCCTGAAAAGAACTCAAACTTCCACCCATCGGATATCGCCTCACGAAAATCTCCGAAGAAAAATCAGCCACCAAAACCGTGTTCTAATTTGACCTTCGCGCGGCAATATCTCCACCAAACAACAAACCCAAAAAGAAAGTCTTAATTGAATTTCAGTACGCGAATGAATTAAGGGCATAAATTAAAACTTCGTTAAAAGACAACGGGAAGGCTCCAACTTTTTTGCTCCCTCCGCTATCTCGCACACAGAGGAAGCCTTAATTGAAAACTGTTTGCAAATTTAGCAGCTCTGATGGCAACGGTTCGAGCATGGAGTGATGGCCCTATTGTTCCGAGGGGAATTATTATCTGTGGAAGTAGGGACCGATAAAAGACTATTTGGAGATGACGCACAAAGGGAGGGGGTAATTAACTAATATCGAGCTTTTAAAGAGTTCTAAATCGCATTCGAATGAAGCTGGGGATCCGAGTTCGCCCAAGTAGCAACAGCGTCGTGGGTTTCTAATGTTGTGTCGCTTCATATTAGTTCCGTAATGACAGCCAGAAACGTCAGGTTGGAAAAAAGAAAATTCGATTTAGAATCTGTGGAAGAGCGACGGTGAGCTGGATTCGGGGTTTAATTGGTCATTAAAAATCCATTCGAATAAGGTAATTACGATTTCGCGGTTTGAAAAGTTGATGTCTGCACAAAATTTGGTACCGAAACGGTCAATTTGGACTATTGCTTTATTTGATTCTAAATTGATGGATTTTTAGATTAAAAGTATTTTTCTAAGTTTATTTTTTGTCTTATTAGATGTAGGACCACACAGAAATCAAGATAATCTGGATTCGTTGCCATTTTAACGCTTAGAAGGGTTCACACGCATAATTCCATCTTGCAATCTGCAGTCTTCCCTGCATGGCTTTTAAGGCATCCGAACACGTTAAAAATATCATTTTTGACAAAAGATTCCTAAAAAAAGTTTTTTTTTTTATCTTATTAGGTAAAGTATTTATTTGACTTTCCAAAAAAATATTTGATTTTTTCTCTTAAGTTTATTAGTTGCAGAGATATTAAGATTTTAATCAAGGCAGGAAAACAGGAAGTAGGTATGGAAAACACCAGAAGTGGCCGTTAAAAGACCAAAAACCAGTCAAAATTAAAATTTAAAACTTACTTTTTTTGCATATATAATTTTAGAAAGGTTTCTCAATTGTTTAAATGGTTTTTATTTCGGAAATAGAGTGAACATTTTTTTAAAGAGAAGCGAAGAACAAAATTGTTTACACAAACAGTAAAAGCAAGAGAGAGCAAACGATTCACTTCAAACTATTTTTTACTCTAAATTAATTTTTATGCATTAATTTCCTCACTTCTAATGTTGTAACACAAAAAGGTATTAATGGATTCTAGTAAAACTTTGAGAACCTGTTCTTTATAATGTAGTCCAAAGAATGAACTAGAATAATTATGCTGAGAATTTATTTAAATATGGCCATTTATTTATTTAAGAAATAGAACTGTAAAACTATCAAAAATCTTGTATTCATTTTTCGATCGCTTGTGAAATTTTTGTTTATTTAAAGATCATTTTGATTCTAGTTCATTCCCTCTTAATATGCATGTAGTTTATTTTGGTAGCATCATTTTTTAAATGGGCTGAATAAATTTTCCTGCAGCACATCTGAAGTTTTTGACTATTTTCATTGACATTTTTCATACATAACTATCATTTTTACAAAATTATTAATATATATTTTAAATATTTATAGCCCAATGCTAATGTTAATAACACTAAACATAAAAATATCATTAAATGTTTCTACATAAACGTGACTGGATACCTTAACCAGAATTTTGATCTTGACCAATACAATCTTTCGAAAGGATTCTATTCTAAGGAGAGGACACAAACAGAATCTTTCTATAAACCTATCCTGTTCTAAGTAAATGAGCAACATAATCTTTCCAAGGATTCTATTGTAGGGAAAAGAGCAATAGATATCGACATTATTTTGATGACGACGTGATCAAGATCTCGTCAGTTTTCTTTCAATGACGAGTTATCTCGTCCATTATGATCAGCTCAGTTTTGTTCTAATCACGAGATATCTCGTTCATTATGATCTAGTCAATTTTCCCCTTGATGACGAGATACCTCATCACGATAACCATCAGGATGGTTAAGGATTTAGTGGTGGCTATTCTTGGTCTTGGTCTACGTCTATTCTTGGTACCAATAAGAATAGTTTTGTAGAGAAGGTTCCGCAAAATGTCATGGACTTGTGGGATAAAGAAAGTTCTAAGGTTGCCATTACAAAAAATACAAAAACAAAAATGCATAAATTTTAATGACAAGATAGACCACGGGAAAATATCGTCTGCCGTTAAAGTCTAATCGTGTTTTTTGAATCTGGAACTCCTGTTTTCATTATTTATCGTTTGCATAAATCCGAAAGTAGCAATTTAAATAGCGAAAGGAAACCTTTAGAAGCACGATGCTTGATTTAAATATCTGACAGCCGTTATTATTCTGTTAATATATTATCCTGTTCCAACGATAGTTCATGTTTTGGCTAATCCGTTACCGCTATAAATGTATCTCAAAGGACTCGTTTAATGACAACGAATCGCTCAATTCAAATGTTTGCCCTAAAGTACCGCTAGCAGCTTTCATGCGCTATGAAACATTACAAACATATTTGTTTCATCCCATTTGTCTTCCGATAATGCGGCTATGAATAGCAAACAATCAATCATGTGTTCGTTTCAAAATTATTATTGAGATGATAGCAATAAATGTGACAAAGGAATACAAAACCATCATTTGCCGAGGATAAGGACAAACAACAAGCTAAAAGTATGTAGGTATTTTAATTAACGTCGCACTGCAGCAACACAGTGGGCTGTTGTCGACGGTCCGGGATCAAACCCGAAGGAAAAAAATCCGAGGACAGCAACACGTAATTTTGTGACACGGTCTGATGACTTGGTCACACCTGAGCTGGCACCCCACTCTCCAAACTTCCACACCAAGTCAACGTGAAGACATCTGAGGCTACGAGAGATTTAACATGCATCAGCCCCCTTTGTACTAGACAGTCTTAATTAGATTCGAACTCCCAACCCTCCGGTTGTTAATCCGTTACTATAACACAACCGGGCAACCATGGCCCACAGCAAGTTGAAAATATTTAACACTCATGCCGTTAACACACTTTGGTGGTTGCTTCAACGAGGTATCACGTCATTAGTAAAACTAACCAGAATATATTTGACGAGATATCTCGTTACTTGCAAAAAACTAACCAAATCAGGATGTCGACACCATAAAAAAATGACAGTGTTTTTCTGACGAGATATTCCGTCTTTAGAAAATTCGTCTATGGTTTCTACGAGATATCGAAGAAGAGACGAATGTGACGAATTTTCTAAAGACGGAATATCTCGTCAGAAAGTCACTGTCAATTTTTTATGGTGTCGACATACTGATCTCGATGGACGAGATATCTCGTAGAAACCACTCGGGAAGGTTAAAAAAATATGAGCTCATTAACTAAAACCATACTTTTGTTATTTGATATTTGTTTTCGTTAGATCGAGGCTAGGAAATGAATCTGTACTTTAGAATTTTTATTACGACTACCAAATCATGGATATTGAAAGAATACATTGATGAAGTATATTTATTTTAGGAACTGAGAGATGTACATTTTTCTGAATTGCGAAATCATTTCGGTTTAATTACTTTAAAACTCCAATGACACTGCTTCGAAAAGATTTTTTTGCACAACCTCTTACATTACAAAACTGATGATTCGCCCTTTTCGATTCCTTTTATTGATTTTAGCGTCTCCAGATATATCACATGAAACTGTAAATTATTTTTTGTTAAACCTTCAGTGAAAAAAGGCATGAAATAATTATGCTACAAACAGATTTTTAAACTGTACAATTCTTACTCGGAATTTGATATCTTATAGTTTGAATTCTATGAGTAATTTGCTTCCGAAATGTTTTCTGTTATTTTATATCTATCCTTATATTTTAAACTGTACAGTTCTTACTCGGAATTTGATATCTTATAATTTGAATTCTATGAGTAATTTGCTTCCGAAATGTTTTCTGTTATTTTATATCTATCCTTATATTTTAAACTGTACAGTTCTTACTCGGAATTTGATATCTTATAATTTGAATTCAGTGAATAATTTGCTTCCGAAGTGTTTTTTGTTATTTCATATCGATCCTTATATTTAAAATATATTTAGATTGTACAGTTATTAGAACTGTACAGTTCTTACTCGGAATTTTATATCTTGTCATTTGAATTCAATGAGTAATTTGCTTCAGAAGTGTTTTCTGTTATTTTATATCGTTCTATTTTAAACTGTACAGTTCTTATTTGGAATTTTAAATCCTGTTATTTTAATTCAATGAGTAATTTGCTTCAGAAGTGTTTTCTTTTATTTTGCATCTATCCTTCTATTTATCCCTCCCAGGAATAGGGCTGAATTAGCCTGGTTGGAAGAGTTCCGGATTAGAAACCGGAGGGTTGCCAGTTCGAATCCCACTAAAGACCGTTGTGTACAAATGCGGCTTGTGTACGTTAAATCTGTCGTGTGTTCCAAAATTCTCACGTTGGCGTATTGTGTAAGTTTGGAGAGTGGAGTGCCAGTTCAGGCGTCGCCAAAAGCTCGTTATTTGAATCCAGTGCAACGTTAATTAAAATACCTACCCACCCTCATACGCAATTTCTTTTGTGCTGTATATAAACATCAAATTGTATTGCAAATGTCACCACAAATTTAAGCCATAAAACAGCATACAAGAAGTATTTTTTTTTGTTTACATAATTTATCCCTTTTTTCTAAGGTTACTAAAATAATTTTCTCACCTTAAATTTAAACTTCACACAACGAACCACATCGAATGGCAAAACGTCTTACCTATAAAAGAAAGCATAATAATCAACATAAAAAACAAGCAACATAATATTTAAAACAAGCAAACCCGCGAAAAATTATATACATTTAAATTTCTTAACCCTCAATTGATTCGAACGAGATATCTCGTTCCATGTGATCTGACAAGTTTTGTTAGTGACGAGATAGCTCGTCATCAGGATATTGCCCATATTTTTATCTAGACTAGGTCAAGATTTGGTCAGTCTGTTTTCCTAATGTGACAAATCCTTAAAGATCTGGTCAGGTTTTCTAATGACGAGATATCCAGTCCTTAAGATTCCGTTCAGTTTTTCACAATGACGAGATATCTAGTCCTTAAAAATCCTACCAGTTTTTCTACTGAAGAGATATCCTGCCCTTTAAAATAAGCTCGCTTCTTAGAATGACAAGATATTTAGTCCTTAAAATCTAGTTAGTCTTTCTAATGTGACGGAGATATCTAGACCTTAAAGATCCGTTCAGTTTTTCCATTGACAAGATATCTAGTCCTTTGAGATCTGCTGTGTTTCTAATGTGACAAGATATTTAGTCCATAAAGATCTGGTCAGCTTTTCTAATGACGCGCGCGTGTGATATATCTAGTTCTTAAAGTACTGGTTAGTTTTTACAGTGACAAGATATCTAGTTCTAAAAGATCTGGTCTGTTTTTCTAATGTGACAAGATATTTAGTCCTTAAAGATCTGGTCACTTTTTCTAGTGACGAGATATCCAGTCCTTAAGAATCTGTTTTGTTTTTACAATGACAAGATATTTAGTCCTTAAAGAAGTGGTTAGTCTTTCCAATGTGTGACGAAGAAATCTAATCCTTAAAGATCCGTTCAGTTTTTCCACTGTCAAGATATCTAGTCTTTAAAGACCTGGCCTGTTTTTCTAATGCGACAAGATATTTAGTCCTTAAAGATCTGGTTAGTCTTTCCAATGTGACGAAGAAATCTAATCCTTAAAGATCCGTTCAGTTTTTCCACTGTCAAGATATCTAGTCTTTAAAGACCTGGCCTGGTTTTCTAATGCGACAAGATATTTAGTCCAAGATATTTAGTAAAGATTGGTCAGCTTTTCTAATGATGAGATATCTAGTCCTTAAAGTTCTTGTAAGTTTTCTAATTGGCGAGATATCTAGTCCTTAAAAATCTGACCAGTTTTTCTAATATGACGTGTTACCGCGTCAAGACAATCACTAGGAGGGTTACTTGCTCTACTCACATTTCTTATCACTCCGTTTATAATGAACATATGATGTACACATAAACGGATTTAATACCTTTTAATAAAATAAGCTTAACCACAAAATATAAAACAGCATTTCGTTTACTTCTACGGGTGTTATTTCTCATTGAAATAAAATGCGAAAGTACTCCTAGGTCGTATTACTCTACAATCAGAATCTGAACACCTACTTCAATTTTATCGAATTCCTTTCTTGAAAGGCAACTCTGCATTTTTCGAAACAAAGCCTATTTTTGCTCGTATTTCTTTTCTGCGCTGACTTCTATCTTCATCATTTCTCATCGCTTTCTGTCATCATACTGCCGAAGTCTTTTGCACAGTTTAAATAATGTTGCGCAACTACATAACTCAAGCCAAGTGCTTTGAAACTAAGAGGTCAAATTGGTGAATGAATCCCGTAACGCTAAATTTTATATATTTTTATATATCCGTTCTTACCATTCGTCAGTAAACAAATATTGCCTAATCCTAAATTTACAATGAATACTGCAACCATATTCACATTTCATACCTCTAACTGAAATATAAGTATACATAAATAGGAGGGTAAGTATAAAATTATTCGAGAATTTTTACCACATAATATTTTTAGGTTGCTTCATTCGCATGCATGCTTAGAGTTGATACCTATTGTGGTCTAGTTACCGAAATTTAACCTTGATAGCGTTATTTTTTGTGCTTAAGGCTTCAGGGTAAAGATGACCATACCATAAAGGGCACCAATTGGATTTCCAGGGTAGGAAAGTGTGCCAGGGGCTGAAATTCATCAAGAGCTTACAACACAATAACGGGACAGTGCTCTACCACGTAGAAGTGGATTGGATTTGGTTTTGTGGCATTCAGTCCTCCTGGGACATATTATGCCACAAACTCAAGATAAGAAATCAGGTATCAAATTTAATAATAAAATGAAATGAGTCATGTCATAAAAAATGAATACTGTATAAAATTATATACGATTATATATAATTATATAAAATTATACTAAATTATACATGAAGCTAAAAATGTTTGGATGAGGATTCTCTACAACCAATTCTTCTAGAGTCGAGGTACACGAATTAAAATGTTTAAATCATTGCCTATTGAAATGAGAACATTCTATTAAAATGTGTTTTATTGTTAGTGGGCAAATGCAGTAATTACAAATAGGATTATCTTCTCCCACCACGTAGAAGTGTTTATGAGTGGATTGAGAATCTTAAAATAGACAAGAGTGATGCACGAAGGAGCAGGACGCCAGTCAACCACCCCCACTGACGAGAAGATTCAGCAAGCTCGAGAAACGGTACTGGCAAACCGGAGAGCTACCATCGACAATGTAGCGATGGGTACAATGACAGATTAGACGAACAAAGAGAGTTTAGCGGTGCATAAATGGTTTGGGGAACATACCAGAAACCTTTTTCTTAGAGGAAATACGCAAGTTTGTGAATCGCTAGACCAAGTGCATCGGAAGGAAGGAGACTATGTAGAAAAAGGACAAAATTGTTCAACACCTACATTTGCGTAAATATTTCTATTATAAAAAAAATTTTGCAAACTTTTTCAGGTTTATTTGCTTTGTGATTGGTAATAGCGAGTCTTGTGGTTTAACTGGCTAATGAATTTGGAGCACGCGCACACGATAAACACAGTGATATTTTTCATTTATTCATTCGTAAAATTTGAGAGCACGCGCTAGAGAGTTTGCAATGTTTTCAGAAGAACCGGCAATTCGGTCGCCGTTTCCATAGCAACAGTCGAATATGAAAATATTAAGAAGTACTATTACAACAAACAACACGGAGAAGCTAAAACATTTAAAATTATGATGAGATTTCCTCTGAATTGTAACAGTATGTTGTGCTAAAATATTTCCTTCTTCATGTGGAAATGATGTTTTGTTCTTGACAGTTTAAAAAACATTTTGTTTTTATTTACACTATATTTCCATGTTTAAGAGCCGATAATTTTTGGAAAATTTTCTAAAGATAAAGTACTGGGGTCGGCTTATATACAGATCCTCTTATCTCGCAAAAAAAGTAGGCAATTTTCCGTTACTCGGGCGCATGGGATAAATATCGTAATGGGAAGGGAAATTTCAATAAATGTCGTACTAGAGGTCCGGGATCAATCCAGCAACGATCCATATGGGAATGGATTGTGAAGCAATCCCCTACCCTTCATTGTTGAAAAGTATAGTTCGTAAAGCGAACTAAATATGATTGCGTAGCAATCATCGGGGGTTGACGAGCGATACCGAGCAGGAGGCGGAGCCCCCTAGTAGATTAAAAAACAAATAAAGTGCGGTTAATTTTTAAATTTCTCTCCTATAACAACATTTTGTTCACTATTTCCAGTATTAATACTTATTTCCAATTGGCGCCGACCAACCGGTCTAGTGGTCAAGGTGTTGGCCTCTGAATCGGAAGGTTCCTGGTTCGAATCCGGGTCAGGGCATGGATATAAATTGTGCTGTCCTTTGTCAGGGACAATGATGGTCCACCCACTGGGTGTCCCTTCACAAGTGACCATCACTTCTGGCCTTGTATAAGGCTACAATGACTTCGGTCAATTCTGTACTGTATTGTATCATGTATTGTATTTGTCTTTGTAATCTGTACCCAGCCTTGCCATTGGAAATGAAAAAAAATTTCCAATTGGCGAAAAGCAGAACCATATTACTACAGTTAAATTCTAAAAGTCAACTTTAGTTTCATCTCTTTCCATTGTTCCAAGGCAATTCAGTAGTTTTTGATGCTAAACCTACTTTTGCTCATATTTCGACTTCGGTGAACTGATCTTCCACATTCCTCATAGTTTTCTGTAATCAGTCTTCTGAAGAATTTCAATCGAGTGGTAAGCTCACATCTAGATTTAGCTAATGCAACTCCATACCTCAAACAAAGCATACTTAAGTGGAGGAATCGGAGTACGAATTCCCCATAGATCGATTTTAATAGTTTACATCCGTTATTGCTATTTGACAGTAAACAAATAACGTCGTTTAATGTGTTGTGTACTTTAGTGAAATATATATACAATAACGTGAAACGAAATGCAAATACTTACGAGAAACACCGAGATATCTACGTAAACATGCAAAGTACCGCCAAAAAATATTTAATATTAAATTCCAGAACCAAATCTATAGTGGTAGTAAAAACAGTACAACAAATATTGCAATGTACACAGTAAAATATAACTGGATTTACAGTAGACTATTTTAAAGCGTTTCAAACACTATTTAAATAACGGATTATATTAGATTTTCAGAATATTTTGCAAAATGTCGTACCGCATGTTAAGTGAACGCAAATGCAGTCATACATTTATTGTAAATCTAAAATTTTATTTCTGATTGAGCAAATAATTTCTCCTAATGCACTTTATATGAAAGTACAACAGTTGGTCGGTAACAAAATAAAAATATTGACACTTATTTCGTTTATATAATGCAAGACGCAACGACGTGGAAAAGGTTTTGTGTACTCGTAGTTTATATTTCCTTACACGGAAACTAGGACACAAACTGTTTTGTTAGAATTCTAGGTGTTTATTTAAACTCCATAGTGTATACTACTGCGATCCAATCCCTTGTAAATAAACGTGTATTTCCGTGAGGACAGTTCAAAGTAGAAAAGTATTTTCAGAAACGTTCGCACTGGAGAAACACAAAGGGCTATTGGCGACGACCCGGGTTCAATCTAAAATGAAACGATCCGAATACAACACCGTGTAATTTTGAACCACGATCAGATGACGACGCGACATGTGAGCTGGCACCCCAATCTCCAAAATTCAACACCACGCTAACGTTAGGACATTTGCGGCCACGAAAGGTAGGTAGGTATTATAATTAACGTCGCGAGCCGCGGTAGCTCAGTCAGTAGAGCGACGGGCTCGCATCAGAAGGGTTGTGGGTTCTGTCCTCGGCGAAGCCTACAAATCTAATGATTGCGAGATCGGCGCTTCGACCTGGCTAAAGACCGCCGTGTTCACTAATGGTGACTGGGGCACGTTAAATAGGTCGTGGTCACAATGTCCCCCATGTTCCCATACCAAATCAATACCTCTGGGGGTACCTGATCAGGGGGTTATCGGCCTCTGATTGGGATCTAAATTACGATATGTGTGAGTGAATGGATGTATGAAAGGGACCTTCCTGTAAAACGGATGTGTCATGTATGTCGAGCAAAGTCGGACTTCCTCCCCATGGGGCTCAATAACACGGAAGGCGCACCAACCTCGCCTCTTGCCCTCTTCGACGGGCCTGACACTCCTCTGGTCTGCCAGTGTAGGCATAAGAAACAACAACATTAACGTCGCACTGGAGAAAAACATAGGAGCTACTGGGGATGGTCCTGGATCAATCCGCAAATTGACCTATCCGGATTAATACCACGTAATTCTGAACCATGGTCAGATGACGAGGTCTCAAATGAGCTGGCACCCTACTCACCAAACCTCTGCACCACGCCAACGTGAAGACATGTATTATTTTTTCTTTTTTAATTAAAGTTGCACTGGAGCTATTTGCGACGGTCCGAGATCATCCCCGATGGGAAAGGAACGAGGACAACCCCACGTAATTTTGGACCACGGTCAGGCGACGAGGGCACAGCTGAGCTGGTACCCCACCCCCAAATACCTACAGAACGCCAAGAAGATATTTGTGCACACGGAGCATTTATGGCTCAGTGGATATGTTTTGTGTCTGACCGAACATGGACAAATGTGGCCCTTGAGCCATAAAACCCTAAACACGCCGACCCCCTCGTGCACGAAAGTCCTCTGTAAGATCGAGATTCAAAAATCGCAACCCAATGTTGTCTATCCGTTACTCTTGATCTACAGGGCTACAGTTCACCACCCTTAAACTTTTGACTACAGCTATAGATATGAATGGCTCGGTTCTGTACGACTGCTGTACCGGCCGTAGTCTAAATTATTCCTTGGCGCGATTCTTACAACTTTCAAGGTACAACTGTTGGACTGGCCGTTGTCTAAATTATTCCTTGGCGCAATTCTTACAACTTTCAAGGTACAACTGCTGGACTGGCCGTTGTCTAAATTATTCCTTGGCGCGATTCTTACAACTTTCAAGGTACAACTGCTGGACTGACCGTTGTCTAAATTATTCCTTGGCGCGATTCTTACAACTTTCAAGGTACAACTGCTGGACTGGCCGTAGTCTAAATTATTCCTTGGCGCCATTCTTACAACTTTCAAGGTACAACTGCTGGACTGGCCGTTGTCTAAATTATTCCTTGGCGCGATTCTTACAACTTTCAAGGTACAACTGCTGGACTGACCGTTGTCTAAATTATTCCTTGGCGCGATTCTTACAACTTTCAAGGTACAACTGCTAGACTGTCCGTAGTCTAAATTTTTCCTTGGCGCGATTCTTACAACTTATAAGGTACAACTGCTGGACTGGCCGTAGTCTAAATTATTCCTTGGCGCAATTCTTACAACTTTCATGGTACAACTGCTGCACTGGCCGTTGTCTAAATTATTCCTTGGCGCGATTCTTACAACTTTCAAGGTACAACTGCTGGACTGGCCGTAGTCTAAATTTTTCCTTGGCGCGATTCTTACAACTTTCAAGGTACAACTGATGGACAGGCCGTAGTCTAAATTATTCCTTGGCGCGATTCTTACAACTTTCAAGGTACAACTGCTGGACTGGCCGTTGTCTAAATTTTTCCTTGGCGCAATTCTTACAACTTATAAGGTACAACTGATGGACAGGCCGTAGTCTAAATTATTCCTTGCCGCGATTGTTGCAACTT
This sequence comes from Metellina segmentata, assembly GCA_947359465.1. NCBI lineage: Eukaryota > Metazoa > Arthropoda > Arachnida > Araneae > Tetragnathidae > Metellina > Metellina segmentata. Next base: position 95,656,451 of record OX375882.1, read on the forward strand.
TCAAGGTACAACTGCTGGACTGGCCGTTGTCTAAATTTTTCCTTGGCGCAATTCTTACAACTTATAAGGTACAACTGATGGACAGGCCGTAGTCTAAATTATTCCTTGGCGCAATTCTTACAACTTTCAAGGTACAACTGCTGGACTGTCCGTAGTCTAAATTATTCCTTGGCGCAATTCTTACAACTTTCAAGGTAGAACTGTTTATAACAGCAGCACCGGCCGTAAAGTAAATATTAAGGTAAGATAAGAATCAAAATCCGTTTGGTCTATGAATCAGCCATTGGATTACTGAAATAAAATCTATACATCTGCCATAACTCTCAATTCATCCCATTTACACCCTCCAAAAAAGTATCGCTTCGTCTCGCATATCCAGAACCGACCGCAGAGCGGCGATCCAAACCGAAGCCAAACCCAGATGCTTCGTCATCCAGAAGGAAGAAAACACGGAAACAAAAAGCAAGAGTATCGGGATAACACCGCTCAAATCGATGGTGTGGGGTTGAAGACAACGAGTGGGTTTCGAAACCGCGACATTTATGGTGTCATTGTGTGGTTGTCGCTGAGTAGGGGGACTCCGGAAATTTGTCACTTTTATTCGATATTCCGATGCCTCCCCGGGGGGTTTCTTATTTCGACCATCGACACCGATAGGGAATTGTACTTTTGTCCCCTGCATGGAAGTGCCGCTGTGTCGGTCTTGATGAAGGATCGGTGGATGGACAGCCGTGACTGAAGACTTTTTTTTAACCTTCTGAGCGTCATGAGATTTCTGGATAGTGTTGTGTCGCTTTTGTACAAATAACGGACTTAATCACTAAATAACCATATCTATTGGTTTAGGTAAAACCAACCAACCGGCATAGTGGTTAAAGTGTTAGCCTCTAGATCGGAAGGTTGCTGATTCGAATCTGGGTTCGATGTTTGTTTGCGTATGATGTAGAGGCGGCTGGTGAACCTGAAATATGACGTGGCCAAAAGTCCTCCCGTTGGGTTAGTGTGGAAGTTTGGAGAGTGAGGTGCCAGCTCAAGTGTAGCCTCGTCATCTGACCGTGGTTCAAAATTACGAGGTGTTGTCCTCTGATCGTTCGTTCCCTTAAGGGATCGATCCCGGACCGTCGTCAATAGCCCGTTGTGTTGCTCCAGTACGACGTTAGTTAAAAATGACCAATTACCAAGTTAAAGTAAGGTAATTTTAATTAACGTCGTACTAGAGCAACACAACGAGCTATTGACGACGGTCCGGGATCAATCCCTTAAGGGAACGATCCGATGACAACACGTAATTTTGAATCACGATCAGATGATGAGGCGTGGTTCAAAATTACGTGGTGTTGTCCTCGGCTCTTTCCCTTAGGAAATGAACCATGGTCAGATGACGAGACGACCACCCGATCTAGTGGTTAAGAAGTTAGCCTCTAGATCGGAAGGCTCCTGGTTCGAATCCGGGTCAGTGCATGAATGTTCGAAAGCGTATGGTGTAGAGGTGCACCTTAAATCTGTCGTGCCGAAAGTTCTCACGTCGGGTTTGTGTGAAAGTTTAGAGAGTGGGGTGCCAGGTCAGTTGTTGTCTCGTCATCTGATCTTGGTTCAAAATTATGTGGCGTCCTCGGATCTCTCTCTTAGGGTATTGATCCCCGACCGTCGTCAATAGCCCCTTGTGTTGCTCTCGTACGACGTTAATTAAAAATTACCAATTATGGTTGAGGTAAGGTAATTTTAATTAACGGCTACTGAAGATGGTCTGGAATCAATCCCCTATGGCAGGGTTCGGCCAACCGCGGCTCTTTAGCCACTTGGGTGAGGCTCAGCCACGAATCGATTACTATTTCAGAACAACAGTTTTAAAAATGAGGGATACTTTTCAACGTAGGTGTTAGAAATTAAGAAATAGCATAGCGACGTAAGCCTTTGTTTAAAAAAAACCTCTCAGTGCTGACGTAACAGAATTGAATTATTCTCTCTTTAATATTGACATTGTAGCTTTTGAAATACCAATACTGGAATACTATAAAAAAAAATCAAAAAATTATGGTAATCGTAATTTTAGTTAACGTCGTATTAGAGCAACGTCTATTGACGACGGTCCGGGATCAATCCCCTAAGGGAAAGATTCAATGACAACACCTGTAATTTAGAACCAAGGTCAGATGCCGAAGCAACACCTGAGCTGGTACCCCACTCTCCAAACTTCCACACCAACCCAACGTGAGGACTTTAGGCCACGATAGAATTAATGTGCACCAGCCGCCTCTACACTATACGCGTACAAACATCCGGACCCGGATTCGAACCAAGAACCTTCCGATCTAGAGGCTAACATCTTAACCACTATACCGGTTGGTCGGCTACTAAGAATTATGGAGCTCCAAATTTGAACGACTTAATGCTGATATGGAAAAACTGGAGAAAAATAAACGTGATCTTAGTTTACAGGTAAAGTGGTCTTCTTTGAAAGACCTGGATAAGGGAGACATGATAATTTTCAACACCTGAAAACTATTCGTGACTCATAGGATCAGTCAAAAAAAATAGCATTTGCTGTTCTTTCACTCTTTGGCTCTACACATTCGTGCCAACAATCTTTTTAAATTATGAATCTTATCAAAAGTAAATTGAGAAATTATCCTATTGACGAGAACCCGAAATACTGTTAGTGTGTGTGAAAATAAAAAATTGATAAGTCATTACCCAAATATTCCAAGTAAATGTAAGGTCATTGTTCGCATTAAATGCCTGTATGTCATATTTTTATTTTAATGCAGCCTCGAAATAGATTTGTTACTACAGGTGCACCTTGTGCACTTAAGTTTTTAAATTAGGTGCACAGGTTATATTTTAGGTGCACATTAAAATAAAACTTGATATAAGAGCATAAATGTAATGTTAACTACTTTATTAGTTTGTTATGTTTAGATAGGTTAGTAGTAGATAGTAAATAAAAATATTTAAACACCTAAATTCTCCCTTCTCTCAGGCGCGCTGCTGTCGCGGCAGTCGTTACAACAGAGGCATCTGGAAAATGTTTCGATCATCAGTAAGTTCTGGTCGTGAAACAAGTAAACCTTCCTAATGTATAAACCCGTTACGGCTCAGCGATTTTATTTTTGCATAGTGTGTATTCAGGAATTTTAATTACGAGAGCGAGAGAGGTCGAAACTAATATTTTGTTTAAGCATCAAGATAAGATAAACATGCTTACCCCTCCTCCCTTTTTTTAACGTTAGGTACACTGCGTGCACCTAGCGGGAAAGAATTAGGTGCACAATTTTATTTTCATGTACACAGTGCACCTGTGCACCCGGGTATTTCGAGCCCTGTTTTAATGTAAAAGTTTTTGTTTGATACCTGGTTTTATTTAATATTAGTAGCTAGTTTGAACCGACTCCTAAAAACATGAAGGTTCCTGGATTGAATCCGGGTCCGGGCATGGATGTTGGTAAGCGTATGGTGTAGATGCGGCTGGTGCACCTTATATCTGTCGTGGCCGAAAGTCCTCACGTTGGGTTGGCGTGGAAGTTTGGAGAGTTGGGTGCCAGCTCAGGTGTTGTTTCGTCATCTGATATTGGTTCAAAATAACGAGGTGTTGTTCCCGTATCTTTCCCTTAAGGGATCGAACCCGGATCATCGTCAATAGCCCGTTGTGTTGCTCTAGTACGACGTTAACTAAAAATACTATTACCATTAACTACAAAGAATCGCGTTTGTTATAAATATAGCCGTAGTCAAAAAGGTTACTTAAAAAACGTTAATAAATATTACCAATTACCTAAAAACATGGTTCATGAAAAGAAATTTTGGCACTCGAAAGAAATCTTAATAGTTGTACTGCTGATCTTTGGCTCTTTCGGACTAATGAGTTTGCCAACCAATGCTCTAAGGAGAAGGAGGCGAGGACTACACCTCGTAATTTTGGATACTTGGATCGCGAAGATTAGAATATAAACTATTTCGCTGCGCAATCGAATTATTGGGCGTTTTATATGCGAATCAGTCCAGATTGGCATATGAAAGATTTGCTACAGTTAAACAGTTGAAAGAACAGGATAATATCCAACATTTTCTTTTGGGGATTGATCCCGGACAGCCGACAATAGCCACTACTTTTGCTTCATTGCGACGTTAATTAAAATACCTACCTTCCCAAAATCGCGTTCAGAAACCGATCGGATGCTTAAGTTTACAAGAAAAAGTGAGATCATAAAATCGAAAAATTCTAATCCGATCATAATTTTATTTAAGACTAACCACTGCGAGGCAACACCGTGATGTAAGGTATTAATATGGTGTAAAATTTTCAGCAGATTTCAAATCTGTTGAAATTTTTACTTTATCTTTAACGGTCGGAGATAGAAAAAAAGAACCGACTTCAGTTAAAAGATTTATCGTCAGGCTGGAAATTTATTCGTCCGTGCAAAATCAAAGTGGAAATGAAAAAAAAATAATTTTCTCCTCGTTCTGCGGTTGAAAAAACTTGGCATGGTTCCAAACCCTGACTGAAAGGTCACACGGGTAGAAAAAGTTTTTCGCCTATGAAAAAGCGATGATGAGTGAAACTATTAAATTCATTTAAAAATCTTCTAGATTGAATTTTAAGTTCGCGGCTACCTAAAAATTCGGACAACCTGTGCCAAATCTCATTGCTGTAACTGCCATAGAATCATCAGGATTTTGCGGCACCCCAAACAGACAAAAAAAAAACACTTCCTTTTATAACATTAGAGATTCTTCAAAACGCCATCAAAATTATTATTTCCTTTATGTTTAAGTTGAAGGTCTTTTTGAAGTGACCTTGCTTTCATATGAAAAGGAAGCATTTCCGATTTCATTTTAAACAAACAATAGTTTAAAATTCAACTGAATAAATAATCAATTTGCGTAGCCAAAGTAACAACGGTTTTCCAGCAACTATATAAATGCAACAGATTTGGCACACACACATTTATATATCTCAATACCCATTTCATCATAAATAGCTCATTACCAACAGTATTATTTTCTTCCATACAACAAACAGAAAAATCGCAGAGTAGAAAACAATTCTAATTATTTACGAACAAGACCAGTTTACTTTGATATCAACAATAGGCACTTTAAATAACAAGTTTTTCTTGCAAACGATCAGATCATTCTTCCATTTCCAGCTTCTTGATTACTTTCTTTTCAAATTCTAAGCACCAGGACAAATACATGCTTCTCAGCAGACATTTTTGAATTAATTTTCTTTCATCTCTCATTAATATCTCTGATAATAAGACCGTTTCTGCCAACATTTGAATAAAACTCGCATTTATTAAAATGAGGATACAGTCAACAAGCCCATTTCATCTGAATGATCTCAGACTTAATCGGATCATTTCTCAATCAATGTTTATAATTGCGATGTTTATGGTGAATCATTATGGCAAGGCGCGTGATCCCGAAATTAGTTGCAGTTAATTTGGGATCAATTTTAAAACCAAGGGAAAAAGCGATAACGAGTTTTTTCGTTCCGGTTTTTTTTTCCCGGCTATGTATCGTAAGAGGATTCCTCCGAATTAATTTCGAGATCCGTCTTTGATTAAGCGTTTCAAGAGTTCCGAGTAGATATTTCATTAAGAGAATCGAATATAATCATCACTGGAACCGTGATTAACAGTCTGCGCTAATTACGCGAAGATTTCGAAATGAGTTTTTCATTTTAAAATGGGAGGGTGATTGGATATTTATTCAAATCGTTTCGTTTTGGGGAAAAAAACAGTAAACGGGATTCGAATTCCGGAAAACAGATTTTTTACCCGATAATTGTTTTTAATTAGTTCGCATTGAATAACGCTACTGTTTCTTCAGTGGATATTAAAAATTTACAAAGGTAATTTTTTTTCTTGGTTTCTTAATTTACTGGCTTTGCAACTAGGGATTCGGCATGATTTGGCTACCTAGCGGATCCAGCAACACACACATCTATCGGATCCTTTCCAGATCCAATAAACCCGAATTTAAAAAAAATTAAATATAGGATTATTTAAACCCAACTTTAAAGTCGCAAAATCGTTTATTATGCAATCGATTGTGAATTAATCGATTTTATATTTTTCAATCATCAGTTTGAAGAATTCTAGGTAAAATAATAAATTAAATGATCAATAATATTTTTTAAATAAAGAGGAATTAGAAAAGCTAATTCTGCAAGAAAATGAAGAGGATTGCAAAAAGACAAACTTTAGAAAATATACAGATTTTGAGAAAATACTGAAGAAAGAAATGACTTCATATCGAATGGAATCAAAGGAAAATATTTATCTCTTATGTACGAGTACTAAATGACGGTCATACCAACTAGTGTCGAAGCTGAGAGGGCCTTTTCGGCCGCTGGTTATATTTGCAGTTCATTGAGAAGTAGGTAGAGGGATGACATAATTAATACGATTTGTTTCCTTAGATCGTTCTTTCAAACTCAAGTGATTTTCATTTGTATAGAACTTCGATTTAAGCATCTAAGAATAATTAAGAGTTCTCTTTTTTGTTATGTTGACCAAAACCTGCCAAAGATTAGATTTTTATGTTACTATGAGACAAGGTTAGGTACAATTTATATGTCATTTGCTCAACGACATTAGAGATAGAGACTACTTAATTTTAGATAAATAGAAAAGTTCTACGTATAAAACAAACTGATGTTTTTTGGTGAGGAAACAAGTAAGACTGATCATCATGAATCGTTTAATACTTACTACAAGTAGTTCTAGTAGTTACTATAATTTATTGTTGGTGATTGATTTCCTACCTATGGATAATTATTGATACAATTGATTTTTTAATGCTAAAATAAACGCTTTGTTCGTCAATTTGGAATAATATCCTTTTTAATTACTTTCACTCAGCCGATTTCGGAAAAATACATACTGGTTAGATAGACTTATTAACAAAGTACCAATCCGGCCGGATCCAGCCGGATTAGTGTCAATCCGACCGGATTGCAATCCCTATTTGCGACTAGGCCTCGACAGCGTTTTCTCGATTCCACACGAATTAAATATGTTCCCACAGCAGTTTCGTTGCTTCGTCGAACCGCTTTTTGAGCTTTGTCCGTTTCAAGTACATTTTCGTTGTATTCATTTTATATTGCTCAACTCATGACAGTTTTTGAAGTTTTGTGTCGATTCGAGTTTGCTCCCTTTTTGCATGCGAGATGTTTTAATTTACACTCAAAGTTCTAATGGAATCAGCTGAAATCACCATTCGCGACGCTAGGGCTCAGCGTACGAGAATTGTTTTTGAAACACGCGAACCAAATCATGCTTCGTGTACATTCATCTTCGATTGACCTCAGCAGTGTCTATAAGATACATTTAAACGTTTAAAAACATTTCAAGGGGTAAAATATTTCTATATCCAGAACTTATAAAAACTGTTTCTGTTTTAATCTAATCAATAATATTTGACCTTTTACACAGAATTTTATCGTCTATCTATGCTCAACTAATAATGTAGGAAATTAATGGAGTTATTCGTTACTTGGAAACGCTTTATGGCACAAATATATGAAATATAACTTCCTCGAATGATCGTGGAGTAAGTAAATTAAGTATACTTTGATTAGTATAATTTAGATAAATGTAATTGGTTGAAAGTTTGTTAAATTATCGATATCAATGTAGAAGGTTTAATTTTCAAATTAAAACTTCAAGAATATTTTCTACTCTTTGTATGTTTGTATCAATAATATATTTAAAAGGCAGAGGGGAATATAAGACTTTAAGAACATCTGGTTGGTAGAGAGTACCGGATTACGAAATCCGAAATGAATCCAACCAAAAACGGTCGTGTTCACGGAGCTTGCGCAAGTTAAATCTGCAGTGGCCTCAAATGTCCTCACGTTGGCGTGGTGAAAGTTAGGAGAGCGAGGTGCCAGCTCCGGTGTTGATCTCGAGATCCGACCTAGGTTTAAAATTACTAAGTACTGTCCTCAGATTATTTCATTCGGGTTTGATCCCTGACCGTCGCCAATAGATCGTTGTGTTGCTATAGTGTCACTTCAATTAAGTATCTGCCTACATACCAACCCAAAAGTCTTGCAGGTTCATATTTTGGTAATAACTTTTAAGTTTCACAAAATTAGTTAATTATTAATTATTTCAAAGACCCGTTACGGTGTACAAATTTAACTGCCTACCTAACCAACTCTAGTTAATTATTAATTATTTCAATGACCCGTTATGGTGTACAAATTTAACTACCTACCTAACCAACTCTAGTTAATTATTAATTACTTCAATGACCCGTTACGGTGTACAAATTTAACTACCTACCTAACCAACTCTAGTTAATTATTAATTACTTCAATGACCCGTTACGGTGTACAAATTTAACTACCTACCTAACCAACTCTAGTTAATTATTAATTACTTCAATGGGGGACCCGTTACGGTGTACAAATTTAACTGCCTACCTAACCAACTCTAGTTAATTATTAATTACTTCAATGACCCGTTACGGTGTACAAATTTAACTACTTACCTAACCAACTCTAGTTAATTATTAATTATTTCAATGACCCGTTACGGTGTACAAATTTAACTACCTACCTAACCAACTCTAGTTAATTATTAATTACTTCAATGACCCGTTACGGTGTACAAATTTAACTACTTACCTAACCAACTCTAGTTAATTATTAATTACTTCAATGACCCGTTACGGTGTACAAATTTAACTACTTCCCTAACCAACTCTAGTTAATTATTAATTACTTCAATGACCCGTTACGGTGTACAAATTTAACTACTTACCTAACCAACTCTAGTTAATTATTAATTATTTCAATGACCCGTTACGGTGTACAAATTTAACTGCCTACCTAACCAACTCTAGTTATTATTAATTACTTCAATGGACCCGTTACGGTGTACAAATTTAACTACCTACCTAACCAACTCTAGTTAATTATTAATTATTTCAATGACCCGTTACGGTGTACGAATTCAACTACCTACCCACCAACTCTTCCAGCATCGAAATAGAAAGGCTTTCAAAAGCTCATACCTGCTTTCCCAATCTCTCCAATGATGAACGCAAAACCATCCCACCCACTGACCTACCTCGCTGCGAAACCAATCCCTCCTCCCCTAGGAGGCCGACCCCCCTAGTGTGCTGCTCTCCAAGCAGAACGTGCATGCATCTATGATTACAACGTCTTCGATCACGTCTTCCCCTTTCGACAACCACCTGCCATCCCACCTCCTCGTCCTTCCATTAGCAATATCTCCCTTACAAGATGTTTATCGGCACCTAAATGACCCCGATTAGCTGGGGGGAAGCACGTGACAGCTGCAACAAATGATTGCATTATTTAGTTGCACGCAATTAGAAAAAATCCTTTAGCGCTGATGTATCGAGTTGGCAATCGATCCATGCATACCTGATTTGAATTCGGAGCTATTTGGGAGGTTGGTTTTAATGAGATGGAATGGCTTGTGGTAGTTGCGAACAGTGGTTGTCTTGTTGAGGGATCTGATCAATGGACTGCTGTTGGCCGTAATTGGAGACTGCGGATTTAATGTTCTGGTGTATTTTTTTAAGCTTCATAATCGTCTATCGGGAGACGTAAGTTCGCCTACTCTGTTTTTTACTCACATAATTGACATTTAGTCTCAGAGTTGAGTGTTTCATTGGTTTGTTTTGTTGAAAGTAGTTCCAAAATTTGTAGATAGCTTGGTTGCTTTTAGGTTTTATAGTGCAAGGTCAGTATTTGACCAGGCTGTGCCAAACCCAAAACGATGTCAAGAAAAAAAAAGTATTTTTTTCTTATGCCAGGGTGCAAATAATAGCATTAAGTCACTGAGTCTGAGAAAAAATAAAATGGTGACAGTGGCAGATGGGTCCTTAAAAATGTCTTTGTGTACGGCTCCAATGCAATTCAGGATATGTGAGGGAGAAGGCTGGTAATAAACTGTACCTTGTACAGATGGGAAAGTATTTCTGATCATCAAAGAATATAATAGTTTACAAATGGCCAGATCGGAGCCATCAAGCGGCGCCAAACCCAAAACGACAAGAAAAAATACCTCCTTATCCCAGTGTACAAATAATTACACAAAGACATTGATTCTGATAAATTAACATTTAGTCTCAGAGTTGAGTGTTTCATGCGTTGTTTTGTTGGAAGTAGATCCAAAATTTGTAGATAGCTTGGTTGCTTTTAGGTTTTATAGTGCAAGGTCAGTATTTGACCAGGCTGTGCCAAACCCAAAACGACGTCAAGAAAAAAAAAGTATTTTTTTCTTATGCCAGGGTGCAAATAATTACATTAAGTCACTGAGTCTGAGAAAAAAAAATGGAGACAGTGGCAGATGGGTCCTTAAAAATGTCTTCGTGTATGGCTCCAATGCAATTCAGGATATGTGAGGGAGAGGCTGGTAATAAACTGTACCTTGTACAGATAGGAAAGTATTTCTGATAATCAAAGAATATAATATTTTACAAATGGCCAGATCGGAGCCATCAAGCGGCGCCAAGCCCAAAACGACAAGAAAAAATACCTCCTTATCCCAGTGTACAAATTATTACACAAAGACATTGATTCTGATTTAAAAAAATGGGGACAATGGAAGATGTGTCCTTAAAAATGTTTGCATGAAAACATTTTTAACATTACCCAAACATTAACAAAACCCAATGCAATTCAGGATATGTGAGGGAGAGGCTTGTGATAAACTGCCCCATGTACAGATGGGAAAGTATTTCTGACCATCAAAGAATATCATCTTTTACAAATGGCCAGATCGGAGCCTGACAAGAATAGAGATTTTTCAGGGGCAAGTGAAGGCAAGCAGATCTTCTGGTGTTTTACTCAGGCACCACCACCATTGATGAAAAAGTTCTGGAAAATCTGCGCAATTGATTTTCAAGTACGAACAGGGGGTCATACTCTGAGAGTTGGACGGAACTTTCTCTTCTTGCCAGGTAGGTGGTTTATTTGCTCCAGCTTTTGCTAATAAGTCAGCCTTCTCATTGCTTGGAGTGCCGCAATGTGATGGGTTGAATTGAAAATTTACTTTATAATTCTTATTGAAACTTAATATTAGATGGGTTATTTTTTTCAAAAGAGTATCATAACTGGTGAAACATTTAATAATTGCCAGAATTCCTACTTGCGAATCAATGTAAATATTTATTTTAGGGGGCTGACTTAGGCCCGGTGCACACATCCGGTTTTTCAACGTGCGGCCCCGCTGCTGAAATGCAGGTGCGGTCTGACATACATTAGATCCAATGAGGCAGTGCACACATGCCTCCAGCGCCGCTGGGGCGACGCACGTCCAACTTGCGTGTAATTTGTACCGCAGTTCCCCACGGTCGCCGCACGTGAGTCTCCGTTTATTTTGTTTCAAATTATACTTTTTTTTTACACCAAGTAAGCGAAATAAACACTTTTCTTCGATAGAATATTTATAGCAAATTGGCACGAAATGAGTTCGTGCGTCATTTGACGGTTATGTGTGCACAGTTGGGCTTCGATGCCGCAGTGGCGCCGCACGTTGAAAAACCGGATGTGTGCACCGGGCCTTAAAGAGACTTCTCTGTGAAATGAAACAAAGAGTGATTGGTGACAAAGTAGTAAGATGAAAGCAGGAAGAGATCGCTTTGGGTGTTCCGGGAGTCTGACCCCGTGGTTACTACAGACAGTAAACCACATGAGAAAAGAAAAGATCACTAGGGTACATCGAGTCCGATATGTTCGTACATACGTAAAGGAGTAGTGCTCCTGATGGCGGTTATTTAAAGGAAGTAAATATACTACAGCCAAGAGCGGAAATTTTAAGGGTAGGATGGCAGAATTTGGGTTGGTTAGTGTAAGTTCGTTGGATACATTTAAGTGACGAGTGTATTGTAGGCTATTAAAATCAGCTTTGAGACATACAGTACATTTAGTTAGATATTTAACATTTTTTACAAAGTTGACGATTTAGGGTAATTTTGAGACTAAATGAGAAAACACCAAAATAGTTTGAGTTCCGCGGTTTCAGCGCAGCAGACCAGCTCTGCGTCCAAAAGTCCTACGATTCTCTTGTCGAAAGGCCTGGACACAGCGTCGCCTCGTCTCCTGTGCCTTAAGCTTCGGTTTCCTAAGAAAGCGTAGCCGTGATCTAGCGGCCGTGATGTATCGGTGGGTGACGTCACTAAAACGTTGTTTATACTAACACATGGTGTTTTGGTTTCGTAGAGAGCGTTGTTTGTGAGCGTAATGAAAATGATCGGAGCCGCCATTTCCATGACTGTCGTCATAGCGGTCTCAAACAGTTGGAGAACGTTTTTTCTCTTGTAGCGGCCAGATTTCATTTCCTGCTCCAAACGATTCGCGCGGAGAGGAGAAAAATAAATAAACATTTTTGACTGCCATTGATTAATTCGTTTTTGTAAAATCGGGATCGTTAAACACCGAATAAAAATTTCAATGGATTTGAAATCTGCGGAAAATTTGACACCAGAACGATACCTTAAATGTGATTTTCTTTAAATAAATAATTAATTATTTAATAAATAATTAAATAATCAAATGGTAAATAATTGAATAATAAAACTGTTTTTGATATAGATCTGGCGTAGAAATTGACCCTGATTTGAAATCTGTTGAAATTTTCACTCTACCTTCAACGATCCCGAAGTTAGAAACTTTGGACTAGAGAATAAAAAACCACTTAGTTTTGTTTCTCGAATAAAATAAACCACGACAGCCGTCTGTGTTGCCCATTCTCCAACGTATTCTGTCCGTCTAAGTTGACACCTCGGGATTTTTGTTTAGACGGCCGTCTAGTTATGCCCGCGGCATCATGACGTATCACGGCTGTTAGATAACGGCTCCACTTTCTTAGGAAACCAAAGCTTTAGGGTTTCATTCCGGACGGTGGCCAATTGTCCATTGTGTTGCATTACATTGACCTTTTTGACTATATGATGACTTTTGATTATATTTATAACAAACGCGATTCTTTCTTGATACTGGTAATGCTAATGGTAATTTTAGTTAACGTTGTACTAGAGCAACACAACGGGCTATTGACGACGGTCCGGGATCAGTCCTTTAAGGGAAAGATCTCAGGACAACACCTCGTACTTTTGAACCACGGTTAGATGACGAAGCAACAGCTGAGCTGGCACCCCACTCTCCAAACTTCCACACCAACCCAACGTGAGGACTTTCGGCCACGACAGATTTAAGGTGTACCAGCCGCCTCTACACCATACGCTTGCAAACATCCATGCCCGGACCCGGATTAGAACCAGGAACCTGCGATCTACAGGCTGACACCATAATCACTATACCGGTTGGTCGGCGATGATTCTTCTTGGAAAGATTGTTATAATTTTCAAGATACAAATGCTGTAACGGTCGAAACGAAATTCTTTCTTGGCGCTCTTCTGATAACTTTCAAGGAACAACTGATATACTAGCCGTTGTCTAAATCCTTTCTTAACGAGATCGTGATACAAATGCTGTATCGGCGGTAGTCTAAAGGTTAAAAGGCAAGCTCAACAAAAACCTACTTTTGTTGCAAAAAAAAACCACTGCTTTTTAATTACTGGTTACTAAAATACTAAGTTTCGAATTTCACTAAGCGTGATTAGTTGACACTCCCAAGGCAACACCGATACGATCTATATATCACTCTTCAGTTGCAAGAAACGCGAAAAAAACAAACTCTTCGGCAATAAAGCAGCGCCGGCGACTTTCGACGTTATCTGCACCTGCAGTAAATGACGCAAATTTGCTTAATTAGGCGTTTTTCTTTCGCGTTCGATGTCATTGGGAAATGTGTTTTCCACACGCTTTTATTATTATTATTAATGTTTCGTGTTTTTGCTTCTTTTTGCATCGCTTCGCAGATCGATCGGATTCCGGAAAGGTCAAAAGATTCAGTATAAATAGTGCCACCAATACATTGAAATCGTTGGCTCAGTTGAACTGTTCAGGGGCACAGTTTGAAGAGCGTCGTTACGGAAGTTCGTTTGCTGAATTAGTTTTTAATATTTTCTTTGCACGGGGAGCTTGTTCATGCGCTTTTGTTCAACAAAAAAAATATTTGCTTAGTAGCTCACAAACATTTGAGTGACTAGTTTTTTTTTCAAGTAGTCAATTTAGTCTTAGAACTAGTGATGCGACATAGACAGCAAAACATCGATGTTCTAGATTAAAACATCGACGTTGATAATACATCGCCCCCAAAATATCGATGTTTTTAAAATTCAATGTATTTAAACTTTTTTACCCCATTTCTTAAAATTGGTTTAGCAACTAGTGATGGTACATAGACAGCAAAACATCGATGTTCTAGATTAAAACATCGACGTTGATGATGCATCGCCCCCAAAACATCGATGTTTTCAAAATTCAGTGTATTTAAATTTTTTTTACACCATTTCTTAAAATTGGTTTAGCACTTAGTGATGCGACATCGACAGCAAAAAATCGATGTTCAAAATTAAAACATTGATGTTGATAATGCATCGCCCCCAAACCATCGATATTTTTAAAATTCAGTATATTTAAACTTTTTTTCCCATTTGTTGAAACTGGTTTTGCAACTGTGTTTCAATATCGGCTCAAATACATCAATGTTTTGAAAACATCGACATCGATGTCGCATCCCTGCTTTTCAAACAGTTCTCCGTTGGCCACTTTGGTCTAAAAGTATGTTCAATTTGCTGATTATGAAAACTAAGCTGCTTCGTTATTTTTTTAATTTTCATAACAGTACTTTTTTCATTTAAAAACAAAACATCGATAACATAAAAACATCGACACGTATAAAAATCGATGTTACAAAAACATCGACTCCAATGCATCGGTGTTTTAAAAAAAAACATTGCTCGGTTAAAAGAGTAACGAACTTGCAATCGAAGGGTTGCGAGTTCGAATTCAACCAAAACCGTTCTATACAAAGGGCTATATGGGCGTCGTATGGGCTGGGGCACGTAAAATCTGTCGTGGCCTCAAATGTTCTGACGTTGGTGTGGTGTGGAAGTTTGGAGAATGGGGTAACAGTTCAGGTGTTGCCACGTCATCTGACCGTGGTTTAATATTACATGGTGTTGTCCTCGGAATTTGGAGATTGATTCCGGACCGTCGCCAATAGCTCGTTGTGTTGCTCCAGTGCGGCTTCAATTAAATAACCTACCCATATAATCATATCTATTGGGTGTCAAAATCCACGGATTCTTCCAACCTTTAGAAAATTCCATTGGTCTCTTTTAGAGTAAAATATCATTAAGATTCTTCAGATCTTTCTCTTATCCTAGGGATTGATCCCGGATCATCGCCAATAGACAGTTGTATTGCTCCAGTGTGACGTTGATTAAATACCTACCTACCTCAGACGATCTGCATTGAAGGGACTATTTTGTTAATTTTTAATTATTGCACCGTACGGTTAAACAACTTTGTTTTATTGGTGTCCTGGTGTATTTGTGTGTTTTATTATATTATGACTGGTGTATATCTGTGTATTTTAATCTTTTACCACTGATATTTTAAGTATACGACCTTATGAAAACTGAATACATTTGAATACTCTGGTTAAATACTGAATCAACTTTAAATTTAACTCCTCGGAAATACCTTGCTTTCTCATTGTGGGCGTTACACACTCAACAATTCGTAATCCACCAATTAGTTTCATTTTATGAATTTATGTAATTATTTTATACTAGTATCTCTCCGTATATGGCGGAGGCAATAGAGAAAAATAAGGACATGACGTCAATAGACGACAGCCTGCTAGTTCCAACAGATAATATTAAAAAAAATAACAAATAAATCAGTATGCACACATATCATCAGAGATCTGGAAAAAGAGAGAAGCACGGACCAGAATATTATTAACTGCAAGAATAATCTCATTAATTTAGCTCAATTTCTAAACGATAAACAAAGAGCAGAAGTGAAATCACTCGTATTTCAGACTGGACTCCATAAATTTATCAAATCATTCGTCAATATAATACAGGAAGCAACAAAGAAAAAAAATCAAGAACTGTCAACGACAAATAATGAACCCAAAGCCAAAACTCCCCTCCCTAAATCCAAAAAAAAAAGATCCAAACCCAGAATTAATAGCAAAAGTAACCGTCCTGGTAGGAATGGTTAAGGACCGAGAGCACACCCTGAATCTTGGTACAAGCGGAGTATCACGAAGAACAACTAAATGAACTCCGAGATCAACTACACTGTCTACAAAAGGACACACAGATGGAGAGTAC
Organism: Metellina segmentata; assembly: GCA_947359465.1. Classification (NCBI taxonomy): domain Eukaryota; kingdom Metazoa; phylum Arthropoda; class Arachnida; order Araneae; family Tetragnathidae; genus Metellina; species Metellina segmentata. The sequence goes on from OX375882.1 coordinate 95,672,693, forward strand.
CGCGACTCGACAATTTGAGATAGAAAACGCCTCCCTGGTGGGCACACTAAAAGAAAGAGATTGATCAGTTGCTACCCTCACTAACCTGCTAGAAGGAGCCATGGGAGAAACGCTGGCCCTGGTAAAAGAAATCGGAAGCACACCGGACAATAACAACTCAGCAATAACCGAAATCTTGGAACTAGTCAAAAACTTACAAATCACAACCCATACACCTCCCACCTTTGCTTGAGGTACTGGCCTTGCCACCCACCGCCTTTCCGAAGACCACCACCAGAGGAAATCTCAAGCACACTATCCTAATGAAACCAAAAAAAGAGGTAGACTATAACACTGTGGCGTAGAGATAAAAGAGGACCTCTTGTTTCACCAGTCGCCTGGCCGGCTGAAATCGTTCCTTGTCGGACAATGGCCAGCCCCTCTGTTGGAATAGAACTGAAAAGGCAGGAGAGCTCCCCTCTTGGAGTTTTGAGGCGGTGGAAAACTGCCCAAGGGTTTTTCCCACGGACTGGGGCTCAAAGGCTTGGATCAGAGAGGGCTGGGTCAGCGAAGAGAGGACTCTCGGACAGACTCGAGAAGAGTTTGGTGGTTGTTTCGAGGGCATATTAGCGACGCCCTAGACTTTGGAAGTAAGTCTCCGGTGGAGACTCTGGTTATGTTCTGAAATTGTCTGTTCAACAGAACAGCACTGTATATAATAAATAACCAAGAAATAAAAGAATATTTGTTTTCTATACAATATTCAGATTTCTTAAAATATTCTTCCTACCAAAACTTATACACCCCAGTTGTTTAACATTGTTACAACACTAATAAAATAAAAACACAAAACGTCCTCCGGGGTCTGAGTACCAGAGTGGTTGCTGTTCGAAAGATGGCCAAGGGAGGCGTAGCAATAGATCTGATCAGTGATTCCGATGCTAACGCCAAAATGGGAAAGCGTAACGAAATTCCACACATGATAGAAAACTTTGAAATAACCAGACCGAAAAAATTCAACCCAAAAATTATAATGCTCAACGTAGACAAAGAAATTGAAAAGGAATGTCTGTCAGAAAAAATTAGAGAACTAAATGATATTTTAAACCAAGAAGACGAAATAAACATAATTTTTAAAATACCATCAAACATAGGTAATTACTGGGTGGCCTCAATAAGCCCCTCCACATATAAAAAAATAACAAATATGGGCTACTTGTATATAGACTGTCAGAGAGTGAGAATCGAAACTCTTAAAAGCGTACGTCAATGTACTAAATGTGGACGCCTGGGACACAATATGAGACTCTGTACGGAACCCAAGCACTCATGTATTAACTGCGGAGAAGAACTTTCAAAGGACCAATGCCCAGGAAATAAAAGCTGTTTTTACTGTAAAGAAGCAAACATTAAATATAAAACAAAATACAATCACACACACGACGCAAGATCCAGGCAGTGCCCATGTTACAAACATCAGCTGGCGATGAATGAAGCTAACACGGATTACGGAGAGTAATGGCTGAGACCCTGAAAATCCTTCGAATTAACGTTAACCATAACTTGCCGCCCACAACCTAGCTGTCGTCACTGCATTAAAAATCAAAGCAGATTTCCTATTAATTCAAGATCCCTGCCTATAAAAAGTCACAATTATTACTCTCCCCTCCAATTTTCAACATATAATTTCCAAAAAATAATAATAGCATATTATGTCTCGCTGCAACCCTAAAATAATCTCAAACTTATTCTGCAATAGACACAATTCAATCTTTGCGGAGGTTTCAGGCGCGTTTGAAAAACCAATGGAGAATAAAACTATGAAATTCATTAAAAAATCTTCTAGATTGAATTTTAAAATTCTCCGCGGCCCAAAAATTGCAAAAAATTCGGGCTATCTGTGTGCCAAATCTCATTGCTGTAAGTGCCATAGATCGTCAGGATTTTGCGGCCGCGAAACAGACAAACGAACACTTCTTTTTATAATAGTAGAGATAAACGTTTGTTGCCATCGGTCAACACACAAATAATACCGATTTCCGTGCCTAGATCGTCAGTGCAAGAGCCCAGTCTAAACAATCGCTTCAAATGATTTCGAGCTTTTAAAACTGAGACTTTGTTTCAAGAAAATATTGTTCTTTAAATAAGCCGTTATTTTTGAAAGTGGTACAAGTCCATTTTTTCATACATCGTGATATTTAAGGGTTTGCTTTTAAAATAATTTAGAAACATTAGAAAACGTTACTCAATTCGGATGATGTTTTTAACACTATAAACCTGTTAAATTTTACTATACAAGAATAATTATTAAAAATGTTAAAGAAAATGAACTCTTTTTTTTTTCTTCAAAGTCTACTTACACCACTTTCAAAAATAACGGCTCATTAATGATGCTTTGACTGAAGAAACTTTTCGTACAGCTTGAGTAGAAATTCATACGAAATAAAAATTAAATTCAATTTTAGACCAAGATTGTAAAACCATCAAAATAAATTTTTAATTGTGAGTCAAAAGGCGAAAAACATAGCAGTATACTGCTGCTTGAATTTTAAGACTAAATTTTAGTTCCTAAACAAAATGTTTCATCTTGAGATTAATACTGTCTTTCTGATACTACTTATACGAAAGGCATTTCCTTCCTTTACAAGTTTTCTGCTTAATTTTTTTACAACGAGCACCTATGTTTTTTATTATACTTATATAAAGCCTTCTTTTAAATTTGGCTAAGTAACTCTCGACGCTCGGAAAAGCTTCTTCAATTTTATTCCAAACTATATACCAAGGTTGGAATTTTTTCCGGCACTGGAAGTAAACAAATTAATTATTTTTTTCATCCGCGAAAGGTATTTCCTTTGAACTATTACTCGATTTCTTTTCCGATGATACCTTCTTCCATTCTCTTCAGTTTCCCATTCCGGTTTTTTCGCTTTCACGATTCAATGGACGCTTTCCCTCATTTTCCTTTCCGGAATGATATTTACCCTTATTCCGCGACCGGGATATTTTTTTCCGACTCGTTTTCCAACCGTCTTGAGGTAGGGGAGATGAAAGTTAATTTTTTTCATCTTTTCATTGTTTTCTCAGCCCTCTTGTCCAAGGCTTAGGTTTAAAAGAAACTGCGGAAGAGAGCGTAAAAAAAATTATGTATGGAAAAAATGCCGGTAAAAAATACCGAAATTCAGAACACGCTTTGAGAGGTGATGACCGCGTATATTTTTATCTTCGTGAACATTTCCCCGCCGCTGTATGATGTGATCTCATTTGTTTGTGCTCGGAGAAAGTCTACTTTCTTTAATAAAAGCGAAATAAGTCAAAAGTTTTTTTTTTGTCTCTGCATTTTCAAACGGGGGCCGAGGTGGCCCAGTTGAAAGAGCAACGGATTGACAGCCAGAGGGATACGAGTTTGAAATTAGGTCCATCTAAAGGTACGTGAACCAGAAAGAATTGAAAAACCAAGGATTGAACTTACATCAGTAATCCTGTCGTGTACACGGTTGCTGGTGCACGTTCAATCTATATTGGCCTGAAATATCCTCATGTTGGCGTGATGTGGCAGTTTGGCGAGTAATGTGGGGCAGCTGAGACAGCTTGTTCTTGTCATCTGCCTAGGTAGCCCAGTTGAAAGAGCAACGAATTGACAGCTAGAGGGATGCGTGTTCAAACTCATTCTAGCCAAAGGTACGTGAACCAGCAAGGATTGAACATTCAAGTTTTGAACGTACACCAGCAATTCTGTCGTGTACACGGTTGCTGGTGCACGTTCAATCTATATTGGCCTCAAATATCATCACGTTGGCGTGATGTGGCAGTTTGGCGAGTAATGTGGGGCAGCTGAGACAGCTTGTTCTTGTCATCTGCCTAGGTAGCCCAGTTGAAAGAGCAACGAATTGACAGCTAGAGGGATGCGTGTTCAAACTCATTCTAGCCAAAGGTACGTGAACCAGCAAGGATTGAACATTCAAGTTTTGAACGTACACCAGCAATCCTGTCGTGTACACGGTTGCTGGTGCACGTTCAATCTATATTGGCCTCAAATATCCTCATGTTGGCGTAATGTGGAAGTTTGGAGAGTGATGAGGTCAGCTCAGAGGTAGTTTTTGTCATCTGACCGTGGTTCAAAATTACGAATCGTTGTCCTTGAATATTTCCCGTCGGGATTAATCCCAAACTAATTGTGATGCTCCAGTGCATTAATTACCTACCAATTAAATGGGTACAAACATCAATGAAACGTTCAGATATCGTTACTATCAGGTAAGTAGATATTTAGTTAACGTCACCAGGTGCAAAATACAACGGGCTATTGGTGACTAGTCCGGGATCAATCCCCGAAGGGGATACGAGGATGTAAATTTAGTACTGTCTTTTGAAGCATCCAATACATAACGATTGAAAGGACAGGCATTTAACCCTCTTTCCTAGTGTTTGTCTCAATGAGGTATCTCGTCATTGGAAAAACTAACCATAACTTGTTGGACGAGATATCCGTCATTAGAAGAAACCACGGTCACGATGATCAGAAGATATCTAACCAGATCTTGAACTCATCCTCATCAAAAATCGTCAGTACCTTGATGACGAGATATCTCGTCATTAGACGAAAACACGAGCACAATGATTGGAATAAATCTGACATATTTCGATCTCGTTCTCATCCAAAATCGGCAATACCTTGATGACATCTCGTCATTGGCAGAATTGGCCAGATTTTCATGGACGAGATATCTCGTCGAAACCCCTTGGAGGGATAAACTTTGTTAAAGACTTAGGGGAGTGTGAAGTATGATTGACTGGTTGTGGAAATCTCTCCCATCAAAATATAACGATGTGTCCAATGTGAAGGCGCGCGCGCGCGCGCGCGCGCGGGTTTCGCCAAAAAAAGAATCTCAAAACCCTATCACAGAACATCCCGACAGCCTCACGTCACTTTTCCCCACCCCATCACAGTCTAGTCTAGTCTCACCCCCATTTCGTATTCATAAAGAACACATTAAAACATCATTTTTTCGGCCTTCTGCGTCGCAAACGAAAATTCGATTTACAAGACCCCAAGACTTCCTCGAACAGAAAAAAAAATCCTCCTGGTGTGGTGGAAGAAGAAAGATTTGAAAAACGACACTGATACATGGCGGGGTGACTTCGAATAAATATAATGTATAAATCACGCGTTTTTCGTCTTTTTCCCCTCCTTCCTCCTCCGTCCTGACATCTCAACTCCATTCGGGATTTCGCGCGTGTAAACTCCATTAACAATCTTTATGCGAAGAGGATGATACAGTGGGAACTCGGGAGGGTGCTCTGTTCCCAATGCATTCGACATCGGTAATGCGTGTGCGGGCCGTGACCTCGCTTGTTTTGCAAATGAAAACGAGCGCTTTTTCGAGGTTGTTTTGATGTGCGAACTGTGCATTCTCGGAACGCGCCCACGAAATTCAATTAAACGCTCGAGTGGAGTGAGAGTGATAAATCTGTTTGGCGATGGCCTTCGCAGCGCTGAAAAAGATTTGGTAAAAATCTAGTTAAGGCCCGGTGCACACATTCGATTTTTCAACGTGGTAATAGTAATGGTAATTTTAGTTAACGGCGTACTAGAGTAACACAACGGGCTATTGACGACAGATTTTTCAACGTGAGGTGCCGTTGCGGCACCGAAGCCCAACTATGCACACATAACCGTGAAATGATTCAAGTACTCATTTCGTGCCATTTGCGATAAATATTCTATCGAAGAAAACGTGTTTATTTCGCTTACTTTGTGTAAAGAAAGTATATTTTGAAACAAAATAGACGTTACTGGCTGCTACCTTATATTTATTATTATTTATATTCCATTTATTTATGAAAACAAGGTACTTCAGACCGGAGAAGCGTGTGCGGCGAGCTACAGCGCCGTGGGGAACTGCGGTACAAATTGCACGCAAGTTGGACGTGCGGCGGATTCACTGTTCGATTGGATCTAATGTATCTCAGACCGCAACTTCCACATCAAGCTAACGTGAGGATATTTAAAGCCACGACAGATTGAATGTGTATCAGATCCTACATACACTATAGTCGGTCTTTGGTTGGATCGAGTTTTCAACACGCAACCTGTTGCTAATCCACTGCAAGGGAGTGTAAAGATATGTATATATTCGGTATGTAGGTAAAGATAGTAGATAGACCATAAAAAAAAATCTATAGGTAAAGAGACCATGAAGAAAGTCTATAGGTAGCGAGACCGTAAAGGAAATCTATAGGTAGATAGACCATAAAGAAAATCTATAGGTAGATAGACCATAAAGAAAATCTATAGGTAGATAGACCATACAGAAAATCTATAGGTAGAGAGACCATGAAGAAAATCTATTGGTAGAGAGACCATAAAGAAATTCTATAGGTAGAGAGACCATAAAGAAAATCTATTGGTAGAGAGACCATAAAGAAAATCTATAGGTAGAGAGACCATAAAGAAAATCTATAGGTAGAGAGACCATAAAGAAAATCTATATATTTAGAGAGACCATAAAGGAATTGTAAAAGTAGAGCGAGTAATGGTGACCTCTTTAAGTGACTGATCAAATGACCAAAACTAGAAGAACCTGACCCTTAGACCATTTCGTCTGCTGAGTGGAACCTAACATTCATCATATGATTGGTCCACGGACTGAAGAAGCCCATCCATTGATTGATCATCTGATTGGTCCTTTGATTGAACATCTGATAACAGAAGGTTGTATTGCTCCAATGTGACGTCAATGAAAAATATACCAAATACCTGATAATAGTAGACTTTGGGTATTTCACTTTTTGTCACCACTATAAAAATGCGCTTTCATACACATACCCTGTCATAAGATGGGATATCACCAGACGAGACGATAATACATTATTTCGGCCAACTCAGTCCAATTTTTCTAAAACATTCACGTGACTACTAGTTCACAAGCTGGTTACACGTTTTGAAGATTTTCGCAACAACAATGCTTGGTCTACCGAAGGGGTCTAAAGTTGCCCATTGGCCTACGTGATTGGGGACTTGGTCGCTGGATAATTCCTTTGGTTTAAAATAGTGGATTGTATGAGATACTACAAATACCTCTACAAGGTATAAGTAAAGTTTATTTACAAATTATAAATTATTTACACGATAATGGTAATGGTAATTTTTAGTTAACGTCGTACTAGAGCAACACAACGGGCTATTGACGACGGTCCGGGATCAGTCCCTTAAGGGAAAGATCCGAGGACAACACCTCGTAATTTTGAACCACGGTCAGATGACGAAGCAACACCTGAGTTGTCACCCCACTCTCAAACCTTCTACACCAACCCAACTTGAAGTTTTTCGGCCACGACAGATTTAAGATGCACCAGCAACCTCTACAACATATGTTTACAAACATTACAAAGTTCATTCATTATAAGGTTGATGATTATAACACATCAGTATCATGGTGGCGTTATTTCTCAAGCCTGGTTGCACATGGATTTTTCTGGAGTCATTTTACGTTCACAATGGTCGCAGTGAGCAATAGAACGGTTCCTGTTATTGTATTGTAAATTGTTCATTGGTCATTTTTAACGTCGTACTAGAAAAACACAACGGGCTATTGACGATGGTCCGGTATCTATCCAACAAGGGATTGATCTCGGATGATCGTCAATAGCCCGTTGTGTTCAATCCCCTCTGAGAAAGATCCTAGGACAACACCACGTAATTTTGAACCACGGTCAGATGACGAGGCAACACCTAATCTGGCACCCCACTCTCCAAACTTCCACACCAACTCAACGTGAGGACTTTCGGCTACGACAGACTTAAGGTGCACCAGTCGCCTCTACACCATACGTTTCCAAACATCCATGCACTGACCCGGATTCAAACGAGGAACCTTCCTATCTAGAGACTAACACCTTAAATAAAGCTTTCACATTTGATTTGGTTAAGTTTTTGACAGGTCTTCAAAGGCAAATCGGGATTGGTCTCGATATTGTAAACGGACACGGTAGCCCAGTTGGAAGTGTAACGGATTAACAACCGGAGAGTTGCAAGGCATTTGACCGTGGTTCTCAAATTACGTAATGGTGTCCTTCGGGTTCGATCCTGGACCGTCACCAAAAGCCCGTTGTGCAATTTCAATGCTACGTTAGTTAAAGTACCAACCTACCTCTTTAGAAAAAAACAAATATTGAGACACTTTCTTAAAGCCAAATTTCAGAAATTCAAATTGCCCAGCGTACAAGAATATCGAGTTCATACTTTGTTTCAAAATGTGATTAATACCTGGTACGAAATCGTCTTTTGCAGTAACTCCACCCGAGATTAATAGCACAGATTGAAAACTCTCCCTGATAACTTATTTTGATAACGGCACTCCACGAAACCCATTCCACATAATCCGCAGAATTGCCACCTCCGCGAAACTAACTCCCATCAAAAAGGTTTGCCATCCCAGCAAGCGATTGAGCCGAATCGCCCCATCCATCTTCTAATTCCAGGCGTACCACTCTGGATCCCATACCACTTTCCCGCGCGTGTGTGAATGCACGAACTGCCGAGGTCAATTCCCCGTGCACGAACTGCCGAGTTCAATTCCCTGTAGGAAGCAACGTCTTTCTTTTCCAAAAAGGACCCAATGAGGATGAGGGATTGCGGAAAAAACGGTAAATCATCGCTCATCTCGCATTCTCTCGTGCGCCGCGAGAGGAGAGTTTGAAGAATGTTGGACGGAGTTTCTGGGATTTATTTGTCCTCTATCAACTTGAGAGAGCGCTTATCTCGCGCTGAAGATTGATTGAGTTGAGATGTATGAAGTCCTCGGCAGTGGAATCCGAGATTCCGATCGGGGTGGTGAGCAGATGGGTGGGTGTGATTTGGGAAAATGTTTCGTAGTTGGAAGTGTCTTTTTTTTACATGGTCTGCTTCCTAATCGATACTGAAACCGTGGAGAAACTTATTTAGGTGGGTAGGTAATTCAATTATGGTTGCACTTGAACCAGATAAAATTTTAAGGTAATGTGAGCAATTAAAACCTTTGTATCTACTCAGGATCATGTGACCAAAACTAGCGGTAACGTGACCTTAATGGTGGCTTCAGACCAACGAGGACAAAGACAAAAAACATGTATCTTCGTTATTGCGCATGCGTATTACAAACAAATTTTTTCCCTCCCGGTTATCTCTGTCGTTATCGCTTTCAAGTCTTGGAGGAAGTTCAATTTTTGTCTGTCGCTATGCCGACAGCCAATCAGAATAAAGATTGTGACTCTCGCTACGTGCGTTTTTGTTGTAAAAGGAGTTTTACTAAACGCGGACACGATCTGTTATCCATCTTACAGAATCCAAAGCGGAAATAAATGTTTTGCTTTCGAAAAAGAAGATTATGCGCATGCGCAAATAAATTGCTGTCGCTAGTGGCGTGAAGGCATTTTTTAAAAACAGAAACAGAGACAAGCGACGAAATATCGCCTTTCTCTGTTGCTGTCGCCGTTGGTGTGGAACCACCATTAGACCACTCTTGTCTGTTGAATGAAAAGGAACTTTCTTCATCTGATACTGTACGAGTGGTTAGAATACGCACATCCATTGCTTTAATGTCTGTTTTGTCCGCAAGACAGCAAAGACTGGCGATTTCACGATATTTGTCACCACTCTTCGAAGAAATGAACATTCCCGCCAACTATCCTGTAATAGAATAATATCGCCAAACGAGGCGATAATAGGTCAAATCAGCCATACATATAATTTTTACACGGAGCACTTCCGCGACGACTAGTCGGTTTGTTTCGTTACAATTCTTTCAGATACTCTCAGTAGCAACGCTCATTCTACTTATACATATTTCATGGCAAGGTGGCGACAGTCCGGATTCAATCCCCAAGGACACAATCCGAGCACACAATTTTGAGCCATAGCCGGATGACTAGGTCGCAAATGAACTGGGATTGGATTGGATTTGGTTTTGTGGCATTGAGTCCTCTTGGGACATATTATGCCAAACTCAGGATAAAAAATCAGATATATAATATAATAATGAAATGAGATGAGTCAAAACATAATGAGTAAATACTATATACAATTATATATGATAAATAAATCCAATGTCATGTAAAAAGCTAAAAATATTTGGATGAGGATTCTCTCCAATCATGTCTTCTAAAGCCAAGGTGTAAGAATTAAAATGTTTAAGTCGTTGATAATTAAAATGAGAACATTCTACTAAAATGTGTTTTACAGTTAGTGGGCAAATGAGTTGGGATCCCACTCGCCAAACTTCCACACCACGCCAACGTGAGGACATTTGAGGCTGCGACAGATTCAACGTGCAACAGCCCCTTTTGATACGACGCTCTTTAGTTGGAATGAAACTTGCAACCTTCCGGTTGCTATTGCTCTTCCTCTATTACTCCTCTTCCGACAGGCATGTCACGGCCCGTAGCCCAGTTGAGAGTTTGGAACTCGGTTCAACAAAACACCGTCGTGTACACTGGGGCTGGTGTAAGTTAAATCTCATGGTCTCACATGCCCTCAGGTTAACAGGGTGTGGTAGTTGTTTGTTGGATTCCAGATGAGATGTTGCCTGGTTACCTAATCGTGGTTCAAAATGACGGTATGGAACTCGGATTTTCCCCTTGGGATTGATCCTGGACCGTCATTTTTGGCGAAGTCTGCGACGCTAGTTTCCAACCTACCAACTTAACAGTTCATCCTTATTTACTGTCAGTAATTTACAGATTTGCATCAGCAGGGCTATGACTTTAAGACTGCTTAAACCTTCAACTGGCTTCGAGGAGAACACGTTCATTACCATCTGACCAATTTTGAAACCGACCAGATTTCTCGTCACCAAGACACTGCCGATTTTTTGTGATGATGAGATATCTCGTCCATCAAGATCTGCAAATGGTTTTGTTAATGACGAGATACCTCGTCAAGACAGTCAACAGGGGGGATGAGCTGACAGAAGGGGTGTTTGAAATCAAACCCATTTGAAGGAAACGGAAAGGTAAAGATACCGCAAGGCCATATACGTCCAAGGCTCAATGTTGACCAGTTGGAAGAGGAACGGATTAGTAACCGCAGGGTTGCGAGTTCGAAACTCGGTCCAGTCAAATACCGACATGTACATGTATGTGGCTGGTGCACGTTAACTCTATCGTGGACTCACATATCCAAGCGTTGGCGTGGTGTGGAAGTTCTTAGACAGGGTAGCCGACTCAAATGTGATCGCGTCACCTGACCCTGGTTCAAAATTACGAGTTGTTTACCTCGGACTTTCCCTTCGGGATTGATTCCGAACCATCACCAAATAGCCCGTCGTGTTTCTCCAGTGCAACTACACTACCCTACAATAATGGACCGGACAACAAGATGTGATGGTATAAGTGAAAGAATACATGCTTTAATAGGTGGATGGACCCCCACGTGCTGCAATGACACTAGCAACCCTTCTGGGCATACTTTCAACAAGGTTGTGAGACACAGCTATGGGTATTTGTGTCCATTCCTGCCAGCTCAGCTGCAGATTTCGGACGTGGTTCCCTGGTCCGTAAGCGTCGATCTCACTCGTCCACAAATGTTCGATGGGGTTAAAGGTCGGGACTCTGAGCAGGCCAGGGAATACGTTTTACACCCATATCTTGATACCACTGCTTGACTGAGGCTGCAACATCACATAGAGCGTTGTCATCCTGAAAGTAACATTCGTCCATTCTATACAATTGCAAGAGCGTAGGAAGAACCTGATTGTCCAAAATGGTCATGTAGGCGTATTCGTTCAATTGTCCAGGAACAACATGCACAGATCCCAGGCCATACCATGAAAAATACCGCCAAACAAGCAGTCGGATCTTATACAAATTAGCTGACGTCCGTCGATTATTGCAGGGCAGTGTATCTGCCCTCTTACCCTATCCGGCCAAGCTGCAACAAACAGGTAACCTCCAGTAAGTTGACTTCCACATCAGGAAAATTTTACTGACACCGAAGAAATACACCTAGGGTCACCAGATACTCAACGATCTTTGGTTGGACTTGGTTTCGTAGAAAAAATTACCAGATATGGATAAGTTGCGTCAAGTAATGGTAGGCATGTTCGTATGTATTTTTATCAACGTCGCACTGGGCAACACAACGGGCTATTGTCGACGGTCCGGGATCAAACCCGAAAGGAAAGACCGAGGACAACCCCACGCCATTTTGATCCGGGATCAGATGACGAGGTCACACTTGAGCTGGCATCCCACTCTCGAAACTTACAACCCCCGCCGAAGTCAGGAGATTTGTGGTCAAGACAGATTTAACTTGCACTATCCTACTTGTACACGATCGTTTTGGGCTGAATTCGAACTCGCAACCCTCCGGTTGGTAGTCCGTTACTCTTTCAATCGACATACCTCGATTCCCTTCGTCAAGTAATTTTTTTTCCATAAAGTAGATGGATATACATACAAGGAAAGTTTCTACAGACAAAAGTGAGACATACAACCAGGGTAGTTATAGGAATCGAGTTGAGTTGTTAGTGGATCTGTAGAACATTTTAACCATCAGACATCAGTTTAATAATCTTCGAAGGATTTACACTTTGACTTTCTGAAGTTTATGTTTCGTAGTTCCTGTTATTTCACGTTTTAAATGCGACTTAATAGACGCGGCGTTGGACCAAATCGGATGTTTACTCCATTGAAAATAACCTAAAAACCAGTCAACTTCATCCGTTCCACATATTTCTAAAAGCTTACCCGCATGGTCAAGATGATTTTGGAAAGATCCTTTGAACTGATATAAATAGCACTTATAAAAATCCGGCAGTAGCCTTGTAAAAAAAAAATTCGATAGTAGCCTATTTCGTCCCAATATCATACGGATACAACGAATTTTGATAGCCAAGCGTGAAAACTCATTTCACTCAGATTGGAAAAAGATAAGTTAGTTGATCCCATCACAATATTTTACTCTCTTAAAAGCTGTCAAAATATATCCTCAGATTCGGATGGCCTTTTTAAAAGCGTCTCTAGATATAGAGTTTTTATACTGCTCCTCAACTCAGACAAGCACGTCTGTAATCTTCATGATGAGCTTTCGTATGATTGATAAAAAGATCAAATGGCTTTTGAAGTAGTTCATTTCTACAAAGGTGGTAGGCTCGCTAAGGGAAAATACATCGATTTGTAAATCATACATGGGATCATCTTGTTCATTTGTTTCGTCAACAATACCATTGCATCCGGTATTGAACGATAAGTTGGAACCAGAATTAGACCATTGTGGGAACCCATTCTTAAGTATATCCAACCATCGAAGAGCTGCAGTAACATGGTTGAAAGAGTAACGAACTCGCAAGGGTAACGAGTTCGAATCCAACCAAAGACCGTCGTGTACACGGGGGCTGGTGCACGTAAAATCTGTTATGGTTTCAGATGTCATTCCGTTGGAGTGGAAGTTTGGAGAGTGGAGTGCCAGCTCAAGTGTTGACCTCGTCATCTGACCGTCGTTCAAATTTATGCAATTTCTCTCGGTAATTTTTTTTGGTAGTTTTTAATTAGCGTCCTACAAGAGCAACACAACGGGCTATTGAATACGGTCCGGTATCAATCCCTTAAGGGAAAGAATCCGAAGACTACACCACGTTATTCGAAACACGGTCAGATGACGAGGCAACACCTGAGCTGGCACTCCACTCCCCAAACTTGTTTTCCTAGGATCGTTTCCTTCAGTTGTGATCCTGGATTATCGCCAATTGGCAGCTCTGTTGCTCTAACGCAACGCTAATTAAATAACTGTCTACCAAGCATTGACAGCATTACCACATTAAAAGTGAATAGAATTGATCGAAAATGCACCATCGTTTTTAGTACTCTGGGAAGGAGAAAGATTGGTAATTGGCAATTTTTAATCAACTAGAGCAACACAACGGACAATTGACGACTTTCCTGTGTCAATCCCCTAAGGTAAAGATCCGATGACCACCTAATTTTGACCTAATAATCCACCACCAAGTAATTTTGGACCACGGTCAGATGACAAGACAACATCAGAGCTGGCCCCCACTCTCCAAACTTCCACACCAACCCAACGCGAGGACTATCGACCACGGCAGATTTAAGGTTTCACCATCCGCCTCTACACCATAAGCTTACAAACATACATGCGGATTCAAACTAGGAACCTTCCGATCTAGAGGCTAACACCTTAACCACCAGACCGGTTGGTCGGCGCGTAAGGAGAAAAAAATCTTTGTATTTAAGAAAGTGAGAGCAATTTTCGTCTAGATAGTTCTTCCTGATTCGGACAAATGATTTCTTATCGCGTCGGCACTAAGCTTGATGGCTTCAAGGACGATCTTTAATAGCTGGTAATCTAACAAAGACGGATTGGATTGGATATGATTTTGTGGCATTGAGTCCTCTTGGGACATATTATGCCAAGCTCAAGATAAAAAAAATCAAATATATAATATAATAATAAAGTGAAATGAGTCAAAACATTATGAATTAATACTACATAAAATTATATGTGATGGATAAAACCAATGTCATGTAAAAAGCTAAAAATATTTGGATGAGGATTCTCTCCAATCATGTCTTCTAAAGTCAAGTTATAAGAATTAAAATGCATAAGTCGTTGCCTATTAAAATGAGAACATTCAATTAAAATGTGTTTTACTGTTAGTGGGCAAATGCAGTAGTTACAAATGGGATGATCTTCTCCGAGGAGGAGGTGTCTATGTGTTTTACGAGTATGTCCAATGCGGAAGCGTGTTATTATTACCTGCTGTCATCTTAAAAGTGGTGACTGCCATTGAGTTATATTTGATTTAATGGCGTGAAGTTTGTTCTCAGTTTGATCACTCCATTCGCTCTGCCATTTCTCTTCCAAATACTTGTAAATACTGGTTTTTAAGTCACGATAAGGGATGGTATGGTTAATGTTATTTACTGCCGATTTGGCGGCTTGGTCAACTATTTCATTTCCCGATATCCCAACATGAGATGGGATCCAACAAAATATTAAGTTAAAGTCTTTTGAAGAAAGATGATAAATTATTTTCAGTGACTCCAAAACAACGGGATGACTGTCATGATCAGGATGTTTCAATGACTGTAAAACACTTAACGAATCTGTGAAAATGATAAATTTTTTATGATAATGATCAGATATATATTATAATGCTTTATATATGGCCATGATTTCAGAAGTAAAAACAGAACATGAAGAATGAAGTTTAAAACTGATAACAGAGTGATTAATAGTGAACGCAGCTCCAACATAGTTTGCCCTTTTAGATCCATCCGTATAAATATGAATGAAATTAGAGTAATTTTCTGAATGTTTTTGAAAAAGTTGTTTGTATATAATATCAGAAGTGTCTGCTTTATTGAAATTTTCGAACGGGTTTTGGAATTTAAAATAATGATTAAACCAAGGAGAGAAAGCATAAAGGTTTTTCTAACAAAGACGGAATAAAACCTTGAATAGCTACCACTAATGGTATAAGGCAGCAATTTTCAACCGGTGTGCCTTGCGGATGATGCAGTGCCTTAAATTGGGTAAGATTAAAACTTTTTGAGATTATGACACGTTGTTCGTCAGTAGCTTCTTTGGGTTGGTGCAAGAGTTCGTCCTGTTTTTGGCACTCAATAGCGTGGCATCGCACAAAACTAAAGTGTTCTCTATTTAACACTTGTCAAGTTTCGATGTTGTTTGAAATAATAGGGAATACCCGGGAAAAACTTTGTGTGGCTTTAAATTGTGCTAAACGTTAAAAATAGCATGAAATGAGGATAATTTTCGACAAGTTTTTTCATTTACGAAAATGTAGGAATGTTGCGCAGACGCAAAAGAAGATGTGTTGAGAAGAGTGAGGGTGATGTTGATAATTCGACATGCCGTAAGTAGTTCGGAGAGTTTCGTCACCTGGATTAGTCATTGAGCTAGAAACCTCGGGAATTCTATTGGACGCGAGATAATGCAGCCACCGAAGAAATGGTGATAAGTCATCGAACACAACGATATTGTTTCAATGTCATTTTTAGTATATATAATAATTTGTCTTCAATATGTCGAAAAAGCGAGACAAACTTTTACATCAACCCCTTTAGTACTAGTATAACTAATTAATGTATTTTTTTTTGTCATGAATTCCTTCACAAATATTTTTAACATCTCAGGTTGTTTATCTTCACGCCGAAAACTGAAATTTAGTGGCCACTTTATGGTGCTAAATTCCGTACACAATTGTCTCCAGCACTGGGCAAGGGACAATTTGTTTTTTCTCATTTAATTTAAATCACCATTGTGCCCGAGTGTTTAGACTACACTACTCTATAATAATGAACCGGACGCCAGCGGATTTGCATAAAATCCGACTACTTGTTTAAGGGTGCTTTTCGTGGGATGGCCTGGGATGTTTACATGTTGTTCCTGGTCAATTCAACGCCTACGCCGACATGAACATTTGGACAATCAGATTCTTCCTACGCTCTGGCAATTTTATGGAATGGACGAATGTTACTTTCCCGACAACGCTCCGTGTCATGTTGCAGCATCTGTCAAGCAGTGATGTCGAGATATGGATGTTAAACGTCTTCCCTGGTCTGCTCAGAGTCCCGACCTAAACCCCATAGAACATTTGTGGGACGCGTTAGAGCGACGTTTACGGACCAAGGAACCACGTCCGAAATCTACAGCTGAGCTGGCGAGATTCTAGCAATAGGAATGGACACAAATACCCATAGCTGTGTATCTAAACCTTGTTGAAAGTTTGCCCAGAACAAGTGCTTGTGTCATTGCAGTACATGTGGGAGGGGGGGGGGGGGCAAACCCCTATCAAAGCATGTATTCTTTCCCTTATACTATCACATCTTTCTGTCCGGACCATTATTGTAGGGTAGTGTATATATGCAGGTTTTTCTCGAAAAATAGCTTGGAAGGTTTTCACGACACTCTGGGAACAATCAATTCCGAAATTGCGTTAAAATTTTGATATCGGCTTCACTTTGAAACTGTCTTTATCAAGACACATCTGGAAGACTGGAAAACTTAGCGATTTCCCAGAAACATAGCAGGAAAACGTGGCAGGTATGGAAAGATAATTGTAACAGCAACGATCGCAGTTCCCCGCATCAGAGACGATAAACATCTCTAATAAAAAAAATCGATACACCGGCGAGTTTACGGACGAGGAAAGAAATTCCTTGTGAAAACCGATTCCATAACAGCGAACGTGTTCGAGGGACAAGTTGAAAAAGAAAATTGACAAATATAGGGACAGAGCAAATATTTGAAGTCAACACTACAATTCGTCTCTAGGTAAGGGAGGACCACAAAGGTGTACGTGCTTTCAAAATTCGCTGAATGAAATGTCAGAATATTTTTATTCTTCGTTTCTCGTAACAGAATCCATAGGTGTCTCGTGTTATGTCTTCAATGTTTATCAATACATGGTCACACTTAAACTTAATACTCGTGGGGTGATAACTCAATTAAATGCAAGAACGGTGTAGACGCGCGACATGTAATAGACCAAGGACCACATAGATTCACTGAGATTTTTGGGAAATGTAAGTTATTTTTAATTAACGTCGTACAAGCGCAACACAACGGGCTATTGACAGGTCCGGGGTCAATCCCCTAAGGTAAAGATCCGAGGACAACACTGTGTAATTTTGAACCACGGTCAGATGGCGAGGCAACATCTGAATTGGCACCCACTCTCTAAACGTCCACACCAACCCAACATGAGGACTTTCGGCCACGACAGATTTAAGGTGCATCAGCCGCCTCCACCATCTGCGATTTTCAGAAAGACTATCTAAAAAACCATGAAAGAGTTATCCGTCATACATTACTTTTACTTTAATAATTTATTTTTATTTTATATTGTTACCTATAAAGAAAGATAATAAAAAAATTAAAACAAGCCTGCAAAGGATGTTTTTAGCGAGGACTATGGTTCTAAGTTTATCGATTGGTGTCGAAAACAATAGCCGTGACAACAAGTTCAGACTCTCCAACTTTTACGGAATTTCCGTAGTTTCTACGGAAATTAGGTAAAAACTACGGAGTTACGGATGTATAGTGGAAAACTACAGATCTCAAACAAAAAACGCCGAAAATACTTTTAAAAATAAATTTTCAGCATGGTTTGAACAAACCAAACCGAATCTCGTTCCAGAATGAACACTAAAACACTGGAGTCACTCCTCATAACAAAAATGAATATGGAAGTTTGTTACGATGTCAAACTAAGCAATTAATACTTAACAAAAGCAAAACGTGCTTGCTATTCAATACAGAAAAAAATTGTAGATGAGATGTTAATAAATAGGTAATTAGTTTTATTAACAAAATTGTGCTGTGTGACTTTTAAAATAAAATTCATTCACTTATATATTTAGCCAATAATTTTCTTAAATAATTTTGAATATTTTTTTTAAGTATATGTTTCAATTAATTTTTCAATAATTGTTTAATTTTATTTATTTATTAATAAATATATTTATTATGTAGCAATTTTTTATAAATTTTAATAATTAATCAATAATTTATTGATACTATGTCGTATGTAATATGTCGGTAAGAAGTTCTACTGATGACTGGGTTACCAATGTTGGAGAGTATGTCGGAGGGGATTGATCCAGGAACGTCGACAATAGCCCATTGTGTTGCTTCAGACCCTTGTGTCAATAATTGACGTGACGTGACGTGATAATAAACGTGACGAGTCACATTTGGGAACCGTTGACTGTTATAGGGACAGACATGATAATAGATATAGCTTTTGAAAGTACTTTGTGGTAAGTTATGAGTTACACAAACCTTCTACAAGACTTGGGGACCCATAATGATCTTTCTTACTTGGGTACCAGGGCATACTGGTATAGAAAGAAACGAAAATGCAGATAAGTTAGCCAAACTGGGGACTGCAGACCTACCTTTAAGCCCTGAGCCTTTTTGCGGGATCTCTAAGACTACCGCAAAAAAAGGGTGATAGGAGAAAAAATGCCTAAAGAAACTACAAAAAGGTGGAAGCAAACCACCGATCAAAAACATGCAAGGCTTATGATTCAAGAATCTTCCATGAAAATATCATCTCAGATCCTTCGTCTTAGCAGGGATAAGATGAGGGTGATAGTTGGATTTCTCACAGGTCACTATCACCTAAGAAAACACCTTCATAGGATGGGAATCTTTAAAGAAGAACCTCTTTACAGGAAATGCAATATGGTGGAGGAAACTCAACACAACAGGTCATTGACGACAGTCCGGGATCAATCCCCTAAGGTAATCTTTAACCACGGTCAAATGACGAGGCAACATCTGAGCTGGTACCCCACTCTCTAAATTTCCACACCAACCCAACGTGAGGACTTTCGGCCATGACAGATTTAAGGTGCACCAGCCGCCTCTATACCATACGCTTACAAACATGCATGCACTGACCCGGATTCGAACCAGGAACATTCCGATCGAGAGACTAACACCTTAACCACAAGATCGGTTTGTTGGCTCAAAATGTTTTTTTTTTTTTCATTTTGAGTATGAAAGAACAAGAAGTATTTCAATAATTAACCGGAAAAAAAAAGTTTTTATTCAGGATAAATTGAATGCACAGAACTCGAGCATTCGTGATACAATAATGCAACTGCATCACGCATTTATATTTATTTTGCCCCGAAAACTGCTAAGAAAAATATATCCTCCCACATCTAACACTGCAAAGTAGAGACTTTGCACAAAACCTATACTTTAAAAAAAATCCATTTCAATGAACACACACACACACACACACACACACAACGTTTCCACCATAAAAATTTAAATATTCCATAAAATTCCTTCCTACCAAATGAATTGTAAGCCAGTATATAATACGAACGGGAAATCAAGCCGAGATTAATGGCCAACTTCTCTTCGTATATACATTTTTTCAGCATAATAACCTCCTCTGGATTCTATCCAAAATCGAGACAGAGAAAAACGCACTTGAAAGGCGCTGGTTCAATTCCCTGAACCAAATGCACTGAGCTTTAGAAATATTTAATTCATCAAGGATTGAGTGAAAAAGAAATAAATGAAAGAAAGAAATTTAATCAACAATTTGAAGAGTGAGGCACGAAACACTTTAAAGCAAACAAATGCCAATTTTTACGAAACTGAGTTTCCATTCGAGCAAGTCACGCATCAAATTGGGGTTCGGAATAATATTTTCAATTTTAAATAGAGGTTTATTAACCTTTACGCTGCAGCGCTTAGATATTTTCAATCGTCTCTAGGAACGGCTCTGTCGCTTGCATGTCCAACCCACCCACCCCTAGCATAACCTAACTTGAGCGATAGAGCCTTGAGTGACATTTATGACAGACACTTTCCTTTCATAGTGTTGTGTGGCGTATCGTTTGGCGGTAGAGAGATAATCACGGGAGCGAACTTCTGCCTTTACCCCAAAGCGTTCACACCTCACCCCGAACTAGGGATGCGACATCGACGCATTTAACATCGATGTATTGAAGCCGATGTTTTTTTAACATCGATGTTTTTACGTTATCGATGGTTTATTTTTAAATAAAAAAAGTACCATTATAAAAATTAAAAAAATAACCAAGTAGCATAATTTTCATAATCGTTAAATTGAACATACTTTTAAATCAAAGTGGGCAAGTGTTGTTTAGCTCGATTCTTAGACGGTTTCCCGAGAAAACACGGATAAGAAAAATAGGAAATTAACATGGTTTGTTCTTCATTGTGTTCCCGGGAAGATCGTTTCCCGATGCGGCTATTAATTTAGGGTTCATTAAGTGTCAAAGTTGAAAAAGTTGATGATAGTAAGCGAGTTGATGATAGTAGGGGCTGAGCCCTCTAGTGTTTAAAAAAATCGATGGTTTTTGGGTGATGAACTGGGATCAACAAAGATGTTTTAATTTTGAGCATCGATGTTCAATATTGAAAAATCGATGTTGATAATACATCGCCCAAAAACCATCGATGTTTTTAAACATGAATGTATTAAAACTCTTTTTTTTTCTTCCATTTTTAAAACTGGCTTAGTAACTTACCTTACTTAATTATATTAATTGTCTGTTTCAGACTTCTATTTGACTAAATCTTTCGACGAATTGATCAAGTAACGAATTTACAATATGCTAGTACTTTAAGTATCCGCACTTAGTAGTCTACAGTTCCTTGGAATTAAATGGTTTCTAATGGATGCAACTTGATGATTTGGGGTGGAAACGTGCAGAATATTAAGACTGCACCTGGTCTCGTTTGTCGATTTGAGGTCCATATTTGAGAATTTGGAAATAAATCGTTTAGAGAATGAATAAAACTTCATGCATGACTCCGTTTCATTTTGTACAGTTGTGCTAGCCTTCTCGAAATACTTTTTTACTCGTTCTAAAAGTACTAAATGCTTTATTCTCTGAATCGTGTTTAAAATGTTATGTTTAGTAAACGATGCATGTCACTTAAAATGCCTTGGCGTATAACCTTTGACACGCGTGACATATGTTCGATCTCACTGTTCTTGGTTGTTGCAGAAACGAAGGTTTTGCGAACGATCTCAAGCTTCCAAGGCTTGTCCTAAAAATAGGCAGGACACCCTAACCCTAACAGAGACTATAAATCAGATGGCTCGAGTTCTATGAAATTCTAATGCTAATGCATACAGCTACAAGCTATATTAAGCAAAGCCCCCTCGAAAAAGACCTCGAAAGCAATTGCTTATAGAATCCATGGTTATAAATCAGTCTTATCTGATCTCTCCTAGTTTTATCTCGCCAAGACTGCCTTATCAGCAAGACGATCCTTAAGAAACCAGGACGTATTTTTTTTCTCAAACTGTTGGAGTGCTGGGAATGCATTTATCTTCCACTATACCGTGGAGCCAAAGGAGAGATCCTAGGACAACAGCACGCAATTTCGAACAACGCATCCAGGCAGCACAAGAGCCGGACACCCCAAACTTCCACACCACGCCAACGTGCACCAGCCCCCTATGCACACGACGGTCATTGAACTGATGGACTGGTATCCCAAATATCCTACAAAAAGAGAACCCACCATCTCGACAAACACAACAGAATTACATAAATCTATAAGATACGCGATTTTCGTTCTAAGGGGTTGCAGGAACGAGGTTTTTGCAAACGACCTTCCCAAGCTTCCTCCTTCCAATGAAGGCAGGACACACGATCCCTAAGAGAGACGATAAACCAGATGGCCTGCGTTGTTTTCTCATGAAATTCTAATGCTAATGCATACAGCTACAAGCCCTATTAAGCAAAGCCCCCTCGAAAAAGAGGCAGGGGGGTGGAAAGCAATTGCTTATGGAATCCACGGTTATAAATAAGTCTTATCTCATTTCCCCTATCTTTATCTCGCCAAGGCTGCCTTATCGGGAGGCAGGTAAATGAAAAATTCCCGTAGATCAGGTGGTCAGGCGGTCTTTAGGAAGCCAGGGCGTATTTTTTTTTCTCAAACTGTTGGAGTGCTGGGAAATGCATTTATCTTCCCCCATGCCGCGGGAAAAGAAACAATTTTCCTCTCCTTTTTTTAACTGGGGGTTCTGATAATATAATTTGGCCATCAGTCTTGCGGTAGCGGCTATTTTCCCGTGTTAGTTTTATGAACAATAAACGCCAAAGCCAACATCGGGGGTTATATTAACAAGGAGTTTTTTAATGCTTTCGGGGGCGATGCGCAGTTTGGGCTTACGTGCGGGGGGATAGTAGGTTTATGATGATGTGTTATCCGTTGTGCTACAACTTAATTTCCTCGAAGAGGGGTGAGCTTCTCACCCAACAGTAATGAAATTTTCGCGAGCAACGGCTTCCATTCACAACTCGTTTCCTCTGATGCAAACTTTTCTTTTCTGTCTTAACTGAATCGAGGTAGCCCGCTTGAAAAAGAAGCGGTTTAGCAATAGGAGGGATGTGAGTTCGAAACGAGGTCCAAACAAGGGCCATCGTGCAGGTGGGGGCTGGTGCAGATTAAATCTGACATAGCTTCAAATGTCGTCACGTTGGCGTTGTGTGGAAGTTTCGAGAGTGGTTGACGTCTTTCTCAAACAGTGATTAAAAAATTACAAGGTATTTATTACGGATCTTTCCCTTTGAGATTGATCAAGAATAGATCATTGCGATGTTAATTAACTACCTACCTACCTTTATTGTGTGTGTTTGTCTATTATTTGGCGTCGTCTGTGTTGCGTTTGGCGATAAATAGCCAAATGTGACCATTTGGCTATGAAACCCAATCAATCTTTTTGTTAATATTTACGGCAAAATTGCACCCAATGCTTTCGAGAAATTAAAGTTTATATTGCACTCTAGCTATTTGAAGTAGTCAACTCAAAAATGCATTTTCCAGGTACCGCTGTAAGGCCATAGAACACTCTTGGGTGCCAGGCAGTTGCTATAGATTTGACACTTCCACGATTCGAATTGCAAAAATCTTACAGGAAATAGACTTTAGAGGGGCATTCGGGAATAATTCCAAAAATCAACATCAATGTTTTTTAGTTATGGTTAGGGCAACTTTTTTTCACACGTTCTACGCTTCAAGACAAGTACTAAAAACAAAATTCCTCCTACATGGGATGTATTGTTAGTGAGTTATAACCGCAACATAAATGCAACTTTATACATAAATGCAACTTTTTGCATAATTGCAACTTTTTGCATAATTGCAACATTTTGCATAATTGCAACTTTTTACAATTTAGCTTAAAATTAATTAATATGAAATAACTATTTCATTTTTTGCCCTCTGAATCAACCCTTCAATCACGTGTGTCTGATCTTGCAAACGCCGAAGTATTGCGGATCAAACAAGAAGTTCATGGAAAGAAGGCATTCGTCCTAACAGACGAAAGTTAAATAAATAGCAAGAAGTACTTTAACACATTGGTCGGCACTCATGATAATCCAGAGCAAACTTGCGTAATCGACTACAGAGTTTGCGAGGTGCGTTTTGATCATGAATATGTTGTTTCCTTGTAGATGACGTTTTAAAATCTCTGAATATTGAGCGAAAGGATTCTGTTATCCGATACAGTGTATTATATGACTGCGGCTGCAATCACACTCAAGGTGCTTTATCCGTGATTGCTCCAAGTTACTTGAGTGGTACACTTGTTTCACAACTGCAGAAAAAGTCCAATGCAACAACGTCAGGAAACATCAGTCTCTGTTGAGAGCAGTTTTTCAATGTTAAAGAAATTACTGACCGAGGATAGGCCATTCAACGACATCACCGTTCTTCTATATTTAATGATGTACAGATAAATTTTGATTTATTTCATTTTTTACTAATAATTTATTTTAGATTTTAGTGTATCAAAAATAAATGCAACTTTATTTTCATAAATGCAACTTTAGGGAATGATAAATGGAACTTTTCCCATTTTTCTGCAACAAAAAAGTTGCCCTAGTTATGGTACACCACTGTGATGCGTATAGTTTAAGTTTTTATGTGAAGCCTTTTTAGATAACAATTAACACATTTCATCAAAATTACAGTATATTTCTCAAAATAATTTTTCGTAGCAGTTTTGAGCGAGAAGCGTTGAGGCCAGATTAGGACAAATGGTACAGAATTATCTTCCTTTCACCTTTTATCAATGCGCTGCATTCAAATCAGGAGGTATCCAGTCCAGCTATTTAGACCCAAAACCAATTCGCGGACCAGCTTGAACTTTATAGAATTAAGTTCTTTCAACCTTTTATATATGGGGATCTGGTAGTCCTGTAGGAAAAGAAACGGATCAGCATCCGTAGGGTTCCGAGTTCAAAACTAGGTCCAATCAAAGACCGTCGCGTCCGTGTTTCTAGTGGCAATGAACTCGGTAGATAATAGAAAGAAAATGTAACTGTATAGCGAGAAATTATGAGATCTTTTTACGTGATCATGTGACCTAAACTATATGAATGTGAACCTTAGACTACTTTCGTCTGCCGGGTGGAAATGAACTTTCATATCTGATTGCTCCAAAAGGCATCGTATACTTGGGAATACATCATTTTTCCAGTGTTGTATTCAAACCAGACGATTTCTAGAAAGCTAGACGCAAAACCAACTTTTGGAAAAAATGGCACATAATTTAACCTCCTTGTTCTATTTATAAATGCATCAAATTCAACCAGGCGGTTTCCAGCCCATCTATCTTGACCAAAACTATCTTTCGGCGGCACCAATAAAACCGACCATCCATTCTTTGAGCTGGGATTTCCGTTTCCTTTCCGAGTCCGGTCAAAAACAAAACTCCTTGAGCCTCAGTTTGAAAAATGAGTGCAGCGTTTCAACAAAGGATCTATTTCGACGCTTCTCTCGCACTCTTTCGAAAGAACGAGAACCATTCATCCTTCTCACCTCCCCTGGAACGGTGCAGAACCCACCCTTGACCTTCGCGTTATGAATTCACACCTTTCAGTCGACGCACCCTATTCCAGAACTCCCAAAATAACATCTGTACGCTTCCAGTCTCAGAAGTTGGGTGTGAAGTTAGCAAATGGATGTGGCGGAAAGAGCAGGAAATGGCAGTGTGACATGCTTAACCTAACTATGTCGATGAAATTCAGATGAAATTACCCGTTAAAATCGACGTTTAATTCGGTAGGCGCTCATTGGAAGATAAATCATGCGCCTATTGCCTACTCAGTTTAACGCAATAATTAAGACCTCAGTATAAGCTTGTTTAGAACATCAAGGTTTGATGAATCCATGTAATTTATCTCTATAAATAAGAATGGAGTGTGGGTTTGTACATTGAATAGTTCAGAACCCCATTTCCAGTTTTCTATCCATTTTGGGTCCTTCTTTTGCAAGGGTTCAAAATTACGAGGTGTTGTCATCGGATGATCCAGGACCGTCGTCAACAGCCCGCTGTGTTGCTCTAGTGCGACGTTAACTAAAATTACCAATTACCATCTGATGCAAGATCTGTCTCTTGCGCGTTTTGAGTGTGTCTGTCTGTATGTGTATATGGCCATGATAAATCCAAACGGCTGAATACATTTTCATGCAGCTTTGCATACTGCGAGTACTTACATTCATTTAGTGACTGAGTTTGGCTGCCTTAGTCTGTCCGCCCGTCCGTCTTCTCGTTCTGTGTTTGATTTTGTGTCTGTGTTTTTACAAGTATCGCATGACGTTTTAACTACATATTTTATGTAATTTTATGTATTTGATACAGCATATTTTAGTTTAGTGAATATGTTATTCGAGATTTTTTTGCTCACATTTGACAAGTTCCATGCTAAAACATCCGAGTTACAATACTTAATCATAATTTGGCAGTTTGGGAGTGGCTGGAAGGTATATTGAGCATACAATTACTTGGATTGTTTTAACAATACGGCTAAAAAATTGATAATTTTCGCAAAAATTTGATTATCAATTTTTAAAAATAAAAATACAAGTTCACGCGTCCAATTTTGTAAAATCTTTTTCTGTTAAGATACATATGAGTGTGGCGGTAGTGTTTCTAAGGTGATATGCGATTTATGTACGTAATTTGAACGTGAGGTCATTTGGGGTGTTTTATATGAATATAATTTCATCACTTCGCCAGTAAAAATTTCCAAATAATAAATCAATACTGGTGTGACCTTGTCATCTGACCATGGTTCAAAATTACTTGATGTTGTCAGATCTTCCACACCAAGCCAACTAGAACATGCCACGCCGAATTAAGTTCCACACCACGCCAACATTAGGACATTTGAGGTCACAACAGATAGACCGTGCACCAGCCCCCGTGTACACGTTGTTCCGTACGTTGCTGGACTTGTCACTCTCCGTTTGCTAATCCAACTGGTTTACCACGTCCCTCGTGGCTCTTGGAGATTTGTGATAGTCTGTCATGTTTGTCAAGGAGGCAGCATCTCCAAGTGTGTTTGGTTGGATGTTTAGCCACATCCGGCCAAGCTGCGCCAAGCAATGTTTTCCCGTTAACTAAATGGACGCATACAAAGAAAGTTATGCTCATACAGAAGAGTGAAACTCAGTGAAGAGTGATTACCGGAATCAAACTTGATCTTTGGAGTAAACAGTCGATACATGCAAAGTATAAACGTGGGTAAAAAACAGATTCACACGTTAGGTAGGTTGTTGAATTAGCGTCGCACTGGAGTGACAAAACGGGCTATTCGAGTGGAATGTGTGATGGAACTGTTAGATTGCGTTGAAAGAGAATTTGGTTAAAATGGAGTTGACGTTACGGCCTTGAGCCTGCC
The DNA here is from genome assembly GCA_947359465.1 of Metellina segmentata. Taxonomy (NCBI): domain Eukaryota; kingdom Metazoa; phylum Arthropoda; class Arachnida; order Araneae; family Tetragnathidae; genus Metellina; species Metellina segmentata. Next base: position 95,699,891 of record OX375882.1, read on the forward strand.
CTTAATTTGGCGGTTGTGAAGGTGATACGCACTTCATTCTGGTAAAACCGTCGAGAATGTATATGAGTATTGTAGGTAGTTTAACTTCCCTTGTACTGGAGTAACGCAACGATCTATTGGTGATAGTCCGGGATGGTCAACCCCGGTCCGAAGACATACCACGTAATTTTGAACCACGGTCAGATGACGAGGTCAAACCTGGATGTTGTCTTTGGATCGGTCTTTTCGGGTTTGATCCCGGACAGCCGCCAATATACCATTGAGTTCTTCCAGTGCGACGCCAATTATATACCTAACTACCTTAAGTAAGTTTTTCTTTAAGCTGAAATTAAACTAGGTAGTACCTCAACTTATGATCTGGTACCCTGTCACAAACTTTCATACCACGCCAACGTGAGAATATTTGAGACCACGACAGATTTAATCAGCCCCGAATAAGCGATTATCTTTTGATTAGACCTACACTACCCTGAAATAATGAACCGGACGCCAGCGGATTTGCATAAAATCCGACTACTTGTTTGGGGGTGGTTTTCGTGGTATGGCCCGGTACCTTTGCATGTTGTTCCTGGTCAATTAAACGCTTACATGAACATTTTGGACCATCAGGTTCTTCCTACGCTCTGGCAATTTTATGGAATGGGGGAATGTTACTTCCAGGACGACAACGTTTCATGTCATGTTGCAGCCTCTGTCAAGCAGTGGTATCAACATATGGATGCAAAACGCCTTCCCTGGATTGCTCAGCCCCGTCCGAAATCTACAGCTGAGCTGGCGACATTCTTGCAGCAGGAATGGACACAAATACCCATAGCTATATATCAAAACCTTGTTGAAAGTATGCCCAGAAGGGTTGCTAGTGTAATTGCAGCACGTGGGGGACCGTCCCCCTATTAAAGCATATATTATTTCCCTTATACCATTACATCTTGCTGTCCGGTACATTATGGTAGGGTAGTGTAGTCTCGAACTCGCAACCCTCCGTTTGCTAATCCTCCACTATTCCAATCGAGCTGCCACGTTCTCCACCATTAAAAAGAAGTATGTTACGGCATAATTTCTCATTTTGTACAACAAATGAACATCCCTTAAAGACTCTTCTTTAAAACCTAACTAAATTAGACTGCATTATCTCCTCAATTATGTAGACTGCATTGTTCACATATTCCTACGCGTTGTGGTAAATAATTACGCAAACATAAGTTAGTGTTATGTTATACCACGAAAAGACAATTAGTATTTGTTCATCAGCGGAAAAGTAATTGCTTTCAGTCTTATCTGGAATCCGCATATTCACTCTATCCTGAACCATCTTCAATCATCGTTTGTTCCGTGTAAGAGAGCCCTGTAGCAGTTTAATCTAAGTTCCCGTTTGCCATGTTACCATTTGTAATATATATTATACGAGGAAGAGATAATGAGTTATCTCTATTTCGATGAGCGCGCATGTCTCTCTGTAGTTTACCTTCTGTTAGAATCATGCATTGACTACTAAGAAAGATTAGTGGCGAATATTCATTTGCAGTATTCTGCAATCCCGGTACTTATGTAATCCATGCTGATGATTCCAGTGGTGACATGAGAATAACACACATCTTCATTTGTAGAGCGTGGTAGAACATACTCTTCCAACCGGGCTACCGCGTCCTTATAGTATTGTAGATGTAGATAGATACTTGTGATTTGTCGATTTAGTATTATTGGTACATGTTTGCTAGTTGTACTGGAAAGCTTTTTAAATTGGATTCTGGGTTTAATAGTTGAGAGAAATCCGCATTGTTTGTAAAATGTTGCTCAATTTGACAAACCTACACAATTTCGAAGAATCCTCGTGTGATTAAGGTTGTTGTCACCACACAAAATGGAAATTACACTTGACTTAGTATAGTAGTATTTATTTAAAGGGGGGTCCGGGACACATTGAAAAATTTTTTTTACTAATTCATTTAGAATTTTGAAGTTTTTTGTACTGATTACCCATCTAACTAATAAACAAAATCACGACACAAAAGTTTTCCAAAAGTTTTTTAAAAATTTTAAATTAAAATTGTTTGAAAAAAAGAGAGGTCATTTTAAATTGTTAAAACTCAAAATATTCTTGATCAATTTTCAAAATTCTTACAGTAAATTATTCACAAATTTATAAACTTTAATTTTGATTCAGCAATTTAAAAAATATTAATTTAATAAAAATTAAAAAATATTTGAATGAAAAAATTTTTAAATTGTAAGGTACTTTTTAAAAAAAAAGTCATATTTTTAAAAGTAAATATTTGTTTCAAATTTGCTGAATCAAATTAAAGTATAATGTTTGAAAAAGATATAGTCCAAATTTCAACCCTTAAACTTTATCGGTTTTCGACTTATAGCAATTTGAATACAGGAAATCTTGAAAAAATGTATCATGGAGAAAAACGTATTTAAAGTTTTAAAGACCTATTTACAATTAATAAAATGCTTAAATACCTTTTAAAAGCATCTATATGAGTATCTAACTCCTTCTTTCCTCTTAAATATTTGGCTTAATTTGATTTTTGCAAGTTCTACCTTTTTTCTATCTATATATATAATTTAATTCTCTTTAGAATTTTGAATAAATAATTTCTCTTACGTGGCACGCAAAAAAGACGTTATTTGTAATCGCGTTTTGGCAACACTGTACGGTTGTTTGTTTATCGCGAAGTCTCGCGCATCGATTGAATTTATAGCGTTATCGGATGAAATTTTATTGAAAAAAAAAAAGGAAATTTTAATGAGCTTTTGCAGTTAGTTTATAATAGAAATCAAAGAAACGGAGGATCTTTTCAGGGCCATTTAAAAAACGGTCCTTTTCAGGGCCAACAATTATAGTTCAACAATACGCTTGCACAACAACTTTCGGCAACAAAACTCAATGAAAAACTGTGGGTCGTTTGAGTGCTGGGAAAATGTACACACAAACAACATGTTGGGTATTCAATTTCCAAAGCAACGGTCACATTTCGAGTCAAAATTTGCACAAAGTTTTCATTTGAATTCTGATTTTAGAGATACTGTATATATTTTTTCTGTAATACAGCAAATTTAGATTTGAAAAACAAATTTTTGGTAACATATTTTGTAAACAATCTGTTGATTTAGATTAGCCACAAGGAGTCTGATATACATTGCTAACTAATGTGGCAAGAAGATTATGCATTTATTTACTAGTAATATGAGTGAGTGCGAACTCTCCGTGGATTTAATTTTATAACGCGCTCAACTAGTACTAGTGTATTTGCAAACATTGTTGCATTTTGATATATTTGTTATGCAGCGCACATGACGATAATGTGAATGTATTTTTTAATCATGAAAACTGTAACCATTATATCATTACAAATTAGAATTCCGTCTACGCACAAAAAAGTCGCCTGCGCATTTTTTTTGTCTTATACTTTATACTTTAAACAAAGAATCGCATTAAATCGAAACTAGTGTTCTGTCTTTATTTCGTCCACTGATGATAGCTCTTGGGGAACAAGGTGAGTCAACCTTTAATCTTTGTAGTCACCTAATTCGTATAAATTCAATGCTCTAAATCTCATATCCGTAACTCTGTATACTTAAACTTTCATTTGGTCCGTCGAGCCGGAGTTCCGCCGTGGAATTATGGCACCTAAAAATGCGAAAACTACGCAGAATTTTGAAATTCTGTGTAAAGAAATTGACAGAATTGGGGAGAAGATCCAACGATGTCAAATAACTGAGCAAAGTATGGTACAGGCGCTAAAAACTAAAGTCAATTCATTCGATACTCGGCTATCCAATTCATTTTCGGAGTTGTCTTCGAAGGACACAGATGATTATTTGGATACGTATCTTAATTATCAGGACATACTTCTAAATTTATCCGTTGATTTGGAAAATAAAACTGTCAATGATAAACATGAACACGTCTCAACAGTGGGAAGTGGCAATAATGTTCAAAATTCAGCTAATAAGTCTAAAACAAAACTGCCTAAATTGGAACTTCCACATTTTTCCGGTGAACTGGAACAGTGGATTACCTTTAGGGAGTTATTTCAAACCTCTGTTCTCGACAACACCGAGTTGTCGGACATCGAGAAATTACAATACCTGTTTGCATCTACACGTGGCAATGCTGCAAAATTAATTCGCGGATTTCAAATGCAATCAGGGAATTTGAGGCATTGCTGGGAGATATTATGCGATAGGTATGAAGACAAAATTCAATTGGCATTTGTCCACATAAATAAAATTTTTGGCATGAAAATTAACAAAGCCAATAACACTAAAGCTTTGTTGGATGTTTTAGACAATTGCAACGAAGCAGTTCGAAATCTGCAAACCATAGGGTTAAAATCAGATTCTTTGAGTGAGTTAATCATCATTTCTCACATCTTAACGAAAATCGACGACGCAGTTAAACAGCGATGGCATTTGACCTTGAGGAAGGACATTTATCCCGATCTCGAATCGTTCCGAACCTTTTTGGAGTGTGAAGCTCGTTCTGTTTCTTCTTTTTCTGCGTTGCCTAGCGGGGGGAGTGAAAGGCCAGGGAGAAACGCTAATGTAAACAGGTTCGGGGGGAGTAAAAAACCGGAAAGGAGCAGTTCGTTTGCTAGACCTCTAGTAGCGAGTGCGGTCGCTGTAAATTGGAAAGCTTGCGTTCTTTGTGGGGACAATAACATCCATCCTCTTTATAAGTGTACATGTTTCAATCGCATGTCCGTAACTGATCGGTGGAAAGTTGTAGAAACTAATAAACTCTGTGCAAATTGCCTGCGTGGGCACACTGATCCCTGTCGGATAAAAAGTGGGTGTAAAAATGGTTCTTCGAATGAACATCATACCTTATTGCACATTTATAGAGTAGGAAATTCTGAAGTACACAACGCGATTGCCCCTCCGGAACATCCATCATCATCCATTTCTACAACTCTCCAATGCCAATCACATATACAAACAAGTAATGTTTTATTATCCACCGCACAAATAAAAATAAAATCAAAAACTGGGGAATTTTTGCAATTTAATGCTTTAATTGATGGAGCTAGCCAAAATTCTCTCTTGACTCGTGAATGTGCGGAGCGCTTACAAGTACCCTTGCGGGAAACTACACATCGATTAATGGGAATTAATGGGGTCACGGCGGAAACATCGTTGCACATCGCCAACGTTGTTTTTTCTCCTCACTTCTCGTCAGATTCTTTTCACATTGAAGTATTAGTAGTAAGCAAAGTGACTCCACCTCTCCCTAACTTCTATATTCAGAAACGTAAATGGACACATTTATATGGACTCATACTAGCCGATCCAGACTATACAAGTCAAAAACCGATAGATATTCTTCTGGGAGCAGACATTTTCCCTCTGCTACTAAACGGCTTTCCAATTGTTGGACAAAGTGGTTCACCAGTTGCTATTCCTACAAAATTAGGACATTTACTCACCGGAAAAATGAACTCTGCCGTACACTCGAACATTTCTATCGGCTGTCTTTCTGTTAATGCCAGTATTGATAGCACACTGCAAAAATTCTGGCAAATTGAATCGATTCCGTGTGAAGAACTGGTAAATAATGAAGAAATTCAGTGTGAAGATTTTTACACAAATTCATTACAACGAAATAGTGAGGGCAGATACATAGTAAAACTCCCTTTTCGTAATGACAGAGACTTAGGTGAAAGTCGATCGAAAGCTCTCAACCGTTTTCTTTCATTAGAGAATAAACTTGCTAAAAAGCCAGATTTAAAACTCAAATATAGTGAGTTCATGAATGAATATCTAGCCCTAGGGCATATGTCACCTCTACCTCCTTCCACCTTGGAGATAGATCAGAACCACTATTATCTTCCTCACCATTGTGTTGAAAATCTTCATTCAACCACAACTGCTCTTCGCGTTGTTTTTGATGGGTCGAGTAAAACATCCAATGGGCATGCAGTCAACGACCTTCTACTGAAAGGGCGTAAATTACAAACCGAAATATTTGACAATTTAATTCACTTTAGAAGTTATAAAGTTGCAGTGTCTGCAGACATATGTAAAATGTACCGTCAAATCCTCATTGCGGAAGAAGACCGCGCGTTCCAAAGAATATTTTGGAGACAAAACCCGTCCGATCCATTGATTACCTACGAACTAAACACTATAACTTATGGAATGTCTTCTTCGCCTTTCCTCGCACTTCGTACGTTGCAACAATTGTGCAAAGACGAACAAGACAACTTTCCGAACGCCTCTAAAATTGCTGAAAATCATTTCTACGTTGATGATCTTTTAGCAGGTGCAGACACCGTAGAAGCCGCAAAATCCTTAATCGATGAAATGCTACGTTTCATGAATGCAGGATGTTTACCTCTTCGGAAATGGTCATCTAGTCATGAAGAGGTACTAAGCGAATTGCCTTATTCGTTAAAAGCCAAAAGCCTTAACCAATCTTTCAGTGATGCTGAAGAGTCTTCACAAAAAATCTTGGGACTCGTTTGGAATCTTCCAACCGATTCGCTGCAAGTTCGGAATGTGGAAGAGCCAACCGTCTCCACCAAACGTGAACTGTTATCGGTCATAGCGCGTAGTTTTGATCCTCTGGGACTAATGGCACCTGCCATATTGCTTCTGAAGATTATGCTTCAGGACTTGTGGAAGTCAAAATTGGCTTGGGACGATCCCGTTCCACCAGACATTCTAGAACGGTGGAATAAATTCCAAGCAGAAATGCATCACTTTAAACAAATTAAAGTTCCTCGCTACATACATACTTCAGAGGATTGTATTCTTGAACTTCATGGCTTTTGCGACGCTTCTGTTAAAGCTTATGCTTCAGTAGTTTATTTAAAGGTCATTTCTGAGTCGACACATGTATCCTTACTCGCAGCAAAAACAAGAGTTGCGCCTGTTAAACCAGTAACTCTACCCCGGCTGGAGCTTCAGGGTTGTTTACTGCTAGCCGAGCTAATTTCAACAATTCTAAAAGTAATCCCAGTTCCAAACCCACAAATATTCCTTTGATGCGACTCAACAATCGCATTGAGTTGGATCACAAACCCTCCGTCTTCAGGAAATCAGTTTGAACAACATCGAGTGGGAAAAATACTTTCCCTGACGTCAGTAACTTCTTGGAACCACATTCCTGGCAAAGAAAACCCAGCAGACTGTGCTAGTCGAGGACTTTATCCTTCACAGTTGTTGGCTCATTTAGAGTGGTTCACTGGTCCAAACTGGATTGTTGTCAACAATAAATACGGAGCTCTCACTTCTTTTGAACTCTCTACTTCTTCAGTACTTATTCGGGACGAGAATAAGGATTTGGTTCCACAAACAGTTAAAGAATCACCTCCAATCTCTCATGCTATCTTGAAGTATTCTTCATACACAACATTATTACGTGTCACAGCCTGGATCTTACGTTTCATTCACAACCTCAAATCTAGAAATAAGCTTAAAGGTACTCTTCAAACTTCTGAACTGACCGGTGCACGAACGGCTATTCTAAAAATTGTACAGCAAGAAGAATTCGCTTCCGACCTTAAGCTTATAGCAAAAAATAAACCTCTCCCTAAATCCAGCAAACTACTGTCTTTAAATGTCTTTCTTGACGAAGTAGGACTTCTTCGCGTTGGAGGACGTTTATCACATCATCAGACATTGGCATTCGATCATAAATTTCCTATTCTACTTCCTAAGAGACACCCAATTACTGCCTTAGTGATTCGACATTTCCATCTTACAAGTCTTCATTCTGGACCCGAACTTGTCTTATCGTTGATCCGTCAAATCTTCTGGATTCCGGATGGCAAATCCACAGTACGCAGTGTAGTGCGCAGTTGCATCACATGCTTTAAATCATTGGCCAGGCCAGTATACCAAAAGATGGGTGATTTACCTAGTGCAAGAATCATGCAGTCACGCCCCTTCGACAAAGTTGGAATTGATTTCGCTGGTCCAATTAGTACAAAATGCCAGCACCAGCGAAAAGCGACAACATTCAAGACATACATTTGCCTTTTCATATGTATGTGTACCCGTGCCGTACATCTGGAAGCCGTCTCCAGTCTCTCTACTGACTCGTTCTTGGCTGCATTGAGACGATTCGTTACACGTCAAGGATGTCCCTCGGAAATATTCTCAGACAATGGTACTAATTTCCGCGGTGCGTCTGCCTATCTAAAAGCACTGTTTAAACTCACAAAAGAGCAATCCGTCCAGAACTTCTCATCGGAAAGAAACATTCATTGGCATTTTATTCCACCCTATGCCCCTAACCACGGTGGGTTATGGGAAGCTTCAATTAAACTTGCTAAGCGGCATCTCACAAAAACTTGTCAAGGCACACTTCTCAATTTCGAGGAATTCTCTACAGTGTTATGTCAAATAGAGGCTTGCATAAACTCAAGGCCTCTGGTACCTTTATCCTCGGCAACTAGTGATCTTCGTGCACTTACCCCTGGACACTTCCTAATCGGAGTTCCCCTTCTGGAACTTCCAGAAAACACTGACAGTTCTACAAACACTAATCGAAAAATTCTAAGTCTCTCTTGCAGATGGAGACTCTTATTGCAGGTTAAGGAATCCTTCTGGCGCCGCTGGACACGAGACCTCCTGCATACACTCCAGCCTCGTCAAAAGTGGAAGTCAACGAAACAACCTCTGCAAATTGGAGACATGGTTCTTCTTCAAGAGGCAAATTCTGCTCCTTGTTCCTGGACTCTTGGTCGCGTAACCAACATCTTCCCGGGCAAAGATCAGATCACCAGGGTAGCCAGCGTGCGGACCAGGGATGGAGAAAAGCTTCGTGCTCAGAATCGACTGGTGGTCCTTCCTCTCCCCTCATGCCGGCCCTCGCAGGATGTTGATTTAGATTAGCCACAAGGAGTCTGATATACATTGCTAACTAATGTGGCAAGAAGATTATGCATTTATTTACTAGTAATATGAGTGAGTGCGAACTCTCCGTGGATTTAATTTTATAACGCGCTCAACTAGTACTAGTGTATTTGCAAACATTGTTGCATTTTGATATATTTGTTATGCAGCGCACATGACGATAATGTGAATGTATTTTTTAATCATGAAAACTGTAACCATTATATCATTACAAATTAGAATTCCGTCTACGCACAAAAAAGTCGCCTGCGCATTTTTTTTGTCTTATACTTTATACTTTAAACAAAGAATCGCATTAAATCGAAACTAGTGTTCTGTCTTTATTTCGTCCACTGATGATAGCTCTTGGGGAACAAGGTGAGTCAACCTTTAATCTTTGTAGTCACCTAGTTCGTATAAATTCAATGCTCTAAATCTCATATCCGTAACTCTGTATACTTAAACTTTCACAATCCCTTCTGCTAGGACACATGTCTTCATTGAGGCGAGCGAAGCGAGCATAGGTTCGAGCAGCGAACCAATGAGGATTGCGAAGCAATCCTCCGGGGGTTGGCGAGCGTTAGCGAGTTTGGGGCAGGCCCCCTAGTATAGTTTAAAGGTCTCCGTAGACTTAAAAACGTCTTTCGCAGATGTTGTTGCCATGACAACAACTGTCAAGAGTGTTAGATTTTCAAAACGAATCACAAAAATAATTATATCTCTAGTTCTAATTAAGATAGAAACATGATTTAGACGTCATTTTAAGCAGAAAAACACAGAGAATTTCTTAAAATAATAAAAAAAAATTCGACAATTTGACGATTTTTGTGTCCCGGATCCCCTTAAAAAACCATTTATTTTTCTTGGGTGATGCTACAGTTTTAGCAGCGTCCTACAATAAGAGCAGTTGCTTCATATTCTAAAAGAAATAGACTTTGAGCAAGCACGTAGGCGTAGTGATACTTCTGATTACAAGTAACTGAAAGAAAACAATAGGAGTTCAAGATTAAAAAACGCCATGCGATTTTAACCTAAGTGGTAGGTAGGTAGGTATTTTAATTAACGTCGCACTGGAGAAATACGAAGGGCTATTGGTGACGATCCGGGACCAAACCTCGAAGGAATACATCCGAGGACAACACAGCGTAATTTTGAACCACGGTCACAAGAAGATATAACACCTGAGCTGGCATCCCATCCTGGCCATCCAGCGTCCTGACAAAAAACTAATAAATTAATTTTAAAAAGTTTTAGATTAAATTTTAAAATTCGGGCGCGATGCAAAAATCGTAAAATATTCTAACAGTCTGTGCGCCAAATTTCATTACTGTAAGTGCCATAGATTTGTCAGGACACTGCTTACAGTACACAGAGCAACACTTCCTTTTATAATAGAAGAGAAAATACCTTCAGCCATTTATGGTGCAAGAACCATAGGCCACGTCACGGCAGTATAAAAAAGGATATTAATTGATTATTTAAAACAAGAAAGAGACCTCAAACACAGAAAATTTAACGTAGAAATCAACACTGCTGTAAAAAAAAATAGTGGACCGGAATAAGATCCCGCAATGCACCCCCAATCCAAGACGAATCTCAAAGGAAGCAACCCGACCCATTTGAAATATTTAGATATAATATCCCGTTACACCTTCCCCGCCAAGAGAGGTTCAATAAAACAGAGCGCGAGGCTAACCCACGGAACACCCTAAGTAAACCTCGGGCTCAAAGTCCCATACGTTCCACATGGCGCAATCCGTAATCCTCAAGGAAACACAACCTCAGAGAGAGAGCTCCCGTTTCATTTTTTCAATTATTTCCAGAGTTTTTTACCACTTTGGTTTGCGAAAGTGATATCCCTTCAGCCATCTCCGAGCGAAAAGAAAGAGTGAAGCAATAGAAAAAGGCACCTTGACGCAAAGCCCTTCCCAATTCATTTCTCTAAACGTCGAGGATAGAAAAGCACTCATGTTACAAAACCCAATCCAATTTCTGGGATTAGAGACGAGAACAACAACTGGGCTGGAGGAGTTTGGGATCCTGTTTTTCTCTCTTACAGCATTTCACATTACCCTAAAGCTTGATATTTATGGATTATATCAAGCGTGATCTGTGGATAGCGTAAAGTGTTTTTCAAGTACCCACGTATTACTGTAGGAAAATTTGTGTTCGTGGCATGCAATATAAACTAGTACCATCGATAAAACACGCTTTCAGTGCAGGTTAAAACTGCTCATTTCTTGAAGCGGAAGACCTATCCAATAGAGAGACTGTCCGAATTAGCTGGTTTTAAGCACACGCACAATGTCCACAAATCACTTTATGTATTTTGATTTTTATGGATTTGATCGAGAATCTTCTGTGAATAGCATAAAGTGTTCTTCAAATATCCATCTATTATAGTAGGAAAATTTTTATTCGTGGCATGCAATATAAACTCAGGACATCGATGACGCACGCTTTCAGATCAGGTTAAAACTGCTTATTTCTTGAAGCGGAAGATCTATCTGTCCAAAAGGGGCAATGTCTGAACTGTCTGGTTTTGAGCAATGTTCACAAATCACTGCACATATCTTGATATTTATGGATTGTATCTATAATCTTCTGTGAATAGCACAAAGGGTGTTTCAAGTACCCACCTATTATAGTAGGAAAATTTGTGAGTGGCATGGAATATAAACTCAGTACATCGATGACATAAACAGTTTTAACCTGATCTGAAAGCGAATTTTCTTGAAGCGGAAAACCTGTCCAATAGAGCCAATGTCAGCATTGGCTGGTTTTGAGTAATATCTACAAATCACTGCGCAGATCTTGATATTTATAGATTGTATCGAGAATCTTCTGTGAAAAGTATAAAATGTTTTTCAAGTACTTACGTATAGTTGGAAAATGTGTGCTTGTGGCATGCACCATAAACTCAGATCATCGATGACATACGCTTACAGATCAGGTTAAAACTGCTTATTTCTCGAAGCGGAAGATCTGTCCAATAGGAACAATGTCCAAATCAGCTGGTTTTGAGCAATGTCCACAAAACGTTGCAGAGTACCTGATATTTATGGATTCTACAGTATGCAATCTTAAAAATAGGATAAAGTGTCATCAACTGGGTCACGGTTGCCCGTTTCGAAGAGTAATGGATTAGAAAGAAGAGGATTACGAGTTTGAATTCCAACCCGACCATCGCGTACAAAAGGGGCTGGTGCACGTTAAAACTGTAGTGGCCTCAAATATCCACGTTTGCGTGGTGTGGAAGTTTGGAGAGTAATGTTATCCTCGGATCTTTTCCTTCGTTTTTTTTTTCCAAGAGCCCGTTGTGTTGCTTCAGTACGACGTTAATTAGATGATCAAATACCAGTTTATCGCATACCTACGAAATGTATGAATGTTTATGTCCATGGAAGCAATATGAACTTAGAAAACAGATACGACCTACATTTTCAGATTTTAAAAAACGTCGCACTAGAGCAACACAATGCTATTGGCTAAGTTCTGGTATCAAATCCCAAGGGAATGATAAGAGGACAAACACCACGTGAATTTGATACACGGTGTCCAGATAATGAGGTCAAAACCTGAGCTGGCAACCTCACTCACTAAACGTCACCAGGCCACCATGAAGACTTTTGAGGCCATGCCAGATATAACGTTGAACACGACGGGTTTGGTTGGGTACCCTTTCGGTATTTAATCACCTGCTCTTCCAACTGTACTACTGTGGACCATAAATCCAACAGACATGGCAGCTTAAGTTTCATTCAACTCAATACATCTTACAATATTTTGGAATGCAATAGACACAACTGAACTGGGGACCCATGGTCCATTAGAGGCATAAACATCAGGATCAATTTATCATTAGGCAAGAAACAAATAGCATTTTGTGTTTCGAGTGGCATTTGAAAAATGTAATGTTCCGGGAAGAGTTTCTACGGAAAGATTAAGAACACATTGGAGTGGTTGTTTTTCTTTTCAATTTTTCAACTACGCACGACAACATTTATTCTGTGGAGAATTAATGTCAGACGTTGATGTTTTTTACTTCTGTCTCAGACACTATTTTCAACATTGCCACAAAAATAAACACAAAATATGTGAGGAAATAAATAAAAATGCAATAATAAAAAATTACATGAAAGTAATTGGGGGAAAAAAGGAACTAAAGGATGTGAAAAGGAAACATCACACGGCCATATTACACTTATAGCTAATCATAGTTTCAATATTGTAATATTGTCAGAGTACTTCAAAAATAAAGTGTACATTAAACGAATGACATTAAGTATATCTTCTAAAGTTAGCTGAGTAAAATACAATAAATTCCAACCAGTCCCAAATCGTTAAGGAAATACCAAAAATACTTCACAAATGGTAAAGTAGGTAGGTATTTAACGTCGCACTGGAGCAACACAACGAGCTATTGGCGACGCTCCGGGATTAAATCCGAATGGAAAAATCCAGGGAAACACCACATAATTTTGAATCGCTGTCAGATGAAGAGACAACATATGGACTGGCACCCCCACTCTCCAAACTTCTACACCACGCTCACATGAGTACATTTAAAAGCACAACAAATTTAACGTGCACCAGAACCCCTTGTACAAAACGGTCTTTTGTTAGATATGAGCTCTCGACCTTCCGCTTGCTACTCGTTCTATCGGGTATACCGCACCCCAAATCTAACTTAAAACGTCTACAACTAGCAGGTTGCGATGCCACGATAGATTTAACGTACACCTGCCTCCCTTTGTACACGGAGATCTTCGGTTTTATTTAAACTCGCCACCCTCCGGTTCCGAATCAGGAGTGACCTCGTCATCTGACCGTGGCTCAAATGACATGGTGTCTTCGGTTCTTATCTAACTCCTATCTTCCCAAATCTAACTTAAAACGTCGACAACTAGCAGTTTGCAATGCCACGATAGATTTAACGTACACCTGCTTCTCTTTGTACGTGGCGTTCCTAATCAGAAGTGACCTCGTCATCTGACCGTGGTTCAACTGACGTGGTGTCTTCGGATCTTGAGGGATTGATCCCGGACAGCCCTCAATAACCCGTTGTGTTGCTCCAGTACAACGTTAATTAAAATACAAAAACCGGTTGCTAATCCGTTACTAACCAAGCTACCGCAGTCTCACAAACAATAATAATTTTTTTTTTGCGATTACTTAGAGACGTAGAATTGGAATGAATATTAAATGCAATCTCACGTCGAACTTAAAACTTATCGCACAGACTACAAAAGCACCAGAGTAAAAGACTCCACCACAATCCACTTGAATCGTTCCATAGGTAGGAGCATGCAGAAGTAGAGACATTTCGAGACTCATCGTAGAAGACCTGCTGAACGCGAACGAGGCACACTTCAAACAAACTCGAAAAAAGCACAGCATCGTAGAAACAGATGTAATAACACGCTGATTACTTTACCCGTTTGATGAATTATGCTCAAAAATAATATAGAAAATCAACTTATTCCGATCTCGTTAAGAAGGAAATCCAATTATCGCAGGGATATGAATGAAATGTCATTCTGATTCGAACTATTTTCCGCTTGCATAATATTATCAACTCCTTTGAAACATCTGAGCGGATAAAGACGCTAATTTATTTATTGGATTCGATTGCTAATTATCTCTACAATATTGTATGAGTGAGGGACGCGAAACTGATTTTTATCAAGAGAGGTGCAATGCAATTTGAGTGTCGTAAACTTATGGAATCAATCATCTACATTTTAGAGCTGGTTCCGAGTGGGTTTGATGTAATGCTTCTATCGAGTTTAGCCACCAGTACAAAAATTAACTTACGATGTCGTATTATATACACTACCCTACAATAATGGATCGGACAGCAAGATGGGATGGTATAAGGGAAAGAATATATGCTTTAATAGGTGATGGTCCCCCACCTACTGCAATTACACTAGCAAACCTTCAGGGCATACTTTCAATAAGGTTTGGATACACAGCTATGGGTTTCATGTCCATTCCTGCTGCAAGAATGTCGCTGACTCGGCTGTAGATTTTGGGTTCTCAAGTGACCGCTGGTATCGATACCCATTTACGAGCTGCCAGCGGCTGACCTTCTAGAGCAGGGGTTCCCAACCTTTTTAAAACTGCGTACCACTTGAAATTTTTAGAAATTTTTGGCGTACCACCAGTGCTATATATTTTTCTAGAAACATATATCGAATGTCAGAAAAGTGCCCAATGGCTTATTTTATGTAAATTACAATACTAAGAAAGCTTCATATTTTATGATTAATACACTTGTATTTCGTATTAATGATGTTTCAATAAAGAAAAAAATAAAACGATTATTGAAAAATACAGTTTTATTTTGCAAATCTTGTCACCAAGACTTTTGGAGGACTCTAAACTTTTGCACTAGTACTGTATGCATAGACACGACAACAACAACAACAGTTTTATTTTTTACTCACAGGTCTAAACGCGAATAATTTTAAATAATTAGTACAAACTAAGCAAACAAAGATTAACATAATCAAAAATCAATTTTTAGTGCGAAACTTGTTGTTGTTTGTCTTTTATTAAAATATCAATATCAGGAGCAGTGGAGCTTAACTTCACTCTTAAGTCCTCTTCAACACTTACTCTGTTTCTATATTGATTTTTTTTTTATATACAAAAGTTCGGAAAAACCACTCTCATACAAGTAACTAGTAACAAATAGCTTAAGACAGGGAGATATATCAACTTAATTTCGTCGAGATAGCTATTGAATATAAATAGATAATCAGCAACAAAGTTTCTCTTTAAATAATGTGTTACTGTTAGCGTTATTTATTACAATGTAATAAAAACGTTAATCCCAAATTGATTTCATATAATCCCTTTTTTCCTATATCGTGGTTGTACATACTAAAAATTCGATCAAACTTCGTAGAATATTTAGGTCGCTCGTATCATCCTTGCGTACCACCTTAAACGTTAGTGGTACGCGTACCACCGGTTGGGAATCCCTATTCTAGATTGTTTCTCCTTTTGTTCGGTACCCTAATCTGTCGAAGAAGAGATGTGAACGCTTTGGGGAAAAGGCAGAAGTTCGATTCGGTGATATCTCAATCACGCCAAACGATACGCCACACAATACTATGACAGGAAAGCGTCAGTCTTAAATGCCACTCAAGGCTCTATCGCTCTTGTTAGGTAATTAGGTAAGGGGTGTCGGAGATACAAGCGAAGGAGCTATTCTGTGAGAAGATTGAAAAAAAATCTAAGAGCCGCAGCGTAAAAGTTAACGTGCAACAGCCCTCCTTGTACACAACGGTCTTCAGTTAGATTCGAGCTCTCGAGACTCCGGCTATTAATCGTTCAATCGCAGGCTTCCGAAAGGAAGTTTCGCTACGTTGTACGTGTATCTTATATCGCCGATTTCGCTTAGGAAAAATAATATAATTACGTTGAAGCAAACACATATATAACAAGCCCTTTATCAAAAAATAAACCTTCTCGCTTCGGAATTATCTCCTATATCCTCAGGAAAACTATGTCAAATTCTCCAATCTTAAAAATGGTCGTTTTAATGGGTAAAGTTCAGAAACAAATTTGCATAACTTAATAAGTTATGAAATGTGGCATTTACGAGAATGACTTTAAAAATAACAAAAATACCTTGCTAAAAATTTCTATTTAGGCAGAAACTGAGTCTTCGTCTCTAGAGAAAACACACGAGCGAATAATATATTCATCGAATATTCAAAGCTAGGTATGTTGTGCGTAAATAAATAATAGAATATTCTACTTACGAAATTTTAAACCAGAAATAATCGGAAAAGGAAAGAATCGGGTTGTGTGTTTTCATTTACGCTTTCAAGTCTGGAGATAAGTTAAAACAAAAACAAATCAACTATCTGGTGAAATATAGATTGAAAAGATCGTGTTCGTGAAATCATTATAGCCCCTGGTTCTCAAAATTCGAGCCGTACTTAAGATTTGGAAATATTTCTTGCGAAATGGTAGTGTGGGTCTAGAATGTCATCGTTAGATATAATCTATATAAGGCCACAAGGAAGGCCGTTAAAGACCAAATATTTTTCTCATGGTAGATTATGAAGAAAATATAGCTCGAGAATAGTAGAGAAAATCCAATATCTGCTCCCATGAATTAATAAATACATATTTATTTTGTAAAAAACAACAAGAATAGCAAACGATATGTATGAGTTTCAGAAAGCCATATTTCGAGAATATCTTCCAGAATTTTATGGTGTACATAATTTATAGTCCTTCCCGAAGAGAATGTGTAATAGGTAGGTGTTTTAATGTTCCAATTAGCGTCGAACTGAAGCAATAAAACGGGCTATTGAGCACTCCACTCTCCAAATTTTAAAAACACGCCAACATGAGGACATTTGAGGATCTGGCAACATGAGAACATTTGAGGATCTGGCAACATGAGAACATTTGACGTTCCCCATCCTCCTTTTGAAAGTTTACGGAGATATTTAATTAATGCTTCTGAAGTCCTCCGGTAAGATGCCGGGAACATTGTGGCTCAGTGAATATGCCCACTGCGCTAGCAACCTATGAGTTGCAGGGTTCCCATACGACTAAAAGGCTGGCACCCCACTCTCCAAACTTCCACACCGACCCAACGTGAGTACTTTCGGCCACGACATATTTAAGCATTTACGCCATACGCTCATAAATATCCACGTACTGACCCGGATTCGAACCAGGAATCTGCCGTACTTGAGCCTAATATCTCAACCACCAGACAGGTTGGGGAAAGAGCGAGGACGACACGACGTAATTTTGAATCATGGTCAGATGGCGAGGTCAAGACCTGAGCTGGCATCTCCAAGCTTTCAAACCACGCCAACGTTAGAAAATTTGAGGACACGACAGATTTACGTGCACCAGCCCCCTTTGTTAAATGCGATTGCTTAGCAATTACCGGGGATGGAGAGCGTAAGAGAGCAGTGGGCGGAGCCCCTAGTTTAGTAAAAACTCAAAAAGGCAAATAGTTCGTTACTTTTGTGATATTTTTTTGTCGCTGAATTGCATTTGCTTCAATTGGAGCCTGGCATTTCGTGCACTTTAATCCAAAGCAAACGCTACCCATTTCATCTGTCGTTCGGTTTCTAAATATTGGTTTAAATTATTATTCAACACCGAGAATGAGGTCTCGACGAAGTACATAGAGGGAAAAATTGTGAGAAAAGCCATCGCTAGGTTTTTGAGGGTGCTAAAAGTGCCCGGTAATCGATTCCCAGTACTCCAAACTTACTGTTCGTAGTGGCACTCTTTAAACGATTTATTTCCAGATTCTCAAGTTTGGATCTCAAGTCGACAAACACTTGACACCAGATGATGCTGTCTTAAAATTCTGCAAGCTGCATATGCAAATCAGCAAGTTACATTCAATGGAAACCATTTAATTCCAAAGTACTGCTGACTAATACATCCAGATACTTACTTACTTTATAATTGTCTGTTCCAGGTTTATAAATTGACAAACTCTTTTTCCAGAATTGGTCAAATAATAAGTATACGATATGCTGGTACAATACCTTACAATAATTATTCCGGACAGCAAGATGTGATGGTATAAGGGAAATAATACATGCTTTAATAGGGTGGATAGTCCCCCACGTTCTGTAACTATACTAGCAACCCTTCTGGGCATACTTTCAACTAGGTTTCGATACACAGCTATGGGTATTTGTGATCATTCCTGCTGCAAGAATGTCGCCAGCTCAACGGTAGATTTCGGACGTGGTTCTCTGGTCCGTAAGCGTCGCTCTAACGCATCCCACAAATGTTATATGGCGTTTAGGTCGGGATTCTCAGCAAGCCAGGGAATACGTTTTACATCCATACCTCGATACCACTGCTTGGCAGAGGCTGCAACATGACATGAAGCGTTGTCGTCCTGGAAATAACATTCGTCCATTCCATGAAATTTCCAGAGCGTAGGAAGAACCTGATTGTACAAAATGTTCATGTAGCCGTCGGCGTTCAGTTGTCCAGGAACAACATGCAAAGGTCCCAGGCCATTCTAAGTAAAGCACCCCCAAATAAGTAGTCGGATTTTATGCAAATCCGCTGGCGACCGGTCCATTATTGTAGGGTAGTATACTTGATATGCATGGGCTCTATTTCATTTTGCGCAGTGTACGTTAAATGTTCTTTGGCAAAGACCTTCCGTCGATGCGTGTCACCTCAAATATCTTAGCGTGTCACCTTTGTCACGTGTATCACAGATTCTCCGACACAGTCCTAGGACAACGCCACGTAACATTGATCCACGGGCACATGACAAGTCCACACCTGCGCCGGCATCCCACTCTCCAAACCTCCACACAACGCTAACATGAGGACATTTAAGGCCACGGTAGATTTAACGTCTACCAGTCCCCTTCGTACACGACGGTCTTTGGTCGGATTCGAACTCACAACCCTCCTACGAAGTACGACAATCTCCTTACACCCCCTTTTGGGCCACCCCTCCAGAGAATACCCAGGTTTCAATCGACTCCATTCGTCCAGATATATTCCGCTTGCCTCTTTCTGCTGTTATTGAGTGCTCACGCTGGCCTTCGGGATAAATATTGAAGTTCACCGTTCACCAACACCAGCTGCGAAATCCGAAAATAAATCAAAGCGAGGCAGGAGGTTTTCTTTTCGGATGGGGATCTCCGAGAAATTCTCCTCCATGGCTGAGAAAATACATTTTCCCATGCCCCGTAACAGATGGAAGGGATTCTCATCTATCTTTCCTTTAAGGAATATTGAAACTCGGGGCCAGGATGCTCCACTTCGGTGCATTGGACTAAATGTGCGTTGATCCCCTAAAGATTCTATTCCAGCGTCGAGGAGACGTAACCTCTCGCACAGAGAACGGATCTCGCATTTCAGTGGCTTTTGGTATAAGCTTTTGGAGGGATTTCTGGCTGAAGCGAGATAGAAGCATGGGAGGTATGATTCTGTTGGTTTGGTGGTTTTCGTGTTTCCAATTTCTTTACAGCCAGATTTTTTGTACAAAAAAGACCTTATCATTGTCCTTTCTTCCATGATGCACTACTCTACAATAATGGACCGCACACCAGCGTATTTGCATAAAATCCGACTTCTTGTTTGGGGTAGTTTTTCGTGGTATGGCCTGGGAACGTTGCATGTTGTTCATGGTCAATTGAAACCCGACGCCTACCTGAACATTTTGGAGAATCAGGTTATTCGTTCCATCTGACAATTTTATGGAATGGACGAATGTCACTTCCAGGACAGCAACGGTCTATGTCATGTTGCAGCCTCTGTCAAGAAGTGGTATCGAGATATGGATGTAAAACGTCTTCTCTGGACTGCTCAGAGTAACGACCTGAACCCCGTAGAATATTTGTGGGACGCGTTGGAGCGACGCTTACGGAATAGGGAACCACGCCCGAAATAGTGATGCGACATCGACAGCAAAAACATCGATGTTTTGAAGCATCGATGTTCAAAATTAAAATATCGATGTTGATAATACATCGCCCCCAAACCATCGATGTTTTTAAAATTCAGTGTATTTAAACTTGTTTCCCCATTTCTTAAAACTGGTTTAGCAACTAGTGATGCGACATCGGCTCCAATACATCGATGTTTTTTCTAAAATATCAATGTTTAGAAACATCGACATCAATGTCGCATCCCTACTTTTCAGACCCTTCATCCTTGGTCACTTTGGTCTAAGAGTATGTTCAATTTGATGATTATTAAAATTATGCTACTTGGTTATTTTTAAAAATTTTATAACGGTACTTTTTTTCATTTAAAAATAAAACATCGACAGCGTAAAAACATCGACAGCGTATAAACATCGACAAGTATAAACATCGATGTTACCAAAACATCGACCCCAATACATCGATGTTTTTTTTTTAAACATCGATGTATTTAACACCTGGGTGTTGTCTTTGGATCTCCCCATTCGGGTTCGTTCCCGGACGCATACTCGGAAACCCTCACGCTTTCAGCACCTCTTGGCGAGTTGGCGATAGATGCCTGTATCGCCAACTACGATAATCCTAATGTTAAAACTTATAGGAATTGCCGCTAGAAGGCGTATTAGTTCTGTCGGCGGTTTGAAAAATCGCGCGCTGTTCTGATGTTGAATGCATTCTGTTTTGTTTATGCTTATGAGAATGTGTGAGGAGCTCATGTTTATCAACGGTCTTTGTATTGAAAGCGGAATAATTTGATTAGGAAAAGTTAATTTGTCTTTAGGCGTATTCTTTTGAAAGATTGGATGTATAACTGAAAAGTAAATACAATCTCCTTCAATTTTCAAATGTGTTTTTTTGATGCTTTAGAGATGCAAGAAAAATTTGTTTCAGCTTTGATTTTGAATTGTTTTATGCTATTGCGTTTAATTATATTTGTGAAGTGTAATCTTAGTATTTTAGTAGAGGCAGTGAGATTGTTCTTTCTGCGATCAGTAGTTTTAATTTTTGATTTATAATTAGATGTAATCTAGTTTTTGAGATTACATTATATGAAAGTCCACAAATTGAATACATCTGATTCTATCAAAACGGACCATTTCTTTCGATTTTTAGATTGTTACAGGGAATGCAAATTTAAAATTAAGTGATTATTTTTAAAAATCAGTGATTTAAATAAGAATTTTGATTTCATTTCCTTTCTGTTTTATGTGTAATAATATTGAAAATGAAATAACTATGAAGAAGAGACATGCTATTTTATTGAAGTTAGTTGAATATTAAATCAGCCTTCCTTTGAAGCACTACATAACCTTTTTTGATAGGGATCATAATTACAAGACAACTCTTTCCCTTTTGGGCCATTGAACATATGTCACTCACAAACCTGTTCATCAGCATAGGTTTTGTTTAAAACATTCCATGTGACTATAAATCCAATGGGCAATTTTGAATCATTCTTCTTCATATGATGGGTGAAGATTCACTTAATATATTTACTCAAGCATTATACCTAAAAAAGTTCCAGGGCCAGTGCGACCCCATTAATTCAAATTAGAAACACATGCTTTTTCCTAATCTCTGCAGCTATTTTTTTTATGTGCTTTCATTTGCAAAATCTTATATTAAGTATTATTTTTTGACCCCTCATATGCCTGTACCAAAACTTTTGCATTATTAATTTTATATAACTTCCATACACCGAACACTGATGTGCTAAAAGTCACGGGATAGCAGTATGCAAATTTACTAGTACTCACATTGCATTAAAAGAGTATAAAGAGTCAGATAGTTATCAGTGCTCTCTGTTAAACTCTTGAATGTCGACCTGCCAAGAATTAACCGAGTTTGAACGTGGAAGGATAGTTAAAGCTAAACGCATAAGCTTAACATTTTGGACATAGTTGAGACCTTGCTCCACATTGTCAAGGGTGTATCGAGAGTACCTCATAGAAGGCATTACCCATCACAAGTGCATTTGTGCTAACAGACTTAAGTTCTCATATAGGTATGTTGAAATAAACAATGTAATATGTCGATTTGGTTTTCCAAAACCTCTGTTGAACAAAATTTGGGTAGTACTAATGATTTTGTGCTATTCTATTGATACACAAGCGGAAAGGGGAGGTGAGGTGTAGAGGGAATAGTATCATTACTGAGTACAAGGAGTGGGAAAGCAACTTGCTGGTGGTTCAGTGGGTTTCTCATTGTTAATAGCTTGCAAGCTGTAGATGACATAGGTTCAATTCATGTGACTACCCTGAGCGTATTTATTTTTTTGCGTCGAACATTTCCTGTTTGTATACGCTCACCTAATTCTGTTTTTGCACAAACTTTTTTTTTTACTCAGATTCAAAATAAATATTTCATTCTCTATTTACTCCAGTCAGTTTGAATTTATTTGCCCAAATTTTTTTTTCTATTTGTGGCATAGTAGTATCATCTGTTAAACTACATGGGTATTCGTAGCAATTACTGGGGGTTAGCAAGCAGTGGTCACACCTGACCCCATGAAAAGAACTATCACGGGCAATGCAGTGGTTAGTCAGTTATATTGCACCCACAAATAGATTGCATAACATGTAGTGTATGCGTTTTGGAATACATGTTTTCATTTACCAATGTATGTATCTACAATGTTCTAATTGTATTTGGTAACTAACACGACTGTATTCCCAACATCATTACAATGACACGCAACTGGAGGATTCAGTGATCTATCATTTGAAGATATTCATGAATCATTCGAGAAAGCCGTAAGATGAATTATTAGAAGAGGTTGGCTTTGAGACTCCTAATCCCACAGAATGTAGTGATAATGAACAATAGGATCTTGTTCTAAATGCAGGTTTAGTAAAAGAATGTCTGGAACTGACCTGAAAATTGGGTAATCATTTTGTCAAACATGATCCTAATGAAAAACGCGCTAGGAAATTTCAACATGAACTGAAGTTCTTGGTAGCCTCTTACAGATAATTATATAATGGCCTAACCAAAACACAACAATTATAATAACTGAATTTGTTCGTAAAACTGTTGAAACATTCGCACAAGATGATACTCATGCTCGTCCAAACAGAATTAGGTGTACATTAGTGTTGACTCGAAAAGGTGAGTTTGTGATCTCATTTGTATTGTACTGATGTGCACACTTTATATTTTCAGGTTCCTCATCCTTCAGATTTTTAACTATCCCTTACTTGTATTTATGTTTTTGTAATTTCTATTATCAAAATGTGTTTCTATGTGGTTTTGTTTTTATTTCTTGAAGCAGGTGTTTTTGTGATAGCAGTTATTGCCAAAATGTTAAGTAATTTTTTAAATTACCCAATTTTTTACAAAAATAAACATTTTCTCTATTAAAAAAAAAGTTTCAAGATATAAAAAAAAAATTTAAGATTGGAAATACTTAAATTTGAATAATTCTACACTTAATGGTCATAAGTTAAATTTTCATGCAAAAACTTTCTTTTTGAGTCTTGTATGGTTAATTATATTTACAGAAAATTGGGATACGCAGCGAAAACTTGAATCTCTTCAAAATTCTACTCTACGTATTATCAGTGGTTACCCCTGGTACTACCGAAACGCTAAAATTCGCGAAGATCTTGAAATTACCGAACTTAAAACTTACTTCAGTAAACTTGCTACTAATTTTTATGCTAATCTTGAATTAATTGATAACCCTGCCATCCAGTGTATCCCAGATATGACCCTCGTCAACCCGAATATAATAAAAGACCCAGAGTCATTCTTAATCCTTAATGTTCTTACTATTTAAATCTCCTGCTTTTATTTTTTCTTTAATTTAATAATTCTTAAGCCTTCCTTGTCATCTTGCATCTTATGTACTGTTCCAATTGTACTCGTCCTTGATCTGCCCAATTTCTAAGCCACCTGTTTTCATTGGACAACCAACTGCACTCACTCTACCTTACATATTTCAGTGAACTTCAAAACCTGCTCAGTTCCCAACTACTTTCTGAGGGAGATAGAAGGCCTTCGGCCTAAGTTCTCCGGCTCACCCATTATTTCATTTTCATGTACAGAAAAATGAATTTTTGTAATGTATGACTAAATTACTTGATATTTAAAGTTTATTGTGTATTGAAATGAAAATAAAAGTTTTTATGTACCATTTGTTTCTTTGTTTTTCTTGTAAGACATTAATTAAAAAATACCTTCTATAATGAATTGAAGTACATATATTCACTGTAACTGAAACACTTCTTTTTGTTTACCTTCATGTGTTTGTTTACAAAAATATCTTGCAATGTCAGAATCAGTCTCAATAAATCATTCTGAATACATTAAATGTTGCTTACAATTTGTACTAAAAGATTTATATTTAGTTCCGATTTTCATAATTATTCAAGATTGCCAATGTTGTCTGGTACACGCAAGTATTGTTAACCTAGTAATTTTTTTCTGGATTGAACTGTTTTGGAATGTAATTTAAATTGAACTTTAGAACTGAAATAATTATACGTATATGTGGAATATAATATGGACCAAGAGAATTGCATGCATAATAACATTTAGAGCTTCGATAAAAATCCAAATTTTTCCCATATTGTGTTTGGAGAAAGCCTACTTTTGTGTAATGTCAACAGAGGTCCCTTGTTTTTCAATAACACTATATATCATACAGTATCAATGTTTTCTTGGGAACTTTCTGTAAGAAGTCGGTCAGACTTTTTCGTATATTGCAGAGAACAGTGTTTTGAAATTTTTTTTACACATATTTGTTTTGAAGGCACACGATGTAGCCCAAAGTAATTTTACAATTTTCTAGAAGTCTCCATCATAGAGAATTCATTTTGATTAAATATTTTGCTAAAATGTGCTGAGATTCACACTCACTAACCTAGATCAGCTTCCTAAATAAATGACAATCAAAAGCTGTAGAGCAAAATGGTCTTAAGAAATCATGTGGATGGAAGACTAAATATGCAGTGCTGGCAGTCATTTGATTGATATTAAATTCAATGAATAATGTCAATCATTGAGTGCACAATGAAATTAGAAATGTTTTATTTAAAAGTTATTCCAAAACAAAATGATGTCCTATGTAAACATCCTGCATAACAACTGAAGAAATTGTAAACCAATATTTTGGTTGGTAAATATTTTCGTCATAAAATTTTCTGTAGCTATACATTCTGATTCTTGCAACTTTAGCAATATTGGCTTTAGTCAGATTTACATTCAAAGCTTATCTAGAACCACGAGTCAGCTAAACTTGTTCAAAGTAGACTTCTGTGAAACTTGTGCTCATGCTATCTCCATATATTTAACTCACTCAACATCTGTCCTGATCAGGACATGAAAATTTTAGATAAAATAATTTTTGAAAAATTAATTAAATCAGCATCATGCTAATATAACAGGTGCCGCGGTGGGAAGAGCAACCAGAGGGTTGGAAGTTCGAATCCAGCCAAAGACCGTCATGTAGAAGGGGGCTGGTGCATGTTAAATCTGTTGTGTTGCCTCGCTATATGACCATGATTCAAAATTATGTTGTCTTAATCTTTCCCTTTGGGGTTGATCCAGGATCGTCACAAATAGCCCATTGTGTTGCTCCAGTGGGAGAGAGAGACGTTAATTAAAAATACCATTAGATATACCACATTTCATCAAAATGTTGGTTTTAGACTAATCAGTAGCATGTTATAACTCCTAAAAGGTCTTGTGAATAAATTATTGCACACGTAGTAATTAAACTAATAATATTACTCAGATTAATATTGTAATTTTATTATAAAACAAAAAATCTTTTCTTCTGTTCATAATAAGAAAAATTATAAATTTAATCATTGATTATGTATTTTTTGGCATACAAAACTAATATATGATGTAACTCCTAAAAAACTACAACTATAACAGGTGCCATGGTTGGAGGAGTAATGGACTAGCAACCGGAGGGTTGGGAGTTCGAATCCTGCCAAAGACCGTCGTGTAGAAAGGGGGCTGGTGCATGTTAAATATATTGTGTTCTTACATTAGCGTGGTGTGTAAGTTTGGAGTGCCAGCTTGGGTGTTGCCTCGTTATTTAAAAATGATTCAAAATTATATTGTGTCTTAATTTTTCCCTTTGGGGTTATAAAAATAACCAAGTAGCATAATTTTCATAATCGCCAAATTGAACTTACTTTTAGACCAAAGTGGGGCCAAGGGTCTGAATTGTAGGGATGCGACATCAATGTCGATATTTTCAAAACATTGATGTATTGGAGCCTATGTCGCATCACTAGGTGCTAAACCAGTTTTAAGAAATGGGGAAGAAAGTTTTAATACACTGAATTTTAAAAACATCGATGTTTTGGGGGCGATGCATTATCAACCTTGATGTTTTAATTTTGAATATCGATACTTCAAAACATTGATGTTTAGCTGTCGATGTTGCATCCGAACCACACAGTATACATCGTGTTACTTTGCGGGCCTCTAGCAAAGACCTTCTCAAGCCAACAGTCAATGCTTCATCACACTACTACTCAAAATACCCACCAACTTACCTAATGTTGTGAAGAACGGCATAAGTTTGGCAGTCACAAATCTGTCCAAGGCCAGGAGGGCCTGGTGATACTGAGGGTGTTGTGAGTAAGTTTTGGTAGCCTCTTTTAGGAAAAGGAGATCACCCCTAAGGTGTTCCGTGAGTTTACAGTGGAAGATGTAATGGCGAGTCAACAAACTCTCCATACTGACACAGATCAGAAACTTGCTTTCCGAAGAAAAAAAGTTTTTTAAAAAGTATTCCGGAAAGCGACCATGGCCTATGAGTAGCTGGGATGTTATGGGGTGGTACACATATTGACTAATATCTGGAGTGGGAAAAAACTTGTGCATTCTTCTACCTATTGTATCTGCACTCCATCGTAGTTCCCACAATTCCATAAGGATCTTGAGAATTTGAACTGACAAGGCAATTGTGCCCACATTTCACAGACAGTGAATTTTGACAGTATCAGTCTTGTCACCACCCATGTGACATATTGACTGCAGCGACAAAGTAATGTTGTTAGGTGCGACACGACTTCAGAGACAAAGCACTGTTGTCGTCACGTGAGAGGTGACTTACGACCACAGAGACATAGTACTGTTGTTACGTGAGAAGTGACTAATGACCGTTAAGGGTTAAAATGGTAATAAACAACAACATAATACATAAAGGGATTTAAAATACAGAATAATGTAGGTCCTTGAAATAAAAATATTTATTAGACGGGAAAAAACTACATGTTTTGCTTGAGTTACAAATATATATTAAATACATTATAAAATATATGTTTGTGACACATCCTAATAACTTAAACAATAAATATGAAATAAAACAAATTAAAAAATTTTTGGTCCTTTATGAATGCACGCGTAAAAAAATTTTGTCTCCATAGCAGCCCAAATGCAAGTGCTATAATTATAGGATATGAGATAGAAAAAACTTTGTTTAAAGAAAGCTAAGCTATTGAAAACAGACAAAATGGAATATTTTTTCAATTTAAATTTTGTTATCTTGAGCTCAAATGAGTGAAACAAATCGAGAAGTGTATTTGTTTACAAAAAAATTACTTTGCTTAAATCTTAATACTTATTATTGATAACTGCTTTTACTAAGTTTATATTTACTACTAGTTGTCTCAACAAACAGTGGCGAGATTATATTAGGTAGACGATCAAACAAGAGATTTGATTCATAAGAAACTATATTATGAAAATACAAACACTGTGTAGGTTATAAGGGCGAATAAGTTCCACAATAAACAAATACATACTCATCAATTCTTTGTATTTGATGAGTTTTAGAGTCAGTGATCATTTTATATTGTAAAAATCATAACAAAAGGCAATTGATTGACTAAATTTCAAATAAATGTGAACATATATAATTTGTTTACATGGGGGTACGTTTTTGCCGCCTGCTTCTTATATCAACCAATTCTTCGAAGTAGTTACAATACAGACAGATAAAGAATTGCAAAAAGATTTGTACATTACTATCTAGAATGTCAACATATATTTAGAATATCCAAAAAGAAAATCATACGGAAAATCATAGCACTCAGCGAGAGAAAAATGGCGATCTTTTTTACAACGTAGTAGGGTTGCTCGAGAAATTGAGAAGGATTGCCAATTTCCCCAGCCTTCGGTTCTCAAAGTGCTTTCTATCGCCAACTCGCCAAGAGGTGCTGAAAGCGTGAGGGTTTCCGCGTATGCTTCCCGGACATTCGATAATAGCCCGTTGTGTTCTCCCAGTGCGACGTCAATTATATACCCACCTACCTTAAGTAAATTCTTCCTTGAGCTGAAATTAAACTGGCTGGGACCTAGGTACGGCCATTAGCATTTAAACTGAACGTAAAAGATCATTAGAGATATTTAGTGGTTAAAATGAGGACAACATAAAATGAAGTGCAACTCTCAGAAGCCGAATTTGGTTTCAAACTTTAACGTCTTGCAGCAAAATCGATCTCTCATTCGATCTTATAGGGTCCTTCACAGCCCAATTTTCTAAATCGGTTGCCCTTTTTCGAACATGTGCAAAAGAGAATCGAGTCGTGTAATCCAATCAGCGTTCGATCTATAGCTCTTTATCAACAGTCCTTTCCCATTCGATCCAGAGGACCGAGTTAGACGAGTTGAAAGACCGTCAGCTTAGCTAACGGAGGGTTGCGAGTTCTTAACTCGGTTGAGGTGAAGACTTCAAGGAGTTCATCTACCAAAGTGCAGACGGGGTCTGGTGCACGTTAAAATAAACGTGCACCAGCCCCCTTATACATAAAGTCTTTGAATTGACCTAGTTTCCATTTCGCAACCCTCCGGATGCTAATCCGTTGCTCTTTGGCCCACATCATTATTGAGAAACCACAGTACGACTAATGCAAATTTTGAATTGGTCATGCATATTTCCAACGAAACGGAGGATATTTCTGAATAATGCATAACAACTATGACATACTCCCAGAAAGGAGAGTAAAAAATTTTAATCCCAAACGCTCAATAAAATTGATAGATCGTAGCCATTTCCAAAGACAAAAAGGAAGTAAAACAGAATTCCTCCAAGTAAAATACAAAAAACTTCATGGAATGGAGGTTCTCCATAGCAATAAGCTACAATACAAAGACTGAAACAGCCTCCCTCGCTCCTGAATGGTAAATAGTTTTAGAGTCTGGAAGAAATAACATCGCATCGGAAACTCGTGGATAGGGAATAGAAACTAAGATAAATGTTACAAGTTAGGCAAGAATTTTCATTCAAATGAAGTTAATTTACATTCCAGCGTTCCACTAGTTCCAAGAAATGTAGAAATGTCTAGGCATTCGAGAACCCATTTTTCAATGTGACAAACCGGAAGGAAAGCGAAGGTTTTACTTCCGCTACCCAAATGCTCAACCATGATAGACATCTGAGGTAGCTCAAAATGTTTTAGGGAAAGTCACAAACTATTCGCACTTTTTTTCAATTCATCAACACAAATGTAGGGATTGAACAAGTTTGTCATTTTTTCTAGTCTCCTTTTTCAATGCACTGGGTCCAGTAGTCCGCAAGCTTGCGTATTCCCTCCAAGAAGGTTATTGGTGGGTCGCTCATCCATTCCTGCACCGCTTCCTACACTTCTTTGTCCATCTGATCTGAAGAGACCACGCTTAAGTGTCGATGGTATCTCAACGTTGTATAGCAGTGTCATTTTTAGAGTTTCCTGAATCTTCTCGTCAGTGGTGGAGATTAACGGACGTCCTATTCTTTCTTCGTGCATCACGCTCTTCCGGCCTCTTTTAAGCTTCTCAATCCACTCATACACACTTCTACGTAGTAGAGCACTGTCCCCGTGTTGTATTGTAAGCCTCCGATGAATTTAAGTCCCTAACATACCTTATAACCTTAGAAATAGGATCACTGCTCTTTCAGATAACCAATGCAAGCGCAGTGTAATGTTTACACCGAAGCAGAAGCAAGAAAAATGCCGCTATTAAGTTCAAACTTCGGTAACGTTACCACAGTAGTATCAACTCTAAGCATGCATGCGCAAAAGGCAGCATGACATACCTAAAAATTTAATGTAGCGAAAGTGAGGATAATTTTTGACTTGCCCTCGTAGTTTATTACCATGTTGACTACTTTCGGAGTTTAGTTTAATCTGTTGTTGACTAATCAACAATCATTTCTCAATTCGGAATTCATTCTTTAGAATTTTTCTTGATGACATGCTGAAATCGTATTGAAGAATAGCTTTGAAAAGACTTTAAGAGGCCGTATTATTTTTTGGTACGATCTTTCGCTTTGGGAACCCAGTCAACCCCGCTTTAGAGTTGTTGCTACGAGAGGTAGAACCGAGGGAATTGTTATCCAATTGTAACCGACAGATGGCAGCACTGGCGTTTCTTTGGTAAAATTAAGAAGCAATAATGCATTAGAAGTGAAAGTATAACCTGTGTGTATTGATTGAATTTTAAGATCAATTAGAGTGTCCACGCAGTGAATTAAAATAAACTATCACCTATTAGGCTGATATAAACTTAAGTTACTAAAAGTACACATGACGAAGTCTTTAAAAATCGAAACTAGAATTTATTCAAAAGATAACAAATGAATTTAAGTTAAGATTAAAAGATTACAATCGACGCATAGTTACATTGAACAGTAAATCTAATAACTTCATCGAAGAGATCAAGTAAGCGGGTATGGAAGATCACGTGACAATATTTGCATAACCGTGACAGTATTTGCATGAAGTACGAATCAAATATGTTGGCTTAGTAAAATTGAGAAAAGGAAGGTTTTCCTAACATGTATGACCTGTCACTATACATACGACTACGACAGATATAACGTGAAACGCGTACTAGATCCCTCATACACGACGGTCGTAATTTGGAACGAGGATAGAACTCACAATTGTCCGGTTGCTAAGATGTTATTTTATCATCTTGGCAACAGCGGCCTTACCAAAGAATTTGGACTGTTGAGTTCGATCAATCTTGAGTTAAATATCACGAACCAAAAGTTCTAAAGGCACTGGATATTGCACAGCATTCAGTTTATTTCCTCGTAAACAAATCAAATCATAATCCAATAGTTTTTCCACATTTATTTACACATTTAACAAAAGGATGGAACACGAAAACATGTCTGATGCTACGATACAGAACTGAAACTAAAACCACTGATTCTTCAAATCGGTGCCATTCTATAAAATCATAATCTCGTTGAATAAATGTTCACATAAATAAGTGGCTCTGCTTTAACTGAATCTAACATGGATCTACTTACAAAATCTTCGCAAAACCGTCTGTTTGTTGGCACATGAAACCCCTCTCATCTTCACCAAACGCGAACAGATAAAACAGCTCTATTATCTCCTAAGGTACGCTTTTTGAGTCAACTTATACATGCGCACAGCCAATCAATTACAGATATTGGCCGCCGCTCCATCGTCCCATCAAAGCCAAAAGCGCTTCTCTACTTCCCAGTTCAATCTCTCCAAGCCACCAGAAAGCACTTGAGCGAGCCATAAAACCCTCCCGAGCAGCTCTTAAACGCCGGCGGAGCATTAGACAGATTGGCGCGTCCGTAAAATCACTGACAGATATATTATTAACTCGGGTAAAGTGGGCAGCTCAAAAGCCAGAGCTAGCGCCTGTCGTCGAGCTATAAACACAGCTCTCCTCTGTTTACCTTTAGTCACGGCAAACGACAATATGTCTGTCCTCTTCGGAGATTATCTTCGAGAAACTCCAGATTTGGCCCAATAAACAGAGCTGCTCGTTTCTTTCTCGCCTCCTTGTGGGACTCGTATATGTCTGGAAGAAAGATCATCTGGGAAGGGTGTATTCTATAAGAATAGTACGTAGGTTGTTGGTTGTTGTTGTTGTTGTTTCTCATGCCTACACTGGGAAAATGTACTAAGCCCCCTTTTTCAAGATGATTTGTAATTTGTTGGTTGTTGAATTTACTTCGCACTGGACCAACACAGACTATAGGCGACGGTCCAGGATCAGTCCCTAAGGAAAGATCCGACGACAACATCTCATCAATATGAACGACGGTGAGATGACGAGGTCACACCTGTGCTGGTACTAGAGATGCGACAACAATGTCGAAGTTAAAAAAAAAAAACATCGATGTTTTTTTAAACATCGGTGTTTTTTTAAAACAGCGATGTTTTTTTAAACATCGATGTTTTTTTAAACATAGCATAATTTTCATAATCAGCAAATTGAACATACTTTTAGACCAAAGTGGCTAAGGTTGAAGGGTCTGAAAAGGATTGCGACATCGATGTCGATGTTTTCAAAACATTGATATTTTATAAAAAACATTGATGTATTGGACCCAATGTCGCACCACTAGTTGCTAAACGAGTTTCAAGAAATAGGGGAAAAAGTTTAAATGCACTGAATTCTAAAAACATCGATGGTTTGGGGGCGATGTATTATCAACATCGATGTTTTAATTTTGAAAATCAAAGTTTCAAAACATCGATGTTTTGCTGTCGATGTAGCATCACTAGTTGCAGTTTTAAGAAATGGGGAAAAAGTTGAAATACACTGAATTTTAAAAACGTAGATGTTTTTTTTGTTGTTGTTGCTTATCCACCTAAAGGATCTGACATATGTCAGATCAACTCCAGTAGGTTGTTGACCGCCAGAAAATCAATAACAATAAGGGGGGCAGATGTCAAGTCTTCCATGGAAAGTCCGACGCAACTCAGTATATGTTCCGGAGAGGCTGGATGGTCACAGCATTTTCTGCAAGTGGGATGGATTTTTCTGTCACGTTCAAAAGAAAGACACTTAAGGTGTCCACTTTTAGGCCAAGCTAGTGCAGTCTGGGAACCACGATCACAATTAACTTCCAGAAGAGTGCCAGGATATGTTCCGATGTACCACGGGAGTGCAGGTGGAGAACGCCATTTTAAATTTAGTTTAGATCTTTCATTTGAGTACAATTTTAGGTAAGTAAGCGATGTTTTTAGTTCGATGTATTCTGAACATCGATGTTTTAATTTTGAACATCGATGTTTTGCTGTCGATGTCGCATCACTAGCTGGTACCCCACTCTCCAAACTTCAACAACACGTCAACGAGCGGACGTTTGAAGCCACGACGAATTTTAACGTGTACCAGCCCCCTTTTTGGTTTGATTTAAACTCGTAACCGTCCGGTTGCTAATCTGGTATGCCACAAGACCTATACAAATCTTAGACAAACAAAATGGAATTTTCAAAATAAAATTCAACACCTCTTACATCGAAGAGTTTACTTTCAATTAGGGTCGGCGTACAGCGCCCCAAACAACCACTTCTGCAAACACAGTTGGCCCATAAATCAGGACAACCGTTACTAGAGCTTTTCGCGAATCCAGTTAGCCATGGCGAAACAATCACTCTATATCAACGAATAGTTTCCAATTTCTAGGGAGAAGAAATACGTCAGAATTACCCAATGCTTTTAGCCCACCAAAGGAAATTCGTTCCAGAGTGTGCACAACTTACAAAGTCCCCCAATTTCCAAACCGACCCACCGAAGCAATCCAGAGTTCTGGTAACATTGTTAGCGCAGATTGCTAGGCTCTCCGCCCAACCACCATTACGACCCAGATTCACAGAGCGACTTGGAACCCAGCCGGACGAAAAACACAACCCTCAAATCCTACCCCGGAATAACAAGAGGCCGAGGAAGCACAGTTCTCGAATTCTTACGATTCCCTTCTGTACCATTTTCCTAACGCTTCGAAGAAAAGAGCTATTTTCCGTCCCTGCCTTTTTGTTTGTTTGTTCCGAATTCTTTTCTTTCGGGAACTTCTTCATGTTGTTCTCGACCTCCCCTGTCCTCCGTTCCTCGTACGAAAATTATGTTTACTGTTCAGGAACAGGGATGCGATTATGATTGCCCGCATACCAACAGATGTCGTAGATGTATGTGGAGGAAAACATCTTTTTGTCCTAGGTAAATCCATCGGCTTTAGTACGGAAAAGTATCCACCAGAATACCAGAAACGTGTACACAAACATGCAGAGATCACGCATGAAACGTCACTGTCGTAGAGGTTAGTGGATCAAGAAGAAGATCCTTGTTTTATAAGGTTTGCGAAATATTTTGAAATCAAAATGGAACGGATAGCAAATAAAAGCTTTAGGCCTCGTTCATATCAGGCGTTTCAACGCGCGTATGGCGAGGCTAGATAGGTCCCGCCGTTAAATTATGTTTATTTATTCCTCTAATTCAAGTGTCTATCTTTGTGACCTTGAAGAGCGGGCACCTGATAGCCTCGCCAACGCGCGTTTTCCGAGCCTCGTGTGAACGGGGCCTAATGTATTGTGTTGTCAAATAACTTCGAATGGTTTTTCTGTGGAGCAGAATATAATCTATCCACAATCTCTATCGCACAGCGCAACTAACTCACGTGACAGGTGACGTTAATAGCATTTAATTTGCATATGCACTCTGGGTAACTTAGATTATTGTACGACTTGTTAACATGGAAGAAAGGAACGTCCCTATTCGCCACATTTTACTATTTGATTTTCTAAAAAAAAAAAAAAGGTAAAAACTGCAGAAGGGCATAAAAAGATATGTTGCTGTTGCACATCCCCCTGGTGTAGGAAAGCCTACACCAGGTCCAGAAGGCCCCGTCGTGCCAGATCCCCATATACTTGCAAAAAGTCCTGATCAACCAACAGCTGCTTATACGAAGCGCCAAGACAGAGAAGAAGGTGATCAGGACTGGCAGGTAGGGAACAGGAACAAGGAGGGAAAATTTTCTCCCCGTTCTGAAATTTGATACTTTTAAGATGGAAAAATAAAAAGATATACAATGTGTATAGGGACGTTGCTTTAACAGATCTTATGAGTCAAAAATGGTTCAACAAATTCCGTTCCGGTGATTTTGAACTCAACGACGTGTCCCGCTTCGGCCGCCAAATTGAGATTGGCCCAGTCGTAATAAAGGCTACCGACGGTAAAAATTCATACCAAACTGTACGGTAGATTGCTACGGAACTCAATATATCCCACACAAGTGCAGAGAACCATTTGCACCAGTTGAGACACGTTTCTTGCCTCACTGTTTGCTTACCACACGAGTCGACCGAACACAATTTAAGTGCCAGCATTTCCATCTGCAACACGCTCCTTAAACGCCTGGAAAAAGATCCATTTTTGAGCAGCTGGTTACGGGTCTGTAAAGTGGATTGTCTTTGACAACGTCGTTCGTAAAACGTTCGCCTCACGTTAGGAGAGTGGGGTGCCAGCTAAGGTGTTGACCTCTTCATCTGACCATGGTTCAAAATTACGTGGTGTTGTACTCGGGTGTTGTGTCTTTCGATTTACCTTCATTTCTCGAGAGTTTAGTTTAGCTTCTTTCCGTTACTGAAAACTGTTGCTGTGGATAAAAATGCCCTAAATATCTCGAAAACTGATTTCAAGAAAATACTTTACAAA
The DNA here is from genome assembly GCA_947359465.1 of Metellina segmentata. Lineage (NCBI taxonomy): Eukaryota > Metazoa > Arthropoda > Arachnida > Araneae > Tetragnathidae > Metellina > Metellina segmentata. Next base: position 95,735,638 of record OX375882.1, read on the forward strand.
TCTCGAAAATTAAATAAAAAAATGCTGGCAAAAATCTCAAAAAATGTCCAAAAGATTCCATAAATCTTTAGAATTAGTGAATATAATTACCACATATACTTTTGTGAGCGTGTGCTGAGAAATTCCTCCTTGAAGCGGACGAAGAAGCGGCAAACTCTTATTACACTCACAAACATTAATTTATCTAATTTACATAAGGTGGACACAATATATACTGTTTACATAACCTTTCATAACTACCCATCATAACGGACGCTACGACGCGTCTTTATTCTACGACGCCGATAACTCCCTGACCTCTTGATGGTTTCCTTAGGTTAGATTTAGTTTTGGTTCTCACTTTTAGTTAGGAGGTTTATAGCTCTGCAGATGACGCTGCGTTTATAGTTCACTTGTTACACTTTATCTTTAAAATTCTTTGGAGATTATAGGTATACCATCCACTATTATATAGTTATGCCATATGAAATAGCGGTATTAGAATAGTTGTGTGTTTATTCTTATGAAATATATTTTTCGAATATATTTACCTCTCCAATTTTTCCTTTGAGATTCAATTTATCAACGATAGCTCTTTAGTACACTATTATATAGTTACGACTCCATTAGAAAAGTTGTGTTTACGTAAATATAATAGGTTTTACGAATATATTTATTTCTCACGCTTTTTCATTTAAATTTCTATTTAGTAAATAGTTGTACAGTATACAGTTCTATAGTTATGGCGAAGTTCACTTCTGTATACTAAGAATTACGCAAAGGAAAAAAAAACACATACAGAATATTTTCAACGAACACATTTCGCGTCATACATTTACCATTCTATTAGAAATTTAGTTTTTAAAGTTCAATGTTACATTGTTAGGATACAAGTAGAATAGATGTTTCAACAAATAAAAAAATTTGCCGAATATCCCACTCATGTCTTTCTTATATTTTTACCTTGGTAATAAACAATTAAAGTTATGTGGCTCGTTATTTAAAATGTGTTACGCTTCAAGTCAAGTAGTTGTTTGAACACAGCAAATGAAAGTAAAAAAAGACGACCAAAAACTATATTTCCCTCATATTTTTACCTCGATATTAAGCAGTAACATTTACACCGTTCGACTTTAAAAAGTTACGCTGCCGGCTGAGTTTACACAAACAGACAGGGAAAGTAAAAGACGACAGAAAACCATATATTCCTCACATTTCTACCCTGATACTAAGCAATTACGGTTACACCGTTCGCTACTAAAACGTTACGCTGCCAGAACAGTTGTTTGCACATAGCTAATAAAAGTAAAAGACGACCCCAAACTATATTTTCCTTATACTTTTACCTTGATATTAAGTAGTAACATTTACACCGTTCGACTTTTAAAAGTTACGCTGCCGGCTGAGTTTACACAAACAGACAGGGAAAGTAAAAGACGACAGAATTCTACCCTAATACTAAGCAATGACAGTTACACCGCTTGCTATCAAAAAGTTACGTTGACAGTAGATTCGCTATATGCACATAGCAAATAGGGAAAGTAAGACGACCGAAAACCACACATTCCTCATATTTTTTCCCTGATATTTAGCAATTACGGGTACATCGCTGACTATTAAAAAGTTACGCTGCCAGTAGAGCAGTTGCTTGCATATATCAAATGTTGAATACTAAAGGACGGCCAAGTTACCCAAGGTGATTGAATAAAAAAAAAATTTGAAGGGGAATCTAACTTGAAAAAAGAAAAACGTATGCTAATACTTTCCCTCCCAAAGGTGGCTAATTGCATGCCTCAAAGTGATTGCATGTGAAATTCAATCGACCGGGAATTTAATTAGAAAGTCTTAATGTAATGGCGCTCTCTCTCCCGCTCGGAGTTCACTCTTTTTTGAAGTTCCGAATTAGTTTCCATCGAAATTTCTCAAGACAGAAGTAAAGAGAAAAAGAAGAGTTCGAAAAGATTTTGAATCGGTGTTTTTTATGACCAATTTTCCTTCAGCAGAAATGCGTCTCGCCATCCTGAAAACATCTAGAAGTAGCTCTACATCTAATAAATAGTAGGGGAAGACGGGGTACAATGAAACATTACTTCTAAAATCAGTAAAATTTGTCACAGAAAGTTGAAATTTATATATATATGTTATGTAACTATATGTTCCAATTACTGATGTGATTTGGATACATTCGCACTTCTACAACATTAGCAATAGAAGATTATTGGTTTTTCACCATTGGAAGTAAGTTTCTTTACTAAAAGTAATTTTGTTTCTTTTCCCTCGTTGCTATATGTAATAATTATTTTTTCTATACATTGTTATCTTTGTATTGTTGTCTACATACCTCCAAAACCAAAATTAAAAAATATATATATAAGAAGTTCGAAAAGGTTTTTTATTTAGTAACTTCAGTATGGGGTACAATGAAACACTTGCAGACGGGGTACAATGAAACATGTTTCATTATGCCTCCGGGTGAATGCATTTACTTGAAGTAATATATCACTGTATTATAACTAATAATAATCACTGTAATATATCACTGAAAATAACATATTAATTGTTGTCACTAATATAAATAAAACACTTTTACTTAGGAAATGGCAACACCTAACATTAATAGGAAATGGCAACACCAAATCAAAACAGTAATTTTGAAAGCATGCCAAATTAATTTTTTTTCCTTCAAAAAAAATACAGATTTTAATATTAGGTTTATATTTAAAAACATTTAAGAATAGTTTATTTATTTCATTGGCCTAAACTGCACTTACTACAGTTCACAATCCTCCTAAAGTTCTCAGTCAAAGGAGCCAAAAACAAATAGGTCAATTAACTTCTGGTGAAAGGGGTGTTCTTGTTACTAAGTGTAGATTTATTAATGCTTCTGGAAATTCTATACCCCATTATTTAGTATTTCCTAGAGTAAATTTCAAGTTTAGAATGTTGAATGGAGCTCCGCCTGGGACTGCAGGCGATGCAACAAAATCAGGATAGATGAATGGGGATATTTTTGTTAATGTTCTAACACATTTCCAGACACATTCACGATGTTCGAAAGAAAATCCAGCTGTACTAATAATGAACAATCACGTATTACGATTTCCAGTCTAAATTTTACGAAAGATAACGGAATTGTTGTTATAACCCTACCTTCAGATACCAGTAACAAATTGCAGCCTTTAGACAAAACTGTGTTCAAGTCACTTAAAAATTTCTTCAATCTAGCTACAAATGATTGGATGCTGTGTAATCCAGGTCGTTCAATCTCTATCTACGAGATATCTTTTTTGCTTGGCACTGCTTATTGTAAGTCTTTCACTCCACAAAATACTACAAAAGGTTTTTCAGCGAATGGAATATGGCCTTTCAATAGAGAAATGTTTTGTGAAGAAGATTATTTGTGTTCGTACGTGTTAGATAGGCCTTGTCCTACTGAAAATTATTTCCATGGTCAGTTTAGACCAGACATACAAAACCTAAGAATCACAAGTGGTGGACCTTGCCATTAGTAGATCAGAATCAATCACCGACTGCAGGTTGTTCAGCAACAGTTCATACACCATGCACTAGCTCTAAACCTGTGAGGAAATACATTTCTCCTCAAGAGATAAAACCTTACCCCAAGGCTTGTCCAAGAAAAGAAGTACGAGTAGGAAAACAGAAAAGAAAAGAGTTTTGTTCTAACCACGGCAGTAAAAAATGCTATATAAAAAATTCCATAAATATATTCTGTTGTAGAAATCATAAATTTAAATGAAGTCGAATGTGACTAAAATAAACTTTATAGGGTGAAAATTGCTTGCATCATTTGGAGTGTTTCATTGTACCCCAGTATGTGTTTCATTGTACCCCGGCATATGGGGTACAATGAAACACTGTGAGACATTTACTTTTTCTTATTTTTCAAACATAAAGATATTGTTTAGAACTTAATAAAAATTTATTTAGATGGGGAAAATACAAGATTAAAAGTATGCATTAACTATATTTTTGTGCATGCAAAATTGTGGATAGGAAAAAATAATTAGTAAATTTTGTTTCATTGTACCCCGTCTTCCCCTACGTGAAAACGTCTGACGAATTTCGTCTGAGGGTACAGTACAGACTATAGGGGGACGTGACTAATAGTGTGACAGATTTCAACTCCCAATAATTCCAGAATTATCGGTAGTTTTGAATTAACGTTGCACTAAGACAGGAATCACCAACCTTCCACAGACTTCGGAACTCTTCAAGTTTATAACATTCTTCAAGGAACCCTAAATTTAGGTAAAAATTTACTACAAGACTTGTTTCTTCAAACTTGTGTTATCTACTCAAATTCCACCTAAACATGGTTTTACGTATCACGACAAACCGGTAATTGGTAATTGGTAAAATTTAGTTAACGTCGTACTAGAGCAACACAACGGGCTATTGACGACAGTCAGGGATCAGTCCCTTAAGGGAAAGATCCGAGGACAACACTTCGTAATTTTGAACAACGGTCAGATGACGAAGCAACACCTGAGCTGGCACCCCAGATTTAAGGTGCACCAGCCGCCGCTACACCATACGCTTACAAACATCCATGCCCTCCGGACCCGGATTCGAACCAGGAACCTTCCGATCTAGAGACTAACACCTTAACTACTATACCGGTTGGTCGGCCCCATAAACGCGGAGGAACCCTTCAAAACTTTGTCAGAATCCAAAGGTTCCGCGAAACACAGGTTAAAGAACTCTACACTAGAGCAACAACACAACGGGTTATTACCGACGGTCTTGGATCCATCCCGAAGGGTAGGTAGGTATTTTAATTAACGTCCTACTGGAGCAACACAACGGGCTATTGATGACTGGGATCAATCACCCCCCATTTCGAAGGGTATGTGACTTAATAACTATTACATCCGAGTCCATTTCTATTTTAAACATCTATTCATTTACAAAGACAGGACACTGACACAAAGACGATGAAACACAAAGAATGAATAGGTTCATTGCGACGTAGTCTTTCTGCTACCACGTTCCAAATCAATCTGACGAATTCCCCATCGGGTAGGGAAGATGCGCGTTACAAATTCCCTTTCATAGGGATTATCTGGAGATGTGTGACTAAGTTGCCACAGGGTATTCCATCCGAGTATTATATCCGAGGACAACACCACTTCATTTTTCGGCCTGATGTAAGATTGTGGAATGGTAATGGTAATTTTAGTTAACGTCGTACTAGAGCAACACAACGGGCTATAAGATTGTGGAATGAATGAAGCAGATGTAGCTTGGTTGAATTGGTTTGTTGGAATTTTAAGGCGCAAAGACCATATTTGAAGCATATCTAGGAGGTTTGAGTGACTGTTTTTTGTGTGTGAATATTCAAATAAATTACAGTTTGAAAGATTAAAATCCAGTTTGTTATTTATTGTTCTTGTAGTAGGTAGGCATTTAATCAGCGTCGCGCTGAAGCAACATAATGGGTAATTTATTGTCCTTGAGATTATTGTCTAATTTTAATTGTAGCGAAGTTCGGTAGCTTTCGAATGAGAGACACCTCCAACGCAGTCCTCACTCCACGTAGTCCAAAGTGACACTGGCCCAGAGATCACCCAGTACCATAGAATTTCAACATGTTGAGCAAACCTTCACATAACGTCATTGTTGCTCAGTGGGTATGCCGCCCATTGTTATGTCAACCTCAGTGGCAGGCCGCGCGAAAACAGTTTCGCCACTTTTTTTAACGCTCGACTCTTCATGCATGTTCTCAATACTGTTTCGTTACAATTTTAAAGATGCATTCCCGTCAAAAATTACTGAAATCTGCGACTGTCTCCCAAATGACAGTAGAATGCTCCATATATTTTACTAGATGACGTAAAGTCACAAGACACATATTATCTTAGATATAATGTTAGAAAAAAATATTTGCGATCAAATTCTTCTGTATTGTTGATTTTGTAGAAATTCAAATAGTATATAAAAGCCTCAATTATATAATGTTTCTGAAAATCAATAGTTATGTTGTGAACTAAAGACCATTGAAGTATCAAAGTGAATCTAAAATACAGGTTTCCAAGGTATAAATCTACTTAATGATGCTTACCCCGGGTGAGAAAGTAACACAAATTGGCCGTGATCAAATAGCTTTTCTTCCTACATCTGTAGTTAATTTAATCGCTTAATTTATAAGTGGGAGTTTTTTTTCTGTCACGCAGTGTGGAAGAAAACAGTTGTAGATCGTAATTGGCTGTGAAAGAACGCCGCAGAAAAAGTAAACAAGCCTAATTTCCATGATTAACTTCACGGGAACGAACATCAAATTCAAGGTTACGTGTTTCATGTCGAAACTCGACGACTTGGTAATTTGTAATTTACGTCGTACTAGAGCAACACAACGGGTTATTGACGACGGTACGGGATCAATCCCTTGAGGGAAAGATCCGAGGACAACTCCTAATTTGAACCACGGTCAGATGACGAGACAACACCTGTGCTGGCACCCCACTCTCCAAACTTCCACACCAACCCGTGAGGACTTTCAGCCACGAGAGATTTAAGGCGCACCAGCCGCCTCTACACCTTACGTTGACAAACATCCATGCCCGGACCCGGATTCGAACCAGGAACCTTCCGATCTAGAGACTAACACCTTAACCACTATACCGGTTGGTCGACTGAAACTCGACGATCCTGATTCTTTCGGTGACGAGTTCGATTGCTTTTGCAACATTTGCTGACCGAGAAAAAAGAGTTTCCAAGACATAGGCTAACTGGGGATTTTTCGCAACTTAGTTTTGTTTATTAAATACCTTTAAATGGAGGCTTTTTCGGTAAAGCTAAATGTAAGTGACGAAAGTGCTTTTATGGCGAAAAGGGTATTTAGAACGAAATTTTGGGAACGTGATATTCTTTAGCTTCAGTTTCGAATTTGGCCAGCCCAGTTGATATAGCAACAGATCAGCAACCAGACGGTTGCCTCAGATGTCCTCAGGTTGGCGTTGGTTGATTGATTGATTGTTGGATTTTATGGCGCAAGGTCCAGAAAAGGACAAGCTGCGCCAAACGCAAGGTAAAATCATAAAATCAGTAGAAAATATATAGAAATATTAAGAAGTAATATGTTTGAGAATCAAGCGCAAGAAGTTTATCTCCTGAATAAAATGTCAAATTCATGATGGATAAAATATGTATAAATTTAATTAAATAGCATTTAAAAAACCAATTGTATATAAAAAAGGAAAAAGATTCGGGTGTGGGTTTTCCCCTATCAAATCCTGCATAGTTAAAATAGAGCTGTTAAAATATCTGCGACGGTGATGATTCAATTCAGAGCAAACTATTAAAATGTGATGAACGGTAAAAGGTCCAAAGCAAGTATGACATGAAGGAGCATTTTCTCCAAGTAATAAATGACGATGAGTAAATCTGGTATGTCCAATGCGGAGACGAGTCAGCAGGTTGGCGTTGGAGTGCCAGATTGGAGAGTGGGGAGTCAGCTCAAGTATGACCTCATCTGATCGTGGTTCAAAATTACGAGGTGTTGTCCTTAGATATTTCCAGACCGTCACCAATAGCTCGTGTCTTACTCCAGTAATGCGGCGTTAATTAATTACGTATCCATGCATATTCACTGAACCACGATGACCCCGAGGGATGATGCGAAAACAAAAATTATCAACACAATTCTGTTTCAGAACGAGACACAAGACTATCCCATCTTCGCGGGTCGATATATCCTGGTTGGTTTGGAGGAGCATCGGATTAGAAACCGGATAGTTGCGAGTTCGAATCCATCCAAAGACCGTCGGGTACAAATTGGGCAGGTGTATGTTAAATCTGTTGTGGCCTCAAATGTTCTCGCGTGGTGTGAAAGTTTGGAGAGTGGGGTGACAGCAAAGGTGTGACTCCGTCATCTGAACGTGGTTCCAAATTACGTTGTCTTTCCTATCGTGATTGATCCAAGACCGTTGCGTTAGTCCAGTCTGACGTCCATTAAAAATATCTACCGTACATATATAACTGACCTATGTCAGTGTACGTCTACCTCGTGGACACAACCCCTGCAATCTCGGTCTGCAATGGACGCATAACCCCCACAAAAAGCCGTTAACAAGTCGCTGAACCCAGGGTACGGGTGCGAGAGGAAGCTCCCTGGCCGAAGAACTGTGAACAACAATCACATTAAGATGCCAAAGTGGTCGTCTTCTTGTGTTGGCAGAAGGAAAATCTGCAACTAAACAAGACAGAGTGAAGCAAGAAACGTTTCTGAGCACATTAAGCAGACAGGCTTTCTCTCAACTCATCTCTACAAAACAGAACCTATAAAGAGATGGGACGTCAATTTTGGACACACACTTACGCACCTTCCTGATTCACCCACACACCAAAACCGACTCCCGCTTGAGAACGACTATGGATTCGCCGGTAAAGGGCGATAACCTGATGCGCGTGAATACCGCGCCTGATTCGGGAGCCATCGTGTTTTCAACGTAATTCTCTCCCTCAGTTTTCCCTTTTTTTGTTTCGTTTTTTTTATGTTCTAATACCTTCCGCCCTTCATCCAACGCGCTAGATGGGCTTGGAGACCAAAGATAATTTGAATAAAAAGAGGATTTAGTTAAAAATGGAGTTTCTCTCATCTTTCCAGGTATGTTGATTTTCTTTAATTCCTAGGTGATTCTCATTCTGCAAAAACTATCTACACAAAAAGGACGCTTGGATTTTTGCTTACGCTTCAAATGTACAACTATCGATCATTCCTTTTAGGCCAAACACGATTAACGCAAACGTTCATTCCAAATTAATCTCTAACGGTAGTATCTTAATTTAAATCCACGTCTATACCTAGCCATACGGCACATATCATTGATGGGTAGGCTATTAGTTTGGGTATTTAATACATTTTACTGTGTCGAATTTTATTTTGCGAATATCCGAGGAACACATCATATCATTTTGAACCACGGTCCGATGACGAAGTCACCACTTTATCTGGTAACCCACTCTTCAAACGTTCACACCACGCTAACTTGAGGACGTTTGAGGCCACGACAGATTCAACATGCACCAGCCCCCTTTGTACCCGACGGTCTTTGGATTTCTACACGAAGACCTTTGACTGGAATAGAACTCGCAGACAATTCATTACCCTTCTAACCGTTACCTGTCCTCGGTGTTGACATTGAATCTCCCTTGGGGGTTTGATCCCGAACCGTCGTCGATGGTCCTTTGTGTTGCTCCAGTGCGACGTTAATTAAAATACCTACCTACTCACTATCTTAGAATAAAATGCACCAACGTAACGTACACAGCATTTCCAACACCGTATCAGGAAACCCGAAAGAAACGAGACAGGACCCCGAAAAGAAACAAGCCCCGGTGACAAATTAATTTTCGAGTCACGAACAGCGAGCAAGAAGCCGGGCATAAACCTCGACCGCGAAAGGAAGAAAACTCGCTCAAGATACTGGGGAACGCTTTAATAAACTTTCCAAACTCCATTTATCCCGGCGGATATGATTAATTAATAGGGGGTGTCAACCCGCTCGATATTTTAACGGAAACACGGCTTATGGGAAGGGGCAATTTTAATAAGCCCCGCTACGGAAATACGCCACGGATCATTGGAGCGTCGCTTTCTCTACTTCACCGTTGTGCTGTCGTAATTTATGGGCTCGCAAGATTTTGCATGGAAAAAAAAAACGTGTTGGGAATATTGGTTGAGGTGTAAATATTCATCAGCAAAAAGGTGAGACTCAAGTTAGCTCTGCATTGACTTAGCACCCATTTGAAGGATCGATGGGTGCCGATAGTTGAGCCCCACAAACATGGAAATTAGAGCAACAAGTTCGAGTTCAATAAAAGATCGTTCTACCAATCGTAAGGTTTTGCGTCAAAAAACGTGTTGGGAATATTGGTTGAGGTGTAAATATGGAGCAGTAATGGGACCCAAAGTAGATTTTCATCGATTTGGCATCAGTTTGAACGATCAATGTTTACTGGTTGGTTTGTTGGTTCTTATGGCAGAATGGACATCTTTGGGCATGTTACGCCAGACACAAGACATACAATACCAAATAATACACATAAATGTAAGTAGACTGAGCTTTGCTATTGAGGGGAGTTTCAAAAGCGTGATCAACTACTAGTAGTCACATGACGACTAAGTCATATCACGAAGTAGTAGTAGCGACTAGTAGTCACATGACGAAGTAGTAGTAAGGACTAGTAGTCACATGACGAAGTAGTAGTAACGACTAGTAGTCACATGACTGTTCTGTAAAAAAATTACGTTTGGACGCTTTGGTTTTGTTTGGACAGTCCTTCCTAAAACAACATGGAAATTAAATATCCATCGACTTGAACATTTTGAGTTGGTGTTCAGTCAATTTTCGAAATAATTCTTTACTAAGCAGACAGAAAATTTGGGTTCCGAGGTATATTTAGGAAATTACGTCGAGCTGGAGCAACATGGCGGGTTATTGGCGACTGTCCGGGATCAATCCCGAAGGAAAAGTTTCGAAGACAACGCCTCATAAATTTGAATCACGATCAACTGTCGAGAACGCCTCAGCTTGTACCCTACTCTCCAAACTTCCACACCAAGCGAACGTGAGAGCATTTGAGGCCTCGACAGATTTAGTGTGGATCAGCTCCATGTACAAGAGGATCTTCGGTTGGATCGAATTTGAACTTGGGACCCTTCTGTTGTCAATCCCACGTGTTCCTAATTCATGGGAAAAGTTAATTGAAGACACTTCTTTATTGTCAAGTCTACTAATTTAGCTCACAAGAGTGTCACTAATTTTGTCTTGGAGCGTCGCAATTTATGGACTCGTAAGCTTTTGCGTCGAAAAAACGTGTGAGGTGTTAATATGTAGAAGTAAAAGGCTAGACCCAAGATAGAATTGCATTGACTAATCATTAGTTTGACTAATTAATTGTTATTGATAGGGGTGAACCCACAGACGTAAAATATAAGTAGACTAAGCATAGCTACTGCGAGACGCTTCGAAAGCGTGAACATGTCGATTATTAGTAACGTTTTCGTTTTGTAAAAATTAGATTGAGTATTGCTATTGAGATACATTTTGAAGCTGAAAGGTAAGTCCAAGCATGGACAGTCGTATAAGCTGAAGCTGATGTACGTCAAAACTATCGTGACATCAAATATCCTAACGTTGGCATGGTGAGGAGTTTAAGGAGGATACCGGACTACCCAATTTTAATTTTTGTAAATCTGTCAGCACCTGTTTCTGTCAAAACTGGAAAGATGTAACAAATTTTTGATGTGTCATGGTATTAAAGTAATTAGTTTGTGTGCCATGAATGAAAAAGGTTAGAAATCGCTATTCTACTTGTAAGTGCCAGTGCAATGCATTAATCCTCCATGGGGTTTCAACGAGACATCTCGTCCATAGAGATCTGACGAATTTTGTTAATAACGAGATTTCTCATCATCAACATATTGGCAATTCATTTTCATGGTCACTTGATCAAGATCTGGTTAGTTTTATTTCTAATAACGGGCTATCTCCTCCATAAAGATCTAATCAGACGTCTTGAAGATAGTACCGATTTTGTTTATGGTTTGTTGGCTGGGTGGTTATGTGTGTGGCAGAGGGTTTCTAGACATTAGGTTAGTTGTTTTGTCGGGATTTTATGGCGCAAGGGCCATATTTATTTGGCCCTGTGCACCAAACGCAATATATCCAATAGTAAGTAATAGACATGTATACACAATAAAAGTTTCACTGACACAGAAAAAAGAAATACGCTCAGGGAGGAATCCACCTGTCAGAAAACGAACCTGCGCGACCTACAACTTGCAGGTTTCGAGCGCAATTGGCCATACCCACTGAGCCAAACCTTTTTAGGATCACTAGATCACGGCCTGGTCAGTTTTCTTTCGACGAGATATCTCGTCCATAAAGATCTGGTCGGTTTCGTTAACGACGAGAAAACTCGTCGAGACAATTACTAGGAGGGTTTTCATAAAGAAACATGAATTAAACCAATGCGATGAATATTCAATTTAAGACCACAAAGGAACAGTTGTCAACGTAAATAAAAATACCGGAAATTCCAAAGTCATAAAAATACGATAAACGCCCATTGAAAAAACTCAACCCATTGTCCCAACATTACCTGTGGTTTGCGCTTTGTTATTAGAGGAAGAAACCGCAAGTGTGAAATTATGCATTATTATGCATATGAACAATAGAATTAGGAAGAACTAAGGAGTGTATCGATAAAAAACACGTAATTGAGAAACGACGGTAAAATACCTTTAAACCTCTAACCTGCACGAGATTAAAATTTTTTTCCCCCGAAATTCAAATTGTATTATTTATTTTACCTACAACATACATAATGATTAATCACGTTGGGTTGGCGTGGAAGTTTGGAGAATGGGGTGCCCGCTCAGGTGTTGCTTCGTCATCTGACCGTGGTTCAAAATTACGAGGTGTTGTCCTCGGATCTTTCCCTTAAGGGACTGATCCCGGACCGTCGTCAATAGCCCGTTGTGTTGCTCTAGTACGGCGTTAACTAAAAATACCATACCATACCATAATGATTAAATAGCCACATTCATTCGTTGAAGGAATTGGTCCGAAAATCAAAAACTCATTTGAAGTCATGCAGTGAAAGGTAAGGTAGGTAATTAACGTCTCACAGGAGCAACACAACGGGCCATTGGGGATAATCCGAGATCATTCTCCAAGGAAGAGATTCGATGACAACATCACGTAATGTTTGACCCATGGTCATATAACGAGGACAACAACAGAGCAGGTACGACATTCTCTAAGCTTCTATATCAAGCAAGAGAAACTAGATTGCATGATTAAACATTATGTGCATGACCCAAAGAGGGTTAAACCCAAATACAACCACGGATTGAACCCTTTCATTCCTTAATAAGGCTTCAGAAAATTTACCACGAACGTCGTTTGCAATGGAGGGCTGAAGTGATACAGTTGAATAATGAGAATCATGATTTTTTTAAATGTAATCATGGACCAAGACGTCCGTTTAGGTAAACAAACAGGTAGGTGATTGAATTAACGTCGCACTGTTGAAATACAACGGGATATCGATGACCGCCCGGAATGTATCTCGAAGTTCAAGATCCAAAGACAACACCTCGTTATTTTGGTTTGGGTAGAGTTCTATAGCACAAAGTCGGTAATCTGACAAGTTGAAAATAAACGCAAGACTTAAGATCTTTTGACTACGACTATAGATATAACTGGAGCGATTGTTTCTTGACGCAATTCTTATAACTTTCAAGGTACAACTGCTGTACCGGCTATTGTGTCTAAATTCTTTCTTGGTGCCATTCTTATTATTTTCAAGGTACAATTGCTGTACCGGCCGTAGTCTACATTCCTTCTTGGCGTAATCGAGGTACAACTGCTGTACCGGCCGTTGCCTAAAGGTTAACTTTTTGACTATGGCTATAGATATTTTTTTGTTTCCAATGGCAAGGCTGGGTACAGATTGCAAAGACAAATACAATATATGATACAATACAGTACAGAATTGACCGAAGTCATTGTAGCCTTATACAAGCCAAGAAGTGATGGTCACTTGTGAAGGGGCACCCAATGGGTGGACCATCATTGTCCCTAACAAAGGACAGCACAATTTACATCCATGCCCTGACCCGGATTCGAACCAGGAACCTTCCGATCCAGAGGCCAACACCTTGACCGGTAGGTCGGCTGGCTATAGATATAACAAATGTGATTATTTCTTGGCGCGATTCTTACAACTTTCAAGGTACAACTGGTGTAACAGCCTTTGTCAAAATTCTCTCTTGGCGCGATCATAGAGTAACTGCTATACCTGCCGTAGTCTAAAGGTTAATATAGCCAATAAAAACAAGCACAATATGTTGTCCTCCGACCTTTCCCTTCGAGACGGATCGCGGACTGTCGCTAACTGCCATTGAGCTCCAGAGCGACGATAATTCAACAGTCAACCATTGATAAATTACATTGGATAATAATGAATATTTATACAGTATTCGTTCCCCTCATAACCCTTGCACAGAAGGGATAGTTTATTTCAGAAGTTCAACAAGACCTGTCCTACGAAAACACAAGATATTACAGCGAATCACCCAATAGTCGAGCCTTATTTCACCAACAAAACAAACCAAGGCTTATGCCACAAACGTAGGTCAAACACTGCGTTATCGTGATTTATATAAGTGATGAAATATTTATAAGCAATATTTCTCAGTGTGAGTAAGCAACGGAATGAGACTTTTGCTGTAGATGAGCTTTTTCATACCTCTGCGTCCACTGAAGTGTCGGATGGGGAATAAGGGATCTCTTCATCAGAGATTAGTTGGAAAGAGTCATGGATAACTCAGAGGAATGAAAATGTGTCTCTTACCTGAAAGGAGAAAAATAATCAAACATTACTTACACAAAAACTAAACTGACGTACAAAAATGAATCAAACATTACTTACACGAAAGTTAAACTAACATACAAAAATGAATCAAACAGTACTTACACGAAAACTAAACTGACAAACAAAATCTAATGAAACATTACTTACACGAAAACTAAACTGACGTACAAAAATGAATCAAATATTACTTACACGAAAGTTAAACTGACATACAAAAACTAATCAAACATTACACACACGAAAATTAAACTGACATAAAGATTAATCTAGCATTGCTGAAACGAAAATTAAACTGACATAAAATAATGAATCCAACATTACTTACATTACATTTTGTAAGTTATTACTTTATTTTATTACTTTTTGTAATTTAAACTAACATACAAAAATGAGCCGCGGTAGCTCAGTCAGTAGAGCGTCGGGCTCGCATCAGAAGGGTTGTGAGTTCTGTCCTCGGCGGAGCCTGCAATTCTGATGATTGCGAGATCGGCGCTTCGACCTGGCTAAAGACCGTCGTGTTCACTAATGGTGACTGGGGCACGTTAAATAGGTCGTGGTCACAAAGTCTTTTTTTTTTCTCTTTCACTTCGTCTTTCCTTCGAATCTCCTTTTCCTTTTTTGCTTCTATATTTGACGCATTCTTTTCATTTCAGAGAGTCGAATGGGTATCGCGGTAGCCCGGATGGAAGAGTTTCGGATTAGAAACCGGAGGAATGCGAGTTCGAAACTCGGGCCCATCGAAAGAACGTCGTGTACGTGGGGGCTTGTGCGTGGTAAATCTGCCGTGGCTTAAAATGTCTTCGTTGGTGTGGTGTTGAAGTTAGGAGGGTGGAATGCTAGCTCGGGTTTTGACCTCGTCTTCTGACCGTGGTTCAAAATTACCAGACCATCGACAGTAGCCCGTTGTGTTGTTTATCCACACATACACTTATCGATACTGGCATTAACCACTACATTGACACTCTGTCGTATGGAACATATCGCACCCTGGCAAGAAAAGTGACACAACTCAAAATTACAGAATTTGAGACGCATCAACTGAAAGGATACTATAAAACTTATATTGAAATAGTATAATCTTTTTTAAAGTTTTAGGTAAATATTTATGGTGGTAACTTCTATTGTATTCTATAGAATAGTAATTACTATTCTATTGTATTCTATAGAATAGTAATAACAGAGCCGCGGTAGCTCAGTCAGTAGAGCGTCGGGCTCGCATCAGAAGGGTTGTGAGTTCTGTCCTCGGCGGAGCCTGCAATTCTGATGATTGCGAGATCGGCGCTTCGACCTGGCTAAAGACCGTCGTGTTCACTAATGGTGACTGGGGCACGTTAAATAGGTCGTGGTCACAAAGTCCCCCATGTTCCCATACCAAATCAATACCTCTGGGGGTACCTGATCAGGGGGTTATCGGCCTCTGATTGGGATCTAAATTACGATATGTGTGAGTGCATGGATGTATGAAAGAGACCTTCCTGTAAAACGGATGTGTCATGAAAAACGGAGCAAAGTCGGACTTCCTCCAATGGGGCTCAATAACATGGAAGGCGCACTCCCCTTGCCGTCTTCGACGGGCCTGGCACTCCTCTGGTCTGCCAGTGTAGGCATGAGAAACAACAACATACAAATATTACTGACACGATAATTCAACTGACATACTAAAATTAATCACTAATATTTTGGTTCTCACAAAATTACCAAACAAATTGTTTTGTGGAGCTCAACTATATTCAATGAAATTGATTCAAAATGTTGTGTAGTATTTAAGCACACAGAACTATCCTAAATACACTAGGTTGTGGTAGTCAGGTTGGAAGAGTAACGGATAAAAAATTGGAGGTTGGAGAGTTCAAGACTCAATACAACCAAAGACCATCGAGTACGTATGGGCTGGTGCATGTTAAATCTGTCGTGGTCCTAAATGTCCTCACGTTGACGTGGTGTGGAAGTTTGGACAGTGGGGTGTTAGCGTAGGTGTTGATATCGTCATCTGAATGTGGTTGAAATTCACGAAGAGTTATCGTCAGATCTGTACCTTCGGGATTGATCCTGGATCGTCACGAGTGCGACGTTAATTCGACTTCAGTTGCAGCCAGGAAGAGTTTAATTAAGAAATCGTGTGATGGCAACACTAGTTTAGAATATCATATTTCAACTCTAGCTTCCCACTGGATGATAATTTTTGTACGGTTGATGTACGTGCTGCACCACCGAAACAGCAATTGACCATTTTGTCACCTTACTAAGGCTCTGTTCAAATGAGGCGTTTTCTAACGCGCGTTTTCGAGGTCAGCTTTTCGTAAGCATTAAATTATGTTTTTTATAACTCTAATTCAAGTTTCTATCTATGCGATAGTAGAAGATAGAGTAAAGATTTCAACGGATTTGAAACCTCCGGAAAATATTACACTAGATCGATACCGTAAATGTGATTTTCCTTAAATAAGTAATTAAATAATCAAATGTTAAAAAATTAAATAATAAATCTATTTTTGGTATCGATCTGGAGTAGAAATTTACGCTGATTTGAAATCCGTTGAAATTTTCACTCTATCTTCAACGATCACAAAGATAGAAACTTGAATTAGAGGAATAAAAAACATAATTCAGTGCTTACGGAAAGCTGACTTCGAAAACGCACATTAGAAACCACCTCATGTGAATAGGCCATAATCCTTATTTGTCGTACTTCAGTTTCTAAAGTTTTGACTTTCGTTTTAAAACTTATTATTTCAGAACAAAACTCGTTTATACTCGAGTACTTAAAGATATGTGAGCATATTTCTAAACACTAAGACAGAAATTTATAGCTAGACCCAAGAGGTTAATGCCAATTTAGTAAAATTTGTTGCAATAATGGTACACGATTTTTATAACTGCTACTCAGGGTATGTTAGTACGAGTTTTTTTAAGTAGCGATAAAAATTGCCATATATGTTAATTTGACGCGAGAACTAATATTTCGTCTAATGTGAGTTCCAATATTCAGACAACTGAAATAATGAGCTTAGTAAGAAATTAGTATTCTATTACTAATAAAATAGCATTTATATATATTCACTTTTATACATCATTAAACGAAAAAAAAATTGTAACAGCATCTTGTATATTAATAGCTTTCTGCGTGTTATTATCTGAATATTATTATCTTTGAGTGAATCTCATAACAGGGTTGACTGTTGAGATATATAACAGTAAATAATTATTTATCACTTGAGTACGATCGAAAATGCATAAGAATGTTAGTGACGAATTTAATTAGCATCAGTATATTATAGTGATGCAAAATTCAATTCTAAGAAATCCAGACATATTCGCTAGCTCAAACCATTACGCCAGCTACCAAATAGGCTCGAAACTATTTAATTCTAATTAACTATTTAATTAATTTAATAATATTAACTATTTATTAACTATTTAATTCTATCTAATTTACCACATAAATTAGTATATGCTTCCTTTTAAACTTGTTCCCCCAAATCACGTGATTTAAGGGAAATGCCATGTTGCTTGAGTCTTAAAAAACACTCATAATGACTAAATAACCATTTCTTTCCAAAGACCACGAGTATTCTTTCAAACTCTAGAAAGATTTTATTGGTCCTTTCCTTAGAATATAATTTTTGTATCTATTTGTTTCTTTCCTTAAGAATCGAATCTATCTTTCGAACGATTCCATTGGTTCATACTGAAGAATAGAAATCCTTTATATTTGTTCTTTCCTTAGTAAAGAATCATTTTCAAATATTTTATTGGTTCTTTCCTTAGAATACAAATATTGACGACCAGCTACAGGCTCAAGCCCAACAAGGCTGGTCCTTTGTTTATGAATTCCTCAATTCCCACTGACTATCCAATTGTATCTTAAATTCGTACACTCCCTTGGAATTAACTATATTTTCTGGCAACGCGTTCCAACTGTCTATTACCCTATTAAAGTAGTAGTTTTTCCTTAAATCCCGATTAAAATGTGTCTTATTCAATTTATACACATGGCCCCTTGTTCTGTTATCCCTATTGAAATTTAAGCCCTCTGTGTCCCCTTGTTTTACCAACTTGAAAAGCTGAATCAAATCCCCCCTCCTTCTTTTCCTTTCCAGTGTATACATGTTTAGCTTACTTAAACGTTCATTATAGTTGAATATTCTATTGGTTATTTTCAATCTTTCTTTTAGACCCATTCTATTAGTCCCCTTTTTTCAAGGTAGTGTATTCATCTGAACCGATTCATTTGATACGTTTCTTGAAATATAATCTTTATTTGGAACGATTACATTGGACCATTTGCCAGTATATAATCCTTTGAAAAGACTATGAGTCCTTTCCTAAAATTAAATTCCTTGGAAACATTCCATTGGCTGATTCCTTAGAATAGAATCACTTTGAAATATTTCATTACTTATTTACTTTGCGTAAAATCTTTTGGAAAGATTATACTGCTGATTTCCTGAGAATCGAATCTTCTGGAAAGATTCTACTGCTCTTTTCCTGAGAATAGAATCCTTTGGCAGGTAGGTATTTTAATTAACGTCACACGGGAGCAACAAGAGCTATTGACGACGGTTCGAGTTCAAACAAGAAGGGAAAGAAACGTGGACAACATCACGAAATTTTGAACGACGGTCAGATGACGAGGTCACACCTGAGCTGGCACCCTACTCTCCAAACTTCCACACCACGCCACTGTGAAGACATTTGGGTCAATGACACATTTAACGTGCATCAGCCTTCTTAGTACATGACGCTCTCTGGTTGGATTCGACATTGCAACCGTCCTGTTGCTGTTACGTAACTATTCAAACCGTGCCACCGAGACCCTTAGAATCCTTTGGAAAGTTTCATATTGACCAAGAAGTTCAAAATTCGCTAGAAATCAGAGTAGGAAGGACTTGAAAGTGGGATTATGCATGCGAAACTCTTAATGGTCAAATCTAGCATAAACGTGGAAACACAAATGGGGAAAAAAATTAAACATTAAAAACCCATGTTACAAAACAAACATAATTAAAAAACAAATGAAAAGGAAAATAGTCTAACCCAGCCTGTTACAGTGAGCCCAGTAAACAAAATCTAATTATGCCATGAGAAATTTCAGACGGGTATAATGTCCAAAGAGCACAGAATTAAACAACAAAATACCCTCTTAAATAACAGATGCCACCAAATTGTGCAAAAACAGTTTTCACGTTACTTGAACTTTTAAACGAAACCAATTTCAGGCCATTACTACACCGACTGTGTCCTTTTAATAGTTATGTGTTTCACTTTCCAGATACATTTAAAGTACTTTAATTTGAGATTCGGTTAGCTGCAGCGTTTTTATTGGGCAGAGCGCTGTTTGAATGCTTCCAATTGGAACCACTTTTGTCCGGAAACTAATGTTTTATTTTCCTTTTGGATGCAGGACGAAATATTTTCGTTTCGCTTTCTTATCGGCGAGTCGGAAATTCCTGTTCGGTAATTTTTAATCTTTTTATGAGCACCATTTTTAGTGAACACAAACAAACCCGACGGTCTGTGAATATTTTATTTCGGTTGCCCAAATGCACTCCTATGATTCTAATCAGAAATCAGGGTGTATGTAACCTAGTTAGGCGTCGATTCGGGCTCAAGGGTCGATAGAAAAATATAATACATCATTTTACGAGTAATATTTAATTCGGTTAATTTGGATTTCCTCTATCCTGAATGACAACATGAATAAGAATAAATATAGAATTCCGTGGCAATTTAAGGCTGAAACTTACTCATTTTGACCCTGATATTGCTAAACATGTCAAGACCCACTTCACATTGCGCATTGGCAGCCTTGGTAAATCGTATACTAAGTTAATAAAAGCCTTATTTTTGTGTATATAAGGAATATTGTATTATTGTTATTTTGTTGCCTAAATTATATTCGGTACATTATTTATCCTTCTTATCCATCATGCAATGATAAAGTCATCAAACACAAAAACGTATTCTTTTGACGTAGCCAATCTCATATACACTACCCTATTATAATAGATCGAACAGCAAGATGTGATGGTATAAGGGAAAGAATACATGCTTTAATAGTGGGATGGTCCCCCACGTGCTACAATTACACCAGTAACCCTTCTGGCCATACTATCGACAAGGTTTCGTTACACAGCTATGGGTATTTGTGTCCATTCCTGCTGCACGAATGTCGCCACCTCAGCTGTTTATTTCGGACGTGGTTCCATGGTCAGTGAGAGTAGCACTAACTCGTCCCACGAATGTTCTATGGGGTTTAGGTCGAGACTCTGAGCAGGCCAGGGAAGACGTTTTACATCTATATCTCGATACCACTGCTTGACAGAAGCTGCAACATGAGATGGAGCGTTGTCATTCTGGAAGCAAAATTCGGCCATTCCATAAAATTGCCAGAGCGTAGGAAGAACCTGATGGTTCAAAATGTTCATGTAGGCGTCGGCGTTCAATTGACCAGGGACAATGTGTAAAAGTCCCAGGCCTTACTGCGAAAAACACCTCCAAACAAGTAGTCGGATTTTATGCAAATCTGCAGGCGCCCGGTCCATTATTGTGGGGTAGTGCATATCACAATACACATACACACAATAAACACTAACTATAAAATAAACAATCTAAAAACCCACATAAGCGTCTTTTTTGCTTGTCCTATTATAATTACGCAATAGCAAAAGGGATGGGGTCTATAAGAAGTCAAGAAACTCTTGAAGGGGGTCAACGGTCAAAGACATTTGGTGACCCCTGATGTAAGGTATAGGACGTGCGAGGGTCCTCTTTGCTGCGATCTTCTAAGCAAGTTTGGAACTGTATATTAGCCAAAAAACTGTATGTTAGGATTCCTGTATAATAGCCAACAAATGCTTTCATAAACGTACGGCAAATTTACTCCATGAAGCAGCCTTGTTCTCTGGTAGATAAGAAAAGAACCAAACACGCGTCTGAAGCGTTGTCACTCAGACCATATTGTTTGTTTACTTGTGCTATAAGTCATATCTTTTAAGGATGAAATGTTCTTTACATTAAACTAGGAATCCAAATTGGCAGTCGCTAGTCGTATAGCTCAGTCGAATTCATTTTGATAATTATGTTTTTCGATCCAGTCGTTATTTTGCTGCCTAACTTTAAAAAAAAATTTCAATTGCTAATTCGTTTAAGTTTTTGATAAAATGATAGAAAATGCAAAACATTCTCACAAAGCAAATTAAAGCCTTTGGAAAGAAAGCAAGTCCAAATATGAGCAGATGGTCATTACACATCTACGCAAACACATTAAATGTGAAATTGCGCGTAAGAATATTTCGATTTCAGAGGGAAAATGTTTAGGTCCATTGGAGGCTCTGCATTCTACTTCTAATTTTCAATTCGATAAGATAATTGAGAACAGGTGAACATAATTTAATACTTCTCATTGCTCTTCATAAGAAAAAGTATCATAAAAGGAATATATAATTCAAATGTTTTTATTTATCTTGCTTGGCATAAATAAAAATATTTCACCTAATGTCCGTGAGAATTGAAGCGTTCAAGAATCAACTCACGATGTAATTGCTGATGCAAAAGCTCGTCCCGTTTTTTGTCAAAAATTGAAGGGCGATTATATATTTTATTTACTAACAATTACATTGAATCAATATATGGAATAATATGTGCCTTTCTGTTCCATGACTTTTCTCTATCTCTCCGATAGTTGCATCATCCCGCGCTCATTGAAGTTCTGAGGTGTCTGGCTCAAGAACTGATCCAGGTGACGATATCTTTATGAACCCCTTACGATATTTGGAATCGTCCACGGCACCCTCTTGCTAAGCATCGCACCCG
The DNA here is from genome assembly GCA_947359465.1 of Metellina segmentata. Lineage (NCBI taxonomy): Eukaryota > Metazoa > Arthropoda > Arachnida > Araneae > Tetragnathidae > Metellina > Metellina segmentata. The sequence continues at coordinate 95,757,838 of OX375882.1, forward strand.
GCAAGAAAAGTGACATAAGTCAAAAACTAAAAATTGTGATGTTATGTCATTGAACAATATCTATGAGGTGCTCCAGCGTGTTATATTACTCTTCTTAGAATATAATAGAAGTTACCACCATAAATAAATAATATTTAAAAGAAGCTTATTCTATTTCAATACAAGTTTTATAGTGTCCTTTAAGTTGATGTCTCTCAATTTCTGCAATTTTGAGTTGTGTCACTTTTTTTTGCCGGGATGCGATATATCTACTTTTGCGTCTACGAAGCATTCTTGCCATTTCGGAAATAAAAAACCCTAATGTGTGTGTGTCGAACACTCCTTATTTTCTGCTGCCAACCAACCTGTCTGGTGGTTAAGGTGGTAGCTTCTACATCGGAATGAACCTGGTTCGAATCCACGTCAGTGCATGGATGTTTGTAAGCGTATGGTGTAGAGGCGGCTGGTGCACCTTAAATATGTCATGGACGAAAGTTCTCACGTTAAATTGGTGTGGAAGTTTGAAGAGTGGGGTGCCACTTCAGGTGTTGCCTCGTCATCTGAACGTAGTTCAAAATGACGTGGTGTTGTCCTCGGAGGACAGACTCCTCTCCAACTGTTACGGAATTTCCGTAGTTTCTACAGAAATTAGGTAAAAACTACGGAGTTACGGATGTATAGTAAAAAACTACAGATCTCGAACAAAAAACGCCGAAAATACTTTTAAAAATAAATTTTCAGCATGGTTTGAACAAACCAAACCGAATCTCGTTCCAGAATGAACACTAAAACACTGGAGTCACTCCTCATAACAAAAATGAATATGGAAGTTTGTTACGATGTCAAACTAAGCAATGAATACTTAAAAAAAAGCAAAACGTGCTTGCTATTCAATACAAAAAAAAATTGTAGATGAGATGTTAATAAATAGGTAATTAGTTTTATTAACAAAATTGTGCTGTGTGACTTTTAAAATAAGATTCATTCACATATATATTTAGTCAATAATTTTCTTAAATAATTTTGAGTATTTTTTTTAAATATTTGTTTTAATTAATTATTCAATAATTGTTTACTTTTATTTATTTATTAATTAATTAGCTCAGGTGTTGCTTCGTCATCTGACCGTGGTTCAAAATTACGAGGTGTTGTCTTCGAATCTTTCCCTTACGAGACTGATTCCGGACCGTCGTCAATAGCCCGTTGTGTTGCTCTAGTACGACGCTAACTAAAATTACCATTACCATTACTATTAATTAATTATTTTATTATGTAGTAATTTTTTTTTATTAATTTTAATAATTAATCAATAATTTATTGATACTATGTCGTACGTAATATGTCGGTAAGAAGTTCTACTGATGACTGGGTTACCAATGTTGGAGAGTATGTCGGAGGGGATTGATCCAGGAACGTCGACAATGGTCCATCGTGTTGCTTCAGTACAACGTTAATTAAGTTTAACAAAAAAAATCGTTATTTTTTTTCCCAAGTACTCGCTGAAATTCACTCTTTCAAACATCAAAACTTCACACGAGTGGAGTAGATAACACTTCTTTTTGTGATAGTGACATCTTGGGCCAAAAACAGGATGAAAATTCAACCCAATATAATTTCGAAATTACAAATATCTGATTTACATTTCCAGTGCACTTAATACCACAACTCCAAGCTTATTCCAAAGCCATCATCTGTTCGTGGCCACATCTGAAGGACCCTTCATGTTAATTAACTTCACGAAACAATAATAAACAGACCTTTCAGGTTCTTGTTTTTCTTCCACAGCTTTCGAATTTCGGAAAAAGTTTCTTGAACTTACTCAAGATGTTTACATTAGCTCAACGTAGTATCCCAGCCTAGATAAAATATCGTTCTCCAGAGTGTTTGCACAGTCATTGTTCCCGTACTCGTTTTAGAGAACAAATTAGTTTCATGTCCAAGAGTCCCTGAGCTTGTAGTTAAACCTAACTGAACATATTTGCATTTATATGATTACGTAAACACAATTTTGGAAGTAAATTATAAACTTATTGAGTTTCTAATCATGGTGTTACGTCGAAGAACTTTTGTGTGTATCCAAGCTTTTGGTTTATTTGGATAAATGTGGGCTCTAAATATTAAAAACCCATTTCTAATTTCAAACACAACGGACTGTTGTTTTAATATGTATAAATGCATAAAACCAATTTATTCAAGAAAATAGTGAGGGGTAGGTAGTTAACCTTTACGATGCTGCAGTTAAACAATTGTTACCACTACAATTTCGTTTACACCAGCGGCATGGTAGAGATCTGTGTATGTGAATGTTTTTCCCCTTTTAAGTGACCGCTGGAATCGGTCACGGTACAGCTACAGTCTACGTTTATAAGCGGTAGCAACGGCCTTGGCGATTTTTTTGGCGCATTTCCAATGTCGCCAAGGGAAGAATTCTTTCAAAAATATTTTTCTATTTACAACGGAAAATGAAAGCTTGAAAACAAATTTGAGAACGTTTTAAAAAGTATATTTTCTAAAAACTTTCACAAAAAGTAATAATGGACTCTGGTGTCATGAACTTTGCACAGATTATTAAGCTTGAAAATTTCTAATTCAACGCAACTATTTCCAGCTCACTACATCGTTCTCTTAGAACCATAGTCTTAACATTTAATTTAGAACATCACTGGAAAGAAGATACAAATTTGTAACCTATTTTTAATCACAAAAGGTCTATATGTGTTTTTTAAGTTCGATCTTAAATACACAGCGCAAATAATACTGAAATATTAAAACGTCATGACCAAGAATGATATTTCAAAAACGGTAATTATTTCCAGTCTCCAAAACAGGCGACAAACAGTATTTCATAAGATTACGAAATCCCAAACGTAAACAGTGTAGAAGATTCACGAAACATTAAAATTTTTCGCAAATTGCTCATCAAACTACCACTTCTAAATACAATCGAATTGTTCCAACGGCTTCCGAAAACACCACATTCCAAAACGTCGATTTTTAATAAATCGAACAAACACAAAAATTCGTAAAAGCTTAGTCTAAAGTCTGATCTTAAAAATATGTTTAAGTTGAAGCTAAAATATTAAAAAAATCAATACAAAGAATGATATTTCAGCAGTGGTAATTCTCAGTCTCCAAAACCGGCGACAATCAGTATTTCATAAGATTTCGAAATCCCAAATGTAAGCAGTTTAGACGATTCACGAAATATTAAAAATTTTCACAAACTATCATTATCAAATACAATCTAATTGTCCCCACGGCTTCCGAAAACACCACATTCCAAATCGTCTGTTTATAATCACTCGAACAAACACAATAAGTCGAAAAAGCTTCCTCTAAAATCTGATCTTAAAAATGTGTTGCAGTTAAAGCTAAAATATTAAAGAATCAATACAAAGAAACAAAGAATGATATTTCAGCAGTCATCTCCAAAACCGGCGACAACCAGAAAATCATACCTGATTTCGAAATCCCATATGTAAACAGCGTAGAAGATTCACGAAATATTAAAATTTTTCGCAAACTGCTTATCAGACTACCCCCATGAAATACAATCTAGTTGTCCCCATGACTTCCGAAAATACCACGTTCCAAAACGTCGATTTTTAATCACTCGAACAAACACGAAAAGTCGACAAAGCTGCCTCTAAAGTCTGATCTCAAAAATATATTTCAGTTGAAGCTAAAATATTAAAGAATCAATACAAAGAATGACATTTCAACAGTGGTAAATCTCAGTCTCCAAAACAGGTAACAACCAGTATTTCATAAGATTTCGAAATCCCAAATGTAAAAAGTGTAGAAGATTCACGAAATATTAAAATGTTTCGCAAACTGCACATCAAACTACCACTACCAAACACAATCTAACTGTCCCCATGGCTTCCGAAAACACACTTTTCAAAACGTCGAGTTTTAATCACTCGAACAAAGTCGAAAAAGCTTCCCCTAAAGTCTAATCAAAAAATATGTTGCAGTTAAAGCTAAAATATTAAAAAATCGAAACAAAGAATATTTCAACAGTGGTAATTCTCAGTCTCCAAAACCGGTGACAATCAGTATTTCATAAAATTTCGAAATCCCAAATGCAAAAAGTGTAGAAGATTCAAGAAATATTAAAATTTTTCGCAAACTGCACATCAAACTACCACTACCAAATACAATCTAACTGTCCCCACGGCTTCCGAAAACACCACATTCCAAAACGTGGATTTTTAATCACTCGAACAAACACAAAAAATCGAAAAAGCTTCCCCTAAAGTCTGATCTTGAAAATATGTTTCAGTTGAAGCCAAAATATTGAAGAATCAATACAAAGGATGCTATTTAAGTAGTGGTAATTCTCAGTTTCCAAAACAGGCGAAAACCAGTATTTCATAAGATTTCGAAATCCCAAATGTAAGCAGTGTAGAAGATTTACGAAAGGGGGGGGGGATTAAAATGCATCGCAAACACCTCATCAAATTACCACCACCAAATACAATCTGACTGTCCCCACTGCTTCCGAAAACATCACATTCCAAAACGTCGATTTTTAATCACTCGAACAAACACAAAGGCCCCGTTCACATGAGGCGCGTAAAACGCGCGTTTGGCGAGGCTATATGGGTCCCGTTCTTCAAGGTCGCAGAGATCGATACTTGAATTAGAGGAATAAATAAACATAATTTAATGGCGGAACCTCGCTAGCCTCGCCACACGCGCGTTCAAACGCCTCATGGGAACGTGGCCAAAAAGTCGAAAAAGCTTCCTCTGAAGTCTGATCTTAAAAATATATTTCAGTTGAAGCTACAATATCAATACAAAGAATGATATTTCAGCAGTGGTAATTCTCAGTCTCCAATTCGGCGACAACCAGCATTTCATAAGGTTTCGAAATCCCAAATGTAAGCAGTGTTGACGATTCACGAAATCTGGAGTGCTGTGCACCTTTCTGCTGCGCAGACTGGGCTCAAGAGGGCACCAAATACGATCTCTAATTATCCCCACGGCTTCCGAAAACACCACTCCTCCACACTCGCCCACAGACATCGCATTCCCATGACTTTCGCAACACACTTGCAACGCAAAAAGGAAACGCTCTCTCACAGAGAAAGAGAAAGGAGACGCTAATGATGGCATTGATTATCGCAGAATGCAAAATCCCGTCCCCTCTTCGACTTTTCAAGAAAATCGCGAATTTTGCTTTCGCCAGAGATCTTCTAATTGGCGCTTTGAGACGTAAGACGCGATCGTTCTCGTCTTGCGTCTCAAAGCCCCGGCTAATGATTGGACCCTCACACCCACCCCATACACAAAGTTAGAAGTTAACGCTGGTTGTAAAGATCGGAATACATTTCAGCGAACCAGTTTCACACAGAATCCATGATACCATTCCTCCGCGAAGGGACGGCTTATTACGTGATTTCGGTGGTAAAATGATTCGAATTCGAACGTTTGGTTCACTCAATATCGGGATGTGTAGAGGGGGAGCGTTCTAATCGAATCGCCGATGAATGGAAACAAGTGCAAACGTCGTTGATTGTGCGGTTTGGGATGGAGTTGTTCGGATTTGAGGGTGGACGTACCCCTGGGGCGATGGGGTTGGAGAGTATCGAGCAGCGGGTATGAGAGCTGAAGTGAAGAGGGAAAGTTGCATTGTTCGCGGGAGGCTTGTTTTGTCACTCTGGTCATTTAATTTAGTGGTACTAGTGAGTAGAGGTGATTATATACATGGAGATTCCCCTGGGCAGAGTCGGCACATTAACGCGTCTGTTAATGTAATGTTTGCTTTTATCGTCGAACGCTATGCATTAAATTTAACTAGTTTTGAAGGTCATGTCAGGAACGAACATCTTGTCTATACGACGCTATATTTATCCTTCTGGATGTTTCTTCTAGTACTAAGATCATAAGACAAAACAGTTGAAATGCTTTTATTAACGTAAGTCCAGTGATCTACGAAGTGGTAGATATCGAAACAACATTGATAGGGATCGGTGGAATAATACGACATTCTACGGGTAATATTTAATTGGATTAACTTGTAATACCTCCACCCTGAATGAATACGCTATTAAGAGTGAATATAGAATGGCGATTTAAAGCTGAAACACTCATTTTGAACCCAATATTGCTAATATAGTCAAGAGTTACGAAGCATCTCTCACGAGCATTTATAGCCCAATGATATTGTTTAATAACACTAAACAATGTTTCTATACCACATTTTAAGAAAAAGGGTCACACTCATTTTGAACCCAATATTGCTAATATAGTCAAGAGTTACGAAGCATCTCTCACGAGCATTTATAGCCCAATGCTATTGTTTAATAACACTAAACAATGTTTCTATACCACATTTTAAGAAAAAGGGTCACACTCATTTTGAACCCAATATTGCTAATATAGTCAAGAGTTACGAAGCATCTCTCACGAGCATTTATAGCCCAATGCTATTGTTTAATAACACTAAACAATGTTTATATACCACATTTAAGAAAAAGGGTCTCAAACGTGTTCGGATACCTTAAAAAAACATCCTTTCGGAGATCTCAATCCCATTCCCTCGCGAAAACAGAACGAACATTACCAAATATATTGTTGCTCAAACGATCCAGATATTATGTTGCCAACAGGATAACAATTAGTCACTATCCCAAAGGGGAGTATGAGTGAAGAGTCCTCATTCTCTGAGCCCTCACTTTCCCCTCGAATATCCCCACGCTCTGGAATATCCGAATGACAAAAGTTAAATATCAATTCCGAGGGTTATTAGCGGTTCTAATGTTCCCATTGCGTTGCCCAAACCATCCAAATGATTAATGGATGGCCAACAGACGGTGATACTAACGACGAAATAAATGTTGTAATAACAGGTATCTAATGCCCCGTGACAACATCGAATCCTCAGACGAAGATTTCTTTCTCTGTTGGAGGTTTGGCAGTGGGTTCCAAAAGACAAACTCCTCACAGCGAAATGAGTAGCGGAACCACAACCTGTTATTATCTAAGAATCGGAATCTTCCCCCAACGTGAGTGATCAAACATTGGCAACGGGAGGATATGAAGTTGTCAAAAAAGTTTGGATCATCAAATGTAAGTGATTTTACTTCCGCAAAAGACATGATCTATCTTGTATTTCGCGGATCTTGACCAAACATGAAACTTTCTCCATTAACCCATCAAAACCAAACACCCGCTACCCAAATGTCCTCACATGATACATACAGTAACGGACCGGACAGCAAGATGTGATGGTATAAGGGAAATAATACATGCTTTAATAGGGAGATGGTCCCCCACGTGCAATTACACTAGCAACCCTTCTGGGCATGCTTTCAACAAGGTTTCGATACACACCTATGGGTATTTGTGTCCATTCCTGCTTCAAGAGTGTCACCAACTCAGATGTAGATTTCGGACGGGGTTCCCTGGTCCGTGAGCGTCGCTCTAACGCGTCTCACAAATGATCTATGGGGTTTAGGTCGGGACTCTGAGTAGGCCAGGGAAGACGTTTTACATACATATCTTGATACCACTGCTTGACAGAAGATGCAACAGGACACGGAGAGTTGTCCTCCTGGAAGTAACATTCGTCCATTCCATAAAATTGGCCAGAGCGTAGGAAGAACCCGACTGTCCAAAATGTTCATGTAGGCGTCGCCGTTCAATTGACCAGGAACAACATGCAAAGGTCAGAGTCCATACCACGAAAAACAAACCCCAATCAAGTAGTCGGATTTTATGCAATTCCGCTAGCGTCCGGTACATTATTGTAGGGTAGTGTGGAATCGTAATCGTAGATTTCGCGAGAAACGCTTCCAATGCGTATGCCAGTAAGAAAAATAGTGATGGTAGCGGGCGGCAATTTTGCCAATGAAAAAAAAAAAAAAAAACGCGTAATTCCGACTCCGCGCAAGTGCAGGTATCACTGAATATAGCAATGATCTGATCGCTCACTTATTAAAACTGATTACTCAGGTATGTGACCTCGTCATCTAACCGTGGTTTCAAATTTCGTGGTGTTGTCCACGAATCTTTCCCTTCAAGCTGGATTCCGGATGTCATCAATAGCACGCAGTGTTGCTCCAGCGCAGTGTTAATTAAATATCTACTATCTATATTTCACTGTTGTAAAAGATTCCAAAATTTTACGAGGTCACGGTAGCCTTTTTGGAAGAGCAACACATAAGCAACCAGAGGACTGAGGGTTCGAAACTAGGCCGAGCCAAATACCGTTATGTACATGACGGCTGTTGCTAGTTAAATATGTCGTGGTCTCAATTGTCCTCATGTTGGAGTGGTGTGGAAGTTAAGAGAGGGGTTTGTTCTTGTGCCCTGTCTCTTTCCCTTCGGGATTGATCTCGGACCATCGTCAATAGCCTGCTGTGTTGATCCAGTATGACTTTAACTATTTACCTACCAAAATTTAGTCCATATACAGCGTTATATACAACATAGGTAAAAATTCGGCTCTTCCTCCGGCTACATATAAATTGTTTCTATACCAATACTAAGTCTTAGTAGGCGATTGTATTAGTTATACTTGTGCTTTACAGATGAAGAATATTATTTTATTTTAATTTAAATACGTAGGCAGGTAATTGAGTTTACTCTGCACTGGAAGCAAGACACAAGGTTATTGCTACGGTCCTAAATCAAGCCCAATGGAAGAGATCAGAGAAGATTTCATAATCTTGAATCACGGTCAGATGACGAAGTCGACAACTGAGCTGACACCCCACTCTTCAAACTTCCTCGACACGCGAACGTGGATACATTTGAGGTCATGATAGATTTAACTTACACTAGGCCCACCCGTTCACGACGGTGTTTGGTTCGATTCGAACTCTTAACCCTCCGGTCGCTAATTCGTTACCCTCATTTGTTCGATAAAGTTCGAAACTCGCAACCCTCCATTTGCTAATATGAGACTGTCCACTGGGATGTCGCAGCCCTTTAAATTAAAAGGGATTTTATTTCTAAAACTTATTTCTATTGTTCACTCCTTGGGTAAATTTATCGACTGAAACTTGTCATGCACTTGCTTTGTCTATGTTACGGATAACGAATGTAATTCGTCTTTCAAACTAGGACAAAATTAAACATGTACATTCTTGTTCATGGCATGAGTGATTGGTGTTACGAGATTCTCCTTGGATCAAATTATTCCATCGTTCTCTACAAAAACACACTATTTTAATCTGATTCCATCCATAGAAATATTTACACGGCTGCGTTATCAGACATTCTTTTTTGGAATGAACGCGGAGATTAGAAGCTGTGCGATCTCTCTCATACTGTTGCCATTCTTATCAAACGAAATTGTACGAAAATAGAACAGTAACTAGTGTGCAAGCGATAATACGAAAATATAACATTAACTAATGTGCAAACGATAATCCGAACTACTTTTCCAAATAAATCAAGGGGTTAAAGAATAATTATATGTGATTGAAGCGTTGATGGTTTTCAACAATGACATCCAAATAATATTTAAAAAAATTCTTTCATTAAACTTAAGTGCATTAGTGAATTAAAAAACAACCAATCGAAACGTAAAAAAACTAACGTGTCTTATTGTCATGGTTTTGTTATTTTGTTATAATTTTGGTATTTTTTTTAAATTACCGTGCTTTTTAAAGAGAAATTCTGATATCTTTCAACTAGAAGAATTAAAAGTGCTTAGATCTTCGGTTCCATTCTTTCTAAAACCCTTTCAACTTAGATTTCCTTTACACAAGTAAGAAAGCATGGTAATCTCAAGTTTCCTGTCCGCGTTTTATTATTCAGTGCCTTCAATATTTTTTTCCATAAAGAATATAAGGGAGTATTTAATTAACTTTCTTTTACTCGAATAAATGTAATTAATGGAGACATTTGTTTCATCATAATCTCATTGAAGCAAGCCCAAAAATTAATACCTTATAATCGTGTAAGAAAAAACTAGTAATCGCAAAAATTTTATACGGAGATATTTCACCTTTCCTTTGTTACTCACCGAATATGTTAATAATTGGATTTACGAGTCAAACGGAAAATGAGTTCATTTACATATGGAATATTCAGTTGTAAGGTTATATCACCACGAATGGATTACACACTAAATCAAACAAAAACGACATATTTAATTTTTACGGATGCTCGGATACAAATCTAGGGTTTCCATATACGTCTTTTCTTACTAGTATCCAACTTTAGTGAATAGGGGTGTTGTAAACTTTAGACTACGACCAGAACCACAGTTGTAAAAATGGAAATGGTAACTGTAATTTTAGTTAACGCCGTACTATTGACAACGGTCCGGGATCAGTCCTTAAGGGAAAGATCCAAGGACAACACCTCGTAATTTTGAACCACGGTCAGATGACGAAGCAACACCTGAGCTGGCACCCCCCTCTCTAAGCTTCCATACCAACCCAACGTGAGGACTTTCGGCCACGACAGATCTAAGGTGCACCAGCCGCCTCTACACCATACGTTTACAAACATGCATGCCCGGACCCAGATTCGAACCAGGAACCTTCCGATCTTGAGGCTAACACCTTAACCACTATACCGGTTGGCAGTTGTACAATGATCGCGCCAAGAAAGAATTTAGACAACGGCTGTTACGGCAGTTGAAAGTTATAAGAATCGCGCTTGCTATATCTACACCCGTAGTCAAAAGGTTGAAACAAAAAAATTAAAAAGTAGGGATATTTTAAAAGTTGGTTGGAAGGTATTTTAATTATTAATGCCACACAGTGGCAACACAGGTTTTTTCAACGGTCGAATCACTCCCAAAGGGAAAGATGTGAGGACAACATAGCGAAATTTTGAACCACGGTCAGATGACACCTGATCTGACTTCCCACTCTCCAATCTTCCATACCACACCACATCAACATGAGGACCTTTGAGAACACGACAGATTTCATGTGCACCAGACCCCATTGTACTTTGGTTGGATTCGAACTCGAAACCCTCCGGTTCTTTATTCTTCCAACCGGGTAACCATAGCCCAGGAAATTTTAAAGAAAGCTATTTTTTAAAGACTAGGGATATCGAACCTGGGCAAAGACCATCGGGTACAAAGGGAGCGTGTGCACGTAACACCTATCATGGCCTCAAATCCCCTCCCATTGAAGGGATGTGGAAATTTAGAGAACTAGAGGGCCCGCCTCCTGCTCGCTAAAGCTCGCCAACCCAAGGAGGATTGCTTGCAATCCTCCTTGGTTCGCTGCGCGAACCTTGATCACTTCGCTAGCATCAATGAAGACATTGTTTATAAAATATGATGTTCCAAAAAAATATTTTTCAAATATAAATTTGTTGTACTACAGAAAAATTACACAGGACCTCTGGAATCATAACTCGAACAATTTGAAATTCCAATGAAGACTTAATGAATTTTGACTTGAAATGTGAGCGCTGCTTTGGAAATCGAATACCCAGCATGTCGTTTGTAAGCTACAACAGCACGACTAATATTCATTTTTTTTCAATAAAATTTTATCCGATTACGCTATATGGAGAGTGGGGTGCCTGCTCAGGTGTTGCATCGTTATCTGACCGTGGTTCAAAATTACGAGGTGTTGTCCACGCATCTTTCCCTTAAGGGACTGATCCCAGACCGTCGTCAATAGCCCGTTGTGTTGCTCTAGTGCGACATTAACTAAAATTACCTTTACCTTTACCGATTACACTATAAATTGAATTGAGGCGCGAGGCTTCGTGGTAAACAAACAGTCGTACAGTGTTGCCAAAACGCGATATCAAATAACGTCTTTTTTGCGTGCCACGTAAGAGAATTATATATATAGATGGGTAAATGGTCATTTTTAGTTAACGTCATACTAGAGCAACACAACGGGCTATTGACGACGGTCCGCGATTAGTCCCTTAAGGAAAGAGGACAACACCTCGTAATTTTAAACCACGGTCACATGACGAAGCAACACCTGAGCTGGCACCTCACTCTCCAAACTTCCACACCAATCCAATGTGAGGACTTTCGACCACGACAGATTTAAGATGCACCAGCCGCCTCTACACCATACGCTTACAAATATCCATGCCCGGACATACATATAGATGGGATGCAAGTTTAGAGGTGACCTCGTCACCTGATCGTGGTACAAAATGACTTTGTGTAGCCTTCGGATCGTTCCCTTCTAGTTTGATCCCGGACCGTTGCCAATAGCTTGATGTGTTGCTCACGAGTGCGACCTCAATTAAAATACCATACCATCAACAATTGCAACAATGCAACTGCATAACCTAACCTGTGCTCAGTTGGACACATTTCGGGTTCAGAGATTCCACAGTTAACTTGATAACGCAAGTGTCTCGACAACGCATTCGCAGTTGCATCGATTATTATACATCCATCCTTTAATCTCTTGTCTGGAGAGATTACAGATTAACCAACTAGTTGTGTATGTGTCGGGTTTCAGACTGTTGATCGAGCATTCCATTTGCGTCACTTCTACAAGTTGAATGTCCGATTTGATTGCGTATAGGCTTAGTGTGACCGAGCCTTGAATTGATGGGGACTTCCTTTGATAAAACGCATATCTCAGAGCAATGGTCAATAACTCATAGTGGGTAGGTAATTGGTAATTTTTTGTTAACGTCGTACTAGAGCAACACAACGGGCTATTGACGACGGTACGGGATCAGTCCCTTAAGGGAAAGATCCGAGGACAACACTTCGTAAATATAGTGGGTAGGTATTTAAAAAACGTCAAACTGGAACAACACAATCGGCTGTTGGCGGCGGTCAAGAATTGGTAATTTTTTTGTTAACGTCGTACTGGAGCAACACAACAGGCTATTGACGACGGTCCGGGATCAATCCCTTAAGGTGAAGATCCGTGGACAATAATACGTAATTTGGCGGAGGTCAGGAATCAACCCCCGATCATGGTTCAAAATGACATGGTATTGTACTCGGATTTTTCACTTCGGGTTTGAACCCGGGAAGTATACAATAGCTCGTTGTATTGCTCCAGTGCGACGTTAATTAAACCAAGAAGGTAATGGTAATTGTAAATTTTGTTAACGTCTTACTAGAGCGACACAACGGGCTATCGACAACGGTCCGGGATCAGTCCCTTAAGGGAAAGATCCGAGGACAACACCTCGTAATTTTAACCACGGTCAGATCATGAAGCAACACCCTTAGCTGGCACAACACTCTCCAAACTTCCACACCAACTCAACGTGAGGACTTTCGGCCACGACAGATTTAAGGTCCAACAAGACCCGTATTTGAACCAGGAACCTTCCGATCTAAAGGCTAACACCTTAACCACTATACCGTCTGGTCGGCGCGCACCAAGAAGGAGTTATCCGATTGCGATAAAAATGTGTGGACGCGAAGGACATACATAGAAAAACAAACGATTAAAACTTCAGAACAATTGAATGATTTGTTTCAGAGTTCAAAGGAAGGAACTTCCAGTTTAGTGACTGTCAGTTATCTTTTAGTGCACCTGTTGGATCTAAGACTATTGTGGACAAATTGAAACATCCAAGCAATCATTCTTCTTATCTATCAATACGTTGAAAAGTGGTTACTGTACCAATATTTACCAACCGGTGTGCATAAAAGGGACGAAATAATTCCTTTCCTCTTTTCCCTAGAAACTTCTTCCTCATTAACTTGAACTTTTGTAGCTGGCCATTCCTCTTCATTCTGTTTTAACCAATGGGGTCCCTCCCACCATCTAGGTATCAAAAGGGCTTCAAATTAACAATCACTGGATTGGAGGTCTGCTGGGTTGAGATCGCCTGGTACATGTCTCCATGAATTCTTTTTTGACAGTATTAGGATCTCTTTGACATGGTTGTTGACAAATACTCCCCATTGATCTCATTATATCCAACAGAGTGATGTAGAAGAGTCTGTCCAATAGAAAGGAGGAAAATCCTTCAAATCCATCACCTTCATGACTGTAGAAGCAATACGGGCACCGATGCAACAAGGTAATAATTCTAGCCTGGGAATAGACATTTTGTGTAAAGGTGCTACTCTACTTTTCCATAGGATCAGGTGTATTGTTATTTTTCCTTCTTGAACTATTCGAAGGAATACAGCCGCTCCATATCCAGATTTGCTAGCATCGCAGAAAGTATGCAAACTTAATTTGACATCAGATAGGCAGATATGAAGACATTTTGGAATTTTCACTTCTGACAGTAGTGGTAAATCAATAATGCGGTCTTTAAATTTCTACATTTCCTCAGGCAGCGTAGGTTCCCAACCAATTTTCAAAATCCATGTTTGTTGAACAAGAATCTTTGGGAGTTGTGTGACGGGGCCCAAAAAGCATAGAGGATCAAAAATATCTTACAAACCGCAGATAATACATCCCTCCTGGTAACATTGGATTTTATTTCACCAACTGGTTTTAGATCGCAGAAGATATTATCAGTGCATTTATCGCACAGTAATTCAAAAACTGGAATGGGATATTCTGTTTTTTCTTCTTCAAACTCACTGTTCTCCCGCCCTCTTAGATCAAAGTAAGCCTTATCCAGAAATTATCTTGACTCTTGGATGAATTTTTGTATCATCTCCTCATCGGAAGATGTTTTTAACTAGGGGGCCCGCCCCCTGCTCGCTGACGCTCGCCAACCCCCGGAGGATTGCTTCGCCATTCTCATTGGTTCGCTACGCGAACATATACTCGCTTCGCTCGCATCAATGAAGACACGTGTCCTAGCAGAAGGGATTAATTACAAAATATATTCCAAAAAAAATTTTTTTTTTTCAAATCTAAATTTGTTGTATTACATAAAAGATATATACAGTACCTCTGGAATCATAATTTAAATGAAAACTTTGAGCACATTTTTACTCGCAATGCGAGCGCTGCTTTGGAAATTGAATACCCAGCATGTTGTTTGTGTGTACATTTTCCCAGTACTCGAGCCACCCATACACTTTTTGACTGAGTTTGTTGTCGAAAGTTGTAGTGCACGCGTCTTGTTGTACTATAATTGTTAGCCTTGAAAAGGACCGTTTTTTAAATAGCCCTGAAAAGATCCTCCGCTTTCTTAGATTTCTATTACGAACCGCAACAGCTCGTCTAAAATTCATTTTTTTTCAATAAAATTTCATCCGATAACGCTATAGATTCAAATGACTCGCGAGGCTCCTAGTAAATAAACAATCGCACAATGTTGCCAAAACGCGGTAACAAATAACGTCTTTTTTGCGTGCCACGTAAGAGAAATATATATATATAGATGTCTCGGTTGTCTCCTTGTTACTAGGTGAGCTTGATTCTAATACACTCATGTCCATAATTTAAGGATAATTAAGTACCACACGGAAATCGAACTCTAAAGTAAAAATTTCACCCATCTCATCGGTAGTTTTCTTCAAGATGTAAGATCGCTATCGATAAGTGCTCGAATAGTCCGACTTTCCTTGCTTGACTTGAGCTTTACGTGTAAAGTCTGAAGAACTTCTGCTAAACAGCTGTGATTTGATAATGCATTTTGAATTTTCTCCTTTTTTTGCTCAGTTCAGAACTTTATCCTTCTTTCGGTTTATTGGTATTTCTGGACACATTATAACCCAATGTTTTTGCCCACAAATCACGCATTGAATTTTCGATTTACAAGCTTTTGAGTGATGCCAAACTTTCAAACAAGTAAAACACGCCTTCTTCTCTTTAATTATTCTGTTTTTCTTCCAGAGATAACCGTTGTGCTTAAAAAAGTATTCTTTGCTATCATGCGATTTACAACAGAAACGATAAGCTACTCTTTCTTCCTTTCTTTTCTTCACTAGTAAACAAATCATTAGCAGTCGATACGCATTTCTCATTTTTCTGAAGCGTTTTCTTCTTAGTTATTGATCGTCAAAACCCTCGATAGCCATTGAGATACGTTCTTTATTCCCGACTACATATCGAAAAAATTGCATAAGGTCATCGAGACGATCGTTTTTAGCTTCTCCTAATAATGGTTGTCTCTGAAAGATTCTGAGTAACTCCTCGGGAATGCATGACTCGATTAGGGGAAATAAAATTGCCTCAAATATTTTTGTGGTTATTCCTAATGATTCCAGTGTTGTTAACTGTGATTCAAGTTTATCATAAAACGACTATAGAGAAAAATTACTAGTGCAAGTAATTCCCTCATGTAAAACTCCACTAAAATGTCTGTTCCCAAATTTGAGATCAAAACTTTCAATCACCTTAGGATAGTTTTCATCTGTTGCCGGTTAACTTTGACCTAGTTCTCGGGCACGGGAATACGTAACAGTACTCTGTAGAAGATATTGGAATTTGTCATTTGGATCAATGTTCTTATCTTCGTCAATATTTTTAAACATGGGCCAGAACGATAACCAGCCCTTGACACTTCCGTCGTACTTTTCGAGTTCAATTAGGGGAAGTCTGAACTTTTGGGCTTCAGTTTGTTGATATAAATTATAACCATATTCTATTTCTTTATAACTCGTTTGTTGAAAATGGCCTTAATTATATAAAATCAATTTTGATAGTGCTCAGTGGACTTACTTTCATTTTCGAGCTCTTCATCGTAATTTCTTCAATTTGCAGCAAAAGTTCCAAAATTTCTTGATTCAATATTTGCAGTTCCAAGAACTTCACGTTAGGTTTTCGAACTTTCCTCCAATTTCCAAAAGTTCATCTGCGTCCTTTGAGTCGACACCTGTCGTTATCTGGTTACAAAGCCGTGTAAATTAGTTTCGAACTTCCGAGGCTTATGTGCTTTATCCATTGCGTAAAAGAAATTGAGTCAAAATGACAGTAGCGTACCTTTAAATAACACGTCATTCGGGTCACCACTTTTAAAGAGACTCTCCTTGAGTCAAATTATTCAACAGTTCTCTACAAAAATGCACTTTATTTAATCTGACTCCATACATATAAATATTTACACGCCTGCGTTATTAGACATTCATTTTTGGAATGAACGCGGTGATCAGAAGCTCTCTCTCATACTGTTGCCATTCTTATCAAACGAAATTGTGCAAAAATACAACAGTAATTAGTCTACAGACGATAATCCGAACATTTTTTAACACTTGGTTCATCGGTTTTTATTGTTATAGTGTACCTACCTTTCCGTTTGTGAAGTATTTTTTGGTATTCTCTAGTTAACGCCACACGGGAACAACAGAACGAGCTATTTGTAAAGATTCGGGAAATATAAGGTAATTTTAACTAACCCTTCTTTGCATGATTTTTTCTTTATTGGTGAAATAAATCAAGGTGATATAATTCATGTTCAAAATTAAAGGAAAAATGGTTAAAAAAATCTTAGTATATATTTATAGTATAAATTTAGCAAAAAACAATAGGATGGTATGTGGTATTTTTAAAATTAAACGCAAACTTTTTCAGAAATTGCCCTAAAAATAACAGAAAAACATGTTACAAACCTTTCTTCCACTCAATTTCACTTTTTTAGCAATACAAACTCAAATATAATAAAAAAAAATTAAAGACGAAATCATACGTTTATTGCAACTACAACACACAGCGGAATGACAACTTCAAGCTCGTTTTACTGATAGTGACACTTGCTTTTTTTTGACAGCTATGTTTTTTTTTATGCTATGGACATTAAAAAGGTATCCAGACACGATCAACTTAAAGTGAACTTGTTCTTTTATATAATTTTTGGGCATTCAATGTTATGATGGAAATTTCCACCATCATGCAAAGAAGGGTTAACGTCGTACTAGAGAAACACAACGAGCTATTCATCAGCGATCTATCCCCTGTGGGAAAGATTCGAGGACAACACCACATAATTTTCAACCACGGTCAGATGACGAAACAACACCTGACCTAGCACATTAGTCTCCAAACTTTCACACCAACTCTACATGAGGACTCTTGGCCTTGACACATTTAAGGTTCACCAACCTCCTCTAAACGATAAGCTAACAAATATCCATGCACTAACCAGAATTCGAACCAGGAACCTTCCGATCTAGAGGCTAACATCTTAACCATCAGACCGAGTGTAGACCTTTCTTCCTTCGAATGGAAGCAGACCCTTCCGTACCGAGTTACTGAAAACCCACAGCGGATTAGCCGAAGCTAGGGAAAGCCTCTAATGAGAAATATTAGAAGTGGGCCTAGTGACACGCCGTCCGAAAAACCCTTATCTGCCCAGGATGAACACGATAGGGCGTGGACGTGGTCGACCCCGGAATGTGTGCGCTGAAGATATGTGGTCCGGCTCAATGATATCAGTCAACCTTAGGTCCGTTTTGAGCCGGAAAAGTTTTCTTCATAGATTCGTGCCGAGGAGTGATCAGAGACGCACACCCAGGCATCTCCTAGGAACCTATCGGCGTTCCTGAGTAGCCCAACGGAACAGCAGGCTGCCCCAACATTCCTGTTTATCCGGTACCGTGGGCAACCGATACCATCATCTATGGAGTCTTGCAGACCCTTGCCGTCCGCCAGATAGCCTTCTTTCGTTAGCGTACAGGTATTGGCCTAGGGCAGCCGGGGAGTGGTCCCGACACCGCTAGTTTCCGTGTGGCACCTAAGGAGGTTCCAGTCGCTACTTGATCGCAGGAACAGCGGCATCGCCCTGTGCCAGTTCCTACGACCCAAACCGATAGCCTGCTGGCTAGAGCGGCTTCGCCACGTTAGAGACTGACATATTCCTCCTACACGGATAGACCCATGATCTGCGGAGTTATGGACCGGGTGTAGACCTGACCAGTTTCATCGTAAACTTCCCGCATAAAAAGTTACCATTTCGTAATTTAGTACATATTTTATCGTTATTATTTTGTACTCCTGTCAAATGGATTACATATTTAACGTTTAATCTGACAAAGTTATATCAAAATTGAGTTGGTCATCGGATCTTTCCGTTTGGAGCTTAATCCCGGGCCGTCGCCAATAGCCCATTGTGTTTCTTTAGTACGACGTTAATTAAACATTACCAATTACCAATCAAAAGTGAGTTCATCTTAATATTTGTAGCTCGAACTATCAAATGTGGTAACTAAATCTTTGTATTATCTCTACAGAAACAGATTTTAATGAGACTGCATGAAAGCCACATTGAATACGATTTATTGTTCCTTTAAGAAATAACGTCCAATTCAATGGCTTAGTTTTTGAAAAGTAAAAAAGTTCCACATAACTAATTCATCTCACTAAAATAATCATAAAAACTGCTTAAATTAATAAGAATTCAAAGAACAAAATTTCTACTGCGATGAAAAAGTTAGGCTCTTTAGCATACGGACGTAAAAAAAAAAAACTTTAGACACTTTGCAAAATGAAAGGCTTTTTTCCCTCACGAAACTTTCATTTAAAGTTTTTCTTTCAGTTGGAATTTTTTAGAGCTTTATTACACGCCGTGTGATTTATTCAACTGAATCTCGAAATCGTATTAATTTTGCGGCATGATTAATTAGATCCTTCATATATGATTAATTAAACGGTTCATTAATCTAATCCGACACTCAAATAGCCCATTCAAGGACCGTCCAAGTGATGAAAAGGGTATTAAAAGCAATGAAAAAAAGTTAATAAGACTTAATAAAAACTTCTTCCCCTCTTTTCACTTTGAGCACAAAAAGTATTTTACGTGCGAATTTTCTCAACTAGAAAACTATTCATCATTGTCAAGTCGGAATTTATTGAGTTAGTTTCGTGCAAAAATGAATGCAACAGCAGTTTAGAACCTGCTTATTTATCTTAGAGTGTATTGTTGGTTTGGTGATTTTATGGCGCAAGGGTCATATTTGGCCATATCCTGCGCCAGACACATTACCAAGTAATTGAAACACAACATACAATTACATAAAATGTTAGATTCACCTGCGTTTCCGTGCCTAGTAAAGTTTTGATTGGTTCTATGACGTCACAAGTAGAGTTTCTAATTATTTTGATTGGCTGTGTGATGTCGTGAAACGAGATACGAAGTATCAAAATCGTTATATTCGAAATCACCATAGATATAACATTAAGTATAAAACGATTGCCGTACGCAACTCATAGTTTTTACAAGTGCTGATCAAAAACTAAGTTTTCCAAAAATATTGCTTTACCAGTTGCTCAAAGAACAACACCAAAATTACGAGGTGTTGTCCTCGGATCTTTCCCTTAAGGCAGTGCTCCCCAACCTTTTTATCGCCGCGGACCGGATCAACGTTTGATAATTTTAACGCGGCCCGCTGGGGGGGGGGGAGAGAGAGAGAGAGAGCTGTGGAGCTACGTTTATTGTTTATATTTTAGATTGTTTTGATTTAATAATTTTAATTTAACTGGATTTAAACATGCCTTCAAAATAAAATACAGTTACACCAAAAAATGAATATAATGTGATTTAACATTTTAACTCACTAAAGGCTAAATCAATAAAATAGTTTCCCAACCACAAAAAACCCACGAAGCGCTCGAACTCTTTTAAAAGCAAAGACAGGTGATCGTGCACCAACTAGGAGAATGAATGTTAAGGCTCAGTCTCACCTAAAATCCCCGCTAATGTCGGAAATATGTCCAAAATGCCTCTGTTCACGCGCCGTCCCCACAACTTCAGTTTGGATTTAAATGTAGCTACTTTGTCTGCCAACTTGAAAACAGTTGTCACATTTCTCAAAATTAGAAAATAGAGGCATATAGAATTCAGAAATCATAATTGAAGCTCTAGTAACAGAACAAATTTCAAGTTCTGATTTACCGCCTCCTAATTTGAGTGGACATTTCATAGATAAGAACCGCACAAACCCGAGATAAATACACCAAAGTAAATAAAATGGAAATAATTTAATATTTCTTGGACGGCCTGTTACCATTTGATCCACGGACCGGGGGTTGGGGACCACTGCCTTAAGGGACTGATCCCGGACCGTCGTCAACAGCCCGTTCTATTGCTCTAGTACGACGTTAACTAAAATTACCATTACCATTACCATGCAAAAAGCAAGACAAGTTGATAGGTAAGGTAATTTTTAGTTAAAGTCGAACTAGAGCAACACAACGGGCTATTGACGACGCTCCGGGATCAATCCCTCAAGTGACATAAGTTGACAGATCGTGGTGGAATAAGGTTTATACATAGCTAGTGACCACGCACCATCAGGTTTTAAAACACATAAATGCAGTTAGACCAAAATTAATACATTTTGTTATGCCCCTGTCGTATGAAAGGTTATTTATCCTAGTGCAATATAAAGTAATTGCTACACACACATAAAAAGCTTCACCCACCAACACGAAAGAGAGAAACATTTCTCGGTAGGATAACCATATAACCACCAGAGGGGTCCCTGAGCCTGTCCTTTTAACCTTTACGCTGCGGCAGATAAACAATTGTCACCACTAAAATTGTGTTCGCACCAGCGGCATGGTACAGATCTGTGCACTGTGAATGTTATCCCCCTTTTACGTGACCGCTGGCATCGATCACCATTTACGAGCCGTCAGCGACTGACCTTCTAGAGGATCCCTCGTTTTGTTCGGAACCCTACCCTGTCGAACATGAAGTGTGAACGCTTTGTGGGAAATGCAGAAGGTCTCGCTCCGGTGATATCTTTCTCACTCCAAACGATACGCCACGCAATACTATGAAAGGAAAGCGTCAGTCGTAAATGCCACTTAAGGCGCTATCGCTCAAGTTAGGTAATTAGGTAAGGGGTGGGTGGGTGGCCGAAGGGCCGTACTGTGAGACGATTGAAAAAAAAATCTCAGAGCCATAGCGTGAAGGTTAAGGGACTTATCAGTAGTATTAAGGGTAGTAGTAGTAGATATGTATTAAAAGCAAAAAAAGTGAAAACATTAGTGGGGAATTTGGAAGACGGAAAATCCCCACTGTGCAAAACAACCCCTTTCGTAGAAGGGATTGTCTATTGGAGCAAGTTTACCAAAAATAATATTATCAAAACAAATGAAAGAAAATAAAATAAGCGGTAGTAATATAAAGACTAAGTTAACTGCTGCCATTTCATGTCCATACTTCAGCAGGAAATGCACCGCAGTCCACATATCCGTTCCCTAGCCTCTCTGTTGCCAAATGCAATTTTTCTCCATGCGCTGTCCTGTCCATTTTAATCGCAGCGCACGTAAAATTGAGTCGTGATGGGACATCGACTCAATGCACCTGTCAGGGATCGAACCTCTGCCGTCTACAAATCGTAAGTTGTTACCACAGTGGGCGTACCCACTGATCCACTACAGTCCATATTTAGCTCAGGGCTACAATGGTAATTTTGTAATTTTCATCGTACTAGACAACCACAACGGGCTATTGACGACGGTCCGGCATCAATCCCTTAAGAGAAAAAACCGAGGACGACAACTCGTAATTTTCAACCACTGTCAGATGACGAAGCAACACCTGAGCTGCCACCCCACTCTCCAAACTTCCACACCAACCCAACGTGAGGACTTTCAGCCACGACAGATTTAATGTGCATCAGCCGCCTCTACACCATACGCTTGGACTTGGACATCGCAGGTGTCCCCCTTACCCTCCGTCCATAGGACAAGTAAAAGTGGTTTTTTGTATACACGCTGCGGAAAAGTGGTTTGGTTTAAACCATGAAAGCACTCTTTCTTTAGTTTCCTGGTCAGAACTTCTCATAATGAGGTTTCACGTTATGCACTACATTATGTATACACATCCATGCCGGGACCCGGATTTGAACCAGGAACCTTCCTATCTAGAGGATAACACCTTAACCACTTTACCGATTGGTCGGCCAGGGGTACAATGGTATGAACTGTAATCTTGTATTGCAGGTATGTAGTTATTTAATTAAGTCGCCCTGGAGCAACACTTGGGATAATGGCGACGGTCCGGGTAGTTGGTAATTTTTAGTTAGCGTCGTACTAGAGCAACACAACCGGTTATTGAGGACGGTCCGGGATTAATCCTCAAAGGGAAAGATTCGAGGACAACACCACGTAATTTTGAACCAAGGTCAGATGACGAGGCAACACCTGATATGGCACCCCACTCTCAAAACTTCACCAATCCAATGAGAGGCGACGGTCCGGGATGATACCCGAAGGACAAAAACACGTAATTTTCAACCATGGTCAGATGCCAAGGTTACACCCGAGATGGCACCCCACACACCACGGCAGATTAAACGCGCACCAGCCTCTTTTGTAGACAACGGTAAATTTAAGGACTTGCAGAGCAGTATGATTCGGTCTAATTAATTTTAGAATTTTGCTCGATAGATATTTGAAAACAAAAGTTG
Organism: Metellina segmentata; assembly: GCA_947359465.1. Taxonomy (NCBI): domain Eukaryota; kingdom Metazoa; phylum Arthropoda; class Arachnida; order Araneae; family Tetragnathidae; genus Metellina; species Metellina segmentata. The sequence continues at coordinate 95,781,011 of OX375882.1, forward strand.
ATTGTGGACATTATTTAGTGACACTTAGGACATGTACTAAACCCAAGACTTAAATAAGGGAACTGGTGGATGTTAAATCTGTCGTGTCCTAAAATGTCCTCACGGTGACGTGGAGTGCCCGCTAAGGTGTAACCTCGTCATCTGACTGTGGTTAAATATTACGATGTGGTGTTCTCGGATTTTTCCCATAGGATTTGATACCGGACAGTCACCAATACCAGCTGTGATAGATGTTATATTGTTAATTACTTAAGGGGGTCCGGGACACAAAAATCGTCAAATTTTCGAATTTTTTTTTATTATTTTAAAAAATTCTCTGTGTTTTTCTGCTTAAAATAACGTCTAAATCATGTTTCTATCTCAATTAGAACTAGAGATATAGTAATTTTTGTGGTGCGTTGTTTGGAAAATCTAACACTCTAGACAGTTGTTGTCATGGCAACAAGATCTGTCTTTAAAACTTTAAATGCATTTTTCTCCATGATACATTTTTTCAAGATTTCCTGTATTCAAATTGCTATAAGTCGAAAACCGATAAAGTTTAAGGGTTGAAATTTGGAATATATCTTTTTCAAACATTATACTTTAATTTTGATTCAGCAAATTTAGAACAAATATTTACTTTTAAAAATATGACTTTTTAAAAAAATAGTACCTTAAAATGTTCAAAGATTTTCATTCAAATATTTTTGATTTTTTATTAAATTAATATTTTTTAAATTGCTGAATCAAAATTAAAGTTTATAAAATTGTGAATAATTTACTGCAAGAATTTTTAAAATTGATCAGGAATATTTTGAGTTTTAGCAATTTAAAATGACCCCTCTTTTTTTCAAAAAGTTTTAATTTAAAATTTTTAAATTACGTTTGGAAAAACTTTGTGTTGTGATTTTGCTTATTAGTTAGATGGGTAATCAGTACAAAAAAATTCAAAATTCTAAATTAATTAATAAAAAAAAAATTTCGATGTGTCCCGGACCCCCTTAACTACCAAAATATAAATAATTGATAGATAATTATAGAATTTTGATCGAAAAATATTTTAAAGTTTTCGATAAATTGTGTTTGACTTGATGTTTCTTACAAATGTTCTTGCATCGATTATTCCTGAAAAGAATGTGGAACAAACCACAAGAACACGGAATTATTTTATGTTTCTTATACATTCCCACCTATGTCATCAGCGTATGACTGGAAGATAAATAATTTACGATAAAATTCAATCTTTAGCTTATAAACTCGTGTTACAGACAAGGCGATGTGAAAATGAGAATTTATCAACATCAATATTACGCAATATATATACAACAAACATACAGCGAATTTTTTCCCTGTTTAAAATTAAACGAAAAAAGCTAATAGTGGCATCGAAATTTCACACCCTGGAGGCAAGACAATTCATTTTTATGCAGCTTCGTTATTCAAAAATATTTTTCCTATCTTCCAAAACCAAAAAGCACTTACATTACGAGGTGCGTTCTAACAGCGCCTCGAATTCTGAGAGAGCATATTCCATTAGCCGATTCCAAAGACGCCATTTCTTTTTATTCTCGGAAAACACAACTGCTTGTTTATGCCGCGAGCCACGGGACCAAAAGAGAGAATTTCGGAGGAACAACAAGCAAACACACTAGCATGATTTCTCCGCTACGAAAGATCATCGATTATCGGGACAATTTGATGCGAATTATATGAAATAGGATTACTGAAAACCAATGCTTCCCATGACCTCCGGGGTTATAACAAAGATAATTCAACCGTCGCTGATAAAAAAATAGCCCTCTCAGGAAAACAGGGAATACGTAGAAATGCATTTCAAGCTGCGGTTTGTAATTTTTCTGGGTGGAAATTTTCCCTCAAGTAATGATGATCAGGAAAGATTTTTCCATTTAGAGGACAAGTTCTTAGAGGTTACTGGTATTGCCCGGAAGCTGATCATAAAATAAACAAATATCCGAGGCATGCTTGCTGGTTGTCATACCATTTCACGATTCTTTTCAGCTTACGATAAACATGTTTTGGCAAGCATAAAAGACGGTACCGTGGTTTACTAGGGAACATCACGGGGAAGTAGTTTTTCGTAAACATGTTTTTGGTATAATTGGTAAAATATGATAGTAGGCTGGTTGGATTATGGCACAAGATCCATGTTTGGCCAAGCTTCGACCCCCCCTCCTCCTCAAACAAGGCTTATTTAATCTTTTGACTACGGCTATACATGGTGATTCTACGGTCATGGGGCAAACGTTGAGGGGTGGTACAGGTTATTAAAACATACATTTTTCTTTTGGAATGTATGGTCGGAAGTGACGCGTTGAAGAAGGAACACAAAAAAATGAGACATGAACAGAAAAACATTGTTTAGTTAGAACAACCTTTCAAAGTGCTTCTTGTAGCAATGTTTACAATAAATGCTCCAAATTGCGACCACCACCATTAATACAAATTCGGCAGCTGTGATTGGCTGGCAATGCTGTGGGTAGAGGACAGTAGTGTACATGGCCATCCGTGTTCTGATGCATCTGAGGGAAAACGTCATTTGCAACTGTACTGTCGGCCGTGATGAACGCTACCAAGCATGTATTACTGTTGGTGGATGCATTGTAATGTAAACATTGCTGCAAAGAAGCACTTTGCAATGATGTTGGAAATAAACAATGTTTTTCTGTCCATGTCTCATTTTTTGTGCTCGTGCCTCCACGCGTCACTTCCGACCCTACATTCCTACACGAAAAATGTATGTTCTAGTAAGCTGTACCTTCCATCCATGTTTGTCCTATGACAGTAAAATCACCCTGTAGATATAACAAGTGCGATTCTTATAACTTTAAAGGTACCTACAACCATTGTCTAAATTCTTTCGTGGCACGATCCTGGTACAACTGCTGTAGTCTAAAGGTTAATAAGAATAGGTATTAGTAATTAACGTTGAATTGGAGCCAAAACCGGTACTGGGTATTGGCGACAGTTCAGGATCAAACCCGAAGGGAAAGATCGGAGTACAACACCTAATTTTTAATTACGTCAGATGACAACAAGGTTTGCATATTTAATGTACGTTGTTAGTAATGTCGTAGTAATATATGAAGGGAAAGCTCAAATATATAAATAAATAAACCAAAGCAAGTTTCAAATTGAGACTGAAAGAAAGTCAAATTATAAAATCAATGAAATTTATAAAAACAATGTCGGTTATGAATAAAAAAAAAGTTTATATGGAATGAATCCATCCATAAGTTCTTCAGGTAAGGGTTTTAAAACTCCGAAACTGTTTAATCTATAATTATTAAATTTAGGGATTCACTTGAAAAACGAGAATGCTTTGCGGATAAAATAGTGTTACAGAATGACTACGACCGAACAGGATCTTCGTGTAGTAAATGCCTGTGAGTAACATATGCAAGTCCTTATTAGTAGGCTCAAATACAGTTTCCCAGAGTGGGCAATACCGCCCAATGTAAGTGCTGAAGTCGAACGTTTCGGTAATGATGGACCCTGGGCAACAATAAAAGATTGCATTCTATAGGGAAATCTACACGACTTAGGTATGTTTTAGGTATTTTAATCAAAGTTACACTGAAGCAACACAACGGGTTATTGGCTATGGTCCGGGATCAACTCCCGATGGGAAATTCGAGGACATCACTTAATTTGAACGGTTAGATGACGAGCTCAGCTGTCGAATTCGGACTCGGTTCTCTGTTCCGTAATAGTCGCTCTAACTCTTCCCACAAAATGTTCTATGGGGTTTAGGTCGGGACTCTGAGCAAGCCAGGGAAGACGTCTTACATCCATATCTTGATACCACTGCTTGACAGAGGCTGCAACATGACATGGAGCGTTATGATCCTGGAAGTAACATTTTTCCATTCCATGAAATCGCCAGAGCGTAGGAAGAACCTGATTGTCCAAAATGTTCATGTAGGTGTCGGTGTTCTATTTACTAGAAACAACATGCAAAGGTCCCACAGTCCATACCACGAAAAACACCCTCAAACAAGTAGTCGGATTGTATGCAAATCCGCTGGCGTCCGGTCCATTATTGTAGGGTAGTGTAGTTAATTGGGATGCGATTGGTTAGGGGGATTTTATGGCTCAAGGGAAATGCTGGGTCAGTAAAAAAGACATACAATGTCAATGGACATACACGCAAATAAATATTTACTGACACAGGAGAGAAATACACCCACGGAGACATCGAACCTCGAAAACCTACAACTCGAACATACCGGACATGGCAATACTTGCCTAAGAGGTTTATTTCCCAATCAGGACCTTGTATCTCGGCTACGTAACGTCGCCCAGAATAGATACACAATTGTTAAACAGCGACCATAGAGCTATTAGATTTGGTAATCTCGACAGCTAAACGCATTTGATGTACTGCAGTGGATGAGTTCGCTGCAAGGGTCCTCTGAGGTATAAAGCGAACGTCCTATTGCGATGGGTGCATTGCATAGATGACAAATGCGAGTACTTAAACAATCCACCATCTATGAATGGAGGCAGTGCATATGAAGCGGCGATTTGTGTGAACACATGCGCAAATGCGGAAGATGAGTTTGGATGATTTCCCGTATGCTCTGCAGTATCCCAAACTTTTTGGGTTGGGTTAGTGTGGAAGTTTGGAGTGCTAGCTCAGGAATTGCCTCGTCATCTGACCGTGGTTCAAAATTACGTTGATCTCGGATATTTCTCTTAAGGGATAGCCGTCAATAGCCCGTTGTGTTGCTCTTGTACGACGTTAATTAAAATTATGTAACAGAAACTTTTTGGAACCGACGATTGGGTGAGTAACGGGTTAATAACAGGAGGGTTGCACGTTTTAATCCAACCAAAGACCGTCGCGAACGAGTGGATCTGGTGTACGTTAAATCTGTCATGACCTCAAATGTTCTTACGTCCTAAAAATGAAGCAAAACCAATGAATTATATCTCTCCTTTTTTGGTTTTCCAGAATGGCTATAAGTGCTGGGAGAGAATCAATTTATCAACCGGAAGGTTTCGGATTCGATTCGAATACAAGACTGGAGTGTACAAAGGAGCATGGCGCACGTCAAATCTGTTGTGGCCTTAAAAGTCCTCACGTTGGCGTGGTGTGTAAGTTTGGTGAGTGTGGTGCGAATTCAGGTGTGAACTCGTCAGGTGTGAACTCGGTTCAAAAGGACGAGTTGTTCTCGTATCTTTTCCTTCGGATTTGACTGTCGCCAATAGCCCGCTGTGTTGCTCCAGTGCGATGTTACCTAAAATACCTACTTATCGTTATATCACTAAATCCGTTTATATACACACTAAGACTTGCTTGTTATGATCTGTTGGACCATTTTTAGACCGATGAGTTTCAACTTGCATTTTACAACCTATCGCACCCCGGCAAGAAAAGTGACACAAGTCAAGAAATAAAAATGTGTTAGGTCAAATATGTATGAGGAGCCTCAGCCTATTATATTACTATTCTGTTGTTGTTTCTTATGCCTACACTGGCAGACCGGAGGAGTGCCAGGCCCGTCATAGACGGCAAGAGGGGTGCGCCTTCCATGTTATTGAGCCGCATTGGGAGGAAGTCCGACAGCTCGACATACATGACACATCCGTTTTACAGGAAGGTCCCTTTCATACATCCATTCACTCACACATATCGTAATTTAGATCCCAATCAGAGGCCGATAAACCCCTGATCAGGTACCCCCAGAGGTATTGATTTGGTATGGGAACATGGAGGACTTTGTGACCACGACCTATTTAACGTGCCCCAGTCACCATTAGTGAACACGACGGTCTTTAGCCAGGTCGAAGCGCCGATCTCGCAATCATCAGAATTGCAGGCTCCGCCGAGGACAGAACCCACAACCCTTCTGATGCGAGCCCGACGCTCTACTGACTGAGCTACCGCGGCTCTGTTATTACTATTCTATAGAATACAATAGAAGTTACCACCATAAATATTTACCTAAAACTTTAAAAAAGATTATACTATTTCAATATAAGTTTTATAGTATCCTTTCAGTTGATGCGTCTCAAATTCTGTAATTTTGAGTTGTGTCACTTTTCTTGCCAGGGTGCGATATGTTCCATACGACAGAGTGTCAATGTAGTGGTTAATGCCAGTATCGATAAGTGTATGTGTGGATAAACAACACAACGGGCTACTGTCGACGGTCTGGTAATTTTGAACCACGGTCAGAAGACGAGGTCAAAACCCGAGCTGGCATTCCACCCTCCTAACTTCAACACCACACCAACGAAGACATTTTAAGCCACGGCAGATTTACCACGCACAAGCCCCCACGTACACGACGTTCTTTCGATGGGCCCGAGTTTCGAACTCGCATTCCTCCGGTTTCTAATCCGAAACTCTTCCATCCGGGCTACCGCGATACCCATTCGACTCTCTGAAATGAAAAGAATGCGTCAAATATAGAAGCAAAAAAGGAAAAGGAGATTCGAAGGAAAGACGAAGTGAAAGAGAAAAAAAAACTCTTATCGCCCCTTCGCTGACCTGAAAACGGAATTGATGCTTCGGTGTTTCAATTCACTTCGCTTCGATGCAGATGAGACGATTTCAATTTCACATCGCCCAGCCACCCTCAGGAGCCAAAGTTCATGCATAGTTTTCTGGCAGGGCGTTCGAAAACGGAATTTACACATCCATCCATCACTGGAAAGTTGACGGGAAGAAGCTCTGAAGAAGATAAATAGCCCGAGTATTAATAAGTTGAAACTTATTCTCCTCCATCTGGAATGCCGTGCTTCGAAGAAAAAGGCAGTTGGGTGATATCGGACGTGGATCCAATCCCTGAACAATTCGAAGTCGGTCCCATTGAACGGTACGGGCCGTATGTAAAGTCTGTTCTGTTTGAACAGAATTGCGTTCGGCTCTTTTTGAAAGTTGAAGATGAAGCGAGAAATAAATGCTACACGCGCGAAAAGAGGGTGGATGATGTTTTCTTAAGCTTCAGATCTCGGCACCTGGCCAAAGAAATGAATCTGCAAGTTTGGCTTTTTAACGCCTCAAATATTTCATTATTTAGACCAGAGATGCGCACACTTATCAGTCCAAGGGCCAGTTAGATATCATGTGACTTAGAAGATCCGACAAGAAACATAAAAGTTACATATCATAAATTTACTTTTTTAGTGTTGGGTTGATGTATAAGTTCGTTCAGTTTACTTGACAAAAATTTTATAAAAATTGTTTCACTTTTTTATAATTACATTTAACTTTTAGACTAAGATACGGTACGATACAGCAGTTGCACCTTCAAAGAAAGAATTTAGACCAGCGGCCAGAACAGCAGTTGTACCTTGAAAAGTATAAGAATCGCGCCAAGAACGAATATAGACTACGGCCAGAACAGCAGTTGTATTGTACCTTGAAAATTATAAGAATCGCGCCAAGAAAGAATTTAGACTAGCGGCAAGAACAGCAGCTGTACCTTGAAAATTATAAGAATCGCGCCAAGAACGAATTTAGACTAGCGGCAAGAACAGCAGCTGTACCTTGAAAATTATAAGAATCGCGCCAAGAAAGAATTTAGAACAGTGGCCAGAACAGCAGTTGTACCTTGAAAATTATAAGAATCGCTCCAAGAAAGAATTTAGACTATGGACAGAACATCAGTCGTATTGTACTGTGAAAATTATAAGAATCGCGCTAAGAAAGAATTTACACCAACGTCCAGAACAGCAGTTGAACTTTGAAAATTATAAGAATCGCTCCAAGAATGAATTTAGACTATGGACAGAACAGCAGTCGTATTGTACTGTGAAAATTATAAGAATCGCGCCAAGAAAGAATTTACACCAACGTCCAGAACAGCAGTTGAACTTTGAAAATTATAAGAATCGCTCCAAGAAAGAATTTAGACTATGGACAGAACAGCAGTCGTATTGTACTGTGAAAATTATAAGAATCGCGCCAAGAAAGAATTTACACCAACGTCCAGAACAGCAGTTGAACTTTGAAAATTATAAGAATCGCTCCAAGAAATAATTTAGACTATGGACAGAACAGCAGTCGTATTGTACTGTGAAAATTAGAAGAATCGCGCCAAGAAAGAATTTACACCAACGTCCAGAACAGCAGTTGAACTTTGAAAATTAAAAGAATCGCTCCAAGAAAGAATTTAGACTATGGACAGAACAGCAGTTGTATTGTACTGTGAAAATTATAAGAATCGCGCCAAGAAAGAATTTACACCAACGTTCAGAACAGCAGTTGAACTTTGAAAATTATAAGAATCGCTCCAAGAAAGAATTTAGACTATGGACAGAACAGCAGTCGTATTGTACTGTGAAAATTAGAAGAATCGCGTCAAGAAAGAATTACTCCTGTTAAATTTATAGCCCTTGTCAAAAGGTTAGTAAATATATGTGTCGTTCTGTTAGATGACCCTACTACGTCTCTCTGGTTCCTGCATGCGGCCGCGGTAGAAAATTAACGAATTAGCGACCGGAGGGATGCGAGTTCGAAACCAACCACAGACTGTCGGGAAAAAAAAGGGGGATGCACGTTAAATCTGTCTTTTCTTCAATTGTCTTTATGGTGGTGTGGAAGTTTGGAGAGTAGGGTGCCAGCTCTGGCGTTGCCTTGAAATCCGACTATGGTTCTAGATGACGCGGTGCTGTCCTCGAATCTTTCCCGTTGGGTTTGATCCATGGTCAGATGACGAGGTCAACAGATGAACTGGCACCTTATTCTTCAAACTACCACGCTAACGTTTGAGCGACCACTAAAACAATTGATGCAGTTGACCTACCAGGATGAACTCCTATTTAAAATGGGGGCTAAATATGGAACCGACTATTTTTCGCCTATTTACCGGGCACGATTGCTTTGCTGCGCATCTGTGTTGTATTGGCGTTCTTAATGAAGTTGCCTGCCCCCTGTGTGACAAAAACGAGACTATGGAGAAACGTCACCTGCATGTCAGTGGTAGGAATGCGACATCGACAACAATACGTCGATGTTTTCAAACATCGATATTCAAAATTAAAACATCGATGTTGATAATACATCGACCAAAAACCATCGATGTTTTAAAACATCGATATTCAAAATTAAAACATCCATGTTTTAAAACATCGATATTCAAAATTAAAACATCGATGTTGATAATACATCGACCAAAAACCATCGATGTTTTAAAACATTGATGTCTATTACCATCGTTAGTTATTATTAATTATTTATCAACTTATGGTGGGGAAATATAACAAACGTATTTTTTATTTACTGTAACTAAAAAATATTGGGGCCTACAGTTATTATATGCCCCAATATTTGTTATTTATAGTTGTAAAAAAAGAAGTTTGTTAACATTCTCCATCTTAAGGGGACTTCTTTTTTCACTAACTATCCCAGCAGTTAGGGAAAAAACTCTTTCTGATTGAACGGATTTCCCCATCACTGACAAATACTTAGCTGCGCGATTATTTTTCTTAATTTTCAAATTTTTCACTTTAATTATTCAAAAATAAAAATATTGACAACGTAAAAACATCGACAATGTTAAAACATCGATGTTAAACAAACAATGGCTACAATAAATCGATGGTATATACATTTATGTTTTGAAAACATCGAGATCGATGTCGTATCCCTACTTTTCAGACCCTTCAGACTACTTTTCAGACCTTCAACCTTGACCACTTTGGTCTAAAAGTATGTTCAATTTACTGATTATGAAAATTATACTATTTGGTTATTTTTTAACTTTTTATAATGGTACCTTTTTCACTTAATAATAAAACATCGACAAGTGTAAACATCGATATTATAAAAACATCGCCTCCAATACATCGATGTTTTTTTTATAAAACATCGATGTTTTGAAGACATCGATGTCGACATCCCTAGTCAGTGAAGCTCTCCATGGAGATACTGATACATCGAGATAAAGGAAAGCTAAAAGACTCATGGGGTGATAGCGTTCTGCTATCCTTTGAACTTTTTGATGTTTTGTCTAGTTGTTCTTCTGTTCACGTTTTTTTTTTTTTTTTTCTTGTTCATGTACTCCAGCCAGTGGCAATAAAAAAAAACGTTTGAGACAACATTTTACGTCTACAACATTTGAGGCTGCGACACATTTAACATGCACCAGTCTCTTTGTATACGACCATCCCTAGTTGGATTCGAACCCGCAATCCTCCGCTTGTTAGTCCGTTACTCTTTTAACCGGACAACAGCGGCCCTAAAACCAAACGGATAATTACTTAAGTATGCTCATTAATTCATCGACAACATCAATACGCATGAGAAATAAAGGCATAAAATCCCCACATTAGACTTTGAGCGAGCTGGAAATGTCGACCTTACACTGAGAGACACTAATGGAGATACATGAGACAGATCACGGTCAGAGTTCCGGAATTCCATAACTCGGAACTCATTCTTGCAGATGTAAATGCAAGTACTCCGTCAGGCAACATCAAAGAAGCCGAAGGAAATGTTTCGGTCACGTGTGTTCCACGACGAGTGAAAGCATAATTGAATGCTTGAGGGAGTGATTCATCCACAAGCTGGGAGTTCTACACAAATCAGAGGTTTAAGTGGGAAAAGAAACTTACAAACTCTTCTTATTTAAAGCATCCAATTTTATGTAAATGTAGATATTGGAGAAACACAGTGGTTCGGGATCAATCCCCAAAACACCTCGTCATTTTGAACCTAGGTTAAACGACGAGGTTAAACCCTGAACTGTTACCCCATCTCTCCAATCTTCCACACTAAGCCAACGTGAGTACATTTGAGACCACGAAAAATGTAAAGTACACCATCCCTACTAATAAGACGTTTTTTGGTTGGATCTTGTTTCGAAGTAGGAACCATCAGAAGGGATAATTAATACTTATAACCATGAGTAATGGTAATAGTAATTTTTAGTTAACGTCGTACTAGAGCAACACAACGGGCTATTGACGACGGTCCGGGATCAGTCCCTTGAGGGAAAGATCCGAGGACAACACCTCGTAATTTTGGGCACCCCACTCTCCAAACTTCTACGCCAACCCGACGTGAGGACTTTCGGCCACGACAGATTTAAGGTGCACCAGCCGCCTCTACACCATACGCTTACAAACATCCATGCCCGTACCCGGATTCGAACCAGGAACCTTCAGATCTAGAGGCTAACACCTCTCATAACCATGAGACGAACTTGTCACTATTGTCTCCGCGATCTTCCATGGCAGTTCTTAAGATCACGATCTCTGAATATTGCCGTCACAAAGACCAAGCTATCGCAGCTGTCTCTTCGCACACAAAGAAAGAAAAGAGACGATTCATTTAAGAAGGGGTCAAAAGGGGCAATATCGAGCGATATGAATAAATTTTCCAGGACATGGCAACTATCTTGGCGGATATATTCGACCAATTTTGCTAACGACGAGATATCTCGTCCATTAAGAAATGGTAAATTCTGCTAATGACGATATGCTTCATCGAGACAACCACCAGGGGGATTAACTGGTACCCATCACCAATACTACCCAACAGATGATATTGGCACTGTTGTTTTGGTAATCGTTCATGGCAGTTTTTAAGATTTCGATCTCCGAATAAGGCCGTTACATAGTCCCAACTATCGCAGCGGTCTGTTTGAACGAAAAGAAAGAAAAGAGACTATTAATTTAAGAAGGGGGAAAAGGGCCCGGTAGCAGAAAGTGCTAAAAACTAGAAGTATGTCGCAAAACAAACTAAGTCATTGCAGGTGTTCTGCAGTGCAAAGTGCGCACCTTGCCACACATTTTTTTCTTCTCTAGCTACGGAACAACCTCCCTACACCGCACAAATTACTACAAGCACTTTATAAATAACACATCGCTTCATATTACCACTCTATGTCAATGACAAAATTTTTAATATCAAAAGTTATCGACAGAATTGCAAATTTAGAAAGTACGCCTTGGTTTTAAATAAAGTAAATTAATTAATTGTGATGTTTTATCACATAGAGTCCAGTCACATTAATGTGACCACCTGTCAAAAGCCAGAACAATCACCTTTGGCAGAGCGGACCGCTGAGAGACATGCAGGAAGAGAGTCAATTAGGTTTCTGAAGGTGTTCACTGGGATGTTGAGCCATGCCGACTCCAGTGCCGTATTCAGCTGCGCTATATTACTTACCTCCTCCATCCTGGATCCTTCCGGAAATTGTTGCAGGGTGTTTGCTTTCAGACGTTTCACGCCGTATACGCCAACGTCCATCTGTCCGATGGAGCATAAAACGTGATTCATCGGAAAAAGCCACCTGTCGCCATTCTGTAGACGTCCAATTGCGGTACTGGCGTGCAAATTCCAGCCTTCGTCGCCGATGAACAGCAGTCAGCATTGGTACATTAACCAGGCGTCTGCTGCGGAGGCCCATGCGCAGCAACGTTCGCTGAACCGTTGTTGAGGATACACTCTTGGTAGCCCCTTGGTTCACCTGGGTGGTCAGTTGCTCAACAGTTGCACGTCTATTTTCCCGAACGCATCTCCGTAGCATTCGTTGGCCTCTGTCATCTATAGCCCGTGGTGCATCACATGTGCCGCTGATTTTGGATAGTGCCATTTTGCCATGCACGGTATACAATTTACCACAGCGGCATGCGAACAGTTCACAAAATTAGCCGTTTCCGAAATGCTTCCACATTGGGCCCGAAAGCCAATAATCATGCCCTTTTGGACGTCGGATAAATCGCTACGTTTCTGCATTACGCCAACGATTGAAATGCTTTCCGATGCCCGAGGACATCCTTTATATACACTCCACTGCAATGTGCTGCCACCTGCCTTTTGTCATTGGTTATTTCACATTGACGCCGAAATTAGGTGGTGGTCACATTAATGTGACTGGACTGGGTATAAATATATAATACATATTTAGCCGATAATTTTGTTTTACGTCTGTGTTTGAATTTACTGCAATCGGACAGAATGCTCGCAGAACAATTGCAATTGCTTGGAGTTGTGTTGCAGAACACTGAATATAATTTTGCACCTGCGCAAAATGATAATATCGAGCGATACGAATCAGTTTTCCAGGACATCACAACTATCTTGACGGACGTCTTCCACCAAGATCTGACAATTTTGCTAACGAAGAGGTTTCTCGTTCATCAAGAAACGGTCCAATTCTGCTAATGAAAAGATTCCTCACCGAAATAACTACCAGGAGGGTTAACTAATACTCCTCACCATGACTACTTAAGAGACGACCTTGTCACTGCGTTGTCTCTGCAATCTTCCATGGCAGTTCTTAAGATTACGATCTCTGAATATTGCCAACACACTGTCCCAACTAACGCAGCTGTCTCTTCGCACACAAAGAAAGAAAAGAGACGATTCATTTAAGAAGGGGACAAAAGGGGAATATCGAGCGATATGAATCAGTTTTCCAGGACATCGCTCCGGCAAAGAACGTCGCGGCTATCTCGACCGACGTGTGCCACAGAAGCTGTCAACGAATTATTCCAGATGGCGATTAACGTCGGATAAGGGCTTCTCGGCTTGACGTCTCGGGGTCTTTGGAGGAGTGCGGGTGGGGAGTTGGATAATCCCCGGGAGTGTTTTGTTTCAGCCATGTCGAGTCGTCCGCCGACATTCCAAAGGACCGTGGTCTGTCAGACCACATGTTGTCTCAGAGAGAGATTTTTTTCTGGTGCCGATGAACAGCTGTAAAATTATTGCTTCTGATTTATTGGGGATGGCGTTTCGGTGAGGGATGATGGCGATCTGTGTTCTTTCACTGAGAGAGGCGTTGGGGGTGAAATGGCGTTCCGCTTTTGGCCAATCAGGTTAATTGGAATCGTGTGATTCTATCTTCGAATTATATGAAATTTAACTGTTTTGATGTTTGATTGGTTGGCTTAGGTTGTGTCTGATATTGAACAGAGACGCGGTAGCTCGGTTGGAAGAGAAATGGATTAGCAACAGGACGGATGCGAGTTCGAATTAGGGATGCGACATCGATGTTGATGTTTTCAAAACATCGATGTTTTGTAAAAAACATCGATGTATTTAACATTGATGTATTTGGGTCGATGTTTTTGTAACATCGATGTTTATACATGTCGATGTTTTTAAGTTGTCGATGTTTTTTTTTTAAATGAAATAAGTAAAGGTTAAAAAATTTAAAAAAAAACCAAGGTGTATAATTTTCATAATCAGCAAATTGAACTTACTATTTGACCAAAATGACCAAGGATGAAGGGTATGAAAAGTAGGGATGCGACATCGATGTCAATGTTTCCTAAACATTGATGTTTTGCAAAAAAACATCGATGTATTGGAGCCGATGTCGCATCACTAGTTGCTAAACCAGTTTTAAGAAATGAGGAAACAAGTTTAAATACACTGAATTTTAAAAACATCGAGGGTTTGGGGGAGATGTATTATCAACATCGATGTTTTAATTTTGAACATCGATGTTTCAAAACATCGATGTTTTGCTATCGATGTCGCATCCCTAGTTCGAATCCAACCAAAGACCGTCTTATACAAAGGGTCTGGTGTCCGTTAAATATGTCGCGGCCTCAAACGCCCTTACGTTGGCGTGGTGTGGACGTTTGGAGTGACAGCTCAGGTGGTGACCTCGTTGCCGAACCGTAGTTTAAAATGACGTAGCAAATTGTCCTCGCATATTTCCCTTTGGATTAGTCCCGGACCGGCGCCAATAATATTTTGTTTTGCTCCCCCCCCAGTTCGACGTTCATTAAAATACCTACCAATATTGGACAAGCTACTTCAAAAGCAAGATAAAATTGGACACAGTAGGTATATAAAACACTCAAATATCCTAGCCAGCAATGATAGATATGGTAGGTATTTTTAACTAACGTCGCACTGGTGCAACACGATGGGCTATTAGCGGCGGTCTAGGATCAATCCCTAGGAAAACACACAGTAATTTTGAACAACGGTCATGTGACGGGGTCACACCGGAGCTGGCCCCCCCATTCTCCAAACTTCTACACAATGCCAACGTGATACAGCTACAGTCTACGTTTATATGCGGTGGCAACGGCCTCGGCGATTTTTTTTTTGGCGCACTTCTGATGTCGCCAAGGAAATAATTAGTTCAAAAATATATTTATTCCAAAAATATTTTTCTTTTTACAACGGAAAATGAAAAAAAAAACTCATTTGAGAACGTTTTGAAAAGTATATGTTTTAAAAACTTTCACACAAAGTAATAAGCTCAAACACATTTCAAAACATAATTGTGAACCAGCAGAAAAACTAAACTGCATTTGTTGGGTAAGAAAACCCTGAAACATCAATTACACTAGATACAGTGGGCATGTTGAAAAAGGAAAAAGATTTTTAAAAGAAAAAAAAGCTTGAAAAACTACAACCTGATAACGTCAGAACTCTTGCGTGAATAAATAAATAAATAATGAAAACGAAAATGGCCGAAAAACAAAACTCCTAATCCTTTCGTGAAAACTATTATAGTAAAATAAAAATTCCACAACTGTCGAAATACAAATAAATGGACCAATGGTACAACAGAAAACGATTTAAAAGGACCAATGCAATCTAAGGATATTTTAAAAACAAAATAATCAATGGGAGGAAAGAAGGAATTTCAAACGAACCAATGAAATTAAACGACTTTCACGGATTTTGGAAGAACTTTCTAGAATATTCAAAATGAAAATTGAAAGTTTCCGTTTGCCAAGGTTGCCATGAAAAATACAACAACCTAAACGACAGATGGTTTGCCTTAATTTATCTTAACTCGCTACTAGAAGTGCGCCAAAAAATCGCCAAGCCGTTGTCATCACTCATAAACGTAGAGTGTAGTTGTACCATCAACGTGAGGAAATTTGAGGCCACGGCAGATTTTACGTGCATCAGCCTACCTTGTACCCAACCGATTCAAACTAGCAACACTCCGGTTGGTTACTCATCCAACCAGGATACCGTGAAAATCGAAATTAAAATGAATTTAATTTTTGGGTTCAATGTTAGAGCTTAATGTGTGATCTCTCTATACTGAAAGACAGTTTTGAATACTTAAAACTATGAGGGATCATAATTGAGAAGCAGAAAATCTCTTGCTATGAAACAGATCTAATTAAACGACTCAAATTTGATAACCAGATTATCCGTGGCTTTAGAAAAAGCTTTATTTTGCTCAATGCAAGGAAAATTTAACGAAAGTACGGAGTAATTAGATGCGGTAAATTTTATGATGCTTTCATTAAAACTTGCTTTACTTACGTTTAACTCATACCAAAACACTTTTTGTGAATACAATCGATATAATTTTCCCCTTCCAGATAATTTTTTTAGAATTTTAGCGGTAGAATTTTTACCGGGTTCATTAAGGTTTGTGAAATAGCAAAGGACATTTTTTTTGTTCTCCAATTCCAGATGGGAATTCAGCTTTTTTATTTTATTCAGAAAAAATGCACCGACTGCGTAAAGAATTATTAAAAGTTGTACAAAAAACAGAGACCGTTTTTTACTTCTTCTTAGAACGTATTTTCAGCATTAGAAAATTATATTAATAATTTTAAAAGATCCTAACTTAATTATACAGTTTGACAGAGATAATGGTTAACCACAAAGGACTCTTTTTTTAATAGCAATGTTATGCTATTTCAAAAAAAGGTCTAGTATACAGTTTAATTTCTGCGGTAATTTTTTGATGGTTCTCTTTGTTCTGAGGTCTTTATTTTAATCCTACAGAAAAATGTGTGCGTATTAGAAAATGTTGCGTCAAGCGCTAAATGTACACTACCCTACAATAATGGACCGGACGTCGAGATGTGACGGTATAAGGGAAATAATACATGCTTTAATAGGGGGATGACCCACACGTGCTGAATTATAATAGCAACCCTTCTGGGCATACTTTCAATAAGGCTTTGATACACAGCTATGGGTATTTGTGTCCATTCCTGCTGCAAGAATGTCGCCAGATCAGCTGCAGTTTTCGGAAGTGGTTCCATGGTCCGTAAGCGTCGCTATAACTCGGGACTCTGAGCAGGCCAGGGAAGACGTTTTACATACATATCTTGATACCACTGCTTGACAGAGGCTGCAACATTACATGGAGCGTTGTCGTCCTGGAAGTAACATTCGTCCATTCCATAAAATTGCCAAAACGTAGGAAGAATCTGAATGCCCAAAATGTTCAGGAAGGCGTCGGCGTTCAATTGACTACCAACAACATGCAAAGATCCGAGGCCATACCACGAAAAGCACCCCCAAACAGGTAGTCGGATTTTATGCATATACTCTGGCGTCCGGTAGATTATTATACGGTAGTGTAGGTGGCAGTAGTGTACCTGTGGTGGAAAGGGCTTCCGGGCAAAAGGGAGTTATATGGCTAGTTCACGAGTACGTTGGTTTGTATTTTAATTAACGTCGACTGGAACTAGGGATGCGAAATCGATGTCGATGTTTTCAAAACATCGATGTTTTTTAAACATCGATGTATTTAACATCGATGTATTCGGGTCGATGTTTTGGTAACATCGATGTTTATACTTGTCGATGCTTTTACGTTGTCCGGAGTCGGCGAGCGTAAGCGAGCAGGTGGCGAAGTCCTCGATGTGACATCATGGACTGGAAAGTGAAATCAGGATAATACGAATTATTCAGATAGTTTCACTCTACGAAATGAATGTTGGTTTGAAAAGCAAACCAAATGGCATCTGTGAAAGGAGTGTTGGTTTCCGAAGCAATCAACGGGGGTTGGCGAGCGTAAGCGAGCAGGGGGCGGAGCCCCCTAGTTTTAGAAAAAAACATCGATGTATTGGAGCCGATGTCGCATCACTAGTTGCAAAACCAGTTTTAAGAAATGGGGAAACAAGTTTAAACACACTGAATTTTAAAAACATCGATGGTTTGGGGGCGATGTATTATTAACATCATTGTTTTAATTTTTAACATCGATGTTTTGCTGTCGATGTCGCATCAATAGTTGCTAAACCAGTTTTAAGAAATGGGGAAAAAAGTTTAAATACACTGAATTTTAAAAACATGGATGTTTTTGGGTCGATGTATTATCAACATCGATGTTTTAATTTTGAAGATCGATGTTTCAAAACATCGATGTTTTGCTATCGATGTCGCATCGCTAACAGGAACAACACAAATGGTAATTGGCGACGATTTGGGATCAAACCTGAAGGAAAAGAACCTAGGACAACCCCACGTAGTTTTTAACGACGGTAATATAACAATGTCACACCTGACCTGGGTCCCCATTGTCCAAACTTCAACACCAGAATGTAAAGAAATAAAATTTGTTTTCTGACTGGTTAGTCAGTTTTCGCTGAAAATTCCTCTCATGCTAACTTTAACGAATTGGAAAAAAAAGGATTTCTATTTTTCTACAAAGGCATTCTCAACGCTATTTTGTAAATTTGTTTACAATCAATGGAATTTGCATAGTACGGTCTGAGCGAGGCTGAAATTGCATGATACATTGCTGACGAGGTGTTATTTATAAATGGTAGGTAGTTATTTAATTAATGTCGTTGTTTTACAACACCGCAGCTCGCTATTGGCAACATTCAGGCCAACCCCGATCGGATGAACCGAGAACACCACGCGATTTTGAACCACCGTCAGATCACGAGGCAACACCTGAGCTGGCACCGCTCTCTCCAAACTGCAACATCAACCCAATGCGACGATATTAGAATGCACGACAAATTTAACGTGTAACAGCATCGTCATCTGACCGTGATTCAAAAGTACGTGGTGTTGTCTTCGGATCTTTCCCTTAGAGGAAAGTACTTTGTTTTCCTTTCCTTTCCTTTTGTAAGCGTATGGTGTAGAGGCTGGTGCACCTTAAATCTGTCATGGCCGAAAGTCCTCACGTTGAGTTGGTGTCGAAGTTTCTAGAGTGGGGTGCCAGTTCAGATGTTGCTTCGTCATCTAACCGTGGTTCAAAATTACGAGGTGTTGTCCTCGTATCTTTCCCTTAAGGGATTGATCCCGGACAGTCATCGATAGCCCATTGTGTTGCTCTAGTATGACGTTAATTAAAAATTACCAATTACCGTGCACCAGCATCGATCTACACGAATGCTCTGGTTGGGCTCGAACTAGCAATTCTCCGATTGCTAAACAATTAAAGAAATTTTCTTCGGTGTGTAGGTATTTAAATTAACGATGCACTGGAGCAACACAACGGACTGGTGGCGACGGTCCTGGTACAAACCAGAACGGTTGGTAGGTATGGTAGGTGCTTTTATTTAACCTCGCACTGGAGTAATACGATGGGCTACGAGAACAGAGCGTAATTTTGAATGGTCAGATGATAAAGCAGCACCCGATATCTCACCAGACCTCTCCAAACTTCCACACCACGCCAATCAATCCCGAAGGGAAATACCAAAGTTTTCTTTGGATTCGCTAGTAGGTATATAAAAGACCATCCCTTTAGTGCAAACGACTTCCTAGTCAAGAGTTTCACCCCGGGGTTAGGGATGCGACATCCATGTCAAAGTTTAAAAACATCGATGTATTGGAGGCGATATTTTTGTTACATCAATGTTTATACTTGTCGATGTTTTATTTTTAAATGAAAAAGTACAGTTATAAAATTTTTAAAAATAACCAAGTAGCACAATTTTCATAATCAGCAACTTGAACATACTTTTAGACCAAAGTGGCCAAGGGTGAAGGGTCTGAAAAGTAGGGATGCGACATCGATGTCGATGATTTCAAAACATTGATGTATTGGAGCCGATTTCGCATCACTAATTGCTGAACCAGTTTTAAAAAATGGGGAAAAAATGTTTAAATACACTGAATTTTAAAAACATCGATGGTTTGGGGGCGATGCGTTATCAACTTCAATGTTTTCATTTTGAACATAGATGTTTTTATGTCGATGTCCCATCAGTAGAAGCTAATCTAGTTTTAAGAAATGGAGAGAAAAAAAGTTTAAATACACTGAATTTTAAGAACATCGATAGTTTTGGTGCGATGTATTATCAACATCGATGTTTTAATGTTGAACATCGAAGTTTCAAAGCATCGATAGTTTTGGTGCGATGTACTATCAATATCGATGTTTTAATGTTGAACATCGAAGTTTCAAAGCATCGATAGTTTTGGTGCGATGTACTATCAATATCGATGTTTTAATGTTGAACATCGAAGTTTCAAAACATCGATAGTTTTGGTGCGATGTACTATCAACATCGATGTTTTAATGTTGAGCATCGAAGTTTCAAAACATCGATAGTTTTGGTGCGATGTATTATCAACATTGATGTTCTAATGTTGAACATCGATGTTTCGCTGGCGATGCCGCATCACTACCAGGTGTCACCATCGGCATCTAAAAATATTCCACCCAATAACAACACAATTGACAGAATTCACTCAGCCATTAACGAACAGAAGCGAATGAAGGTTGAAAAAAAAAACTACGCAGTGACGTCATCCACCAATTACGCGTCGATCTCCAATCCAATTGCATTCCGAGAGCTCAAAACGTGCCCCCAAGAAAGACCCCACGAAGTCCAAATTGAAAGAATGGAGCTCATTTTCGTTCCAATTATCGTAGCATCGAAAAGCCAGGTGGTTGGATGAGCGGGGAATTAACCATTTTAACGAAAGTTAAGCGATAATTACCTGAGAGAAGTGGGGCATTGGGGGCTAAATTCCTATTCATTCGATTTTAGAGAACTCAAAATTTTATTCCGGGTTCTTCTCTCCCCTCGCGCTTCTCTAACCCTCGAGGTAAAGACGCGTTCTGGGGTTAAGCGGGTAAAGCTCGAACGCGGGGGAGAGATTTTAGTTTTTACCATTTTCGTAGAAGGCGCTGTCGTTGATTCCATTGTGGGAACGATTTGGGATTCTGTACTCTAGGTGGTAATTGGTAATTTTTAATTAACGTCGTACCAGAACAACACAACTGGATATTGACGACGATCCGGGGTCAATCCTCTGAGGGAAAGATCCGAGGACAACACCTCGTAATTTTGTACCACGAAGCTACACCTGAGCTGGCACACCACTCCCCAAATTTCCACACCAACCCAACATGAGGTCTTTCGGCCACGACAGATTTAAGGTGCATCTGCCACCTCTACACCATGCCCGGACCCGGATACGAACCAGCAACCTTCCTATTTAGACGATAGCCGACCAACCGGTATAGTGGTTACGGTGTTAGCCTCTAGATCGGAAGGTTACTGGTTCAAATCCGAGTCAGGGCATGGATGTTTGTAAGCGTGTGGTGTAGAGGCGGCTGGTGCACCTTAAATCTGTCGTGGCCGCTCAGTGCTGTCGTGGCCGAAAGTCCTCACGTTGGGTTGGCGTGGAAGTTTGGAGAGTGGGGTGATAGCTCAGGTGTTGCTTCGTCATCTGACCGTGGTTCAAAATTACGAGGTGTTGTCCTCGGATCTTTCCCTTAAGGGACTGATCCCGGACCGTCGTCAATAGCCCGTTGTATTGCTCTAGTACGACGTTAACGAAAAATTATCAATTACCAATAATCGTCGCTCAGTGGGTATACCCACTGCTCTAGCAACTCTGGAGTTGTAGGGGGGCAAGTTCGATTCCTAAAATTACCATTACCATTACTATTTAGACGATAAAACCTCAGCCACTATCCCGGTTGGTCGGCGACGACGATCCGGGATCAATCCTCTAAGGGAATGATCCGAGTAATTTAGTAACGTATTTTTGTAACCACGTAACTTTGAACCACGTTGAGGTGATGACGCAACAACTGAGCTGACACCCCTCTCCAAACTTCCACACCAACACGACGTGAGGACTTTCGGCCACGACAGATTTAAGGTGCACCAGCCGCCTCTACAACATACGCAAATTTCTTACAAGCATCCATGCCCGGACCCGGATTCGAATCTGGAACCTTTCGATCTTGAGGCTAACACCTTAACCACTATACCGTTTGGTCGGCTAACAAAAATGAAAGACGGCCTATTTTTCGTTAAAAACAGACATAAAAAAGACTATTTTTTTAAAATTTATACAAGTTAAGACAAATACAATACATGATACAATACAGAAATACAATACAGTACAGAATTGACCAAAGTCATTGTAGCCTTATACAAGGCCAGAAGTGATGGTCACTTGTGAAGGGGCACCCAATGGTTGGACCATCAATGTCCCTAACAAAGGACAACACAATTTACATCCCTGCCCTGACCCGGATTCGAACCAGAAACCTTCCGATCCAGTGGCCAACACCTTGACCACTAGACCAGTTGGTCGGCTAAAAAAGACTATTAGTACAAATAATTTCTATTGGAGAGAATATATATACAAGGATAAAAAATTACATGTATGCATAAAAGGTTTTATCGTCGTAACTGAATTTTTTCCCTTTTCATAAGAAAAAATATAGCAACCCTGATAGAAGAATCTGGCGAAAATTTCAACCGTAATCAGAAATTTCTCTTTTCCCTGCATCGACACTATTTCCGGAGCGAACCATACATTACGCGGAGTTGCGGATTTTCGATGCTTTAGCGGAGAAACTACGGAAGTTCCGGAGCACTTGGCAACTCTGCAATAGCCCGTTGAGTTGCTCTAGTACGACGTTAATTAAAATTACCTTACCTTACCGAAGACAACAACACATCATTTTGAAACACGGTCAGTAGAGAAGACGAAGAGAGCGGGGAAAAGAATAGCACGTAGCTGTATGAACGTGCTCCGTCTAAAGTCGAGCCGATCAACCGGTATAGTGGTTAAGGTGTTAGCCTCTAGATCGGAAGGTTCCTGGTTCGAATCCGGGTATGGGCATGGATGTTTGTAAGCATATGGTGTACAGGCGGCTGGTGCACCTTAAATCTGTCGTGGCCGAAAGTCCTCATGATGTGTTGGCGTGGAATTTTGGAGAGTGGGGTACCAGCTCAGGTGTTGCTTCGTCATCTGAACGTGGTTCAAAATTACGAGGTGTTGTCCTCGGATCTTTCCCTTAAGGGACTGATCCCGGACCGTCGTCAATAGCCCGTTGTGTAGCTCTAGTACGATGTTAACTAAAATTACCATTACCGTTCAAAGTCGATACAAATTGGCCTTTTGAACGAAAAGCAATTGGTACTTGGTAAATTCTAGTTTACGTCACAACACAACTGGCTATTGACGACGGTCCGGGATCAATCCCCTAATGGGAAGATCCTTGAACAACACCACGCCATTTTGAACTGCGGTCAGCTGACGAGCCAGCACGAGACTTCCAGGCCAACCCAACGTGTGGACTTTCGGCTACGACAGATTTAAGGTGCACCAGCCGCCTCTACACCATACGCTTTACAAACATCCATGCACTGACCCGGATTCAAACTAGGAACCTTCCTATCTAGAGGCCAACACCTTCACCACCAAACCGGTTGGTCGGCAAGACAGCAATTGGTAATTTGGTAATTTTTAATTAACTAGAGCCACACAACGGGCTAAAAAGCAAGACAGTCCGCATCACCATACGGCAGAGAAAAATCTCTAACCAAGATTCCAACACCCCATATAAAGCAGGGAACGAAAACCCAAAAAGGAAACACCGCAATAAGGATCTCCTCATTAATACATCAACCGACACCAAAAAGAAAGAGGGAGCGTAAATTCCACGCAAACTATCCGCACAAACCACGCCAGGAGAAAAAAAAACTCCTTCAAATCATCCATCAATTGATTACGATAACCATCTCCTGCCACCTAATTCGATCCCATCCATTTCCCCCTCTTAAATTATCACGATATTCTTATCGCCTCAAACGCCTCTGAAAATTTCCGATCACAAACAACACAAAAAAGGTGCTCCCAGATTAAATTCTCGAACTCAAAAGCCGCTACAAAATGGACGGAGAAAAAATTCCTTACCACGAGAAAGGTAGAATAAATTTGAATACGGTAATTACCCAGAAGCAGTGTACTCACCTGGGTGGAACACAGCAGAAAAAGTTTAGAATAAACACGCGAATAATAAAGTATCACAAGTTGAAGCCGCGTTATCGGGGAATGCAGAATTGCATAATGCATCACTAGCCGATAGGGCGGTATTTATAATCGCGTTGGCATCCAGTCGGTTGTGATGTATTGGTATTCATAATTAGGGATCCGGTGTTGTGTTTTTTGGTAATTCTCAGTTTGGGGTTGCGCCTTTGGTGTGTGGTTGGGTTAATAAATATTAAATTGTCAGTCTTTTTGTGGACTTCATCTCACCCGTTTGTTTGCTAATACCAATTTAAAAGCCACGTTCATTTGTTTATCATTTCGTAAATGTTAAAGTGGTTCAAAATTACGTGGCATTGTCCTCGGAACTTTCCGTCAGGGGATTGATCCAGGACCGTCGTCAATAGCCCGTTGTGTTGCTCTAGTTCGACGTTAGTTAAAATTACATTACCTTAAACGTTAAGCGTTCAGAAAAGTAGTTTTAATCAACATCGCACCGGTTTAACACAACGGGCTATTGGCGACGATCTGAGTTCACACCCGAAGGGGAATATAGAGAACAACACCACCTATTTTTGAACCAAGGTCAGATTGATGGTCACATCTGAGCTAGCACACCACTCTCCGTGTTGGTAGGTAGATATGTTAATTGACGTCGAACTGAAGCAATACAACGCGCTATTGACGACGGTCTGAGATCAATCCCCGAGGGGTAAAATGGTAAATGGTAATTTTAGTTAACGTCGTACTAGAGCAACACAACGGGCTATTGACGACGGTCCGGGATCAGGCCCTTAAGGGAAAGATCCTAGGACAACGCCTCGTAATTTTGAACCACGGTCAGATGACGAAGCAACACCTGAGCTGGCACTCCACTCTCCAAACTTCCACATCAACCCAACGTGAGGACTTAAGGCCACGACACATTTAAGGTGCACCAGCAGCCTCTACACCATACGCTTACAAACATCCATGCCCGGACCAGGATTCGAACCAGGAACCTTCCGTTCTAGAGGCTAGCACATTAACCACTATACCGGTTGGTCGGTCAGCGTAATTTTGAACCACGGTCAGATGACGATGAAACACCAGACCTGGAACTCCACTCTCTAAACGTCCACACTACGTCAACATGAGGACATGTGAGGCCACGGTAGATCTAACGTGCATTAGCTCCCTTTGTGGGCAACGGTCATTGGTGGGATTTGAGCTTTTCAATCGTAATTTAAGACATTTTAACAGTGTCTACATAACACGAATGATCGATCAAGATTGCACATTTAAAAATATATTTGAAACAGAGCTTGGTGAAGTTAATTTGAATTTGTAAGAGGAAATCCAGAGCAAATATTTGATGAAACAGAGTGGAGAAAGAAAGTCCAAGCGAATGCCGTCTTTAGCATGTCATATTGAAGCACCTTAAAGCTGTTCACTTAGAGATGGAAAGCAGCTAAAAATAATCCCTCTTAGCCTTATCAGTGCGTCAGATCGCGTCAGTGGAGATAAAAATCTATGACGCCGCTTCTAATCCGACTCAAAAGTCTGCCAACTTTATGTCAGCGTTTCACCTTCAAGCAAATGTGTTGTCTGTCAAACTCAAACGCGAATAAAAACTAAACATTCAAAGATTTGGTAGGCTGACTGATTAAGTCTGATAGGAGTCCTGCATTTTTCTTTTCATCAAGCGTATCATAAATAAGATTTTTCTTTTAGAACATGTAGCACTTGATGCTTACTATTGAAGATCTTAGGACACAATAGTGATAAGCCGTGAAACGTTTCCCAAGAGAAAGCAACTCAAAATAATATTCAAAGACAAAGGAGGTAGGAAGGTACGGGGTGTCCAAAAAAGTTCCTGTACTCCAGCTTTAAAAATATTTATTGCACGTGGTTTTTAATTATTGAATTTTATCGCCCTGCTTATAGTTTTATTGATTCTAATTTTTATCGTTTGATTTTCATCGCACTCAAGTTGTGCGATAATAAAGTTCCACGTCATTTCGTTCTTCATTGCAAGATGAATTTATCACGCATTCAGAGTTAATGGTAATTTTAGTTAACGTCGTACTAGAGCAACACAGCGGGCTATTGACGACGTCCGGGATCAGTCCCTTAAGGGAAAGATCCGAGGACAACACCTCGTAATTTTGAACCACGGTCAGATGACGAAGCAACACCTGAGCTGGCACCCCACTCTCCAAACTTCCACACCAACCCAACGTGAGGACTTTCAGCCACGACAGATTTAAGGTGCACCAGCCGCTTCTACACCATACGCTTACAAACATCCATGAACGGACACGGATTCTAACCAAGAACCTTACTCAATTTTACGACAGTTTTTAACGAAAAAAAGGCCGATCTTTCATTTTTGTCTGCCGACCAAACACTATAGCGGATAAGGTGTTAGCCTCTAGATCGAAAGGTTCCTGGTTCAATACGGGTCGTTGCATGGATATTTGTAAGCGTATGGTGTAGAGCCGGCTGGTGCGCCTTAAATCTGTCGTGTCCAAAAGGCCTCACTGAAGGTTGGTGTGGAAGTTGCCTCGTCATCTGACCGTGGTTCAAAATTACGTAGTGGTGTCCTCGGATCCTTCCCCTAAGGGGATTGATCTGGGACCGTCGTCAATAGCCCGTTGTGTTGCTCTAGTACGACGTTAATTAAAGTTACCGTTACGCGGACCGTCGTCGATAGCCCGTTGTGTTGCTCCAGTACGACGTTAATTAAAGTTACCGTTACGCGGACCGTCGTCGATAGCCCGTTGTGTTGCTCCATTACGACGTTAATTTAAAAACATACATATATTTTGGGGCGCCTTCTTCGCTCAGTGCTGTCGTGGCCGAAAGTCCTGACGTTGGGTTGGCGTGGAAGTTTGGAGAGTGGGGTGCCAGCTCAGGTGTTGCTTCGTCATCTGACCGTGGTTCAAAATTATGAGTTGTTGTCCTCGATCTTTCCCTTCAGGGACTGATCGTGGACCGTCGTCAATATCCCGTTGTGTTACTCTAGTACGACGTTAACTAAAAATTATCAATTACCAACCATCGTCGCTCAGTGGGTATGCCCACTGCGCTAGCAACTTTGGAATTGTAGGGGGGAAGTTCGATTCCTGTCAGTTGCATTCCTCCCTTGGTGTATTTCACTCTTGTCAGTAAAACCTTTATTGTATGTGTCTATTACTTGATATTGTAGGCCTTGTGTCCAGCGCCACATGGCCAAATATGGCACTTTTGCTATAAAACTCCAAAACCAACCCCTCCATCATTTCTTTTCACACTTACATAACATTGCCTTGTGCTTGGCCCAGCTTAGATAAATATGATCCTCGTGCCACCGAAACCAACCACCAATATTCAAATTATGTCTGAATATGAAATCTCAGAGTTCAAAAATACCACTTCACAAACATAAAATCCCATCCTCAAATACATCAACCACCTTGGAAGGAAATTGATTCTCTGCCAACGCTATAACAATACAAATAAAAAAGGCATCGAACCGACAGCCAAAAGCAAAAATACTTCGTCATGTTCGTTCGAAATAAAAATCATGTTCTACCGTTGAGAGGATCGATTCTTTTTATGAGCCTAAAGTATTGAAAACCCAAGCTTTATGGTCAGAGGACATCGATAAAAATACTGGAACTTGACTTGTGAAACTGAAATGTCACTTTTACTACAACGCTTGGAATTGTTAGAAACTGTTTTCAACCAATTCACGGTTTCTGATTTTTTGTGTGAAAAGTGTTTTGTTATTTCTCAACAGGAACTACTTAGATTTTTTGTATTCTGTGTAGTGACTAGAGCCTTAAAATTTAAATTCTCGGTCAACACTCAGATGTATTGATTTCTTGAATGGAAATAGTGTTCTCCCCTCCACTGGAGCATTTTAGATTATAGAGCGTTGACTATGTTTACAATGATAGTGAAACTATGGCTATGGAAATCGATTTTTGCACCATTCTCATCAGTTGGAGAACTTTTCAGCTGATTACGAATAAATGAAGTTGCAACTAAAACTCGATTACTTTCAACTACATATTGATTCTGCAGGGGTTGATAAAAATATACACATGATTTTAAACCTTAGACAACGGCCGGTACAGCAGTTGTTCTATGATCATGCCAGTGAATTAAGAAGACGGTCAAGTGCAGTAGATGTACCTTGAGAGTTATAAAGAATCCCGCCAAGAAAGAATTCATACGAAGGCCGTTACAGGAGTTGTACTTTGAAAGTTACAAAATTACGCCTAGAAAGAATTTCGCTTGTTATATCAATAGTCGTAGTCAAAAGTTTAAAGGGCTGCTTTCAAAACATCGCCATACCACTCACCGCGAAAGTCGCCGAAACTTTATTCATTCCATCCCAACTCATAATGTACAAGACCTGTATCTATAGTGACCCCAAGTACCTGGGGCCAACCAACCGGCATAGTGGTTAAGGTGTTAGCCTCTAGATCGGAAGATTCCCGGTTCGAATCCGGGTCCGGGCATGGAAGTTAGGAGTGTAGAGTGCCAGCTCATATGTGATCTCGGCATCTGTCCGTGGTTCAAAATTACGAGCTGTCTTCGGACTCTTCCAATTCGGGGGTGAACCCGAACTGTGGCCATTCAGTCCATGTGTTGCTCCAGTGCGACGTTAATTAAAAGCCGACCTTACGACTAACAGTCCAGGTTATTTAGTCAGTAAGTATGCAACAGGGTGAAACTAATACTTTTACTTCCCGAAAATATCTCAACCCTCAGAGATTTAAATTAAGGTTCCACGCGGCGTGATTTACATCAAACAAACCATCCCATCGATCATAAAGCAGTGTACCGCCATCGGATAGCCCATCAAACAGCTCATTTCACACTACTCGCGGTATTTATTCACCAGAGCCCCCGTGAGACGGAACAGACGCAGCGGCGATGCTTTCGGCCATTCCGGCACAATTTAATGCGCGCATTGCATTCGCGTTTAATGGCCAAGCGTGCTTTGTTGATCAACTCCGAGGCATTTACAGTTTCACAGACGCAGCCGTGTCTGGCAAGATGTTTAATAACAGCTTGTTTCAATGTTTGCGTTTCCAGATGCGATGATATACGAGCGGGAAATGTGTTTGGTTAGCATTAGAAGCGGCGCGCTTGACTCTTTAGATTTGATTTTTCCGTGATCGCTATGTTAACTGCGATTTGATGGTATCTGAGCAACGAGGCTGATTTAGTTTGTGTTAATTAACCCTACTAGGAATGCGACATCGATGTCGATGTTTTCAAAACATCGATGTTTTTAAAAAAAACATAGACGTTTTTAACATTGATGTATTGGAGTCGATGTTTTTGTAATATCGATGTTTATACTTATCGATGTTTTCACGTTGTCGATGTTTTATTTTTAAATGAAAAAAAGTACCGTTAAAAAAATTTAAAAAATAACCAAGGAGCATAATTTTTATAATCAGCAAATTGAACATACTTTTAGACCAAAATGGCCAAGGGAGAAGTGTCTGAAAATTAGGGATGCGACATCGATATCAATGTTTTCAAAACATTGATGTTTTAAAAAAACATCGATTTATTGGAGCCGATGTCGCATTACTAGTTGCTAAACCAGTTTTAAGAAATGGGGATAAAAGTTTAAATACACTGAATGTTAAAAACATGGATAGTTTGGTGGCGATGTATTATGAACATCGATGTTTTGCTGTCGATGTAGCATCAATAGTTAAACCAGTTTTAAGAAATGGCGATAAAATTTTAAATACCCTGAATTTTAAAAACATCGATGGTTTGGGGGCGATGCATTATCAACATCGGTCTTTTAATTTTGAACATCAATGTTTCAAAAGATCGATGTTTTGCAATCTATGTAGCATCACTAGCTGCTAAACCAGTTTTAAGAAATGGGGGGGGGGGAGATAAAAGTTTAAATACACTGAATTTTAAAAACATCGATGTTTTGGGGGCGATGCATTATCAACATCGATGTTTCAATTTTTAACATCGTTGTTTTGCTGTTGATGCATCACTTTACCCTGCTGGGGGCTATTCTATGGTTGATTTGTGTTAGTGAGCGCAAGGCCCAAACGCAAGACAAAATTCTATCCTTCAAAATGAAAGTATTTAAAATCGATCGATCAGTAAAAAAAGATTAAAAACAAGTTTGTTTAAAAATAATAAAAATTTTGATCATGCAAATTAATAGTATTATAATGTTGAAGGTAATTTTTTAATTAACGTCGTACTAGAGTCACACAACGGGTTATTGACGACGGTCCGCATTAATCTCCTAAAGGAAAAATCCGAGGACAACTCCGTAATTTTGACCCACGGTCAGATAAAATGGCAACACCTGAGATAGCAACCCTCTCTCCAAACTTCCGCACCAACCAAAGTCAGGAATTTTGGCTAAGAGAGACGCACTTGCCACCTCTACACCCACACGCTTATAAATATAAATGCACTGACCCGGATGCGATTTTCCAAACCCTCATAGATACTACAACAGGGGGCGGGGCTAACCGTAAAAGCCAATGATCGCGAGCGCTTGATAGGAATCTCTTTCACTACGCTAAAGAAAACTGAAATCCTGTCTGATCCTGTTTGCAGAGTAATAAATGAAACATGTTAAATAATTTTTCTGTTTTCTTCTTTTCTTTTCAGATCCATGGCTATGGGTGGGTAGAGGTGGGAGCCGAAAATTATATAATTTTATTATATAAGTTAATAATTATATAAGTTAGTGTTTTATGTATGCTTTTTGTTACATCAGAATGGTCCTAAACCAGGGGTGGATACGACACCATCATCCTAAAGCAAAGGGGACAGCAGAGGGGCTGGAAAATATCAGCTGGTAGTGAGTTCAGGAGTGGTTCTTAGATTATTTATGTAAAATCAACGGAAGCTTGGAAAAATATAAAAAGGGTATTGAAAATTAGGAAAATTGGAAATTTTTTTAAATAATTTGGAAGCTCTAAAAATTTTTCCGCCAGCTGGGTTCGAACTCAGGAAGTCATACTCCGCTGCCGACGCCAATCTGAAGGTAGGTGACTTTAGCCATTAGGATATCGTTGCACCACGAAAAGAAGCTCCTTAAAAGAAGACATCATTTTATATTTGGTTGATTTCAGTCTCATTGGCCGTTACGGTTAGCCCCGCCCCCTGTTGTAGTATCTGTGAGGGTTTGGAAAATCGCGACCCGGATTCGAACCAGGAACCTTCCGATCTAAAGGCCAACACCTTAACCACCAGATCGGTTGGACATAATTTGAAAAAAAATCAATCGTAGTTTCAATCATTACGTCATTTTGAACCACGGTCAGATGACGAGGTCACATCTGACCTGGCACTCCACTCTCCAAACTTCCACCCCACGCGAAAGTGACGATATTTGGGGCCACGACTGATTAACGTGCACCAGCCCTCTTTGTACACGACGGTTTTTAGTTGGATTTCAATGCGCAACTTCATTTGATTTGAACATATTCCAGACGAATAAAAATGTCATTACCGTCGTCAATGCATATTTAGCAGCCTTTGACAGAATATAATTTACGTTTCACATCCGAACAAGGTTTCGTTAATAACGAACAACCTATGGACAAAGCATAACATTGTACACAAATGACTCTCAGGTAGGTATTTTAATTAATTAATAACGCACTGAATCAACGACGGGCTATTGGCAACGGTCGAGGATCTTTCCCAGAGAACAACGCTTTTGAACCACGGTCACATGAAGACAAATGGTTCTCAAAACTAGATCTTGTTTATGTTCCAACAATTGAGATAACCATTACCTTCTAACATTCTACCGCTAGATTATTACCCTCAAAAGTTATTATCCCTTAAACCACCACGAGGAAAGGTCCACAATAGGAGCATTTACCACTTTTCCACGCACACCTTTTTAAATATGAAGTAAAAGCACTTACTAGACCCACTCAGACATTTTTAATAACTTTTCTCTTATCTACCAAAGTTAAATGAATATTAAAAATCCGAGCTTTTTTAAGCAGCTGGCTCTCTAGCGTTGTGTGGATTGAAGAATAAATAAAACGCCAAGCATAAACTCAGACCCTTTGGAATAAAAAGTGCGGTTTAATTTAAAAACCACGCTATCACTTATGAAAAGTGCTTGCAGCTGAAGATGAAGGGTTGTTTATCGCCGTTTTTCATAACAAACGCTGCCGTTAAGCTGTTTTTTAAACTTTATTTCCCACCAACTGAAAAGAACCGCTGATTTAACTTGGCGTTATTCACCTAATTTTGCGTTTATTGAAAAGTATATAACCTCTTATTATTGCGTGGTATTTTTTAATTAACGTCACACTGGAGCAACGTGTCTGCAATAAGTGACGATCTGGGATTAACCCCCGAAGAGAAAGATTCGGAGACAACACCAAGTAATTTTGATCCTCGGTTCAAGCAAAAACAGGTTAGAGTGTACTGTTATTTTTTATAAAAAGTCCAAAGCGTTTGTCAACATTTCAAATGTGTTTGTAGTAGAAATTTGGGCATTTTGGAAAATCAACGAAGTGAAAATTCTTCTCTTATTAAAAGCAAATTTATTTTTAGACGATAAAATTAAATAAATCCCTGATTGTTACCACATGTTTACATAAGTCGTAAAAACATTTGATAAAAGCTTGCAGACGATATCTACTATATACGTATTTTAAAGGAGGCATTTCTGAAACTTTGTGATCACAGTAGTACAGGGGGTTTATAATTAAAGTTCAACTTTCAGAAAGCTGTTATAAAAACACTGCTCAGAATGACCATAAATTTGACCTGAATATACTCGAAGAAGGAAATGGTATAGCCAAAGAAAAAAAAAGAGTTCCAAACATTAGCAACAGATGGCGCTTTAAGTGTCATAGTATGCAAAATAAAAGACGTGTCATGCGCACGACACATTGCATTTGTTATAAAAAAGCGGGGTACACGGCGTTTTTCTCATATTGCGTCTGAGAAACTTGCCATGACTCTATAAATGAAGGATCGCGCTTTGTTTGTGAAGCTCTTTCACAAGAACGGTGACTGTGCGCCAGTAGCTGTGAAGAATTTTCGGACAGTAAAGGGTATGTTCCGATGTCTGCCAAGGGTGTGGAGAAAATTATTAAGAAACTGGAAGAGACAGGTTCTTTTGAAGTGAAATGTGGCAGAGGGGAAGGCATTCCAGGAAGAAACGAGCGGTGGTGTGCAAACGTGCAGTGCATGGCGATATGCCTGAACTTTGGAGGTGACTGTGAGGACGGTGCATAAAATAGTATGAAGCATCCAGCATTGATATCCATACAAAATTACACATGTTGAGGTGTTGCTTCCTGCTGACATGCCAGTAAAACAAACTTTTGCTCTAGAATTTCTTGCTCGCATGGAAGTGGACAATGAATGGCCATGGAACATTTTGTGGACAAACGAATCCCATTTCCATCTCCAAGGACATGTCAATTCAGTCGAGTCCACTTATTGCGAGCTCGGATACAACGAAATATCGGTTATTACGACTTTTTTTTGTCTACTTGGAGCTGCAACATTAAATAGTGTTAAAAAGATCGCTTATAGCGAAGTATAGGATGGTGAATATCTTATACTGCAAAGTTTTGGGTTCTGGCAAGGAACCAACCCCCCCCCCCTTTTTTTTTTTTTTGCAAATGTGGACGACAAAAACAAGAGGAAAGAGAGGCAATGGAGAAATTTCCGAGAAACGGTTTTGCTTGTGGAAAAATTTACAGGAAAAAAGAATTTTGAAAGTAGTTATGTTACTTTTGTTCATTATGTTGCTAGCGATTGCAACGTACAAATTGAACCACAACAAAAAGTCGATGACATCATTGCAGCAGTGTTACAAAATACTTCGGATGATTCCGAAAAAGAAGACATTGAAATTGAAGTAAACAGACAATTCGTGACATCAAAAATTTGCCTGCGTACTTCGAATTGCATAACATAGACTGCCGTGATAATTTTAGTGCACTGGAAAAAGAATTATGCAACTGCATTGTAAATTCAACTGTTCAAAAGAAAGTTTTGCAGACTTTTTCCCACTTACATGAAATAAATTTTTAGCCTTAGTGTGAAAATTCGTTTGCTTTAGAACATTCGGGTAAGTCCATTTTTTATGATATAGGATATAACAAATATCGGATATAACGAATATCGGATGTAACGAATAATTTTCAGTGTGTCGTGCGACTTCACTATATGGGGGCTCGACTGGACTTAGAATTGCAGAAAATGGGCAACGAAAAATCCGTTCGCACATGAACCAGTAACTCGTCATTCGTCAAAGGTAACTCTGCTGCGGGTTGACGCCATCGTTTATCGTAGGACCATTTCTTTCGAGGAGATGGGTCGTGCGGTACTGTTGCTGGTAAACGCCACGAGTCTTTTACGCAACTACGCAATTGCAACCCTTCAACAGCGTGCATATACAGTGTAGCATCATTTTTAACCAAGATGGCGCTTTTCCGCACATTGCGAAGCCAGTGAAGCGGCTGCTCAAGAGGCATTTCGGGAATGACGGAATTATCAGCCGTCATTTTCCCTAAACGTTTGCTTCTCTGCGAAGACGGTCCTATTGCTGAAAAGCAACATTGCCGTGTTCTCACTAATACCGTAGAGCTAATTCAAAATTACTAGGGGGCCTGCCCCCTGCTCGCTAACGCTCGCCAACCCCCGAAGGATTGGTTCGCTACGCGAACTTATGCTCGCTTCGCTCGCCTCAATGAAGACATGTGTTTTAGCAGAAGGGATTGTTTACAAAATATGTAACCAAAAAAATGTTTTTCAAATCTAAATTTGCTGTATTACAGAAAAAATATATAAAGTATCTCTAAAATCAGAATTCAAATGTAAACTTTGTGCAAATTTTGACTCGAAATGTGAGCGTTGCTTTGGAAATTGAATACCCAGCATGTTGTTTGTGTGTACATTTTCCCAGCACTCAAACGACCCACACTTTTTCATTGAGTTTGTTGCCGAAAGTTGTTGTGCAAGCGTCTTGTTGAACTATAATTGTTGGCCCTGAAAAGATCCTCCGCTTTCTTTGATTTCTATTATAAACTAACTGCAACAGCTCATTAAAATTTCCTTTTTTTTTCAATAAAATTTCATCCGATAACACTATAAATTCAATCGATGCGCGAGACTTCGAGATAAACAAACAATCGTACAGTGTTGCCAAAACCCGATTACAAATAACGTCTCTTTTGCGTGCCACGTAAGAGAATTATATACATAGACTAGACGACTCCCGCAATTAAGGCTCTTGGTTGATTTCTCTATTGGTGTCAAAAGCCTCTGTATCCCAGTTGGAAGAGTATCGTATTGGCCACCGGACTCTTGCTAGGTCGAATTCAACCATAGACCGTCGTGTTCTAAGGGTTTGTGCAAGTTAAATAGATCGTTTCCATCTTTGTCCTCGCGTTTGCGGGGTGTGGAAGTTTGGAGAGGGGACCAGTTCCAGGCGTGACCTCGTCATCTGACCGTGATTCAAAACTGAGCGGTGTTGTGATCGGATCTATCCTTTTGGGTTCGATCCAGAACCGTCGCCAATAGCCTGTTTTGTTGCTCCAGTGCGATGTTATTGTAAATACCTGCCTACCTATGCGAACTCGAAAACTTTCGGTTAAAAATCTGCAATTCTTCCAACCGGGCTACCGTGGGCCCGCCCCCTCAAAAAAAAGAAAATTCCTAATTTCTTTAATGCGATGGTAGGTAGGTAGGTATTAAATAAACATCATAATGGATCAATACAACGGTCTATTGGTGTCAGTTTCGAATCCACAGAAAACACCTCGTAATTTTGACTAGTCAGATGATTAGGTCACACCTGAACTGGCACCCTCTCTCCAAATTCCTCACACATTTGGGATTTTGCCACATGACAGATTTAACGTGCACCAGTCCCTTTTGTACACGACGGTCTTTGGTTGGATTCGAACCAGCAAACCACCAGTTCCCAATCTGTTATTCTTCCTACCTATCTACTGCGGCTACCGACACAGAAAAAAGAAAGACACACAGGGGCAATGGATATTACAGGAATTGAACACGAACCCCCTGAAACTCGAAAATTGCTAACACAGTGGGCATACCCACGGCGCTACGATGGCTCCAAGCAACGTATACTCAGCATCAAATCATTGAGCATAGCAATTAGTCTGCCTTCCAAATTAAAGCATCGTACCAAAGTTAACTATGGAGACAACAGTTGTAAATAAATACCCATGCCATGAATAGTTCTTGTATCATGAGTCAAGCCTGAAACTAGGGGTTGAAAAAAATAAGAAACCGTCACACTTAAATACGATTTAAAATTGCGTCGAAGAAAGTATACGCACAAAATTATTACTCGAAGCAGAAAATTAAAAAACCGGTATAAAGACGCACACAAACTAAATCAATTAAAAGCGTTGAAAGCATGACAAGAAACAAATGCTGACACTATCTTGAAAGTTACCAACCTAAACAGAGTAATTTGTGCGGAATGGATGCCATCGCAATCTGCTTTTCACGCTTAGGTTGAGGCTTTTATAAAATTGAAACAGCGCTCGAATTAAAAGCATGGAACACGCAACGGTAATGAGACGTAAAATAAGTAGGAAAGGGATGAATATTTCCCGCGAACCCGAACGCACTTGGGGGGGGGGAAACAATGAACGAGGTAGTTTTTCCTCGCAGAAATACAGCTTCCGAAAGTGTTATTTCCTCAAAGAATGTACAAAAAGTGAAATTAATGAATCGTACGAAAACGGAAAAAAATTCCTGGAGCTTTGTTGAGGAATAAAGATAAAGCAAAACATTCGCAAATAGGTAAACATTTTAAACGCAAAAACAAATTTTGCTTTGGCGATTTGCTTTTTTTTCCTGTCTGAGTAAACTATTTATTTTCCTGGAATAGGAGTTAAGTTATGAAAGTCCGCAGGTCTTCGGCAAATGAATAAATGAATAAAGCGTCGATTATATATTTTTTCGTAGGCGGCATAGAGTCAATATTTTTCTCCGATAAATATTTGTCTTTTCTGAGTGTGCATAAATATTAAGATGTTAGGCGGTACGTTTTGAAACCTAACTCTCTCCTTGAGAAGTGTAAAAAAAAGTTATTTAATTGTTTTTCAACTGAAAGAAAGTAAAATCTATTTGAAATTCTATACATGACGCACACAAAGAGAATTTATTAAAAGTAGAACTTTCCAGACGAACATATTTTAAGTGAAAGGCGATCTCTATAAAGCATCTCCCGGAAATATTAAGAGACAGAATTGTGTGGTAAGGATTTGTATTTAGCAAAAAAAAACTACTGTTTGCTCCAAAAATACCTATTAAATCCAAGTAATTTTTCAAGAGTAATTAAAAAAATACAATAGTTTTGCAGCTGTATATAAGGGGAATCTATTTGCAAATCTATATAAGACGAATTTATTAACAAGATCAATTTATTAAGGGGGTCCGGGACACATTGAAAACTTTTTTTTATTAATTAATTTAGAATTTTAATTTTTTTTTGTACTGATTACCCATTTAACTAATAAGCAAAATCACAACACAAAAATTTTCCAAAAGTTGTTTTTAAATTTTAAAATTAAAATTTTTTGAAAAAAAGAGGGGTCATTTTAAATTGCTAAAACTCAAAATATTCTTGATCCATTTTCAAAATTCTTGCATTAAATTATTCACAAATTTATAAACTTTAATTTTGATTCAGCAATTTAAAAAATATTAATTCAATAAAAAATAAAAAATATTTAAATGAAATTTTTTAAATTTTTAAGTTACTTTTTTTTTTTAAAAGTCATAGTTTTAAAAGTAAATATTTGTTTCAAATTTGCTGAATCAAAATTAAAGTATAATGTTTGAAAAAGATATATTCCAAATTTCAACCCTAAAACTTTATCGGTTTTCGGTTGAAAAAATGTATCATGGTGAAAAACGCATTTAAAATTTTAAAGACAAATGTTGTTGCCATGACAACAACTGTCAAGAGTGTTTGATTTTCAAAACAACGCATCACAAAAATTATTATATCTCTAGTTCTAATTAAGATAAAAACATGATTTAGACGTCAATTTAAACAGAAAAACACAGAGAATTTCTTAAAATAATAAAAAAAACTTCGAAAATTTGACGATTTTTGTGTCCCGGACCCCCTTAAACATAAACTTCCATGTGTAGTTGCATGACAACACACTTGATAGTTCAGTAGCAATTTATGAAACTAGGTTTTCATGTTAGAAAAGTAAGTTCTTGATTTGTCTCAATTGCAAGATTTGACTATTTAAATTCAATATTTAAAAAAAAGGAAACAGTAGGTTATAAAGGAATATATTCATTAGATATTTTGATATTCACTTTTGTTCAACAGGGTTTAAAATAACCAGAAGTAGGCCTAAATAAACAAATGCCATCATAGAGCTAGTGTGGACACATTGTGGTGGGGCTACACCATCCCCATTTAGCTTTCAGTGGTAAAAACATGGGTTAAATATTATATTTTAGGCTATTCATTTATTAAATAAGATTGCTTTTGTGAACAATTCATTACAAATAATTCTATTTTTTTTTTAATTTTAAGGCTTTTTGTCCACACTAGCCAAACGTCATGGGGCTAGTAAATTTATAAAAATTGTCCACATTATCCCCTTCTCCACTACTCTGTAATAATTAGGGCAACTTTTTTGTTGCAGTAAAAATAGGAAAAGTTGCATTTATCATTCCTTAAAGTTGCCTTTATGAAAATACAGTTGCATTTATTTTTGATACACTAAAATCTAAAATAAATTATTAGTAAAAAATGAAAAAAATTCTAAATTTATCAGTGCATCATTAAATATAGAAGAGCGTTGATGTCGTTGAAAGGCCTATCCTTGGTCAGCAATTTCTTTAACTGCGCTCAACAGAGACTGACGTTGCCTGACATTGTTGCATTGGACTTTTTCTGCAGTTGTGCAACAAATGTACCATTCAAGTAACTTGGAGCAATCGCGGATAAAGCACTTTGAGTGTGATACCAGCCACAGTCATATAATGTGCTGTATCGGATAGCAGAAGAGCAAAATCCTTTCGCTCAACATTCAGAGATCTTAAAACGTCATCTACAAAGAAACAACGTATTGATGATCGAAACTCAGCTCGCAAACTCTGAAGTCGATTTGTGTTTGCAAGTTTGCTCTGGACTATCACGAGTGTCAACCAATGTGTTAAAGTACGTCTTGCTATTTTTTCACTTCTCTCTGTTAGGACAAATACCTTCTTTCCATGAACTTCTTGTTTGATCCGCAATAATTCGGTGTTCGCAAGATTAGACACACGTGATTGAAGGGTTGATTCAGAGGCCAAAAAATGAAATAGTAATTTCATATTAATTAATTTTAGTGAGGACATTTGTCTTAGCTAAATTGTAAAAAGTTGCAATTATGCAAAGAGTTCCATTTATGTTGCAGTTATAACTCTCTTACAATACACCCCATGTAGAAGGAATGTCGTTTTTAGTACTTTACATAAAGCGTAGAACGTGTGTGAGTGGCAATCTACAATACCCTACAATATTGGACCGAACAGCATGATGTGATGGTATAAGGGAAAGAATAAATGCTTTAATAGGGGTATTGTCCCCCACGTGCTAGAATTACAGTAGCAACTCATCTGGGTATACTTTTAACAAGGTTTTTATACAAAGCTACGGGTATTTGTGTCCATCCCTGCTGCAAGAATGTCACCAGCTCAGCAGTAGATTTCGGACGTGGTTCCCTGGTCCGTAAGCGTCGCTCTAACTCGTCCCACAAATATTCTATGGGTTTTAGGTCGGGACTCTGAGCAAACCATGTAAAGACGTTTTGCATCCATACCTTCATAACGCTGCTTGACAGATGCTGCATTATGACACGGAGCGTTATCGTCCTGGAAGTAACATTCGTCCATTCCATAAAATTGCCAGAGCGTAAGAAGAATCTGGCTGTCCAAAATGTTCATGTAGGCGTCGGCGTTCAAAGGACCAGGAACACCATGCAAAGGTCCAAAGGTCCATACCACGAAAAACACCCCCAAACAAGTAGTCGGATTGTATGTAAATCCGCTGGCATCCGGTCCATTATTGTTGGGTAGTGTACATTTTTAATCACTGTCAGATGATGAGGTCAGACCTGAGCTGGCAACCCACTCTCCCAGCGTCTACACCTCGCCAACGTGAGGACATTTGAGTTCACGATAGATTTAACATGCACCAGTCTTTGGTTGGAACAAGTTTGGTAAGCTTCCACTCTTCCACCTGTGCTGCCGTAGCCCCTAGTGGCCATGGAAGAAGATGCTAAACATAGACAATGAAGATAAAACCGGTTGAAAGTAACAATGCCAAAGAAATCCATTGTTTGAAAAGAAAAGAAACAGATGAAGAAAATTCAGCCAAGAGTGATAAATTAATTTTCTCTTCACTCAAACCTGCACAAATAGAAACATCCAAATCAAAGCATAATTAAGTTCACAAGACTCAAGTTATGTTATCAAAGACACACATTATTACATAAAAGATACACGAATATATTTCATATCTGGGGTAAATATTTACCCATCTTAAAAACACGAATTGTCTTCTCCATACTGAATAAATATGAATATAATCTCTTGAGGCTGAAAGATGGTTGAAAGATCTGAATAAATAAGATCCGATTATTTTTATTAAAGATGCTTTATGTCAGCGATGCCAGATGAGACTAAAAATCAAGGCAGACAGTAAGTTTGTAAATTAGCTGCCTAATTAATCTAGCTCTTGAATGTATATAAGACTATTAGATAAGAGCTATATTCCTTAATACGAGGAGAATATTTTGTTTCAAAAGAGAATTTGTAAGGTACAGAGAATTTGTAAGGGTAAACCATTTTTATTTGATCAAGCCATATACACAAGAGAGAACATTTCAAGCAATTGTTTGCTAGGTTTATATGGCGCAAGGGACATATTCGGCCATGTCGCCAGATACAAGACAGACATCGAATAACAAGAATGATACTGAAATAAGTCCGATATTGCAATAATATTTCGTTTCTAGATAATTTGAAAGAACGGGTGGTGCACCTTAAATCTGTCCTCACGTTTTTGTGGACGTTTGTAGAGTGTGGTGTCATCTCAGGTATTGTCTCGTCATCTGACCGTGGCTTAAAATTACGTGGTGTTGTCCTCCGACCTTAGGGGATTGATCCCGGACCGTCGTCAATAGTTGTTGCTCTAGTAGGACGTTAATTAAAATTACATTTCATTACCATACTCAACACATTTGAAGAAGATACGGAGAAAAGTGGTTACTACATGGTAGACCCTTTCTAGCTGTTAAGCTATTTCTAGCTAAGCTAAGGACGGAAAATATGCGTCAGTAAGTTTTGGTTGGTTGGTGTGTTTTTTGGCGTAAAGAGGAGGGACACAATTTTCCAAGATATACACAAGTGTAGCCCAGTCCCAAGCACCTTTAAAACATTGACAGGTGACAACTTGTTTGCGATCCTTGAAAAGGGTGCCGAGAAAACAAGTGGGTTTTTTTAGAAGGAGGTAGTAAGAAACCAATGGGGGGGGGGGCCTTGTGAGAACGCTTTCCTTGGCCAATATTTTTTCTGTTAAATAATTCCCAAGTTTGGAGAAGGGCTTGCCAGCTCAGATGGTGACCTCGTCAACAGACCATGGTTCAAAATGACGGGGTGTTGTCCTCGGATCTTTCGTTTCGCGATTGATTCCGGACCGCTAATAGCGTTGTCTAAATTGCGTTGCCAAAATTACATTTGCTCGAGCGCGACGTTTATTTATTCCCCTACCTTTGATTTTTTTTCTTCTGAAGATCATAATCAAATTTGCAATACTACTCTCTCTTAGATGTCAATACCTTCAAAAGACAGTTCCAGAATCAGATTGAAGCCAATTTGCACTACGTTCTCCATCAAATTGAATTTTTTTTTTCTAGGTTACCAATATCACTCGCTTGAAGTCCAAAGGAAGAACCGATCTCGATTGCCCGTCCTGATATTGCCTTGACATCCCAATTCGTCTTTCATTTCACGAAACGAATCCTCTAATCAATCAAACGCAATTTAGCCAATCATTCGTTTTAAGTCAAAGGAACGGGTGTCACGTGATGGATGACGTTCA
This sequence comes from Metellina segmentata, assembly GCA_947359465.1. Classification (NCBI taxonomy): domain Eukaryota; kingdom Metazoa; phylum Arthropoda; class Arachnida; order Araneae; family Tetragnathidae; genus Metellina; species Metellina segmentata. Next base: position 95,823,016 of record OX375882.1, read on the forward strand.
GCTACCATCGCCACGCCCAGTTGCTATAGTGACGGAACACAAATAAAAAAAAGGTCTCGGATTCAGAACCCAAACGTTCCCACAACCTATCACCCCAAAGGGACTTCTTTTTACAGTGGAAATTCAATTTGGCTTCCTCTTAATAAAATTACGACAGATTATGATCGGCATCGCTTCGATTTTTCCTCCTTCTTTCATTTCATTTTCTTGGTGTCGGCGATAGTACATAGACACACCCATTTTTTTCCTAATGAATTTCTCTGCTGCCTGTTTTACAAGATCCGACAGGCGAGATATTTTCTGGTCACGACTGGATATTCCGAGAAATTAGTATGGAGAAGATGTGTTAGTTTTTCTATATCGACAGTCAAGACTTCTTACGCCCAGTCTCGACACACTGTAAAACTCGCGATGCATTTTAAAATAAAGAAAAAAAGGTCTATGAACGCTTCCAGTAAAAGTGGTTTTTAAATGTTTTTTTTAATTAAAATTCTGCAGTTACTTACATTTAGGGCATAAAGAAACTAATCACCTTTACACAGTCCAGTCACATTGATGTGACCACCACCTACTTTCGACGTCATCGTGAAATAGCCAATCGCAGAAAGCAGGTGGCAGCACATTGCAGTGGAGTGTATATAAAGGATGTCCTTGGGCATCGGAAAGCATTTCAATCGTTGGCGTAATGCAGAAACGTAACGATTTATCCAACGTTCAAAAGGGCATGATTATTGGCTTTCGGGCCAAGGGTGGAAGCATATCGAAAACGGCTAATTTTGTGAACTGTTAGCGTGCCGCCGTATTAAAAGTATACCATGCATAGCAAAATGGCACTAAATCAGAGGCACATGTGGTGCATCACGGGCTATAGATGACAGAGGCGAACGAAGGCTACGGAGATGCGTTCGGGAAAATAGACGTGCAACTGTTGAGCAACTGACCGCCCAGATGAACCAAGGGGCTACCAAAAGTGTATCCTCAACAACGGTTCAGCGAACATTGCTGCGCATGGGGCTCCGCAGCAGACGCCTGGTTAATGCACCTATGCTGACTGCTGCTCATCGTCGACGAAGGCTGGAATTTGCACGCCAGTACCGCAACTGGACGTCCACAGAGTGGCGACAGGTGGCTTTTTCCGATGAATCACGTTTTATGCTCCATCGGACAGATGGACGTTGGCGCATACGGCGTGAAATGTCTGAAAGCAAACACCCTGCAACAATTGCCGGAAGGATCCAGGCTGGAGGAAGGAGGCACACACACACACGCACACGCACACACACACATACATTTCTGCAATTTTGAGTTGTGTCACTTTTCTTGCCGGGGTGCGATGAGTTTTGATATGCGTTATTTTTCAAAAGAATATAAATTATATTTAACCTTCCTGGTGGCTTATCGTCGAATAAAGCCTAGTCACCAGCTTCCAGTGCAAAAACCCGTTCCAAATTACCCCCAGTTCTTGTCAAGGGGCAGTTTCTTTTTCCTACTTGGATGTACAGTCGCGGGGGGAAAATGGAGTCACATTTTTATAATCAGCACTATTCATACTAGAGCAAATTCAGAGGTATCGCTCAGTAGGGAATAGCATCCTCTACGATTTCAAATCCAAAAAAAAAATATGCATAGGGGACGTCTTCATATCATATTTTGCGCAAACAACGAAATGTTTAAAGGAAACACTATGTTTTGATGCCATAATCAGATTCTGCATCGTTGAATTAGTCTAATTATGAAATTTCATGACTTTACCATCTTTATGTCTGGAGATATTCAATGCTGAATTTCGCGTCAATTTCAGGGATCATCTCATAGAAAGTCGCTTTTCATAGATAGTTAATTCTAGCTATCATCACCCGCAAAAACGTTTGAACCCTATTTCAAACGTATTTTCAAATATAAGAGAATATTTATATTTATTGTACGCGTGCAAACGACGGTACCTCTTGGAGTAAGAGGGTTTATTTGACCCGGCTACCATATCTCGTCCTATAAAAAATTCACCAAATTTGGGAGGGTTGATGCCCCCCAACAACTGACCTCTTCTGCTTTCAAACAGGTGGTTGTCCCATTGAGACTTGTTGGAAGAGTGGTGGATTTATAACTACAAAGTTGTGAGTTCGAGATTCAATCCCACCGTCGTGTAAGTGGGGACTGGTGAACGTAAAATCCGTTATGACCTCAGGTATCGACACTTTGGCGTGGTGTGAATGTTAGAGAGTAGAGTGCCAGCTCAAGTTTTAACCTTGTCATCTGACCATGGTTTAAAATTACGAGGCGTTGTCGTATGATATTTAATTTTCGAGATCGATCCTGGACCGTCACCAACATACCCCTTGTGTTGCTCCAGTGCGACGTAAATCAACTACCATACCTACCATTTATATATCTCACAAGCGTACGCGTCCCTGGAATCAACGTTATTTGGCAATTGTCGAATGGCAACAATAGATATAAACAATTTGATATGAGCCCCTAAGAGATTCGTCCCCCAATTTTTCCGAATAGTAGAATTCCTTTGATTTGTGTAGGTAGGTATTTAATTAACGTTTCACTATAGCAACACAACTGGATATTGGTGATAGTCCGGGTTAGACCCTCCTTGAGGATATTTGAGACCACGACAGATTTAACGTGCACCAGCCTCTTCTGTACACGACAGTCTTTGATTGGATTCGAGTGCTAGATTTGGCCTACGGAGTTGCATGACAACACTAAAGCTCCATGGAAGAGCTCGACACTCTAATGAAAGTATCCTGCAGTCTGACGACAGAAGGCAAGGAGCAGACCGGATGATAGAAATGAGCGCGGCTTAAATAAACTCCGAGCGTGTGCGAAAATCAGTCAAACAATACCGATGAAGCGCGGTATAAGGCACAACGCCGTGTTTAAATCACTGCAACTTCTCGTATGCCCACCACTTCGCAGAATGGGTTTCACACCAAGCTCAACCCCGAAACCAACAAGTTGATCGAACCAACACCACGTTTCCGATTCCCACCGGTCCGAAAATACCACCCCAAAAACTACCAAAACCCGCCGCTAATTTAATCGCAAAAATCCAGCACAAGTCATAACCCAAACCTCCCTTCATAAACACACACCAAGTGGTTACCGTGACTGAAAGTACCCACGCGATTGCATTAAAACTCCCTCCTTCCTCGACCCCCCAGCAGGGGGCTTACCTTTCTTAACTCTCGACCTCCCCACCACCATGCGGAAGTGCTTGGACAAGGTTTCGGCGGTAACGTTTCCGTGCAGAACACCCCCTTGCCGAAACCACCCCCGCCTTGATGGCCAGAGGAATGGAGGTTGGATTACGCCTCGCGTGTTTGGGGGCACGTTTAATGGTAATGAGCTTCGACCACGGAGGGGGTCAGGAGTCAAGCGGCACGCCATGCGCTGTTCGCTGACCCCTCCGATGCCATCAGTACAGGTGCGTTTGCTGTTTGCTGGAAATTGCAATCGGGACAACCCCCTAACTAATAGTTGCAAATATAAAACGGTTGCATTAATTCTCGGGAGATCGCTATCGCATGTTAATAGGTATGGGGTTGTTGGTGGAGAAGGCCTCTTTGTTATGTGATGGTGGGAGGAAGATTGGAGGAGTAATAGCTTCGATGCGAATGTACGATGTAAATAGAAGTTGCCACTTGCAGACTTGTAGTAGTGTGGAGACCAGCTTCGATCCACCTAAAAATACATCATGGTCGATTGACATTCCGTTTACTTCACACATTCGCATGCTTAAAGAAAAGTGACCTAACAAGAGAAACATTTTTAAAAATTGCGTTGGTAAATGCTTAATGAAAAACTAGTAAACATCTTTTTGATTTTCAACACTGCCACTAAAGCTGTTTCGAGAGAGCCGCGGTAGCTCAGTCAGAAGAGCGTCGGGCTCGCATCAGAAGGGTTGTGGGTTCTGTCTTCGGCGGAGCGAGCCTGCAATTCTGACGATTGCGAGATCGGCGTTTCGACCTGGCTAAAGACCGTCGTGTTCACTAATGGTGACTGGGGCACGTTAAATAGGTCGTGGTCACAAAGTCCCCCATGTTCCCATACCAAATCAATACCTCTGGGGGTACCTGATCAGGGGGTTATCGGCCTCTGATTGGCATCTAAATTACGATATGTGTGAGTGAATGGATGTATGAAAGGGACCTTCCTGTAAAACGGATGTGTCATGTATGTCGAGCTAAGTCGGACTTCCTCCCAATGGGGCTCAATAACATGGAAGGCGCAACCCCCTCGCCTCTTGCAGTCTTTGACGGGCCTGGCACTCCTCTGGTCTGCCAGTGTAGGCATAAGAAACAACAACAACAAGCTCTTTCGAAATTTTGATGGATTTTTTGGCCAAATACATTGCAAATATACGAAAAAAATAGATTTATAAAAATTTTCGAATTAGCTGTTTTGAGAAAAGGTGGACTAGTATGAGACACTAAGATTTCTTAGGCCTGGTGCATATATCCGGTTTTTTAACATGCGGCGCCGCTGCGGCAACGCAAGTGCGGTCTGAGATACATTCGAATCAATGGAGTAGTGCAAACATGCCTCTGACGCCGTTGCGGCGACGCACGTCTGACTTGCGTTCAATTTGTACCGTAGTTCCCCACGGCGCCGCAGCTCGTCTATTTTGTTTCAAAATATACTTTTTTTTTACACCAAATAAGCGAAATGAACACGCTTTCTTCGATAGAATATTTATCGCAAATGGCGCGAAATTAGTACTTGCGTCATTTCACGGTTATGTGTGCATAGTTCGGACGAAACTAAGGATTTCAGCACAGAGGTGCAATATAAGTAGAATACGCATTGCCATTGAGAGGAGCTTCGAAAAGTGTCACCAACATGTCAACTAGCAGTCACGTGACTGCTCTGTGAAAATGACTCGAGAGGGTGATTTGGAATCTTACTGCCTCGTTTGGCGATTTTACATCTTATTGATATAATAGGTGTGTGAATGCACATTTTTATGGAATGGCGACAAAAGTGGCGAAATCGTCAAAATCAACTTCTTTGTCACGTGGACCAATCAGACGATGCATCAAATGGATGGGCGTGGTGTGGACGTTTCGTGCCAGCTCAGGTTTAACTTCGTCATCGGGCCTTATTAGAAATTACGTGGCGTTCTCCTCGGATAATTCTCTTCGGGTTGAATCCCGGACCACAGCCAATAGCTCGTTGTGTTCCTCCAGCGTCACGTCAATTAAAATACCTGCCACGTATATTTGAGAAATAAATATATTGTAGGTAGGTAGGTAAATTAAGATCGTACTGCAGCGATGGTCTGCAAAAAATCGTGAAAAGAACATCGTTGAACACCTTGTAATTTTGAACCACGGTTAAAATTTGAGCTGGAACTCTACTCTCCAACATCCACACTACACCAAAGTGTGGATACTTGAGGCCATAACAGATTTGACGCTCACAAGTCCCCACTTACACGACGGTGGGATTGAATCACGAACTCTCAACTCTGTGGTTATAAATCCGCAACTCTTCCAACAAGTCGTAATGGGATAACCACCTGTTGGAAGGATGAAGAAGTCAGTTGTCAGTTGGCATCAACTCTCCCAGAGATTCGACGAGATATGTCTTTGCAGATTTTGTGAATTGGCCATGAGATCTCCCCCACTTTCCAAACTTCTACACCACCAACTTAAGGACATTTGAGACCACTACAGATTTAACAAGCACCAGACAACCTTGTACACGACGATCTTTCTCGCAACTCTCCACTTGATAGTCCGTTACACTTCCAACCGGGCTATCACAGCCCACGTACACAATGGTGTATGGTTGGACCAAGTTTGGAACTCGTCACCTTGCTAATCGGTTGTTCTTCCAACTGGTCTAACAGAGCCACTAAATACACTACCCTACAATAATGACAGCAAAATGGGATGGTATAAGGGAAATATACATGCTTTAATAGGAGGATGGTCCTCCACGTGCTGCAATTACACTAGCAACTCTTCAGGGCATACTTTCAACGATGTTTTGACATACAGCGATGGGTATTGGTGTCCATTCCTGCTGCAAGAATGTCGCCAGCTCAGCTGCGAATTTCGGACGTGGTTCCCTGGTCCGTAAGCGTCGCTCCAATTCGGTCCACAAATATTTCTACGGGGTTTAGATATCTTGATACCACTGCTTGATAGAAGCTGCTACATGACACGAAATGGTGTTTTCCTGGAAGTAACATTCATCCATTCCATAAAAATCCCAGAACGTAGGAAAAACCTGATCGTCCAAAATGTTCATGCAAGCGTCGGTGTTCAATTGGCCAGGAACAACGTGCAAAGGTCCCAGGCCATACCATGAAAAACACCCCCAAACAAGTAGTCGGATTTTATGCAAATCCGCTGGCATCCGGTCCATTGTAGAATGGTAGTGTACAGCTCGTGTTCATTGGGGGTAAAATTGTGTTTCTAAATTTCATCCACCTGCAGAATGAAATCCCATTTTTAAGTACCAACTCCGCAACATTTTTTTTACCCTATCAAATTACAAGCAATTCCCCAATCTACAAGACGACGCTGTGAAAAGTAAGTGGCTCCCACAGCCCCAAAGAAATCAATCGCTTCGTCTGATAAGGTCTTTTTAATGAGGTTGATAGCCTTGATAAGTGGATCTGGTAAATAATTACGCGTAGCTCATTAAAACGATCACATTCACCACGGGGGACCACGGTGCACGCCCAAGGGTAAGTGCAAGTTACTTGGGACAAGACCGGTTTCGATTAGTGTGGAGCTCGGGTTGCTGAAAGTGCATAGCTCACGGAATGTTGCTGAGTCAATATTGAGTGACGCTTTGTGGGATATTAAAAGAAGCAAACTATGAGGGGTGCATATGAAGTTCGTTGAGAAGACAGTCAAAATCGCCAAGATCGATTTTTTTTCATTGAACATAAAAAATTGTTGTCTAACGCTATAGATAGCTAACTGATTTTCCGATTACGATACATTTTGGTATAGCTTTGATATAGAGACAATTTTCGTGGCAACGCTCATGGTGTGATTTTTTTGTTGCCAAGGAAAATTTTTTAAAAGAAAAAACAGCGTTTTATGGCTAGCGGAAAATAATTTAAAAATTAAAGAGAAGTTTAAAAATAGGAAACATACATAACTGATTATCCTTTTAAAAGCTTTTGGACAGTTTAAAAACTCCTGAACAAAACCTCCAACAGAGTTTTGTTGAAAGAATCTATTTTTATCCAACCACGAACAACTTTTAAACAAATAACTTGATATGTAGTCAGTGAATTAATGTGACACTGGAACAACACAACGGGCTATTGGCGACGGTCAGGAATCATTCCCGAATGGAAAAATCCAAGGACATCTCGTAATTTTGAATCTGTGACAGATGACGAGACAACATCTGAACTGGTAGCACAAACTCCAAACAGTTTGGTAGGTATTTTTCCTATAATGTCGCACTGGAGCAACGGAACGGGCAATTGGCAGTGATCCAGGAGCAAAAACGAAGTAAAAGATGCCAGGACAAAACCATGTAATTTTGATCCACGGTCAGATGACGAGTTCACACCTGTGAGCTGGCACCTCACTTGCCATACTTCCACACCACACCAACGTGAGGACATTTGAGATCCCGACAAATTTTTAACGCACACCCTCACGTGTGTGTGTGAAGAGAATTAAAATAATTCCAAACTTAGCCTCAAACCACCAAATATCTGTACATTGTAGAATTCAGTAAACCGGTTAATACGTGAAACGTGGCAAAAGAATTAAAAAATTATTATGATGAGGATTAAAATAATTCCAAACTACCCGAATACCAAATTCCCGTACACAGTGCAGAATTAAATTTAATATAAACTGTGGTACAACAATTATCAAGATAAACACGCGAAGGGAATTGAAGTAATTCGTCAATTTTACCTCAAACCAAATATCTCGACCGTGCAAAATTTAACATCCAAGTTAGTATGAAATGTGTCTATTCTATTAACAATGTAATTTGAAAAGAATTAAAGTAATTCACAACTTAACCTCAAACAAAACATCATACAGTGAATAATTCTGTACCCAAATCAATATGAAATGTGACAAAACAGTTAAAAAATAACTACCCATGAAGTATTTAAAATAATTCCAAACATAACCTCAAACCCAATATCTGTACATTGCAAAATTCACTATACAAGTTAATATGTAATGGACAAAACAATTAACAAGATAATTATGAAGGGAATTAAAATAATTCACAACTTAACCTCAAAGAAAATATCATACAGTGAATAATTCTGTACCCAAATCAATATGAAATGTGACAAAACAGTTAAGAAATAATTACTCACGCGAAGGTACTTAAAATAATTCCAAACTTAACCTCAAACCCAATATCTGTACAGTGCAAAATTCACTATACAAGTTAATATGTAATGGACAAAACAATTAACAAGATAATTATGAAGGGAATTAAAATAATTCACAACTTAACCTCAAAGAAAATATCATACAGTGAATAATTCTGTACCCAAATCAATATGAAATGTGACAAAACAGTTAAGAAATAATTACTCACGCGAAGGTACTTAAAATAATTCCAAACTTAACCTCAAACCCAATATCTGTACACTGCAAAATTCACTATATCAAAGTTAATATGAAATAGAAAAAACAATTAACAAGATAATTGCAAAAGGAATTTAAAAAATTCCCAACTTAACCTTAAATCAAATACTTGTGCAATGCAAAATTCAGTATCCAAAATCGGACAAAATATTTTACCTTACAGCAACTACTCTGGCTTTCTACGAGTACAAATAGAATACTCGATTCTATTCGAAGAAAAATATTCCGAGTGGTCTAAATCCGAAACGGATTTAAATTTCTAAAAGATTTATAAAAGCAAACGAAATCTCTTTCCGTCTGCCCCCCTTCAGTCCCCGATTAGAAGAACGAAGCGGAATTTTTGAGGTCTCAAAGAAAACGATAATCAGTTTCAAATATTTCTCGTCGCAGAAATTATTCCATTCTGTTTATTATTTCCCCTCTTTTTCACTGTAACTGTATTCTGATAAAAAGTGGAACTTTTCTTTAACGAAGTGAGTGGAGAATCTTGCAAGGAGATACTTTAAATCCATTCCTCGAAACTGAATATCTTTCGATAATGCAGATTTCAAACTATGTAAAAGTTCCCGTTCAATTATCCGAATAAGTGCCAAGCTGAAGGAAATAGTTCCAGGAATTATTTTCACCGTGACTAAATCAGCTTCGATGGTTTACCCTCAAATATTCCAATATCATTCAGAGCAGGTTTTTCGTCATCCAATCTTAATTCAAAAATACATGTTGTCGTTGGTAATTGGTAATTTTTAATTAAGGTCGTACAAGAGCAACACAACGGGCTATTGATGACGGTCCGGGATCAATCCCTTAAGGGAAAGATCCGAGGACAACACCTCGTAACTTTGAACCACGGTCAGATGACAAAGCTACACCTGAGCTGGCATCCCCACTCACCAAACTTCCACACCAACCCATCGTGAGAACTTTCGGCCACGACATATTTAAAGTGCACCAGCCGACACCATACGCTTACAAACATCCATGCCCGGACCCGGATTTGAACCAGGAACCTTCCAATATAGACGATAACACAGCACAAGCAACCGGAGGGTTGCTAGTTGGAAAATAGGTCCATCCACAGACCGTTACGTACGAGGGGGCTGGTGCACATTAAATTTTTCGTGGCCCCAAATCTCCTCACGTTGACGTGTAAAAGTTTGGAGAATGAGGTGCTAGCCCATGTGCAGACCTCGTAATCTGACCGCGGTTAAAAATTACGATGCGTTTTCCTTGGATCTTTCTCTTGGGGTGGTTTGATCATGGACTTCGCCAATAGCTCTTTTGTTGCTCCAGATAAACGTTAATTACCTACCTAGCTAGCGTTCCAAGGGGATTTTCCTGGCAGTGGAAGCCCAGTTTCTATGTATTTTAAATTAAGTCATACTGGAACAACATACCGGGATGTTGATGACGATCCGCGATCAATCCCCAAGGGAAAGTACCGAGGACAACACGTAATTTTGAACCACGTTCCGATGACTAGAAGCCCAGTTGGAAAAGCAACGTATTATCAAGATGGGTTGCGAGTTAAAAATTAGGTCCAACCAAAAATCCGTAGTGTACGTGGGGAGCAGGTGCACGTTGAATCTGCCTTGGCCTAAAATTCACACTCACGTTGGCGTAGTGTGGAAGTTTGGAGAGTGGTGTGCCAGCACTGGTGTTGACCTCGTTGTATAACAGTGGTTCAAAATGATGTGGCAGTGTCCTTGAAACTTTCCCTTTACGATTGATCCCGGACAGTCGCAATCGTCGTCTGACAGTGATTCGAAATAATGGGATGATGTCCTCGAACAACCTGCCATTGTTTTTAACTTTCTCCTTCGGGTTTCATCACGGACCTTTGCCAGTAGACCATTACTTTGCTCTAATAATAATTGGTAACTTTTAACTAACGTCATACTAGAGCAACACAACGGGCTATTGACGACGGTCCGGGATCAATCCCCTAAGGCAGGGATTCCCAACCGGTGGACGTGGCAACGTTTCAGGTGGTACGCAAGGATGATACCAGCGACCCAAATATTCTACGAAGTTTGTTCGATTTTTTAGTATATACATCCACGTTATGCTATTTATTATGCCATTTGTTATTAGTTACCGACCAACCGGTATGGTGGTTAAGGTGTTAGCCTCTAGATCGGAAGGTTCCTGGTTCGAATCCGGGTCCGGGCATGGATGTCTGTAAGCGTATGGTGTAGAGGCGGCTGGTGCACCTTAAATCTGTCGTGGCCGAAAGTCCTCACGTTGGGTTGGCGTGGAAGTTTGGAGAGTGGGGTGCCAGTTCAGGTGTTGCTTCGTCATCTGACCGTGGTTCAAAATTACGAGGTGTTGTCCTCGGATCTTTCCCTTAAGGGACTGATCCCGGACCGTCGTCAATAGCCCGTTGTGTTGCTCTATTACGACGTTAACTAAAATTACCATTACCATTACATTGTTATTAGTTACTTGTGTAAGAGTGGTTTTTCTGAAATTTTGTGTATAAAAAAATAAATATATAGAAACAGAGTAAGTGTTGAAGAAGACTTAAGAGAGAAGTTAAGATCCATTGCTCCTAATATTGGTGCCGACCAACCGGTATAGTGGTTAAGGTGTTAGCCTCTAGATCGGAAGGTTCCTGGTTCGAATCCGGGTCCGGGCATGGATGTTTGTAAACGTATGGTGTAGAGGCGGCTGGTGCACCTTAAATCTGTCGTGGCCGAAAGTCCTTACGTTGGGTTGGCGTGGAAGTTTGGAGAGTGGGGTGCCAGTTCAGGTGTTGCTTCGTCATCTGACCGTGGTTCAAAATTACGAGGTGTTGTCCTCGGATCTTTCCCTTAAGGGACTGATCCCGGACCGTCGTCAATAGCCCGTTGTGTTGCTCTAGTACGACGTTAACTAAAAAATTACCTAATTACCTAATATTGGTATTTTAATAAAAGACAAACAACAAGTTTCGTAATAAAAATTGATTTCTGATTATGTTAATCTTTGTTTGCTTAGTTTGTACTAATTATTTAAAATTAGTTGTTTGAGTAAAACATAAAACTGTAATTTTCAATAATCGTTTTCTTTTTTCTTTTATTAAAACATCATTAGTACCAAATACAAGTGCATTAATCATAAAATATGAAGTTTTCTTAGTATTTTAATTAAAATAAAAGAAGCCATTGGACATTTTTCAGATATTACATATATGTTTCTAAAAAAATATAGAACTGGTGGTACGCTAAAAATTACTAAAACTTTCAAGTGGCACGCAGTTATTAAAAGGTTGGGAAACCCTGCCCTAAGGGAAGAATTCGAGGACAACACCACGTAATTTTCAACCCCGGTCTCAGATGACGATATTTTGTTCCAGTACAGTGGTAATTAAAGTACTTGCAAACACACCCGGAGTGTCGCCAATAGCCGTGTGTTGCTCCAGTTGCGACGTTAATTAACTACCCACCTACTTCCCAAGAGGATTTCTGCATGATGCAAAATCTTGAATAATGAACAAATAAATGTATCTTAATAGTTTTATCACAACGCAGTGAATAAATTTCATAAACTACTGCACAGGTAAATTCATCGGCTAATTTGGCGTCTAAATAAGACACCCCTTGCAATATTTTAATTAGATTTCGGATTACAATAACTCAATTCAATTAAAAATAATCATATAAAGTTGTTCAACACTCGAATAATTTCAATTACTAGAGGCTGGTTTGATGAGAGCTAATCGGGAATTAAGTAAAGCCCAACATTAATTTTATTCGATTTGACATATTTTCCAGTCAGTATTAAAAGCGAAAACTAGGGACCCTACCCTTTGCTCGCCCCCTTTAGAGAACAACTCGAACATTATTACGTTGTGTTGATCTAGTACAACGTTAATTAAAAAAATATCAATTATTAGATTATTATTTTTTAATTTATTCCCAAAATACCAGGTAGGTTAGAAGATCAATTCACGTCGCACTGGGACATTACGATGTGCTGTTGGCCACGGTCCCGGATTAATCCCAAATGTAATGGTAATTGGTAATGGTAATTTTTAATTAACGTCGTACTATAGAAACATAACGGGCTATTTACGACGGTTCGGGATCAATCCTCCAAGGGCAATCAATACGAGGACCGCTCCACGTAATTTTGAACTACTATCAGATGACGAGGCAACACCTGAGCTGGAACCTCAACCTTCAGACTTCCACTCGAACCCAAAGTGAGCACTTTCGACCACGACATACCAGCCGCCTCTAGTAACATACGCTTACAAACATCCATTCACTGACCTGGATTCGAACCAGGAACCTTTCGATCTAGAGGCTAACACCTTAAACACTAGACCGGTTGGTCGGCTAATCCCAAAGGGTAAGGTAATCGTAATTTTTTATTAACATCGTACTTGAACAACACAGCAGGTTATTGACGACACTCCAGTATCAATCCCCCAAGGGAAAGAACTGAGTACAACACCACGTAATTTAGAACCACGGTCAGATGACCAGGTAACATCTGAGCTGGCATCCCACTATCCAATATTTCACTCCAACCCAACGTGAGGATTTTCGGCCACGACATATTTAAGATGCACCACCCGTCTCTACACTATACGCTTCAAACATCCATACACTGACCCGGATTGGGACCAGGAACCTTCCGATCTAGAGGCAAACACCTTAACTACTAGACCGATTGGTCGTCTAATCCCAAGATCGGAGATAAACAACACGTAATTTTGAACCACGGGAAAATGGAAAGGGAAACATTATCAACGGAAAACACTACTAGATCTTGAACTCCACTTTCCAAAACTTCCACACCATGCCGATGAGAGGACATTTGAAGCCATGGCAGACTTAACGTGCACCAGCCCCCCTCACGAACGCGGCGGCCTTTGTTGGATCGAGTTTTGAACTCCCAACCCTCCGGTTGTATAACTGCTATTATTCCAACCGGTATATCGTGGTTCATTTAAGTTATTTGGTTTGGATATGTTATGGACGCAAGGATCATACTTGGTCATGGATGTACAGACACAAAACATACATTATCAACTAATAACCATGCACACCCAATGAAAGTTTATACTGAAACAGAAGAAAGAAATTCACTCAATGAGGATGTAGTTATTTATAAGTAACGTCCCCCACTGGAGCAACTTCGTGGCCAATCTCCGGGATCAATCCCCTATCGAAGTATCCAAATGACGAGGCAACACCTGAGCTGGCACCTCACTCTCCCAAACTTCCATACCACAGCAACCTGAGGACATTTCAGGTCACGAAACATTTAACACGCGCTCACACACGAAGATATATGGTTGGAATAGAACTCGCAACCTTCCGGCTACTAGTTCGCTACTCCTGAAACCGGGATACCTCGGTCCCACTTAATGAGGAATCTACAGCTTGCATATTGCTAGCACAGTCGTCCCTCCTACTGTCAATCATCTAACATACACCGAGCTCAAAATATACCATCTTAAGGGAGACCCGAACCAAAAATTTCAAAAGGTGTTTTCCGGTTTATTGGATAAAACGGTGCATCAGATATTCAAGAACAAATTGATAAAATTTCAGAGTCGAAGGAAATTGCTACCAGCTGCTTTTTAACTTTTATTTGACCTTCCAACTGCATAATCGACTGCCAACCATTGGCTTCGGTTTCCATGAAAACCTCCATTTATGCAACGTTGTATCATAGTGTTATATTGATGACTATTCCAAACATTTTAAATACACTTAAAATGTAGACTCCTGGTTTTTCTAGCAATCGGCGAAAGTTAAATGACTAAATCCAAGTCCTCATGTAAAACATGTGGTGACGCCATTGGAGGAAAGACATTGAAAAAAAAATACATTTCGTTACATGCGTATCACTACAAAAAAGGCTCGTTTACGGAAAAAAAATAGCTGTAGAAAGAAGAAGGTGTGGTTTATACAGTGGTGGTTTATTTTAAAATAGTACTGATCCAATAGAAAATTATTTTTCAGTTTAAGAAATGTATAATTTTTTTGTGAATTATCACAAATCACTCAGTTGTCATCATAGAAAAAACTGGCTTTAAAAAATATATACGAGCTTACGGTAAAAACTCTTGTTTTAATAAGAGTCTTAGTGCAATAGAAATTATTAAAAAAATAGTACCTGCAAAAAGTATGTTGTTTTCGTTATCTTCTGTTGTATTTTATACTGAAAATGCGATTATCTCAAAATCAATTTTTTTGCAATTTTGCCCAAAGTTTAAAGTACTAAGGGTTTTGATATATACACTTAGAGTTAAACTGTTTAAATTTTTAGGTCTTGAATAACTGTTTAACAGACACAGAGAGATCTTTTTTTTATAAATAGTTAAGAAAAATTTTTACAAAATTATAAACATAAAAAATTGGAAATTTTTATAGAAATTTAACGTGTAATGAGTAAAGTATTTTTTTTATGAAAACTCGTAAATAAATTTTAGAAAAACTCTCCCTAGCTCTTTTGCATATACTATAACGATATTGTAGATATTTACTTCATACCAAAATATTGAAAATTGAGAGAGGAATAGGATTTATAAAAAGTGTGTATCCCGGCTTAAAAAACATATTAAAATCGTATCATAAAATATAATTGAAAATAAAAACTAATTTTTTTATTGATTATTGATTTAAAATATGTATTAATTATTACTAAAAATATTGGTAATGTAATGAATAATAAGAATTTTGGGTTTTTCCTTACGGGTCTCCCATAAAGAAAAGGAAACTTTAACCATCAACTACCCATTTGATGAATTGAATTTACATGTCTTTGGTAAACGGAGAATATGTCCTTTGGGAAATGCATAATTGGCCGGGATTACTAGATTTCATCAACGCAACTTCGTTTAATAGCCATCGTCTACTTTGTTAAACTCGCTTTGGTTCACTGGATAGCTTCCTCGAAAATGCGCCTCAGAGCATCTAAAATTATCATAATTTCAAGCAGAAACCCATCAGAGGAATTTCATTTGATGGTAATTCCATTTAAGCCCCTTGTAACTTCCACATGGTAGGAATTTTATGTTCTGTTAATGTATGCGTTAAGAGTACTGGAGAATCCTAATTTTACGCTGTCATTCATTTTGCTTCGGGTTTGTAAACAACGCGGTAGTGTAACACGGTTAGCAAAATTTTGGTAATGTTTGATTGACGTCGTGCTAGAGAAACACAACGGGTTATTGACGACGGTCCGGGGATCAGTCCCTTAAGGGAAAGATCCGAGGACAACACCACGTAATTTTGAACCGCGGTATGATGACGAGGCAACACCTGAGTTGGCACCCCACTCTCCAAACTTCCACAACAACCTACCATGAGAATTATCGGTAAGGAAAGGTAATTATAAATAACGTCGTACTAGAGCAACACACCGGGCTATTAACGAAGGTCTGGGATCAATCCGCTACGGGAAAGATACGAGGACAACACCATGTAATTTTGAGCCACGGTCGGATGACGAGGCAACACCTGAGATGGCACCCCACTCTCCAAACTTCCACACCAACGTAACGTGAGAACTATCGGTAAGGTAAGGTAATTATAAATAACGTCGTACTAGAGCACCACACCGAGATATTATCGAAGGCCTGGGATCAATCCCCTAGGGGAAAGGTCCGAGGACAACACCACGTAATTTGGAACCACTTTCAGATGACGAGGCAACAAGTGTGAGGACTTAGGCACTCGTTAAAGTGAAAATAAGATCTTTCCTGGAACAACAGCAACGTTTCTGTACGCTTAATGTTATTTATCTATTTTTCGATACCTAAAGAATCAAGTTAATACAATACAATCAACAAATTAGTTGATAGAATCAATCATCAATCAATTAAAAAACTATCATAGAAAGAATCAAACGGTTTAAAATATTATTACACGTAAGGAAATTAACACTATGTTATTTGTTTATTTTTCGATATCTAAAGAATCAAGTTAATACAATCAACAAATTAGTTGAACCAAACCAAACTAAATCTTAAAGTGGAGGGAGAGTGTAAAGTGTAGGGAGGATATGAAACTGGCGAATCCAAACTCAAAGTGGAAAGAGAGAGTGAAGATGTATGGAAAGGAAATTAGAGAAACCAATTTTTGAACTTAAACGATACGGAAGCCATTAATATGGACATTACCTAGGTTAAATGCGTGAAAACTCTTGATTCCGCATGTTAACGGAGCAATTCAGCTAATCTACAGATTAGCTATGTAATGTGCACATTGACGCCTTTCCAGCTTTAGCGGTAACATATCCAAGAAGTCGCTATTTGCAGTGATGAAATCCACCAAACATCCTTGATTTTTCAAAGGGAAGTCATACTAAGAGCACTAGTTAGGTTGGTTGTTGTTTGGTTACCTTTTGTCACACCAGAGCTAACTATTATTCCAGTGTGACGTCAATTCAACTTCCAAATATGCTTCTTGTGGTATGAGTACATTATAAAAGAAATATTAGTTAAAAATGTTTAATTCTGTAAATGATTAATTAGTTTAATTCTGCATTTTTTCATTCTGTAAATGATTAATTAGTTTAATTCTGAATTTTTTTCATTCGGTAAATGATTAATTAGATTAATTCTGAAAATTTTTAATTCAGTAAATGATTAATTAGTGTAATTCTGAATTTTTTTTAATTCAGTAAATGATTAATTAGTTTAATTCTGAAATTTTTAATTCTGTAAATGATTAATTAGTGTAATTCTGAATTTTTTTAAATTCAGTAAATGATTAATTAGTTTAATTCTGAATTTTTTTAATTCTGTAAATGATTAATTAGTTTAATTCTGAAATTTTTTAATTCTGTAAATGATTAGTTAGTTTAATTCTGAAAATTTTTAATTATGTAAATGATTAATTAGTTTAATTCTGTAAATGATTAATTAGTTTAATTTTGAATTTTTTTAAATTCTGTAAACGATTAATTAGTTTTGAAAAATTTTAATTCTGAAATTTCAAGAACGAAAATCAAGGAAACAAGTACATTTTTTTTGATTTCGTATTCAAATTGAATTTACATAAAATATAAATCCAGTTTATTACAGGGTGCACTAGCTTAATGGGTGTTTTAATCAACGTCACACTGGAGCAAAACAACAGGCTATTAGTGACGGTCCGGGATCAAACCCTAAAGGAGGAGGTATCAGAACACAACACGTAATTTTGAACCACGGTTAGATGACGATGCAAAACCCGAGTTGCCACCCCACTCTCCAAACTTCCAAACCACGCCAAATTGAGGACATTTAAGGCCACGACAGATTTAACGTTCACCAACCCCCTTTTGTACATGATGGCGTTTGGCAACATCCACTGCATGGTTTAGACACAAGGATACATTTGCAAACCCGAAAAATAGCTTTTATAAGATCTCATCAGTGGTTAGCAGTGTAGCATCAGTAATCGAATATAGCGAGTTCGATTTTAACCAAAGACTATCGTGCACAAAGGGGGCAGGTGAGCATTAAATCTGTCGTGTGCTCAAATGTCTACATGGTGTGGAAAATTGGAGAGTGGGGTGGCTTCGTTATGATGCGGTGGTTAAAAATTACGTGGTATTGTCCTGGGATGTAACCCTTCGGGGGTGGATCCTGGACCGTCACCAATAGCCCGTTGTGTTACTCCAGAGCGACGTTAGTTAAAATACTTACTTAAAAGTTATAAGTTGATACAATATTTTTCGTACATATCAGTCAACTCCCCACAACGGTAAATTAGCTTTCATATGTAATTCCAAAGATTTCCCGCCGATGCAGCTTGAGTGAGACAAAGCCCAGAATCAAAAGACTTCGACTCTTTATATGATTCGTCGAAAAGATCGAAATCAGTTTATTGATTGGGTGGCCTGACAAAGAACTCTTGCAGTGGAAACCGACTTAGAAAAACCTAATACTCCATTCAACCATAATAGAGTACAAAAACCCTTTTATCGGAGTAGAATCGGAAAGATTACAACTGTAACGAAAAGAGGTGAATTCACAACAATTTCAAACCTTAAAAAAGGCCCTCTTACTCATTCTAGAATGAGCAACACTACCGTTTCCACCCACACAGTGTAAAACTTATCCCGTAAATCTCTTAAAGTAATGAGAAGAGAAGTACACATTATCTTCCTTAACGCTGACTGGATTTTAGAACTTTCCTCCAAGACACGACGTACCATTCCTCTTTATTTATTCCCACTCCTTTTTGTAAGCGTGTACCTTTTCTTAGAGTAAACTGTTTTCGAGAAATCTAGTTAAGTCCGAAGTGTAGCAGACAGATAAAGGACCTATTTCACTCACCTAATGGAATTAGGATTTCTAGTAACTGCTTTTATCCACAGGAAACTTTAGTTTTGCTTACCTGGAAAGAGAAAAAGAGAAAGGGAAATTAAATTAGAGGAATCGAACTAACACAACAGAGGTGTATTTCTGTGAGAAAATTAGGCGATCGGCCAAGTTAAACGTAAAAAAAAACTTTGAAAAGTGTTTTTTCTGTTGGGTTGATCCTAAAGTTCGTAACGTTTTCGGCGTTGGATGCCATTCCATCGCAAAACCCAGGTGTTATCAGCATCACACGACAAGTTTGGATGGTGTTTGGAAGTTGGAATTTCGGCGAGTACTAGTGGAAAAATTAGAGTAACTGAGTTGTGTTTTTTATTTTGTTAAGCACTAAAAATGGCAGAAAACAAGGAGCATTTATGCTTTTTTATTTCCGAAAAGCAAGAATGCTTCCAAGACGCAAAATACGACACACACAAGATCCTACAATAATTGACCGGACAGTGAGATGTGAAATGGTATAAGAGAAATAATATATGTTTTAATAGGGAGATGGTCCGCTATGTGCTGTAATTACACTAGCAACCCTTCTGGGCATACTTTCAACAAACTTTTGTTACACAGCTATGGGTATTTGTGTCCATTCCTGCTGCATGAATGTCGCCAGCTCAGCTGTCGATTTCGGACATAGTTCCCTGGTCCGTAAGCGTCGCTCTAACTCGTCTTACAAATGTTCTATGGGGTTTAGGTAGGGACTCTCAGCAGGCCAGGGAAGACGTTTTATATCCATACCTTGATACCACTTCCTGACAGAGGCTGCATTATGACATGGAGGGTTTCGTCCTGGAAGTAACGTTCGACTCTTCTATAAAATTGCCAGAGCGCAGGAAGAGCCTGATTGTCCAAAATGTTCATGTAGGCATCGGCGTTCAATTGACCAGGAACAACATGCAAAGGTCTCAGGCCATACCACAAAAAAAAAACAAGCAGTCGGATTTTATGCAAATCCGCTGGCATCCGGTCCATTATTGTAGGGTAGTGCATGTGTTGTATAGCATGAGGGTGCCGTTGACAATTCCATGTGCCGTAAGGGATTCAGAATATTTCGTCACCTGGAGCAATTCTTGAGCCAGAAACATCAGAACTTCTACGAACGCGGGATGATGCACCTACCAGATAGATGAGGAAAGGCCATCGAACAGAACTGCACATGGTACATTGATGAAATGTAATTTTCAGTAAATTAATGTTTCTTCCATTTATGTAAAAAAAAAAAACGGTACGAAATTTTGCAGCAACCCAATGCAAACATTTGAGACTTAAGAAACTATCCTTGTAACCTGTGTTATGATTTAACACACCAAGTGGTTTCGGCGAGATATCTTGTCCAAGTTATGGTCAATTTTGCTAATGATGAAGTACATCGTCGAGATAAAACTGCCCTTTTATTCCAGAGGAATAAAGATCAAAATGGGGAAAGCAAATTGTTCCTCTCCTAAAATTGGTGAGAGTTCCGAAGAGGATTTTGTATCAGAGGTTCGTCAGTACAGAGTGATTTTCGATGCGAAGATAAACAACAAGTAGACAACTGGTAATAGACAAATGGAACGCGTTGCCAGAAAATATAGTTAATACAAAGGGAGTGTACGAATTTAAGATACAATTGTGGGAATTGGGAATTCATAAACAAAAAAGAACCAGCCTTATTGGGCTTGAGCCTGTAGCTGGTCGTTAATATTTGTATTTGTATGATATAGGTTTTCTGTTTCTTGCATTCAGTGAATGGAATTCAAGAAAACAAAGATTAACTCTCCTCGGAAAGGTAGTTAAGTTAGGGTAGAACATTGTACAAAATTTTATTAATTTTTTTTGTCTTTTTAGAAATATATTGGTTATTTGACCCCCTATGTATGCAGCTCCAGGTCAAAATATTTTTTCAAAGATTTCATCTCTGAATAAAACATGTTTATTTCTGTATAACCGAATCGAAAAACTTTTTTCAAACACAAATTTACTTTATTTGCATCAACAGAGTTTGCAGAACATTTTTTATTTGAGTTATATATTACGTAAATTTAAATGAAATCGTTCCATATGAAAAAAAATTAGAATAAAACTTTACTTGTTCAAAATCTAACCTGTATAATTTGAGAATTTAGAAGCGGTATCTTCAACCTATATTATGATTTATGTGTTTAATATAGGTTTCCTATTTCTTGAATTCCGTGAATGAAGTTAAAGTAACAGAGGTTTAACTATTCTCAAGCTGTTGTAATTTGTTGGGCAGAACATATAATAGTATAAATATCATTTTAAACATTTAATTAAAAACATTTTTCAGTTTTTTAAACATCTGGGATATTAGACTTATAATATTAGTCAAAATACAATAATCGAAAAAATCTGTTTTGAATAAAATGGTTTTTATGTATTAAGGAAACAAAAAAATTTTTATATAAAACTTATGAACAAGATATTTTGTCCCTCAAAATCTGGTAAGATTTTTTAATAATGAGATTCCTCGTAGATATAACTATTAGCAGGTAGATATTTAATTACGTCCCACTGTGAATCATCATATCAGGCTATTAGTGACACTCCGGGATCAATCCCAGAGGTAAAGTTCTAAGGACAACGCGTAATAAGTCGAAAATGCTCATTATTTTCTTCCATTTTTAATGCTTAGCAAAGTTTAAAAAACACAACCCAATAACACAATTTTTTCACCACAACTCGTTAAAATTCCTTCGTTCAAATATCAAAACTTCACACCCGTAAACTGCATTACACTTCGATTTTGCCAATGCTAACGCCATAAACGGGGCGAACTTTTGCATCAAAACCCAATGCAATAGCTACTTTAAATTAACAGAGATTGTTATCATTACTGTTAAACACGTTTAAAGGTATGCTAGATACACTACCCTACAATAATGGACCGGACGCCAGAGGATTTGCATAAAATCCGACTACTAGTTTGGGGGTGTTTTAAGTAGTATGGCCTGAGACCTATGCATGTTGTTCCTGGTCACCGACGCCAACATGAACATTTTGGACAATCGGGTTCTTCCTACGCTCTGGAAATATTATGGAATGGATGAATGTTACTTCCAGGACGACAACGCTCCGTGTCATGTTGCAGCCTCTGTCAAGCATTGGCATCAAGATATGGATGTAAAAAATCTTCCCTGGCCTGCTCGGAGTCCCGACCTAAACCTCATAGAACATTTGTGGGACGAGTTAGAACGACGCGGACAAGGGAACCACGTCCGAAATCTACAGCTGAGCTGGTGACATTCTTGCAGCGGGAATGGAGTCACAAATACCCATAGCTGTGTATCAAAACCTTGTTGAAAGTATGTTCATAAGTGTCGCTAGTGCAATTTGCAGCACGTGGCGGACCATCTCTTTATTACAGCATGCATGCTTTCCCTTATACCATCACATCTTGCTGTCCGATCCATTATTGTAGGGTGGTGTATAACTTATATGTTAACATTAGTAAAGAATAAACACTTTTTAAATCAACACAATTTTTTGCACAAATGATTTAAGGGAAATTAAAAGACGAACATTGTTCTTGAAATTCTAAGCTATGTTTGCTTTTTTTCCCATAAGAAAATTCGACGAATTAAACTTGTTTTGGAAAAGAAACAATGTCTAACTTCAACTTTTCAGAAAAGAATCCTCAAGGGTTTTCAAGAACAAAAAACACTTTCGTTTTTCCCCTCCTCAAACTCCCATTAATATTTCTTTTAATGCGATAAAAATTAAAGTTCTTTGGCTTGTAGAACAAACTATTGCTTCTTTCTTTTTTTTCGATGAGAAACAGCAAGTGTGCGAGATTTATCGTTTGCTCGTTCATTGTTCAAACGAATGGAGGGGGAGGACCTCAAAGCCTCAACCCCAGTCGAAGAGTTTGTAGATGATCATCCGATTTGTTCTCGAATGCAACGAAATAACCAACCTGCGTTTTTTAGAGATGCATTAAAAATTTGATTAATCTTTAATCTATCTACATATTTTTACATTGGTGGCAGCGATATTGAAAAAGATAGTCTTAAATCGTAATTTCAAGAGAAATCGTTTCAGGACTCTCCCTAGTTTTCTAGTTGGGTAACAGAACGTGGAAAAAACGCGTGGCAGGGAAAATTCTAACCCGAAGTTATTTCTTTTCTTTCCAAAAGATTGTAAAGCTTTTTAAGCTTCTTCTTTTTCTGATTTTTAGTTGTGATTTGCGGTTTATGAGTTGGGCGGTTCAAAATTTATCTTCGTACTTTTTCACCCCTTTAAACAGGTTTAGAAGGAAGAGCTGTTTTCTTTAAACAAATGAAATTCGCCTTTTTTGCCATTTTTGAGATTGATGTTAAAATAAAACAAATTTTTAAAAGAAGCTATGATATTTTAGAATTTACACCTTAAATTTGAATATGTTTGTAACGCACATAACGCTGGAATGCTGTTGATTCTATTGATTATTGTAACTGATTAATTTATAAAAAAAATTATTTAATGACCACTGTCTTAGAAAACACACAAATTCTGAAAATTAAATTAAAAACAACGTAAATGTATTTTATTTAAAAAAAAGAATGATTAAAGATTATAAATACAATTCTACTAACGTGAAGATTTTTTTCCGTTATGCCTGGAGACCTATTGGTGCCACGATAGCTCAGTTGGAAAAGTAACGAATCAGAAACCAGGAGGATTGTGAGTTACCATCCAACCAAAGACCGTCGTGTTTAAAGGGGTCTGGTGCACGTCAAATCAATTGTATACTCAAATATCCTCACGTCGTCCTGATGGGGAAGTTTGGAGAGTGGTGTGCCAGCTTAGACGTTGTTCACGTCATCTAACCGCGGATCAAAATCAAGGGGTCCTCGGTAAGGTAAGTTCAAGTAACGTCGTACTAGAGCAACACAACGAACTATTGACGACGGTCCGGGATCAATCCCCTTAGGGAAACATTCGAGGACAACACCACGTAATTTCGAACCGCAGTCAGATGACGAGGCAATATCTGAGCTGGCACCCCACTCTCCGAACTTCCACGCCAAACCAATGTGATGATCTTCGGCCACGACATATTTAAGGTGCACCAGCCGCTTCTGCACCATACGCTAACAAATATCCACGCACTGACCCGGATTCGATACAGGAACCTTCCGATCTAGAGGTTAACACCTTAACCACCAGACCGGTTGGTCGGTCAAGGTGTCCTAGAATATTTTCCTTCGGAATTCGAACCCGGACCGTCCGTAGTAGTCCGTTGTGTTTATCTAGTGCGACGTTAATTAACAACCCATCTACGTTTATATGATAATGGTAATGGTAATTTAATTAACGTCATACTAGAGCTATACAACGGGCTATTGACGACGGTCCGGGATCAATCCCCTAAGGCAGGGGTTCCCAACCTTTCAGTAACCGCGTACCACTTGACATTTTTAGAAATTTTTGACGTACCACCATTTCTATATTTTTTTAGAAACATATATAAAATATTAGAAAAGTGCCCAATGGCTTGTTTCATTTTAATTAAAATACTAAGAAAGCTTCATATTTTATGATTAATGCACTTGTATTTTGTATTAAATATTTTAATAAAGTAAAAATGAAACGATTATTGAAAATTACCGTTTTATTTTTTACTCACAGGTCTTAAAACAAATAATTATCTCGTGCGTATTTCTCATACATAAAGATAAAGGAATTCTTCGTAAAACAATTTGACAGGGAGAGATATCAACTTAATTTCGCCGAGATAGCCATTGAATAGAAATAGATAATCAGCAACAAAGTTTCTCTTTAAACAATATGCTACTGTTAGCGTCATTTATTACAAAGTAATAAAAACGTTAATCACAAAATTGATTTCATATCCCATTTTTCCTGGCCGACCAACCGGTATAGTGGTTAAGGTGTTAGCCTCTAGATCGGAAGGTTCCTGGTCCCAATCCGGGTCAGTGTATGGATGTTTGAAGCTTATAGTGTAGAGACGGGTGGTGCATCTTAAATATGTCGTGGCCGAAAATCCTCACGTTGGGTTGGAGTGAAATATTGGATAGTGGGATGCCAGCTCAGATGTTACCTGGTCATCTGACCGTGGTTCAAAATTACGAGGCGTTGTCCTCGGATTTTTCCCTTAAGGGACTGATCCCGGACCGTCGTCAATAGCCCGTTGTGTTGCTCTAGTACGACGTTAACTAAAATTACCAATGACCCATTTTTCCTATAACGTGGTTGTACATACTAAAAAATCGAACAAACATCGTAGAATATTTGGGTCGCTCGTATCGTCCTTGCGTACCACCTGAAACGTGGCCGCGTACCACCGGTTGGGAATCCCTGCCCTAAGGGAAATATCCGAGGACACCACCACGTATTTTTGAACCACGGTCAGATGACCTACGTTTAGAAGTACATCTCGTTTTGGCGCATGCTATGCCCATTTTCTGTTTTAAAAAAGTATCGACTTCTAGATTTTTTTCTTCGCTGAATGACTGGCCGATTGGGCACATTAAGCCGAAGCTTAACCGGGCTCTTAAGAGCTTCGCAACCATCATATAAGACAATCCGGAAGATTTTTCACGCCACCAATTAACGTTCAACGGCCATCATCCCGGCCGGCGGCGCTTTTGACAGCCAATAATCCACGTTGCACGGCCACGCCGTTATCAAATTATCCGGACATCAAGGGCGTCGGAAAAGCCTTCAAAACGAACGTCAGATAATGAACACTGTCAATAGGTCACGCCGATTTAGGTTCCGGATGATCCACTCAAGGGGTGGGGGAGAAAGACGGGTTCGGTTGATTGGGATTTTCTTTCTGCTCATCGTGTTACTGACTCTGGAAAAAATTGGAAGATGAGAAGAATAAGAAGGGAGATTGCAATAGGGGTCAATCAAGCTGGATTTTTCAGTTCGAACGTCGAAGACTTTTCTGCTGAATCTATTGATGGATTGTTACTCACCGATTAAGGTGATGTATACACAAAACATTGCGAAAATCGACCAGAATACAGTCGAAAGTCCCGAATCAGGAATGAGGAACTTGCATCCGTGAGAAAAATGCTCATTGCTGTATTTTATTAACAGATTGATCTTCGAAATGTTCGAAAGCAACAATTAAAACCCATAAGACCCGGTGCACACATGCGGTTTTTCAACGTACGCCTCCGCTGCCGCAACGCAAGTGCGGTCTGAGATACATTAGATCCAATCGAACAGTGAATGCGCCGCTGGGGCGCCGCACGTCCAACTTTCGTGCAGTTTGTACCGCAGTTCCCCACGGCGCCGCACGCGCTTCTCTGGTCTGAAGTACCTTGTTTTCATAAATAAATGGATTATAAATAACTAGCCGGACTGCGCCGGCTAGCGCTCGGCGGTGTGTAATAGTACTTTTTTTACCCATGGTCAAATGGGTTTTGTTCTCGGAGAGGGTTTTCAAGTCGTCCGGTGTAAGAAAAAAATATATAAAGATGTAGGAATACTAAACAACGGTAGTTGTCTACTAGTCTGGAAAGAACTCATTATAAGAGCAACGAGACTGGTAGGAGTCAGTTGCATTGTAGTAGGAATGCAAGGCAAGACTGTCACGAGCCAGTCACATTCCGGTATTCAGTTACGAGAAAATTAATAGAACAGACACTTTTTCCCCTGGACGCCATTGAGAGCTGACGTATTTTTTCCGAGCAGAGACGACTGCTGCAGATAATGACGGAACTGTTTTAAAATATAACTCAACTGTACAACAACTGTACAACTGTATAACTCAACTGTTCGAATTCCCAAATTATGACACGGGAGTTCACATTGTTGTCGTCTATTTAAAAAACAATGTTCGTTTGGCCGTACTATATGCCAAGCCAGGTTCGAGTACAGATGACATTTTAGAAGCGATCTCAGAAGCATTGGGCACAGATTGTGACGAGTATAAATCAGTCTTGGCTGGAGACTTTAATATCAACATGAACACTGAAGATGGGAAAGAATTCTGCGAAGTGTTGAGAGAAGTCTATTGGTTGGATCTAAAGACAAATCCTAAATATTGGACAACGAGAGGCAGAACTTCGATTGATGCAATCTTTTCCACGCACGATTTGAAATGTTGTGGAGTTTACAAGAGTACGTTTAGCTATCATGTTCCGCTTTACGGAAGACTAACATAAAAATTTAAGCAACTAGTTATATATCTATTATAAAAAAAAAAAAAAAAAAAACATTTGACCATGGGAAACTTGTAATTGGCTTTCAAGACAATTACAGATAAAGTTTTTTTAAACTATTTTACACCGTAAGTAAACATGTTTTGATTTGTATATTTTATTTATTTTTATGAAACAATTCTTCAAATCATTGCGTATTCAATCAAATAGTTAAGGAAAGTGGGTCGAAATATACATGTAACGCTACAAAATTACCCATGTCTAGTGATATTTTGCAGAAAATAGACATATCATTAAAATCTAACTCCTAAATAATATTTTTGCGATAGGTAATATACAGCCAACACATAATGCAAAAAAAAAAATTCCAATCCTTGAAAAAAATGCAAAATTGTGAAAAGCACGTACGTATCTATTCAAACGTGTTGAATTTCGACTTCCTGAATATATTGTGAAATAGAATAATGTGACAAAAAACTTTTCAACGATATTGACAAAGACAGTAATGATTTATTAACAAAAATAACACGTATTTATAATACTTCGGAATCCACAAATATGTCCGCAACATCTCGTAGTCAACTCAAATACGCAAACACTGAATTCTAAATCAAATTATAAAAGTAAACATTAATTCTGACGTGCCATATACCGGGTAGCAAATACATCAAAGGAAGAAATAAAAAGTAAGTTCAAACATAAATATTACAATTTAATTTCTTATTTTGCAGAGAAATTGACCTCGGCTATTTGAAAACAGCACGAAATCAAAATATCTGGGTTATTTTATTTATGTTGATTGTTGCCATTCGACGATACACAAATAACGTCGATTTCGGGTCCACGTACGTTAGTGTTTTATACATATATATATATATATATATATATATATTTTTTTTTTTTATATGTATATATATATATATTTTTAATATGTGTATATATATATATATATATATATATATATATATTTATATGTATATATATAATAAATGGTTATATCCGGTAACGCCTATTTTGTGTTTCAAAATATACTTCTTTTAAACTAAGTAAGCGAAATAAACACGTTTTATTCGATAGAATATTTGTAGGAAAAAGCCCGAAATGAGTTCGTGCGTCATTTCACGGTTATGTGTGCATACTTGGGCTTCGGTGCCGCAGTGGCGCCGCACGCTAAAAAACCGGATGCGTGTACCGTGCCTAAATAGACTTAAGGAGGTCCGGGACACATTAAAAAAAATTTTATTAATTAATTTAGAATTTTTTTTGTACTGATTACTCATCTAACTAATAAGCAAAATCAAAACATAAAAATTTTCCAAATGTTTTAAAAAAATTTTTAATTAAAATATTTTGAAAAAAAGAGAGGTCATTTTAAATTGCTAAAACTCAAGTCAAAACTCAGTCATTTTAAATTGCTAATATTCTTGATCATTTTTCAAAATTCTTGCAGTAAATTATTCACAAATTTATATACTTTAATTTTGATTCAGCAATTTAAAAAATATGAATTCAATAAAACATACAAAAT
The DNA here is from genome assembly GCA_947359465.1 of Metellina segmentata. Taxonomy (NCBI): domain Eukaryota; kingdom Metazoa; phylum Arthropoda; class Arachnida; order Araneae; family Tetragnathidae; genus Metellina; species Metellina segmentata. Next base: position 95,851,564 of record OX375882.1, read on the forward strand.
ATTTAAATGAAAACTTCTAAAAATTTTAAGGTAAGGTTTTTTTTTAAAGTGATATTTTTAAAAGTAAATATTTGTTTCAAATTTGCTGAATCAAAATTAAAGTATAATGTTTGAAAAATATATATACCAAATTTCAACCCTTAAGCTTTATCGGTTTTCGATTTATAGCAATTTGAATACAGGAAATCTTGGAAAAAAGTATCATGGAGAAAAACGCATTTAAAGTTTAAAAGACAGATGTTTTGCCATGACAAGAACTGTCAAGAGTGTTAGATTTTCAGAACAACGCACCATAAAAATGATTATATCTCTAGTTCTTATTAAGATAGAAACATGATTTAGACGTCATTTTAACCAGAAAAAACACAAAGAATTTCTTAATTAATAAAAAAAAAATTCGAAAATTTCATAATTGCGTTGAAATTTCATATTGCTTGCTCTTTTAATTTTTAAACAATCGATTATTATTTTTTTTCTTGCTATTTTGTGTTGTTGTTTGTTTTTGTTGTTCATTCCGTTTATTGTATAATTATATATTATCTATCTCTTTATTTAAACTTGCCTTTTTTTATTGCTATCTTGTTTACAATGGCTCTAATGCCTGGATTTGTGAAAGTATCAACAAGAAAGAAATACCGCATGCTATTTCAATGTCGCTATCAAAGTAAACAGACCATCATGGGCACAGTGACGTCACAAGAAGCGACGTAGGAAAACTAGCGTTTTTGAGATGAAGTAAATAGTGCGAAATTTAAATTTTTTTTATTTTACCTTTACGGGCTATAAAAGTTAAAAAAAAAAGATTATTTCCATCATATTTTTTCATTTTTTATATTATAAAAAAAAATAAACAAAAAAAGTTCCTCATTGTCCAAAAATCGGATTTTTTGTTTGTTTGTTTTTCTTACTTTTTTACATATTTCCGACATTTTTTTAAAGAATTAGGAGTTAGACCTGGACTGAATTGATGAAACTAAGCAAAATAATGGAGATATTCAGAGTAAATACCACACAGAAAAATTTAAAGATATGCAAGTAAAATTGGTTGCATTGTATTAAATTTGTTTTCCTTTAAACAAAATGATTCCTATTTATAGATCTGTACTATTTTACTATTTCAATCGTAAATTTTGAACTTGGGGGGGGGGGTTAAATTAAGGTTTTTTTGACAAAAAATGCAAATAATACGAAAGGTCCGTGGTTCGGAGGATTCCGAATTCGGAACTTTGTACTGTATCAATATTTTTTTTTATTAATTCAAAATATTTCTTAGCCTTTAAACGATGCCAAGATCTTGCAAGTATTTGAAATAGTTTTTTAGTTATAAAGATTTTTGTTGGGTACTGTCACCATGTCTAGACATGTTTCTAAAACTTTAAACTCAATTTCTGAAGAACTGCGTTTTTGCAATAGGATGCTTTGTCCAAAACAAGATAACTCCATAATGAATTCACCTATCATAATTATTTTTGCATTATTATAATCTATATAATGTAGTGGATGTTCAGAACTTCGATCAGAGATTTTAGTCAAGAAATGGATAGTTAAGTTATTTTTAATGTTGAAATTCCTTTAAAAAAATTATTTTTTTACGCTACCTTGATTAAAATATACACTATTAAAACGACCAAACCTTTTTCTTCCAGCAACTTGATGGCGGTTCAATATTAGGAATAATTTCCAAAATTAATCATTTTTCTGAACAAATTGGAATTTGAAAAATCATGTTTAAAAGAGAATGACAATTTGCTAATTATATCTTAATCGGATAATTAATTGTTTACACATTCTGATATATTCTCCATGAAATGATTTTAAGAATACACCAACTGCCTGTTGGAACAAAAAAACAGATTTTTGAAGTCAAAATCTTTAAAAAGTCACTACTCTACAATAATGGACCGTACACCAGCGGATTTGCATAAAATCCGACTACTTGTTTGGGGGTGTTTTACGTGGTATGGCCTGGGATCTCTGCACTTTTTTCCTGGTCAATTGAAAGCCGACGCCTACATAAATATTTTGGACAATCACGTTCTTCCTACTCTCTGGCAATTTTATGGAATGGACGAATGTTACTTCAAGGATGACAACGCTCCATGTCACGTTGCAGCCTCTGTCAAGCAGTGTTGTCAAGATATGGATGCGAAACGTCTGCTCTGGCCTGCTCAGTGTCTCGACCTAATAGAACCCCATAGAACATTTGTGGGCCGAGTTAGAGCGACGCGACCAGGGAACCACGTCTGAAATCTACAGCTGAGCTGGCGACATTCCTACAGCAGGAATGGACACCAATACCCATAGCTGTGTATCAAAACCTTATTGAAAGTATGCCCACGTAGACCATCCCCCTATGAGAGCATGTATTATTTCCCTTATACCGTCACATCTTGCTGTCCGGTCCATTAGACTAGGGTATTGTACTTACCCCTAAAGATGTTATAAAATTTCCTGTGGAAACTTGGCCTAAGGGACGCATCATTCCTAGGAGTTTACGGGCATTACAATCCCAAGGTATCCGAGCGATCTTTCATCCCGTTCATTCCCCCGTTCCTTGTTTACCGTCTTGCTTTCCGTTTTTTTTCTTATCTCAATGGCATTTTCTTCCTATGGTATGGTATTACAGATATGGCTATCGCGGCCCCATCAAGACGGAGAAACCAAACAACCTGTAAACATCCTGGCCATGGAAACCCACTGGAGTAACACAAAGGGGTATTGGTGACGGTCTGGTATCAAACCCGAATGGAAAGACCGTTGGACAATGTAATTTTGAACCGAAGAGGAGGTCACACGAGCTGGCACCCCACTTCCCACACCACGCCAAGGTGTGGACAGTATAGGCCACGACAGATTTAACGCGCAGCAGCCCCATTTGTACAAGACGATCTAATCCGTTTCTCTTCCAACCGGGCTAACTTGACCCTAGAAAAACTCCAGAAGACAATCGTGAAACCCCAACTTAAGAGTCTCAGATGCACAATCTGCTATTCAAAAGTGGCTCTTCTGTGAATGAATCACGTTTCCAACACGAAGCTTATCCACGCCCTTCCACTTGGCTCATCTTCAGTCAAAAACCAAAACAGCACCCGAAAAGCTTCCTCACAGCATAAAAACCTCCTCTGTTCCTCTCGAAAATCCGTGCCAGTGAAAACAATACAGATAGAAGCCAAACCTCCCTCCACGCTTTTGCACATAATAAACCCCTTTGAAACCAATAAGTGGATGAAACAAATCTGGTAACTCACAGTCAACGATAAAACTCAGCGACCGTGTTTATGAACGCTTCGGAATATTGTCTCTTGATTTGCGACCTCAACGAAAGTGGATTCTTCAGGGAAGATAACACTTCCTTCTTGGAAAGGAAGCTTGTTCTTTCTTTTTTCGGTCTGCCTTCCGAAGAGTGTTTCTTTTTCAGTGTTGGCAGCGCTTTTTGTTGCGATGTTTTCATTGGGCAATAAATCACCCATGTCCTCCAATCATATTTACGACATTGATAAACGAGCCTCTGAAATCTATTGAGGTTTTTCCGCCGTTTTTTTCCTCTCGCCTTGTCTCAAATGGCGACATTCTTGCCGTGCGAAATGGAGATAACCAATCAGTTTGGCGAGGCAGTGGGATCGTTGGAAAGGGCTGGAGACGAACTCGGTGGATAAAAGGAATAAAATGGGACTGGTGTCGTGGATGTGCCTTTTAGTTGATTGTTGCCAGTTGTTGGAGTTCAGATAGAACTCAATTGGAAAAGCAGATTAAAGTGGATTTTCAGCGATTACGATGTTGCATGAAAGCTCTTTGGCAGTGGTTTTATTTGACTTGTAGCACCATGGACTTTTTTTGTTCGTCTCGACAAATGCTCAGTTTCTTTTGTATTGCTTGCTTGTAGTTAAAATGCCGGGCTCAGTAGATAAGTTGGTTGAGTAGTGAAAAAGTTAAAGGAGGATTCCGAGTCAAACTCGGTTTAAACTAAGACAGTCGTCTACACGGGGGTCGTGAAACCTGCATAGGCCTTAAATGTCCTAACGTTAGAGTGATGTGGAAGTTTGGAGAATTGGACGACGGCTCAAGTATTGACTTCGTCAACTGGCCTAAGTTCAAAATTATGAGGTATTCTCGTATCTTTCCCTTTGGGAAATAAGATAAAGAAATTGTATGTAGGTTTACAGAAGGCACGCAGTCGAGATACTGGCCTTGAACATTTTTTATCAGGCCGACTAGATACCCGGCGGTATTTCGCAAACAGCAACTTTACAACTTTTTTAGAGTCTTCTGCATTTGTTTTCCACTTCATACTCTGATGTGTTTGGAAAGTGGGGTGCTATCTCAGGTGTTGCATCGTCATCTGACAACGGTTGAAAATTACGTGGTGTTGTCCTCGGATCTTTCCCGCAGGGGATTGATACCGGACCGTCGTTAACAGCCCGTTCTGTTGCTCTAGAACGACGTTAATTGAAATTACCAATTACCAAATTCTGTTGTACTGAAGGTAGGTATTTTAATAAACGTCACGCTGGAGCAATACCACTTGCTATTAGCGACGGTCCGAGAACAATCCCCAAGGGAAAGGTCCGAAGACAACACGTCATTTTGAACCACGGGCCGACCAATCGGTCTGGTGGTTAAGTAATGGTAATTTAATGGTAATTTTGTGGTAACGTCGTACTAGAGCAAAACAACGGGGTATTGACAACGGTCCGGGATCAATCCCTTAAAGGAAAGATCCGAGGACAACACCTCGTAATTTTGAACCACGGTCAGATGACGAAGCAACACCTGAGCTGGCATCTCAGTCTCCAAACCTCCACATGAACAAAACGTCTGGTAGTTAAGAGTCAGCCTCTAGATCGGAAGACTTCTAGTTCGAATCCGGGTAAGTACATGGATGTTTGTAAGCGTATGGTGTAGAGGCGGCTGGAGCACCTTAAATCTGTCGCTGCCGAAAGTCCTCACGTTGGGTTGGTGTGAAATTTTTAGCAGTGGGATGCCAGCTGAGGTGTTGTCTTGTCATATGACCGTGGAGCCGACCAACCGGCATAGTGGTTAAGGTGATGGTCTCTAGATCGGAAGGTACCTGGTTCGAATCCGGGTCCGGGCATGGATGTTTGTAAGCGTATGGTGCACTTTAAATCTGTCGTGGCCGAAAGTCTTCACGTTGGGTTGGTGTGGAAGTTTGGAGAGTGGGGTGCGCGCTCAGGTGTTGCTTCGTCATATGACCGTGTTTCAAAATTACGAGGCGTTGTCCTCGGTTCTTTCCCTTAAGGGATTGATCCCGGACCGTCGTCAATAGCCCGTTGTGTTGCTCCTAGTACGACGTTAACTAAAATTACCATTACCATTACCACAAGACCGTGGTTCAAAATTACGTGGTGTTGTCCTCGACTATTTCTCCTAGGGGATTGATCCCGGACCGTCGTCAATAGCCCGTTATGTTGCTTTTTCTGACGTTAACTAAAAATTACCAAATTGTAATTTTGAAATACGGTCCGATGATGAGGTCAACACCTAAACTGGCACCCCACTCTTCAAACTTCCAAACCACGCCAGCGTAATGAGATTTGAGGCCACGGTATATTTAACGTACACTATCCCCCTTTATGCACGACGGCCTTCGGTTCTTTCATACCAAACGCTACACCACTACAAAATTATAATTAACTAGGGGGCTCCGCCCCCTGCTCGCTTACGCTCGCCAACCCTCGCTAAAAAAGCGAGCCTTTTTCCTCGCCAAATAAAAAGAAATCGTTTTCATGGCAATTGTTGCTACGATAAATTTGATATCTGGCAAACCCGATAGTAAGAAATACAACCCTCATCAGCTCCGAAAATTTGCTTCGCGAAATAAAAAATACGAAATTTGTGTCACCAACTTTGATTGCATCGAATTTATTTATGAACCAATTTTAAAAATAATTGTACCGTAAGAAAGAGTATATTCTGCGGAATACTACGATATTTTCAAAATTAAAAATTAATAGTAATATGATATAGATATGACAGTTTTAGTTTTGTATCGGAAATTACGATCTGTGAAAGTTCCGAAAATTGTATGACCCACTTTTAATTGCATCGATTTTATTTATTAACCAATTTGAAAAATAATTGTACCATAAGAAAGAGTGTTGTGTTATGTATTCAGTGATGTTTTCAAATTTAAAAAATAATGTTTTTTGCAGTAGATATAACGATTTTAGCAGAAAGTAGCGAAAATATCCAAAGATTCCGAATTTTGTATGACCAACTTTTGATCGCATCCAATTTAATTATTAACCGATTTCAAAAATAATACTACCGTAAGAAAGAGTACATTCTGAGGTATACTGCGATATTTTAAGAATTAAAAACTAATAGTAATAAGATATAGATACGGCAGTTTAAAAAAAAAGTAACAAAAAGGTCCCGATTTTTCCCGAATTTCAAAAAAATATTATCAAGAACCAAATTGAAATTTCAAAAAAAAAAACTCGACGAGCTGCAAAAATTTACGTTGAGAGGTACTCTTAAAAAAACTCACGACTAAAAACTGAAAATTTGTATGTGTTTTGCTCACTCGCGGAAGAAATTTCGCTTCTTCAATTTTGACACTGAATAAACCCTAAACTAATAGCCGCATCGGAAAAAAAATCTTAATAATTGTCCAGGGAACACGATGAAAAACAAACCATGTTAATTTTGTTTTTTTTCCGATCAGTACTTTCTCGGGAAACCGTCTAAGAATCGAGTTTTCAATCCTGCGGCGGCAACATTTTTTTAATATAGAGAGAAATTAGGTCTTAAGCTATACATTTACTTGCACATCAGTTTCCAAACGTGACGCTGGTATCGTCACGATCGCTTAAGTTAGTTTAGAAAGATTCTGGAATAGAAAACCGTGTCATCACCATTCTCAGCTATTTAAATTCAAACACCAGTGATCACTTATTTGACACCCAGACTATTTTGGATCACCCTTTGGCCTTTCTACTCCTTTTGATACTTAAATCACGGGATTCTCCCTGATTATCTCAAGGTCAAGGGCAGAGGTGTAATACATCACGAGTTCGGATCTTTGTTTCTTAACCCCCTAATCTAATTAAGTTTCTGAGTTCATCTGGGGGACGTGGGAAACAATTGATAGATAACACCGTGTTAGTAATCACTGGAAGCTTCTATAACAAACATGGTACCCCCATAAAAAGGGTGGTGCTGATTTGAATTAAGAGCAAGAGGCAGCAAAAGAGGAAGAGAGTGAGAGCTATACTCAGCAGGCACGTCTAGGCCTATAGTAGAAGGATGGAGACAGTTCTTGCAGCAGTAAACAGGAAGTTGGCAGGTGGGGTTCTATAACCAATTTATTCTATCCGTTATTAGATATAAATAAATTTATCTTAACCTATAAATAAATGCTCGTTATTTCAAAGACAATAAATGATACTTCTTTTAAACTTTGATTTGTTCTTGAAGCATGCACCACCGTGACATTTGGTGCCGTGACCAGGATTTAATTTTTGTCATGCTACATCACCGCCTTGCAAAAAAATATATATATATATATTCGCAGTGACAACGCCGCATTGGAATTAATTTGGATCCCTTCTTTGTCATGTTGCCGCTCAGCGCAAGCGTATGGATGTTCCTCCTCGACGTCGGAATGTCAATTTTTCCCGCAATCATCGAAACACGGAAAAGGCGGGAAAGGACGGTAATATTCGGTGTAAAAGATAATTCCTCCTCTGCCCCTGAATTCCCTAATCTTATTAGAAAGACTCAATTATCGGACGGGCAATCCAGATTAAAAAAAACAGGGGCATAAAAATTAGGAAGAGCTCCTCCGTTCGTCGTTCCCAATTTATTATTACCATTAATATTGTTATGCTTGCTTTTCTTTGCTCGAATTTCCGTTTTGCTGGAACTTTCCTTCTTCCGCTCTGCTTCTCCTGTATAGAGGGTTTTGCCTTCCGCGTTACCATCCCCCATCATCTTGGAATCTATTAGTCACCATGCACCAGATGAAGAAATTTGAGTGGAGTCTTTTTTACTTTTTCCGTCGTGGCACATGAGAAAAACAATGTTTTTTTTTTCTCGGGAGTACGTTCGTGTTTACCAAATGAATTTAATCTCCGAACGCGGGATTTTCGGGTAATGGCGAATTGATTCTTCCCACAATAAACATGACTAGTTTACCACATCTTTTGTGACAGAAAGATTGGTTGTTTTGGCGTTTTATGACGCAAGGGACTTATTTGCCAAAGCTGCACAACATACAAGGCATACGATATCAAGTAATAGATACACACAAATGAAAAGTATTACTGACACAGAAAATAAAAATACACCCAGGGTGGTATGCACCTCACGAGAATCGAACTTTCGTCGCCAATAACTCGAAGCTTGGTAATTTAGGTAATTTTTAATAACGTCATACTAGAGCAACACAACGGCTATTGACGATGGCGACGGTCCGGGATCATTTTAATGGAAATGATAATTTTAAATAACGTCGTACTAGAACAACACAACGGGCTATTGACGATGGCGACGGTCCGGGATGCGATTTTCCAAACCCTCATAGGTACTACAACTGGGGGCGAGGCTAACCGTAACGGCCAATGAACGCGAGCGCTGGGTAGGAATATCATTCACTACGATAAAGACAACTGAAATCCTGTCTGATCCTGTTTGCAGTGTAATAAATGAAATCTGTCAATTTATTTTTCTGTTTTCTTCTTTTCTTTTCAGATCCATGGCTATGGGTGGGTAGAGGTGGGAGCTGAAAATTGTATCCTTTTATTATATAAGTTAATAATTATACAAGTTAGTGTTTTATGTATGCTTTTTGTTACATCAGAATGGTCCTAAACCAGGGGTGGATACGACACCATCATCCTAAAGCAAAAGGGACGGCAGAGGGGAGTGAAAATATCAGCTGGTAGCGAGTTCAGGAGTGGTTCTTAGATTATTTATGTAAAATCAATGCAAACTTGGAAAAATATAAAAAGGGTATTAAAAATTAGGAAAAGTAATTTAGAATCAAAAGGAATTAAATTGGAATTTTGTTTAATAATTTGGAGGATCTAAAAATTTTTCCGCCAGCTGGGTTCGAACTCGGGAAATCATCCTCCGCTGCCGACGCCAAACTGAAGGTAGGTGACTTTAGCCATTAGGCCATCCTTGATTCACGAATAGAAGCTCTTTAAAAGAAGACATCATTTTATATTTGGTTGAATTCAGTCTTATTGGCCGTTATGGTTAACCCCGCCCCCAGTTGTAGTATCTATGAGGGTTTGGAAAATAGCGTCCAGGATCATTTTAATGGAAATGGTAATTTTAAATAACGTCGTACTAGAACAACACAACGGGCTATTGACGATGGCGACGGTCCGGGATCAATCCCACGAGAAAACGATCCGAGGACAACACTGCGTAATTTTTAACTACGGTCAGATGACGAGGCAACACCTGAGCTGGCACCCCATTCTCGAAACTTCCACACCAAACCAACATGAGGACTTTCGGCCACGACATATTTAAGGTGCACCAGCCGCCTCTACACCATGCGCGTACAAACATCCATCCTGGATTGAAACCAGGAACCCTCCGATCTAGAGGCTAACACCTTAGCCACCAGACCGGATGGTCGGCGTACAACCCGAAGATGGCTAGCGCAGTGGACATAATACCCACTAAGCTACGACGGCTCCATTGATGCCGGAAAACTGAACAATCACCGGAATCAATTCATGTGAAATAATAACCCAATCTGAAATTTTTATCAGAGGGAGAAAAAGGATTTTGTGGAGGATTGGTAATTTTTAATTAACGTCGTACAAAAGCAACACAACGGGATATTGACAACTGTTCGGGATCAATCCCCTAAGGAAAAGATCCGAGGACAACACCACGTAATTTTGAACCACGGTCATATTACGGTACAACACCTGAGATAGCTCCCCACTCTCCAAACTTCCACACCAACCTCACGGGAGGACTTTCGGCCACGACAGATTTAAGGTGTAACAGCCGCCTCTACACCATAAGCTTACAAACATCCGTGAACTGACCTGGATTCCAACCACTAACCTTCCGATCTAGAAGCTAACACATTAACCACCAGATCAGTTGGTCGGCGGAAAAAATGCGAACAGTTAAAAAAAATTCAAAAAATCAACTCTGTTTTCACTTTGCTTCACCATTTCAGCCATTTGTTAGGGTAAGGCGAGGTAATTGTAAACAAAATTTGCATGTTCACTTTCAATCCCTATTTTCAAACTCTTGATAAAGTAATTAAACATTGGTTACCCTACTGAACTTACTTGTCACTATTCTACTTTGATATTTAATTAGTACGAAGTTTGCAGAAAAGAAATTTAATACCTTACTCGGCTATTTACAACTACCCCACGTGTTTACAATTACCCCTGAAAGTAGGGGTAATTGTAAACAACGATTTTCCGCGTGATATTGAATAAAAAACAAGTGACAGCATGAGCAGTAGTCATGGCAGTAGAAGGAACTCCAATGGTATTTTTCCCCTTCTAATACCATAATTACAATAACCCTGTTTTGATCTTTACATTTACCAAATACTCCCACTTCTTCCTCCAAAAAAATATAGTGACAATTGAAAGTTGCATTGTTCATGAGTTGAACTTGCAGGAACACATGAGAATAAATAACTCAAACATTTACTGAACAAAAAATGTATTTAGTGTAAAAAACAGAAAATTAAAAATAAATAAAAATTGAAAAATACAAACTTAGGGGGAAAAAAACATTAAATTTCTAACACAATGACAGTGCCCTCACGTTGGAAACTTTCTTTACGGCCTTCTTTGCTACAAGTTGGAGTAGGTAAAATTGCTTTGATATTGTCTTTGGTAACACAGAATTAGTCTTTTTCAACCAAAGCGAATTTGTTCTATGCATTATCGATGAATTTGAGTTCTGTGATCTCAAACTCCTCTTCTGAAACGAAATACACCCTTAATACATACGAAAAATGGGTTTTCTTTCTCTCCCCCCCCCTCAACAAGTACAAGCAGAAACGTAGTCGTTTCAATGTCTTCCATGAATGGCTCCAAAATATTTAACTCCCCCTACAAGCTAGTCTTCTATATTTTGCTTGTATGTTTGGAGAACTTCAAACTCTTCACCGTCACTGTTAGTAAACACTTTCAGTGACTAGTAATATATTATGATTTTATTGTGGGATTGGTTTCCGCCTAAACCTCTCTCGCCCAATAGGAGTACCCTCCTAAAGCGCCCTCTATACATCAGTTACTTCCTCATAGATAGCTGCTAAGATGTCACGCTGCTAAGATGTGCTAAGATGTTTCTCGCTAAGATGTAACTCAGATGTTATTATTTAATGTTTTCCTTTACTTTAAATGTTTGTCCCAACCGTGTAACTGTCCTCAATGTACTAATAAACGTTTATGAATATCTAATATAGTGTTCTGCTTGAACATTTCTACATTATGGTATGGAGACCTTAATTTTTCTTTGACAGCTATTTTATCATTATTATACCGAGCCGAACCATGTTTAAATAGCTTAAAAGATTAGTTTAAAAATGGTGATTTGTTTTGCAACTATACAAGCCTTTCATACCATGAAATACAAAACTGAATTGTTCCCCAAGGACTCTGGTCAGAAATACAATGCCTCAAGATCCGGGGGTCTGCCTTCCACCTGTTTCAATTCCCTTCTCGACACCAGGAACTAATAGGATCCAATATCGAGGGAAGTAAGACATTTATGATCGCATAAAAAACAGAGGAAAAGATTTTATTCTTTTTGAAACACGTGAAATAAGACCAGATAAATTTCACTCCTCACAAAATTTGACGAGTTTCTTAAGGGAATTCCCTTCTGTTCATCCTGTAAAGCCTCCTGATTCCTAGTTAGAGAAAGAAAAAAAATCCGCATGGTGTTCCTCATATTTATTTATTTCTTCTTTCTTGCCTGCCTGTTCACTGTAACTGCGGTCGTATAAGTTACGACTCAACTCGAGATTAAATTCTAAATCACATCTGACGCTCGCGTGCGCCGTCTCACCCCTTCTCTTTTTATGTCCTCGCGTTCTATTTAACGTCACCTCGTTAATGCGTTTTTTATGGGAGCTTACATTAATAATAGATGCAGCTTTTTCGTCCTTGAGACAATGCGGATTATGCAGAGTAAGTAATACTCCAGCCGTCATGTGATAAATTAATTAACAATTTTACGAGAAGGTTAGTATGTTCTTTTTCATTTCAAGCGGTTTTTTTTTCTAATGATGATGTACCTGAACTTCTGATGTCGATGAAATCTTTTTCCGATTTAATGTGCGCTTCCGGTCAAAAGAAGTTTCTCAAAATGCACTCTAAGCGACAAGTGATATTTATCTGAGTGTCAGCCTCTATATAAAAAATGTGGAAAAGAATTTAGACGGCAAGAAAACAAATTAAAAAACCATAGAGATATTTTAGAAAAAGTTCGGAGAGAAATATATTTTGATGGAAAGAAAAACACTCTCATGAAAGTTGTGATTTTACCCTTCTTTCGGCGAGATATCTCGTCCATCAAGATCTGATTAAATTTAGTTGATGACGAGAAAACTCGTCGTCGAAATATTGTGGATTTTTGATGATGACGATTTCAAGATCTGGTCAGTTTTCCTCTAATGACGATACGACCTGTCTATCTAGGTATGATTGGTAAGTTTTAGTAATGACAATCACCATTAGAGTTAAAAAATTGTAGCATTTTAAATTATTTTCAAATTTTTTTTGTATGTAGATTTTTATATTGCCATGCTAATTAGCATAACTCGTAACTCCCTTGTTAAAGTATAGAATACAAGCCACTGCTTGGCTTGCCCGTCGTTGCCCGTGCTCGTAGTGTAAGGTATTAATCTGGTGTAAAATTTTTGCAGATTTAGTTTAGAGTAAAATTTTCGCAAAGGAAACCGTTGAAGATATATTCAATTTAAAAATTATTTATTTAAAGAAAATCATATTTTTAGGTATCAATCTATAGTAAAATTATCCGCCGATTTCAAATCCGTTGAAATTTTCAACATCTATCTTTAGCGATTCCGATTTTACGAAAAAACTTAACAATCCCAGTCAATCTGTTTTTTATTTCTTGCTCCCATTCGCGGAAATGGAATGGGACAGGAAATGTAATCTGTTTATTTTTTTTAACGTGAAGGGCAGAAAACGCAATCTGGGTTTTTTTTTTTTTTTTTTTTGGAAGAAAAAGTTTACGTGAAGTCACAATCTCTTGCAAAAATATAAAAGGTCACGTGGTAGAAAAAGTCCAGATTCGTGTGTTTCTTCTTTTCTCCGGAAGAAACGCGTTTTAAGAACCAGGTAGCGAATAAAACTATTAAATTCATTTTAAAATCTTCTAGATTGAATTTTAAAATTCGCCGCGATCCGAAAATTGCAAAACATTTGACTACCTGTGTACCAAATCTCATAGCTGTAAGTGCCATAGAATCGTCAGGATTTTGCGGCAAGAAACAGACACTTCCTTTTATTATTTTAGAGATATGATTTATGCTAATTAGTACGAAGATATGTGTTTGACGTTCTTGAATGGTAATTGGTTTTGGTTGGAAAAGGAAGCACCTGTCATTATTTACGTAATGAAGTCCTTTATATGTCTCGAGTAATTCTGCAATGGAAACCGATGAACGAAAAAAGTTTACGCAATGGTATTATTTATTCATAGCAGGAAGTATTGATTTTATGATTAGGAATCGGTCTCATGTTCGTTCGGTGCCATGTATGTTGTCGTAATCATAACTTATGGTGTAGCAACTAATGTTTTTCAGAACTATATCAATAGAGGGCCTTGGGAAATATAATTATATCATCGCCTTTTTATTATTTCCATGTTTCATTTTTCACGAATTTCCTCTTTCGTTGCGCTTATTTAATAATTCCGCTACAACACCTTGAACGCAAAGTTACGGTACTGGTTGTTTTGGGGATTTGGGAGCCGTATTTGGGCAAGAGAAGGGGGGAAAATAGGGGAGGCAGGTATTTTAATTAACGTCACACATGGTCAATACATCGGGCTATTGGCGACTATCCGAGATCAACCCCGAATTGAAAGATCCGGGGACAACACCACCTAATTTGGGGGAAATAAATTAATGGGATGAAAATAGACAAGGGTGGGTCGGGAAACGCGACACCTGTTTACGAACAGCAATATGCCACATGTGAAAGAAAGGTCACTTGAGTATGTGAGGTCTATACATATCCAAAGGAGATGTGCATCCGAGAGCGATTGATTTAGATAATTGGTAATTCTTTAGTTAACGTCGTACTAGAGCAACACAACGGGCTATTGACGACGGTCCCGGATCAGTTCCTTAAGGGAAAGATCCGAGGACAACACTTCGTAATTTTGAACCACGGTCAGATGACGAAGAAAACACCTGAGCTGACACCACACTCTCCAAACTTCCACGGCAACCCAACGTGAGGACTTTCGGCCACGAGAGATTTAATGTGCACCAGCCGCCTCTACACCATACGTTTACAAACATCCATGCCCGGGCCCGGATTCGAACCAGGAAACTTCCGATCTAGAGGCTAACACCTTAACCACTATACCGGTTGGGCGATTGATTTAGAAGTAAAGAAATCGTTGATTGAAGTTAAAATGTAGGATCAGGCGGAGTAATTGCAAACAAGCTATACAGGCGCCCACGTGGCTATACAGACTCCGATAAACTAAAAAGTTGTGAAACATGAAAACTGACAGCCCTGAGGATGTAATATGGTGATCCCAAATTTCTTTGAACCACAGCTTATCGCAATCTCTTTAGTTGAAAAATTTGTGGTTGAAACATTTGGGTTTTAAAGTTTTTCTAAAGCCCTCCATAATATATTGAAAGGTATATTGATCCAATTCTTTACTACGGTCAGTTATGTTTCTATTGATTGGAAAATCACTGACTTTTCCTTCTGGGAAGTATAATGCACCTACAGTTGCATGTTTACAATTACCCCATGTTTTTCAAGGGACGGGGTAATTGTAAACATAATAGTTTCGCTTAAATTGGAAGGAAAACCAATGTGTTTTTCCGTGTAATTTTGTATTTAAATGTATTTAGTACGTTTGAATTGCGTTTTGTTGCATTTTTCGTGTTCAAGGATTAGGAAGCAGAAAGACCGATTTACTAAAACGTCACACATATGGTGAAGTTCTTACAACTGACCAAGTTCTGTCACGCTTAAAGGAGACAGAAGAACAAAAGAACGTAAGAAAGCCAAATTGGAAGAGCCAGGAGTAAGCAAGAAATCAAGAAAGAAGCAAATGGACAGGAAAGCAGAACACTAGTCACTAATTCATTTAGTAATATATTATAGTTACATAAATAATAAAGAAACATAAATTAGTCGTACATCGAGAAGAGTAAAGTTCGAATAGAATTCAATTTGTTCATTTCATGTTTTAAACAGTAACAAAAGTAAATTAAAATATTCCTCTCTCTAGTTATATAGTAGAATTTTATGACGAATATGGAAGAATGAATGATAAGAATACTCACAAAACAGTATAGATCAAAAGATATAAAAATACAATGCAGACTCACAGGAAACAAACGAATCAAACAAAAAACTCGAAACCCCACCAAAAAGAATAATTATTTCCCATTAAGCTTCAGATAACCTTTCTTCAGACTTTCACAAGAACCTCTCACGTTTCACGGAACAAACTAAAATTGCCTTCGTTTAGAATAATCTAAAAGTATTTTCCCAGAGCCGATTAGAAATCCATTTAATGACTCAATTCCATTTCGAAACGCGTCTTCATCAACATCGAACTTTCTTTTAGAAGATCACATTTCTCTCAAACCTTTTCCACCAATAACTTTTATCATCCTTCTTCTCAGACTGAGCTGTCTTCACTTTTCTTTAATCCGCAACCTTTTGGTATTGTAACAAACTATCGATTGAACTCGGTAAAAATTTGGAAGGGATTCATCCTGCAAATGGAAAGTCTTGCATTTTAATCCTCCTGAGCCTGAGTGTCATAAGCCTTCGAGCACCTCTTCATCCTTATTTAAATTATACTCCATTCAAGTGAATAAATGTTCTATTGGCTGATCGCGTGCTAAATATTTACGAGGAAAATATGCAACCCGATATACCTTGTTCTTTTTAATGGAATTTAATTTTGGGGAACGAGTTAAATTGATAAGTATTTTGAAACATCTAAACCAGAGTCTGGAATAAGACTGGTAGTCTTGAGTTGTGCTCTGTATTAAGCTATCTGAAAACGTAGACCCTTTTATTTTAATGAGGTATAAGAACATTTTATTGATATTCTTATGTTTAGTGTTATTAAACAATAGCATTGGGCTGTAAATATTTAAAAAATATATTAATAGTTTTGTAAAAATTAGGATTATGTATGAAATTTTAAAGAAATGTTTCAAAACTTCAAATGTGCTACATGAAAATCTATTCAATCCATTTGAAAAATTATGCTACTAAAATAAACTACATGCATTTTTTTAAGGAAAGGACTAAAATCAAAAGGATATTTAAATAAAGACGCGTTCTTACGCTTCAAGTTTAATTGACTGATTATAGTTGTTAAACAAAAGTTGAATGAAAACTATAGTGAGAACCTATGTTTCAATAGAATTGATCAACTTTTTAGTGGATCAAGAAAAGTTTGACCCACCGAAACTTTATCGTTCAAGTGATGACTGATCCGCTGTCTGCTGGCAAGTTGAAACTTGTCTCGAAACGTCTGAACTTCATTTGACTGTCAAGTTCGCTTTCAACTGGTCACGCCACGCGTGTTTGTGTGCTTTGTTTTTAACTATAAAAAACGTTTTTTTTAAATGAGTCTCAAGTGGTCTGAAAGTGTAATGCTAATATTTTAAGAACTGTATCATAACCACCGAATGGATAAATATAAAAATAAAGATGCAAGAGTTGCAATCGATAAACTTGATATAGTAGTGCAAAGCAATAAAAATTAGATTAATGAATTCGTCATATTTGCTAACTCTGTCGCTGTCCTGCTAAAACAGATGCCTCTTTATGATGCAATCATCTGCCAGGAACAAATTACAAACTGTAATAAGACAAAAGCGATTGGAACTCTTGAAAACATCACCTGCGTTTTCGCCTTCTCATCATACCACTCAATGGTCGCCGTCAAAACCAACAAACCTTATTAAATCAATCATGCCACATTGAAAAATGCGGAGAGGATTCGCAGGAGCCATCTGATGTACTTTCTAAAGCTAAACTTGCTAAAACAACGTTTCTTACGATTTGTTCTTACGTTAAATAAAATTGTATTTAGTTCTTTTAACAGAACTTACTATCTGAACAACTTCACGCACAGCTGCTTTCGACGCCATTTTAAAAATGAAACTTGATCAGTTTCTATTGAAATGTGTGAACAAAACTGATTCAAGTCGTAGGGTCAGGCGGAGTAATTGTAAACAAGCTATAAAGGCGCACCCGTGGGACTCCGAGAAACTAAAAAGTTGTGAAGTATGAAAGCTGGCAACCCTGAGAATATATTATGGTGATCCAGTATTTCTTTGAACCATAGCTGATAGCAATCTGTTTAGTTGAAAAAATTGTGGTTGAAAAGTTTGGCATTTAAAGTTTTTGTTTATTGCATTTTCTGCTGCCCTCCATAATACAGGGTGGTCCCGAATTCATGGTACAAACTTTAATGGTAGGTACAGGACATTGTAACAATGATTTATTGTATAGGAATGTATAGTCGCAAGTGACGCGGTGAGGCGTAAACAGGGGAAATAAAAGGAAAGAGAAATGGAGTGATCGGTTGGTATCATTGCCGGTAGAGGGCAGTAGATGTCTAGCCGCTGTTGAACATGATGCATCACAGTAGGGAAAAGCGCCATTCACAATTGTGCTGCCGTAGACGATGGGTGACTTTACGTATGCAGAAAAAGCAGACATGCATTACATGTACGGCCGTGCAAATGGTAACGGCAGAGCTGCGTTACGAATGTATCGCGCGGAGTATCCTGATCGACGAATGCCGGATCATAGAATTTTTCAACGGTTACATCGTCAACTTTGTGAAACAGGTGCGTTCGACGTCAACAGACATGGCGCTGGTCGAGTAAGAGCTGTACGCACTCCAAGGCTGGAAGAAAGCATCTTGAACATTGTGGCTGATAGACCCGAGTCAAGCACAAGAACTGTTGCGCGTGACGTAGGTGTGAGTCATCAGACTGTATGCAGAGTGTTAAAGGAAAATCGCTTACACCCCTTCCATTTTCAGAAAGTACAAGCATTGAATCCGGCAGATTATCCTCGCCGCGTGAACTTCTGCCTGTGGGTGATGCAGCAATGTGCGTTGCAGCCGGATTTCGTAGATTATGTGCTATTTACAGATGAAGCGACATTTTCACGCGAGGGTGTCTTTAATGCGCACAATTCCCATGTGTGGGCAACCGATAATCCACATGCAACGCGTCGACATGCGTTTCAACAACGTTTCAGTATTAATGTGTGGGCTGGTATTGTGAACGACTTTTTGATTGGCCCATACTTACTACCCACGCGGCTCACTGGCGGAAGCTATCTTATTTTTCTGAAAGAAGTGTTACCACAACTGCTGCATGATGTTCCGATCGCCATTCGTAACCGCATGTGGTTTCAGCACGATGGGGCGCCAGCACACTTCAGCATTGATGTACGGAATTACCTGAATGCCACGTTTGGTACTCGATGGATTGGGCGTGGTGGACCAGTCCCTTGGCCACCCCGATCTCCCGATTTATCGAGCCTCGATTACTTTTTATGGGGACATCTAAAGCATCTTGTTTATGAGACTCCAGTTGACTCAGATGAGGATCTCGTCGCTCGCTTATCTGTAGCTGCTGCAGGTGTGCGTGAAATACCAGGCATCTTTGAACGTGTACGCCAATCGCTCCACCGACGCTGTCAAGCATGTATCGATACTGGTGGACGCAATTTTGAACAATTACTGTAAACATGACACTTGTCAACAACGCTTTCAATAAAATCTTTGTTTTTCCTTTCGACCGTTATTTCCCCTGTTTTCGCCTCACCGCGTCACTTGCGACTATACATTCCTATACAATAAATCATTGTTACAATGTCCTGTACCTACCATTAAAGTTTGTACCATGAATTCGGGACCACCCTGTATATTGAAAAATATGGTGTTCCAATTCGTTACTACAGTCAGTTATGTTTCTATCGAACAGAAAATCATTGACTTTACCTTCTGGAAACTTTAATGCATCTAAACTTGAATGTTTACAATTACCCCATATTTTTCAAGGGACGGTGTAATTGTAAACATAACTTTGCCAATAGTTTCGTTCCATTTGGATGGAAAACTAATCTGTTTTTCCGTGTGATTTTGTCATTAATCGTATTTAGTACGTTTGAATTGCGTTTAATTGCATTTTTCGCGTTCTTGGGGAGCAGGAAGACTGATTTACTAAAACGTCACACATATGAAGTTCTTACAACTGACCAAGTACTGTCACGCTTGAAGGAGGCAGAAAAGAAAAAGTACAAAAGTAAGTCGAGTGAAAACAGGACATGTTAAAGGCATGTAAATTAGCTGTGATGGAACCAGATCGTAGACATTGTAACAACTGTCTGGGCGTTAATCTCTCACATAATCCTATATTCACTTGCCCTGCAAAAGCAGCTGCTCTTCAAACTGATAATTATCCTGAAGAACAGCTCTATAGAGATAACAAACGATTTCACCGAAGCAGAGCAAAATACACACTGCGACATCCGACTCATATATGGACACAATCTTTTTTAATCATCAACATTTAAACAATCCACCCCACTCAAAATAAAAATAGTTACTTGAAAATAAAATAGGTTCATATTTCAATTGTTAAATCAATAAAAGACCCACCACCATCACACTATCCAGACTGAGAACAGAGCATTTTAAAGGCATGGAAATTATCAGTGATAGAATCAGACCACAGCCATTGTAACAACAGTGTGTGTGTTGAACTGACACACTATCCTGCATTCACCTGCCCTGCAATAGAAGCTGCTCTTCAAACCATCGATAACTATCCAGAAGAACAGCTCTATAGAGATAAAACAATCGACATCGCCGAAGCTGTGCAAGATACACACGACGATCCGACACAGAAATAGACACACCAACACTTTCAATCATCATCGATATTTGAACAATCCTCCCCGATCAACGCCAATAAATTCTGCCACATACCAGGAAGATCGAAACTTCAACATTCCCCACCCACAATCCTCGACCAGGCCTAATGAAGCGACGAGGAACGGGCCTCACCGATCTCACCTCTTCCTTGCCACGTGACTTTGGGACTGAACGCGAGGGGGGGGGGGGTAGGTTACGTCGTGGGCGTGTTCCAGCCACGCAGCTGCTACCCGACGACAAGGACACACTAGGTCGGAACACGGAAAGGGTCGAAGCTGCGAGTCTGCATCCCCTGCCTTCTAGGAGAGCGAATCCCAGACGACTTAAAAAATATGTCGTCTGCCGATTATGTTTTATGCATGGGATGGGGATGGGGAGCTCGACGCTGGGAATGCGTAATAAGGTCCACCCCTTCGGAAGATCTTTCCAAGGTGGGTGCTGGAGCTGTAAATGAAAGGGACTCGGATGCTGTAGGGTGGTGAATAGGGTGGATTTCGAATGGATGGTGTCTTTAATTGAATGAGCAATACTTTGGGATTGTTTATGCCGTATATGGAACCTAAGGGCAAGGTATTTTAATTAGCGTCGCGCTTGAGCAACACAATGGGCTATTAGCGATCCAATCCGATAGGTAAGAAGGTATTTTATTAAACGTCTCACTGGAGAAACACGAGGGTCTATTGGTGACGGTTCGGGATCAATCCCGGAGGGAAAGGACCGAGGACAGCACTAAGCCATTTTGAAGCACGATCGAATGACGAGGTCCATGCCTGAGCTATCTCATTCTCCAAACTTCCAAACCACGCTACCGTGAGGACATTTGAGGCAGCGACTGATTTAACGTGCACCGGCCCCCCTTTGCACACGACGGTTTTTGGTTGGATTCGCACTCGCAACCCTCCGGATGCTAATCCGTTACTATGACAACAGGGCTACCGCTGCATTGTCCCCCATTAGATATTATCTTCTTTGGGAATCACATTCGAGGTTTACATTGAGATCTTCATGGAGAAGATTCTTGAATCGATTCACGAATCCAGTAAATCATGCAAATTGAGAGCAAAAAATATCCACATTGTAATTTTATTTCTATAGGAATTTAGCTAACGTATTCATGACTAATGCTAATGACTCAATGATTAATGGCCCACTGATTTAGTTATTATTATGTGACTCATGGCTAATTTAACTATTATTGAAATTCTAGTTAACAAATCAATTGATTAGAAATTCTAGTTGATTTATTATCCAACTCTGCTGTTGTGTAAATTACGAAGCATGTTTTAACTCACAGCATCATTTACTAGCTTTAATTCTTCCATTCTAACGACATTCACTTAATCTTATTTCAAACAAACAAGAAAACTCCTCCAGTTAATAAATAACGCACCTCAAAAGGCGTTCGCTCATTAATTGCCGAGTTTTCATAAATGCGGCGAAGTTCTCTTTTCATTTTACTTCTCTGCTAAAAACGCTAACGATTTTTCACTAGTTCTCGAGAAAACAAAAAGGCAAAATATTTACGCGTTATTTGGTGCTCTCTTCGAATGGAGGCTTTAATAAATAAATTGTATTTCCGGTAAAAAGTAATCGTTCCTAAGTTTCCGAAGGTAGTATATTTGTATTTTCTCTTCGTTGAATGTCATTAATTTTATAATTTATTTTAAAAAGCACAGGAAACATAATCCGAACTAAATTTCATCGCTAATTAAAAGAAAAAAAATTGTTCGGAACAGAAACACAAAGGCAGTTAATTCGTCCAATTTAGTTTATTTTTTCAAATGACTCGTCTTGTTATATTTAGATCTGAAACTTAAACAAAAATTAAATTGATATTCAATTTTAAGATTCCTTGTCTTTTCCGAACTATATATTTGGTCGTTAGAATAGAATAAAAATAAACACTATGTTGAAAAAAATGCAGTATACTTATATGAAGAGTGGGATCTGTTTTTAAGAGGCTGAAATATGATTTTTCTAATAAATGCTGTAATGAAACGACCTGGAAACATCCTAATTTTAGTTTCGAATAATTTTAAATATCGACTTAAGCTTTTGCAGCTCATTATATATTTAATTTACTCTTTTCTTTTTCATAATTGAAAACACGGAATGCGATTATTTTTTTTTCCTGTTTTTTCTTTTTTTGTTTCAAACTTTGTCATCCTCTTCTTTTGTCATTTTGTATTTTTGTGCTTACATGTTTTGCCCTTCAATTGACTTTCTCCTTCTGTCTACTTAAATGTGTATGTATATATTATGGATTGCTTAGCTCTCCCTTATCCCAGAATCTCCTCCGTAAGGCGGACTATACAGCTGAAAGCCGCACAGGTGAAACTGTGTCCGCCTACTGCGTCCAATCCAATCTTTTAAATTTCAAATTCAAAATTTTCCACATTTTAAAAATAAATTCTTCGCCGTTAGTTCCTCTTCAGACGATGATCTTATTTTATCATCTGACAATTGTTTGAATATTTTACTTTTGATCTCCAATGAGTTCGTGTTTTAAATTTGCTTTTTATCTCATCTTGGATCTCTAATTATTTAAAATTTTATACATTTAGTGGTTTATATTTGTCGTGTTTGGCGCAGATTGTCCGCTTTTGGTAAGAATTTAATTAACGTCGCACTGGAGCAACACAATTGGCTAATGGCGACGATTCAGAATCGAAACATACGAGGACACAACATAGTAATTTTAAACCACTGTCAGATGACGAGGTCACAACTGAGCTGGCAATCCACTCTACAAACTTTCACTCCATCTCCAAATTAGGACATTTGATGCCACGACAGATTTAACGTGGATCAGCCCCTTCTGTACACGACGGTCTTTGGTTGGAATTGAACTCTCCGGTTGCTAGTATGCTAATCTTCCAACTGGGCTGCCTATAACCTACCTTTACTCGAGTAGAAGCCATGGAAAAATTTTTGGCCATTTGATTCGTTGGTTTTTTACAATGATCTAAGACATCACTCACTCATTGTGCGTTTCCATGAGAAGTATCGATATTTACGTGCAATACCGAGTCTCGTGGGGGCTTACTGCTCTCAGTAAAAGTCCTATCTTACAGTTTTTACCCCGTTACCTTTTGCTCAAAAGTCCGTTTTTTCGGAAGATAAACTTCCAAAAATATTTAAATGCATATGAATTGTGACATGTAATTAAAATTCTGTACATCAGAAGTAAACTATCGTAACTGACATTTGGAAAATTTTACATTGGAGATTAAAAGTTTTCTTAAAAGGGCTTTTCTTTACATTAAGTAAGATGTTTTAAAGACAAATAAATGGTTGTAATAGTTTAAATTCTACTTACGTTGATAACCCTACAATAGAAAAATTTGCAAATACAATACTTTTACTTCGAGGTACAGAATTTCAAATACATACGTACTATGATTTCGACTTAAAAAAAGGATGTTCATTGTAATCTTCAAAATGTGCATTGGTTATTGTGTAAGGTGTTCAGAACAGTTATTTGATAATCTATCTAGACTACCCTACAATAATGGACCGGACGCCAGCGGATTTGCATAAAATCCGACTAGTTGTTTGGGGGTGTTTTTCTTCGTAGGGCCTGGGACCTTTGAGGGTTGTTCCTGGTCAATTGAACGCCAACGCCTACATGAACATTTTACACAGTCTACGCTCTGGCAATTTCATGGAATGGACGAATGTTACTTCCAGGACGACAACGCTTCATGTCATGTTGCAGCGACTTTGTCAAGCAGTGGTATCAAGATATGGATGTAAAACGTCTTTCCTGGCCTGCTCAGAATCCCCACATTAACCCCATAGAACATTTGTGGGACTCTTTAGGGCTACGCTTACGGACCAGGGAACCCCGTCCGAAATACCATCACATCTTGCTGTCAGGTCCATTAATGTAGGCTAGTGTATATATAAAAGGATATCAGTGTGTATGTGCGTGGGTGTATACTCTCTATACAAATCTACACCGTTTGACGAATCCACGCCTCATTTGGTACACTTATACTTTAGAACACATCGGAAAACATAGGCTATTTTGTTCTTGTCTTCAGACCAATCTGGAGCCATGAAAATTGGCCCTAAAAGTGCCCCTCGAAGCCCAAATTTTTAAATCTAAAAGTTTGTTTTTCTACATTAAATGGACATTGATAAGGAAACACATTCTACAGGGTTTGTGTATGAGTTAACACAGGGAAATATCGCGGTCATATTTTAGCTGTCGCAGTTGGAAGCACGTTCTACAGAGTTTGTGTATTTGAGTTAACAGAGGGAAATGTCCCGGTCGCGATTTTCCAAACCTTCAAAGATACTACAACAGGGGGCGGGGCAACCGTAACGGCCAATGATCGCGAGCGCTGGATAGGAATCTCCTTCACTACGCTAAAGACAGTTGAAATCCCGTATGATCTTGTTTGCAGTGTAATAAATGAAACATGTTAAATAATTTTTCTGTTTTCTTTTTTTTTCAGATCCATGGCTATGGGTGGGTAGAGGTGGGAGCCGAAAATTGTATCCTTTTATTATATGTTAATAATTATATAAGTTAGTGTTTTATGTATGCTTCTTGTTACATCAGAATGGTCCTAAACCAGGAGTGCATACGACACCATCATCCAAAAGCAAAGGGGACGGCAGAGGGGCGGGAAAATATCAGCTGGTAGTGAGTTCAGGAGTGGTTCTTAGATTATTTATGTAAAATCAACGGAAGCTTGGAAATATATAAAAAGGGTATTAAAAATTAGGAAAAGTAATTTAGAATCAAAAGGAATTAAATTGGAATTTTTTTTAAATAATTTGGAGGATCTAAAAATTTTTCCGCCAGCTGGGTTCGAAGTCGGGAAGTCATCCTCCGCTGCCGACGCCAAACTGAAGGTAGGTGACTTTAGCCATTAGGCCATCGTTGCTTCCCAAAAAGAAGCTCTTTAAAAGAAGACATCATTTTATATTTGGTTGATTTCAGTCTCATTGGCCGTTACGGTTAGTCCCGCCCCCCTGATGTAGTATCTGTGAGGGTTTGGAAAATCGCGCCCCGGTCATATTTTAGCTTTCGCAGTCATATTTGAAACCCGAGCAACGCCGAGTTATTCATCTAGTCATTAATAAAATCTCCACTATTCAATCATGAAGCGACGAACAGAGCACGAGACTCGCCATTGGACGTAAATATTGATACTTCTAACGCTTCCGCACTGAGTGTGTGACGTCATAGCTGACATAAAACCAACGAATCAAAGGGATTAAAATTTTCCTATAGCTTCTACTCGAGTAAAGGTAGGTTTAATGCAATCGGGCTACCGCGGCCCCCTGACAACTTGTTGGATCTTACGCCATAAAACCCTAAAATCCATGCGAAATAGTTTTTCTATCACACTGAAATTATCGCAGTTAATAAAGCTAGTTTTAAAAAATATATATGTCGCTCACGTGTTTAATCAACATACCTTATTTGAAAAAAAAAATTATCAGACTCTCAACGAGCACATACCTTTATATTTCATAATAAAACATCCGAAACGGGTGTTTATAAACTTAAACATAAAGAGGAAGCACTTGAGAATTTTTTGCCCTGGAATGTTGAAAAGGTTTCTTGAGAAAATATTTACCTCGTGGCGCAGTACAATGTGAAGCGTGTTCTATCCATGTCTTGTGCCATTTTCTTGCTTATCTGAATGGAGGATGCGGAGAGAAGAAGAAAAAAAAAACTTTTTAAAAAGGACCCCACCTCAAAAGGAGGATAGAAAAACCTCAAAAGACGAAGTTTCTGGAAAATTTATGGAATAGTTTTGAATGTAGGACTGCGAAAAAGAAGGATCTTGACTCTTCCGCAGTTGTGAGGTTTTTTTTTTTTTAGCGATGCTTTGTGTGTGGAGATTTGAATTTGAATAAGAGACGTAAACACCAAAAGCGTGTTAAACTGGAAAATACTTTCGCGGTGGAAAGATTGCTGTGATTTTATGTTCGTTCATTTCAACAAGAAACGCCATTTGTGCTAAATTTTAGTTTTTAGTCTAAAATATTAGGGGAGGCCAGACGGAAAAGCACAGGATTAGCAACCGGAGGGTTTCGAGATTGGATCCAACCAAAGACCGTCGAGTATAAAGAGGGGCTGGTGTCCGTTAAATCTGCCAGGGCCTAGGTTTACTCACGTTGGCGTGGTGTTGAAGTGTGGAAAGTAGGGTGCCGGCTGATGTGTTGCCTTGTCATCTGGCCGTGGTTCAAAACTACGTGGTATTGTCCCAGGGTCTCCCTTTGGGTTTTGATACCGGAAAGACACAAATAGCTAGTTGCGTTGCTCCAGTTCAACGCTAATCAAATACCTACACTACAATAATGGACCGAACAGCAAGATATGATGGTATAAGGGAAAGAATACATGTTTTAATAGGGGGCTGGTCCCCACGTGCAGCACTTACACTAGCAACCCTTCTGGGCATACTTTCAACGAGGTTTCGATACGCAGCTATGGGTATTTGTGTCCATTCTTGCTGCAAAAATGACGGCAGCTCAGATGTCGATTTCGGACGTGGTTTCCTGGTCAGTAAGCGTCGCTCTGACGCGTCCCACAAATGTTCTATGAGGTTTAGGTCGGAACTCTGAGCAGGCCAGGGAAGACGTTTTACATACATGTCTCGACACCACTGCTTGACAGAGGCTGCAACATGACAAGGAGCGTTGTCATCCTGGAAGTAACATTCGTCCATTCCATAAAATTGCCAGAGCGTAGGAAGAATCTGATTGTCCAAAATGTTCATCTAGATGTCGGCGTTCAATTGACCAGAAACAGCATGCAAGTCCCAGGCCATACCACGAAAAATACCCCCAAACATGTAGACTGATTTTATGCAAATGCGCTGTCGTCCGGTCCATTATTGTAGGGTACTGTATGGATGACAACGGTAGTGGCTACTAAAGGTGCTTACTGTGTTTACTTTTCCAAGGGTCCATGTGAAAGGAAAACCGAGTGACAACAAAGAGTGAACCGTGATAAGTAGGTAAGAAGTTGAAATAACGTCACACTGCTGGAGAAGCATAACCGGCTATTGGCGAAGGTCCGGGATTAATCCTCAAGGGAAAGTTCCGAGTACAAGCAGCACCTAGTTATTTTAAAACACGGTCAGATGACGAGGTCGCACCTGAGCCGGGGCACCCCACTTTCCAAACTTCCACACCATGCTTACGTGTGGTTTGAGGTCCTGGCATATTTAATGTGTTTCGAGTCAATACGTGTACGACCATCCTTGGTTGGATCAAGTTTCTAGATCGCAACTGTGATTGCTAGAAGCTGTGACAGGAATCAAAGCAGTTCTTGTAGCAGTCGTTGGAAGTTATTGGTCATCTCTTTGGAAATACACTTCTCACTACAGTGCATCTATCACAGTTCGTACCGATTGGTGGCGAGCGTATTTCGCGTGTGCTTTTGATATTGGGCGTGTTCATAATCACGTCCGGGTCACCAATACAGCGTTGTCATAGTTGCAGGGCAACTTTGACAACCCAAATTTACTTTTGAAGTGGTGCCTGAATTCATCACAAGAGAAAAACTAAATACAGTCAGTATCGGTTATATGGGCAACTCAGCGGTCCAGAAAAATCTGACCATATAAGCGGGGTGACCATATAGGCGGAACAATACTACACTGTTTAATTATGGCAGGATTATATTCACCTATCAGAATATAGTGCTCATAAACAAATACTAATTGAACTTTTAAGAAAATTTAAAAAATTAACTATATTAACCCTCTGACTGCTCAATTTGTGAACCGAAATCGCTACAAAAATCGTGTATTTTTTTTTTTTTTTTGCATATTAAAAATCTATATATATTGGTGAATTGAACTATGCATTTTTTTCTTTCTAGCAAAGACTTCTTATATAGATTTTTATCATGAGAAACTAAACTGTTAGAAAACCTAATTTCAGATATTATCGCAAAAAAAATTCAATTGAATTACAGTTAATTTCTATTTATTACATAATATAAAAAAGTAAAATGAAAAAAAAAATAATGCTCTTGTTCTGGCTTCTTTATGACTCCTTGGAGTAATAAAACTTCAAAAAATAGTCTTAGTTCTTCAACATTCGTTTCTCTCTATTTTTTACAAAGGGAATTTTCTTTATTGACTGCTTTATGGATATATTGTTCAGCGTATCTATTTGTTTCTTGGACTATCATTCGTAATATTTGATCATCAAAAAAAGTTCAAAATACTCAATATACTTGCATTGTTAGCTATATGCACAGTAATTCCCGGATTTCCACGAAAAGGAACTGGAGGAGGAGGAGGAGGAATATTCTTCATATCAATTTTGCACCACTGCCTAACGCTTTGCAAGTTTATTGAATCATGATCAGATTCATCGCTATCTGAGGAGCAGTCCGAAAAATCTATATCACTATCACTATCAAAACTAAAATCACTTTCAGAATCTGATAAATCATCAGGAATATATGCTCTGTCAATCGCTGAACGTTTTCTAGCAGCCATTTCTGATTAGAAAAAGGCGCCAAACAAAGGCACGAAGTTAGAGCGGTAAATACAAAGTACCTTCAAATGCCGCAATTTAGTGGACGACTAGCGATATCTGTTGACCAAAATCTAAATTTAACGTCTAACACTGTATGTAATTTATTTCATTGGTTAAACGGTGAAAAAGCGGGATGCGCTCCTCAATAAAGATAGAAAAACACCTGCCCGCGAAAATCGCGGGATGATTAAATTTTGCTACATTTGAGTTGCCCGTGGAAATCGCGGGTTAATCAGCCAGTGGGTTAAACGGGTTTGTTAGGAAAAACCTTCCTTTTCTCAATTTTACTAAGCCAACATATTTGATTCGTACTTTATGCAAATCTTATCACGATTATGCAAATCTTGTCACGTGATCTTCCATACTAATATATAAAAGCGGTTGCAATCTGTTGCACCAGTATTCCCGCTTTAATTCCCATTCTCACTTGTTTGATCACGTACCCGCTTACTTGATCTCTTCCATCAAGTTATTAGATTTACTTTTACTTTTAATGTAACTGTGTCGAATGTAATATTTTAATCTTAACTTAAATTCTATTATTATCTTTTGAATAAATTCTAGTTTGGATTTTTAAAGACTTCGTCATGCGTACTTTTAGTAACTTAAGTTCATATCAGCCTAATAGGTGATAGTTTATTTCAATTCACTGCGTGGTTACTCTAATTGATCTTAAAATTCAATCAGGGTTTTCTCTGGAGCGACGAATCAAGGTTTACCTGGAGAATGCCTCCTGCCAGAGTGCATTGTGCCCACAGTAAAGTTTGGCGGAGGTGGAATTATGATCTGGGGTGTTTCTCCTGATATGCACTGGGACCTTGGACCAAATTCATGGTAAGCTCAACGCCGAGGCCTACTGCACTACACGGTAAAGCGTTCCTTACTTTTCTTCCCCCCCCCCACATTTTTCACCTTTGAAGCAAAGAGTTCTGTCTGTCAAGATCCGTTAAAAAACTCCGCATTCATCAACGTTGAAGACGTAGGCAGATTCATACCTATCGACGACTTTTTTCTTCTGGTCATTCGCTTTGTTGCTCCCCGCCTCAAAAAATATTACGACAATTACTACTTTTCAACAAAAAAAAACCCGATAACCTCAATGAAAATATAAAAAACCGACCATATAATCCATAGCCAGGAAAATAAAATGTCTATATAAAAGGTGCGCTTTAACACCTGTTCCCTATTTAGTTAAACGGGACATTAGAAAACTGACCATATAAGCGGGGTGACCGTATAGCCGGTACTGACTGTACATGCATCATCATGCTACCAAAACGTCCTCTGTTGTAGTCTCAAATATTGCAGCATGAAGAACTAGAACTTATTTTCTTTTAATAATAGAGGTATTGCAGCCGGATCGCAATACTTTCTCGACGCATTACTTATCGTGTGTAGTAATGCTTTTAACAATTCCATTTGCAATGTGAATTAATTTATTTATATTATTTTCATTTGCTATCTACACACATTCTGGATTTTGCTTTGAACTTTCGTTTAACAAGAAGCGTTATATTCACTGGCTCGTGAGACATTTATTTCAAATAAATTAAATGTAATCCGATTTTAACACTCTTGAATATGCAAAAGGAAACAATAGAATCTTTATAATGCAATTTATACTTCCGTAAAAATAAACCATCCGCATTAGCAGCTAACACAACGAAATATCTCAAGATTTCGTTTCAGAGTAACATATTATATTGCTTAGAAGTAGTTTTTTTCTTTGAGAATGTACGATATTATCGCCAGTTTAATCTAAAACATTCAAACATTTTATTTGTATTGTTTTGATATAAATTATTAATCGTCATCTGGTTTGTGAGAGTCGAAGGTTCGATTGATAAAGGTTCCTATAAATTACATGCGATAAAAAATTTTGAATTCATGTAAATTAAACGATTTTTGGAGAAATTAATTTGAATTTTTGGTATTTTAACTACGCCGCACTGTTTCAGCACGGGCAATTGGCGATGGTACGGGATATATACACTACCCTACAATAATGGACCGGACAGCAAGATGTGATGGTATAAGGGAAATAATACATGCTCTAATAGGGGGGGGGTCCCCCACGTGCTGCAAATACACTATACTCTGTTTCACCTTAACTTGTCAGTATTGGGAAAGGCAGAAATGATGTTCATCCGCATGAAAAATAATTCCAACTTGATTTGGAATTTAAAATAAAGAAAATGCATATAAACGTGTAAAAATTGTCCTACAATGAAGGAGTGATTTTTGAACCTTTATAATCGGTTATTTATTTGTAAAAAGCATTTTTTTTTGACCGAAGCGAATGAATATATCCGAAACGGAATTCTAAACCGGTTTCCATGGTAACATTTCTGGCGAGCTAAATACGCTTTCCGGCCAAGTCTGCGCCATTTCGCTCTGCGTCTTTGCTAGCGTGTGTATTTACGTTCATATCTCTCTTGTGCTATTTTATTGGAGTGTGTTTGATACTCTGAACATGGCTGAAAAAGGAACGTCACCATCCAAGCTGTATACGCCATTAAAGCAAGGAAAATCAATTGGTAGTGGAGCTCGCAGGAACATATTGAATGTTTATTCTAGACTTCGAGAAGAAAACCATAGTGATTCCATTAACCAAATCGTCGGAAAGGTGTCTCAACTAACTGGTGTTTCCAAAAGAACTGTTTTTCGTTTGAAAAAAGAAAAGAAGACGACAAGTCCTTTGAGTACTCCAGGAAAAAAACGACCTTATGCCGTTGGAAAAAGAACAAGAATGATGAAATATGACAACTTTACTTTATCGTGCATCCGACGAAAAATTCATGATTGTTTTCGTCGTAATGAAATTCCTACATTGGACAAAGTTCTAAATGAAATTAACAATGATAAGGATATTTTTTCGACAAACATTAGCCGAAGTACACTGTACAGGATACTGAAAGATTTGGGATTTTCCTTTGAAAAGCGAAAAAGGCAGGCTATGCTTTTAGAAAGACACGACATAATTTTATGGCGAAGAAATTATTTACGAAAAATTAGAGAACTGAAGAATGAAAATGCTTCAATCTATTATTTAGATGAAACATGGGTGAATGAAGGACACTCACAAAGTCGAGTATGGCAAGACAAAAACATCAAAAGCACCAATGAAGCTTCCTCTTCAAGTTTGACAACAGGCTTGGCTGCACCAAAAGGAAAAGGAAGAAGACTCATCATTACCCATATCGGAAGTGATGAAGGATTTGTACCTGATGCGGCTGACATTTTTGTAGGAAAAAAATCCGGTGACTACCACGAAGAAATGGATGGTAACCATTTTGAGAAGTGGTTTGAAGATATCATGCCTAAATTGAAACGAAACAGCTTTGTAGTGATGGACAATGCCCCCTATCACTCGGTGAAGAAAGAAAAAATTCCGACGACATCTTGGAAAAAAAGTGCAATTCAAGAATGGCTATCGTTGAAAAACATTACGTGGAACCAGGACATGATCAAGATTGAACTGTTGAAAAAAGTTAGCGAAATCAAACATATGTTTGATAAATACAGAGTTGAAGAAATTGCCGAAAAATTTGGACATAAGGTTTTGAGACTTTCCCCGTATCACTGTGAGCTTAATCCCATTGAAATGATATGGAGTCAAGTAAAAGGACACGTTGCCAGGGAAAACAAGACTTTTAAACTGAACGATGTGAAGGATTTAGTCATCCAAGGGATTGAAAAGGTCTCTGTACAAAATTGGAAAAACTGCATAAACCATGTTACTGAAAAAGAGAAATACATGTGGGAAGTAGATGGACTTGTGGATGATATTTGGGAAAGTAAGAACTTGGTAATTTCTTTTAATAGTGAGTCTGATAGCGATTCGGAAATGTTAAGTGATGATGATGTGTAAATTCATGTGATGAATAAGTATATTATAATGTAAATAGATTTGTTATGATGTTTGCTATGTTTTACATATATTGATGATGTATAAATGCATGTGATGAATAAGTAAAACGTAAATATAGTTTTCTCATTGTAACTACTATTCATGAAAGAGATTGGTTTCTTCTGTACACTTTCTTGTAAACTATTTTAAATTATTCATAAAATTAATAATTTACTACTAATCAACCCGACACCGTTCCGCGAGTTTCAGAATATGTTTCACACATATAAGGTTTATTTTTTTAAACTAATTTTTAAAATGGTTTCATTTTTTTTTATTATTGTATGTGTATTCACTATATTTGTATTTTTTATATTCTATTTATTTATTGTGAATGTATTTTATATCCTCTATGTTATATGTATTTTTATTTGTTATTTACTTTCTTTAATATCAGAATAAATTTGATTTAATTTGGAGACTATATTTTGCTGTTAAGAAAAACACATATTTTAGCAGACGACGCACTCTCCCCTACCTTGTCCAACCAAATGTAAGACCAAAGGAGTAATTAAATTGGATTAATTTCCTTTAATAAAATTATTAAAATTGAAAAAAGAAGTATTAATCAAGGTGTTTAGCTTTCAGGTAAGTAAATTCAAAAAATGAATTTTATGGTTCATCACATCTTTAAATAGACTGTTTTTTTAAACAACATTTATTGTAAAAAAATTTTAAATATATATATTTTTAAATAACTAAAAATAATACTCATTTAGAAAAATCAAAACGCATTTATATTAACATAGAGTAGCTTTTTGTTTAATTAACAAATGTAATGCAAGAGCCATTAGAAATTAAAGATCTGTGAAACGTATAGAATTTCCACGTGCATTTTATCTCTCCTTGCCAAAAAGGGCGAATTTCCTCGCTTATAGCTGACTTCTTCTGACATTGTAACCCTAGTTTCTACGACAACGGCTGTGATGCGGTCAACGTAGCCTTTACTCTACTGACAAGTTAAGGTGAAACAGAGTATAGCAACCTTTCTGGGCATACTTTTAACAAGGTTTTGATACACAGCTATCTGTATTTGTGTCCATTCCTGCTGCAAGAATGTCGCCATCTCATCTGTAGATTTCGGACGTGGTTCCCTGGTCCGTAAGCGTCGCTTAAATGTTCCCAAATGTTCTATGGGGTTTAGGTCGGGACTCTGAGCAGGCCAGGGAAGACGTTTTACATCCATATCTCGATACCACTGCTTGACAGAGGCTGCAACATTACATGAAGCGTTGTCGTCCTGGATGTAACATTCGTCCATTCCATGAAATTGCCAGAGCGTAGATTGTCCAAAATGTTCATGCAGGCGTCGGCGTTCAATTGACCAGGAACAACATGCAAAGGTCCCAGGTCATATCATACCACGAAAAACACCCCCAAAGAAGTAGTTGGATTTTATGCAAATCTACTGACGTCCGGTCCATTATTGTAGGGTAGTGTTTGTGCGGAGAGTTCGATGCGGATAGGTGTGAGCAGTATCATTCAAAACAATGCAGTTAATTCTAAAATTCGATCTGTCCTATACGGAATAATGTTTTCTTACCTTCAGAGGCAGCTGGGAAATAAGGCGTCAATCTTTTCTGCAAATCCTATTCCCAGGGTTCAGAAAAAGACGGTGGGTTTCCTTTCTGCAGAACAGATTCCAGCGGGCAGAAAAAAGATTTCCAAAACAGAACTCAATACTTTCCCCCCACCGAACTCATTGCCAGAAAACTTTTCGAAATTGTTACTTC
This sequence comes from Metellina segmentata, assembly GCA_947359465.1. NCBI lineage: Eukaryota > Metazoa > Arthropoda > Arachnida > Araneae > Tetragnathidae > Metellina > Metellina segmentata. The sequence continues at coordinate 95,885,896 of OX375882.1, forward strand.
TCTTTTTCTGAGATTCTTAGGTATAAAATATCTGGAGAGAAGTTTTCCCCCTTGCCGCTGCGGAGGTTCAAAAAAAGAACGCTTTTACCCTGTTCGGTTTTATGATTGTTCGACATAAGGTTCTCAAGTTTTATGAAGAGATCCGAAAGCCCCGTTTGGAATGTAGCGTACGAGGACGTGGAGTTTTATTGCTCTGTACTTTGTGTCCTCGTATATTTAAATTTTTTGTCCCGTTGTTGTCATCGGCTTTCAGTTGAGGGGAGTGATTTTCCTCTTCCAGAATGGGTACTGGCGTGTGCGAGATATGAAGGAATTCCAGAATGTCTTTCTTTTACGGCGTTTTAGTTTTAAATGCAAGTTATGCGTTCCTTCTGTGGATGAATACTTCTCATATTTTCAGTTATGTTTTCCAGACCAAGCATTTCCTCCTTGATTTTTTAGACATTTGATGACCTTAGCCCCACTAAATTTAACTAAAAACGCAAAAGTATATTTCCATGTTAGGGTAAAAGGGCAAGTCAAAATGAACTACATTCACTTTTGACACTTCGAACAGCTATAGTAAAAAATCATTTGTGTAATAATGAAGTAAATAAATAATGTTTCATTTTTATTTCAATGTCATATTTTAGACCAAACATTTCCTCTTTGATTTTTTAGACATTTGGTGAACTTGGCCCCATTAAAATAAACTTAGAACGTTAAAGTATATATTCCGTGTTAAAACTAAAGGGGCAAGTCAAAATGAGCTACATTCATTTTTGGCACTTTGAACAGCTATTGTAAAGAATCATTGTAATAAGTAATTGTGAAATAATGATGTAAATAAACAACGCTTCATTTCCGGCGTTATTCTATACCAAACATTTCCTCCTTGATTTTATAGACATTTGGTGAACTTAGCCCCTTTAAAATAAACTTACAACGCAAAAGTATATATTCCGTGTTAGGGCAAAAGTGCAAGTCAAAATGAACTACATTCACTTTTGACACTTTGAACAGCAATAGTAAAAAATCCTTCTAAATAAGTAATTGTAAAATAACGATATAAATAAACAATATTTCATTTCCTGCATTATTTTTGTGTGCACGTGTCACCTGCACCCATACATTGTTCTTCAAAAAATGATTCTTTAAGTGTGTGTGCTCTAACACTGCTTGAAGTTTGTCCCATGAGAGTTCTGAGAATCTCTATATAATATATGCATAGTATAAAATTTCGTCCAGTTATTGGCACTCGATGTCATTTCATTGCAAAACCAGAGTGTTATCTATTTCACACAGCCGACCAACCGGTCTAGTGGTCAAGGTTAGGGCATAGATGTAAATTGTGCTGTCCTTTGTTAGGGACAATGATGGTCCACCCACTGGGTGCCCCTTTACAAGTGACCCTCACTTCTGGCCTTGCATAAGGCTAAAATGACCTCGGTCAACTCTGTACTTTGTATTGTATTGAATTTGTATTTGTCTTCGTAATTGTACTGCCTTGCCATCGGAAATAAAAAAATTTAAAAAAAATCTATTTCACACATATTAAGTTTTGACGTTGTTTGAAAGAAGGAATTTAAGTAAGGCCTTGGGGATAAAAATTGTGTTAGTGGATTGTGTTTTTAAGTTTTCGTTAAGCATTAAAAATGTCAGAAAATAATAAATATTTATGCTTTTTTGTTTCCGAAAAGGAAAGAATGCTTCGCAGACGAAAAAGGAGGTATGTGATATGTGGGGTGGTGGTCGTTGACTATTTCACGTGACGTTATTGGTTGAGAAAGTGTCGTCACCTGGGTCAGTTCTTTAACCAGAAACCTCTGAAATTGTATGAGCGCTGGATGATGCAGCTACCGGAGAGATGGAGATAGGACATCGAACAGAACGGCACATACTATATTGCAGGGCTCGAAATGGGCCGGGAGGCCTGGTCGGTAGGGCATCGAGCTCGTGACTGAAGGATCATGAGTTCGAGCCCAGCTGACCGAAAACTCCCGTGTACGCTAAAGGTGACTGGTGCACGAAAAATCTGTCGTGGTCACAAAGTCCTCCATTTTCCCATAATAAATCAATATCTCTGGGAGTGCCGAACCAGGGATTAGTTGGTCTCTGATTTGGATCAAAATTACAAACGTGTGCATGAATATGATTGAATGTCGTGAAAATGTGACCTCTCCGTAAAAACGAGTCGTGTCGATGTGCTGCCATCTGTTGGCTAAAATTTCGAGCTAAGTCGGACATCCTCCCAATGGGGCTCACTTGTATGGAAGCCGCACCCCCCCCCCCCTCGCCTCTTGCCGTCTTTGACGGGCCTGGCACTCCTTTGATCTGCCAGTGTAGGCATAAGAAACAACAACAACAGGGCTCGAAACACCCAGATGCACTGCACACATGAAAATAAAACTGTGCACCTAATTTTTCCCGCAACGTTTCCCCCTTCTTTTAACGTTAGGTGCACTGCGTGCACCTAACGTTAAAAGAAGGGGGGAACGTGTTTTATGTTATTTTGATGTTTGAACAAAATATTAGTTCTGACCTCTATCGCTCCAAAGGAAAGTAATTACAATTCCTAAGTGAAAAATATCGCTAGGCCGTAACGGGTTTATACAGGAGTAAGGTTTACTTGTGTCCCTGCCACCAGAACTTTCGGATGATCGAAACATTTTCCAGATGGCTCTGTAGAAGCGACTGTCGCGACTGCCGTGCGTGGGAGAAGGAAGAATTTAGATGTTTAAATATTTTTATTTACTATCTACTACTCTAACCTATCTAAACATATCCAACTAATAAAGTAGTTTACATTACATTAATGTTCTTATACAACGTTTTTTTTTTTAATATAAACCTAAAAATATAACCTGTGCACCTAATTTAAAAACTTAGGTGCACAAGGTGCATCTGTGTTAAAAAATCTATTTCGAGGTTTGTTATATTGATTCAATGTAATTTGTAGTAAATAAAGTAATTTCTTTCAATATTTTCTAAAAGGGATGAACTTTTGTATCAGCCCAATATCATACACCCTTATGCCGGGATAAAAGGCATTTTCAAAAACAAAGCTGTGTATAAATGAACCTCTAAAAGCTTGTTCTCTAAATAGAAAAATGTTTCCAGATGATCATTAGTGGAATGACATTTTCATTCCAGAAAAATTACCAACCGCAGCTCGAAATGCATTTCTATGTATTCCCTGTTTTCCTGAGAGGGCTATTTTTTATTAGCGACGGTTGAATTCTCTTTGTTCTCCCGGAAGCATTGGTTTTCAGTAATCCGATTTCATATAATTCGCAGCAAATTGTCCCGATAATCGATGAACTTGCAGCGAAGAAATCATTCTAGTGTGTTTGCTTGTTGTTTCTCCCAACGCTCCTTTTGGAGTCTCATATCTCGCGGCAAAGATAGAGAGTTGTGATCTCCAAAATAAATGTCTTTGGAATAGACTGATGGAATGTTCTCTCAGAATTCAATGTATTGCTGGAGCAAACATTTTAATATAAGTGACTTGGGTTTCGGAAGATGTGAAAGATATCTTTGAAAACGAAATTGCATTGTAAAGTAGGTACAACTTTGATTAATACGCATAATTTGGTGGCAATGCTTTTGGCGCACTTTTTGTAGGTAGTTAGGGCAGGTAAAGGCAACCCATTTATATTCGTATAGTTCCCGTTTTCATGGCAATCACGGCAAAAGCAAATTTTCATCTCGAATATTCTAAAATGTTCTTTTTGTTTGCGTTACAATATCCTTTGATTTCATTGGTTCTTTAAAAAAAAAATACTAATTTCCGATCCTTTTTCGTAATTTGTTTCCAATTCTTTCATGTAAATTTGAAGAATTAAAACGTTCAGTTTGGTTTCAGTCACGGCTCATTCAGTGCAGTCATTTCTAGATATTTTATATTTTTGAAAATCGTTACCTTTTCCATTTTGCACATGCATGCTCTATTTAGTGTTGTAGATAAATTTCAGGGTGTTTATGAAGTTCAGATGAATTTTGCCGTCGTTTTTCTTCAGCGTGAAGATAATTACGTACAGCTAATAGTTTTATATAAAGGGACTGAATTTTCATTGGCCTCCTTGGGAATTTTCAAAAAAGACACAAATTTCCAAAGGTTCTCTGAGTGGCGGTAGCCCGGTTAGGAGAGTAACGGACTAGCAACCGGAGGGTGTACAAAGGGGCTGGTGCACGTTAAATCTGTCGGAGCCTCAAACTTCCCCACGTTGGCGTTGTGTGGAAGTCTATAGAGAGGTACCAGCTCAGGTATGACAGTCATCTGACCGTAATTCAAAATTACGCTTCGTCACCAGGCCTATTCCTTCGGAGATTGATCGCGGACCGTCGCCAATAGCCCCTTGATGCGCTCCAGAGCTACGTTAATTAACATATCTGTACAGCCCGGACCCACGCACCCTTAAGACATTGACAGCTGGCAACTTGGGTACGACCCCTTGGAGGGGTGTCGTGAATGAACCAACGGGGTGGTTTTGGAAAAACAGGAGGTGAGGTAATTTTAAATAACGTCGTACTAGAGCAATACAACGTGATATTGACGACGGTCCAGGATCAATCCCTTAAGGGAAAGATCCGAGGACAACACCTCGTAATTTTGAACCATGGTCAGATGACGAGACAACACCTGAGCTGGCACCCCACACTCCAAACTTCCACACCAACCCAACGTGAGGACTTTCGGCCACGACAGATTTAAGGTGCACCAGCCGCCTCTACACCATATACTTACAAACATCCATGCCCGGACCCGGATTCGAACCAGTAACCTTCGGGTCCAGAGGCTATCACCTTGTCCAATATACCGGTTGGTCGGCTTGGAAAAATAGGAAGCAGAGTGATGGAATAGGGCAGAGCCTTGCTTAGGCGTTCGGCTTGGACACAATAGTTCTTCTCTAAATTAATAATTTAAGTTTGAACTAACCAGTTATCTTGAAACTTTTTTGTAAATTTTTAACCAACTTTAATTAAACCTTAATTTTAATTTAATTGAGCTTGTATTCAGTGATTCCTTCAAAGTACTGCAAAATGGCCATGGCGTACTCATCCGAGCACATTTGAAGGAGGTACGGAAGGAGAATTGTACTATACCTAAGAAAGGTTCACTTCAGTATAAAATACAAAAACATTATTTTTATGTGTGTTAGAAAGAGAGGGACTACATACCCGTTAACCTATGGTAAACTCGCCAAAATTTTGAAAAACATGACATTTTGAGGCGATTTTGCGTTAAAAAAAGGTGTCCCCGGTCGCAAAGCTTGAAAAATAGTATCCAAAAATCGCCTTTTAATCGCATGTGCCAGCCCTGCTCGTTTGAACAGAAGTTAAAAGAATACATTTCCCCGGCTAAAACATTTACTACACCAGAATTCGCTCAACCCCTCGCACGAACGTCTCCGTTCCAAATCGCCTTCCGCAAACAAGAACACGCGTATTGTCGAATTTATTCCAGTTATTATCGCGCAGACATTCGTTCCCAAAAAAGCGTAACTGTAACCCCCAACCGGTGGCACTTCCCCCAGAACTGAAACGTTCGCGCCATTATTCCGACGCCCGTGGCAACGGCGACCCTGCCCGACTTCCTGATTCTCTCCACCCCCGGAATCTGAATCGGGCTGGAGGTTAAGGATGCTATCATCTTTCCAAGCACGTGTCCGCTTTACGAGAAAGATAATAGGGATATGAGATTTGAGTCGGGATTCGTTTCTTCTTTCTGACTGGAGTTGTTTTTGCTGGGTTTTTGTTTACCCGTCTCTCCGTTTACTTCACTTGACTTCGATTGCTCCGCTTGCAGTGGCTTGGAAAAAGCATCGTCTGCGACTGTAGGTTGTTTTGGCACTTGTTTTTCTTTCCTCTTGTAGCATGAGTTGATTTCTTTCATTGATTTGTCCATTAGTGACTGCCTGACAGTCTGGATTCTGCCCTGGTGCTCGGCGGTCTTTCTTTTCTTAATATTCCAAGTGGTTTCGATGAGATATATCGTTCACGATCTGGTCAATTTTTTTTGTGCGGATATATCTCTTACAATAAGATATAGTCCATTTTTCTATTGACGACGTACCTCGTCCATGAAGATCTGGTCAATTTTGCTAGAGGAAAGATTTGTCGTCCATTAGGATCTGGTCGGTTTTTCCAATGACGAAATACATCATCCATTAAGATCTGGTCAAATTTGGTAATGGAGGGATGTCTCGTTCATTAGGACCTAGTCGTTTTTTTCAAATGACGAAATACATCGTCCATGAAGATCTGGTCAATTTTGTTAAAGGAAAGATATCTCGACCATTAGGATCTGGTCGGTTTTTCCAATGACGAAATACATCATCCATTAAGATCTGGTCAAATTTGGTAATGGAGGGATGTCTCGTTCATTAGGACCTAGTCGTTTTTTTCAAATGACGAAATACATCGTCCATGAAGATCTGGTCAATTTTGTTAAAGGAAAGATATCTCGACCATTAGGATCTGGTCGGTTTTTCCAATGACGAAATACATCATCCATTAAGATCTGGTCAAATTTGGTAATGGAGGGATGTCTCGTTCATTAGGACCTAGTCGTTTTTTTCAAATGACGAAATACATCGTCCATGAAGATCTGGTCAATTTTGTTAAAGGAAAGATATCTCGACCATTAGGATCTGGTCGGTTTTTCCAATGACGAAATACATCATCCATTAAGATCTGGTCAAATTTGGTAATGGAGGGATGTCTCGTTCATTAGGACCTAGTCGTTTTTTTCAAATGACGAAATACATCGTCCATGAAGATCTGGTCAATTTTGTTAAAGGAAAGATATCTCGACCATTAGGATCTGGTCGGTTTTTCCAATGACGAAATACATCATCCATTAAGATCTGGTCAAATTTGCAAATAGAGAGATATCTAGTTCATTAGAACCTAGTCGTTTTTTTCTAATGACGAAATACCTCGTCCATGAAGATCTGGTCAATTTTGCTAATGGAGAGACATATTGTACATTAAGGCGCGTTCTCACGAATCAAGTTTAATTGACCGATTATAGTTGATCAACAAAAGTTGAATGAAAACTATAGTGAGAACCTTTGTTTCAATAGAGTTGATCAAATTTTAAGAGGATAAAGAAAAGTTTGACCATTTCAAACTTTATCGTTCAAGTGATGAGTCATCCTCCATCTGCTTTCGAGTTATTTCCACGCAAACAATCTGTCGTGGTTTATTTTATTCGAGAAAAAAAATCAAAAGTTCTATTTTATTCTCTAGGCCAAGTTTGAATCGTCGCGATCGTTACAGATAGTAAAAATTTCAACGGATTTGAAATCTGCGTAAAATTTTACACTAGTTCGATACCTTATAGGTTATTTTCTATCAATAAATAATTATTCAATAGTAACTTTTATATTTTCGCTACTTAAACTGCTGATCAGTTTCTATTAAAATGTGTGAACACAAACTGATTCCAGTCGTCTTCAACTTCTATTTATCAACTATAATCGGTCAATTCAACTTGATTCGTGAGAACGCGTCTTTCGGATCTGGTCGTTTTTACTAATGACAAAATACCTCGTCCATGAAAATCTGGTCCATTTTGCTAAAGGAAAGATATCTCGTCCATTAGCATCTGGTCGGTTTTTCCAATGACGAAATACATCATCCATTAAGATCTGGTCAAATTTGCTAATGGAGGGATATCTTGTCCATTATAACCTAGTCGTTTGTTCTAACCTTGTCCATAATAACCTAGTTGTTTGACAAAATACCTCTTCCATAAAGATCTGGTCAATTTTGCTAATCACGAGACATCTCGTCCAATGTCTGGTTTACTACTATGCGTTTCGATAACCAATCGACAAAAGTCGATTCCAAAGCTTACGTCATTTGCAATTCTGAGATCTAACGTCAACGACTCCTCTCAGCACAACCTCCATCGATTTCAATAGACGGTTAATGTTATAGAAATTTACATCCCATAAAAATAGCGCATCTCCATCCTCGATCTTGAAAAGAATCATCAACCCACTGGGGGTCCGCACGCATATTTCCAATTTGCAATTGAGTCTTCCGTGAATGACTTCAACCAATTTTTAATCTTTTCGACCAAAGGACTACAGAGGCTGTTCACACATTTTTTAGACAATGTATATTCTATTCACAAAACTAAATTACATAAAATTCTTGTGTTTTAACAGTTCTATTTGATAGCCCTTGTTCTGAACTATCTTTCGACACCGTAATTTCCAGGATAATAATGCCTTTTGAAGTGTCAGAAGAGGTATTCTATCCCATTCCTCCTGAACAGCTTTCCAGAGTCCTGTAAGGGTTGTGGGACGACGTTTGGATAGAGCAGATTTTAAAAGTCCGAAAGCACAAAAGTCCATAGGTGATACATCGGGAGATTTATTAGGGATATCAGTGAAGGGTATGGCTTTGATACCGGTTTTTTGTTCCATTTCTTTTAGGAAATTAACAGTGGATTTTGATGTGTGACTGCTGGTTTTGTCTTGATGGAGTTCCATAGATTGACGGTACTGTGGGTAAAGCGATGGTATTTAATTCAGAAAAATTGGCAATAAAATATGTTATTGATAGTGTTTGGAGTTAATCTTGACATTTTTTTCTACTCTCTTTATTTTTAACTTGCCATTATATGAAAAACAAGCAACAATCATGAATCCTTAGAAAAACTTTCTTTCGATTCTGTGAACCATCTACTTAAATTTTTTTATCCCCTTTTATGATAATAAATGGCTCTTTTTTTGCTGCAATCATTTAAATACATCCATGATTCATCTATTGTGACAATTTTTTCCATTTTTCTTTGGATAAGTGGTTTTCATATAGAATTCGGCAGCGTGTCCTGCGTTCAGCGATATGTGCTTTGGAGAAAGACGATGCACATTGCGTTTTTTCGCTATCTTAAGATTTAAATCAACGTTTATCATTTTGTTTACTGTGGACACCGAGCATTTTAATGATTTTGCAACTGTCCTTTGACTAGGGGGATTTTCTTTTAACATTAAACAACGTATCTTTGCAATAGTCGAAGATGTCCGTTTCTTCATTGGATACTTGTTTGGAATTTTTGTCCCACTTGAGGCTGCAATTTGACGTTTTTTTCCTTTCTTGTTGACGATATTACCTATCGACGCTTTAGATATCACAAAACCATGACTCTCACATCGTTTTTGGATAACGGAACATGAATATTTCTCTTCGGAAGGAGCATAAATATAGCCTTTGAACCAATGCTTCGTTAAAAACGCCATTTTGAATAAAAACAAACCTCTCAAGCCGCAGGCGATATTTTGACTTTTAAAAACATAGTACAACTGCAATTATTTATTTTGCAGCAAACGATTTTTTATTACCGATAACCAAAATCGTCTAAAAAATGTGCGAACAGCCTCTGTATTCCAAAGAAATAAGCAATAAAATATTTCCAACTGATTAATTTTCGAAAAAATGGTAATTGGTAATTTGGTAATTTTTAAATTAACGTTGTACTAGAGCAACACAACACTCTATAGACGACGGTCCGTGATCATTACCCCGTGGGAACGTTCCGATAACAACAATTTCGAACCACGCTCATATGACAAGGCAACACCTGAGCTGGCATCCCACTCTCCAAACTTCCACACCAACCCAACGTGAGGACTTTCGGCCACGACAAATTTAAGGTCTACACCTCTACACCGTACGCTTACAAACATCCCTGCTCTGACCCAAATTTGAACCAGGAACCTTCCAATCTCGAGGCTAACACCTTAACCACCAGATCGGTTGGTCGGCAAAGAAATGGAACCTTAGCAATAGAATTTTCTATAGGTTAAAAGAGTACGCGGGGATTATTTCGTTAGATAGACAGTTGAATTAGCATCGCACTGGATCTGATGAAGAGAACGCCAGAACTGGCACCTCACTCTCCAAATTTCAACATCACGCCATCATTTGAAGAATTTTGAGGGCGTATACCAGACCCACGAACACGGCGGTCTTTGGTTGGATGAAGTACCTAACTCATATCTAGGGCAACTTTTTTGTTGCAGTAAAAATGGGAAAAGTTGCATTTATCATTCACTAAAGTTGCATTTATGGAAATAAAGTTGCATTTATCATTCCCTAAAGTTGCATTTTTGGAAATAAAGTTGCATTTATTTTTGATACATTAAAATCTAAAATAAATTATACGTAAAAAATGAAAAAGTTCAAAATATATTAACAATTTTAGTCGTGTGCAACAGTATTATAATACATCATTAAATACAGAAGAACGTTGAATGGCCGATCCTTGGCCAGTAATTTCTTTAACATTGAAAAACTGTCATATAATGTGCTCATCATATAATGTATATCAGCCGCAGTCATATAATGTGCTGTATCGGATAGCGGAAGCTCAAAATCCTTTCACACAATATTCAGAGATTTTAAAACGTCATATACAAGGCGATCAACTTATTGATGATCGACACTCACCTCGGAAACTCTGCAGTCGATTACGCAAGTTTGCTCTGGGTTATCAAGAGTGGTAAGAGTGAGTAAGTACTTATTTCCATTAATTTACTTTTATCTGTTAGGACGAACAATTTCTTTCCATGAACTTCGTGTTTGATCCGCAATACTTCGGCGTTCGCAAGTTCATACCCGTGATCGAAGGGTTGACCCAGAGGGCAAAAAATGAAATAGTAATTTCATATTAATTAATTTTAAGCTAAATTTTAAAAAGTTGCAAGTGGTTGCATTTATGCAAAAACTTGCATTTACGCAGAAAGTTGCATTTATGTTGCGGTTATAACTCACTTGCAATACACCCCATGTAGGAGAAATTTTGGTTATAGTACTTAACATGCAACGCAGAATGTGTGAAAAAATGTTGCATTTGTTGCAAAAAGTTGCCTTACTCATAACCTCCGGTTGATAATCCGCCACTCTTGCAACCGACAACTACGACCCCATGGATTCTGTTTAAATATGTTGTTAGTAAGTCATAATAAGGAAACAGAATTATACAATTTCAGCTACATCAATACCACAAAAAAGTTACATGGATAAAAACTGAATCACGATCAAAAACAAAATCAGACAAAAAAATTCAAAAACTCGGTTCTTAATCATAATAGTTAAAAAGTACCAAAATGTATTAATCATCCGGGTGGTTGTCTTAGCGTGATATCTCGTCATTAGCAAAGCTGACCAAATCCGGATGGACGAGATATCACGTCATTAGAAAAAAATTACCAGATTTTGATCTACTCACCATTAAAAAATTTGCAATACTATGATGACGAGATATCTCGTCCAAACCAATTGAAGTGTTAAATATTACGTGTCGAAAGTAAAATCATTGATAGTTCTGACAGTCCACCCCATTGAATTTTCTCTACTGTGAACGATGCGTGAATAAAGTTCGATTAATCTTCCGCAGTCTGGGCTTGCAATTTTCCTGAAAGTATTTCCAACCCTCATCACTGAGTACATTTGTTAATACGTTTCTTGCAAACTATGAAACGAGACAACACAATCCATTGATTATAGTGTTGGGTTGATTCAAAAGTTCGTCCCGTTTTTTTTTTTTTTTTTTTTTTTTGGCATAAAGTCGGAAAAATATTTTTTTTGCTAAAAATTACATTGAATCTATAAAAATAAAAGACGTTATTTTTTTTACCGCGTTTCGGCAACACTGTTCGATTGTTTGTTTACCACGAAGCCTCGCGCCTCAATTGAATTTACAGCGTCATCGGATGAAATTTTATTGAAAAAATATATATACAGGGTGGTCCCGAATTCATGGTACAAACTTTAATGGTAGGTACAGGACATTGTAACAATGATTTATTGTATAGGAATGTATAGTCGCAAGTGACGCGGTGAGGCGTAAACAGGGGAAATAAAAGGAAAGAGAAATGGAGTGATCGGTTGGTATCATTGCCGGTAGAGGGCAGTAGATGTCTAGCCGCTGTTGAACATGATGCATCGCAGTAGGGAAAAGCGCCATTCACAATTGTGCTGCCGTAGACGATGGGTGACTTTACGTATGCAGAAAAAGCAGACATGCATTACATGTACGGCCGTGCAAATGGTAACGGCAGAGCTGCGTTACGAATGTATCGCGCGGAGTATCCTGATCGACGAATGCCGGATCATAGAATTTTTCAACGGTTACATCGTCAACTTTGTGAAACAGGTGCGTTCGATGTCAACAGACATGGCGCTGGTCGAGTAAGAGCTGTACGCACTCCAAGGCTGGAAGAAAGCATCTTGAACATTGTGGCTGATAGACCCGAGTCAAGCACAAGAACTGTTGCGCGTGACGTAGGTGCGAGTCATCAGACTGTATGCAGAGTGTTAAACGAAAATCGCTTACACCCCTTCCATTTTCAGAAAGTACAAGCATTGAATCCGGCAGATTATCCTCGCCGCGTGAACTTCTGCCTGTGGGTGATGCAGCAATGTGCGTTGCAGCCGGATTTCGTAGATTATGTGCTATTTACAGATGAAGCGACATTTTCACGCGAGGGTGTCTTTAATGCGCACAATTCCCATGTGTGGGCAACCGATAATCCACATGCAACGCGTCGACATGCGTTTCAACAACGTTTCAGTATTAATGTGTGGGCTGGTATTGTGAACGACTTTTTGATTGGCCCATACTTACTACCCACGCGGCTCACTGGCGGAAGCTATCTTATTTTTCTGAAAGAAGTGTTACCACAACTGCTGCATGATGTTCCGATCGCCATTCGTAACCGCATGTGGTTTCAGCACGATGGGGCGCCAGCACACTTCAGCATTGATGTACGGAATTACCTGAATGCCACGTTTGGTACTCGATGGATTGGGCGTGGTGGACCAGTCCCTTGGCCACCCCGATCTCCCGATTTATCGAGCCTCGATTACTTTTTATGGGGACATCTAAAGCATCTTGTTTATGAGACTCCAGTTGACTCAGATGAGGATCTCGTCGCTCGCTTATCTGTAGCTGCTGCAGGTGTGCGTGAAATACCAGGCATCTTTGAACGTGTACGCCAATCGCTCCACCGACGCTGTCAAGCATGTATCGATACTGGTGGACGCAATTTTGAACAATTACTGTAAACATGACACTTGTCAACAACGCTTTCAATAAAATCTTTGTTTTTCCTTTCGGCCGTTATTTCCCCTGTTTTCGCCTCACCGCGTCACTTGCGACTATACATTCCTATACAAAAAATCATTGTTACAATGTCCTGTACCTACCATTAAAGTTTGTACCATGAATTCGGGACCACCCTGTATATTAGTCAAGCTGTTGTAGCTTACAAACAAAATGCTGGGTATTCGATTTCCAAAGCAGCGCTCACAGTTCGAGTCAAAATTTGCTCTAAGTATTCATCTGAATTCCAAATTATTCGAGTTCTGATTCCAGAGTGACTGACTAACTTTTCTGTAGTACAACAAATTTATATTTGAAAAATATTTTTTTGGAATATCATATTTTGTAAACAATCCCTTCTGCTAGGACACGTGTCTTCATTGAAGCGAGCGAAGCGAGTAAGTTTCGCGCAGCGAACAAATGAGGATTGCAAAGCAATTCTCCGGGGGTTGACGAGTTAACGAGCATGGGGTGGGCCCCTAGTATAGTATGTTCCGTTCTGTTCGATGACCTTCCTCCATGTCTACGGTAGCTACATCATCTCACGCTCATACAAGTTCTGGGTTTCTATCTAAAGAACTGACCCAGGTGAGGAAACTTTCTCAACCATGATTTCTTCGCTATAAAAGATCATCGATTATCGGGACAATTTGATGTGAATTATTTGAAATCGGATTACTAAAAACCAATGCTTCCATTGACCTCAGAGTTTACAACAAAGAGAGTTCAACCGTCACCGATAAAAAAAATAGCTCTCAGGAAAACAAGTTGCGGCTGAAAATTTTCCTGAAACGAATGTCTTTCACCTAATGATGATCTGAAAACATTCAACCACAAAGAGAAAAAGCTTTCAGAGGTTCTTATATACGCCTCATTGTGTTTGGTTATGTTGTATATTTGGTTATGTTGTATATTTGGTTATGTTGTATATTTGGTTATGTTGTATATTTGGTTATGTTGTATATTTGGTTATGTTGTATATTTGGTTATGCTGTATATTTGGTTATGTTGTATATTTGGTTATGTTGTATATTTGGTTATATTGTATATATGGTTATATTGCAAATCTGGTTTCTTTGTGTAAGTCTTTTTTTTCTTTTGAAAAAGTGACACACCACTGTTACTTTAAGCCGTCCATATGTTGGAAATACTACTTGTTTCTGCCATTTTTACAATAACTTAACGACATTTAAAAATCACAACCCAATGACAAAACATTTTTTCCCAAAGTACTCGCTGAAATTATTTTTAACATCAAAACTTCACCCTCGTAAAGAAGATAACACTTCATATTTGCGCTGCAGTGCCATCTAGTGCCGAAACCGGGACAAATTTCTGCATCATCCCAACACAAGAAAAGTCTAACTGGTGTGTGAAACCTCGTTGTCTATCCCAATCACTCAACCAAGTACGTGTCTGTAATGAAGTGAAATTCCTGGTTGGGCCAGAGCTTTCCCATATTTTCTATCAGCGCCGAAATCTGCGGTGCCTCCCCCTTGATTTATGAGTAAACAGAGCAATTACTCAAGAAAAGTTCTGCGCCCGCTTGAAAACTAATTTTGTTCGCCTTAAATTAGCCAGAAAACTGATACGGCCGGGACAGGTTTATGCAGTTGAAAACTCCGCCGCGTCGCCGTTGAATGAGAGATCGTACAGAGCAAACTAGGCGCTTATCTGGGGGCAAACTAGAAGTTTAAACACTAGTTATTTATTTATATCAGATACGTTTGTTGGAGGTTCCGTCGTTGGAACGCTTGGGCAGAGTTCGTGTACCTTTCAACAGTGTGGTAAATACAGGAGGGGGTGGGTGCACACTTCAGTTTCAAAAGCGGAGGCATTTAAGAAAATATTTATCGAAAAGTAGTTCTTGGTATAAATGCGAAATAATGTTTTGGAAATTTTGCCGTTTTGGTGGTAAAAGTTTCAAATTTTTATTTCATTGAAGGGAATGCTTTCGTTTTTGAAATACAACGCTTGAAAGTTTAAGTTTAGGTAATACAATCTGAAGGGTTCTAGTGCATAATTTCACTTTGCAACCTGCATTCCCAGTATAAATTTTAACCTCTTTTGACCAACGCCATCAATATATAATCTACCCTTGTATTCTATTCTCGGCAAAGGAGGAATATAATCTTTCCAGATGATACAATTACAAGGAAATGACCAATATAATCTTGCTAAGAGTATGTTGTAAGGGGAAACACCAACAAAATTTTCTAAAGTATTCACTTCCAAGGTAGGTAGGTATTTATGAAAGCCAAAGTGGAGCAACACAACGGGCTTTTGATCAAGCCCAAAAGGAAAGTTCCGAAGATAACACCACGTCATTTTGAACTATGGTCGGATGACTCACTTCAAAGAAAAGGTCAATTACCTAAAAAATTTAGAAATTAAAATACCTATCTTGGAAGTCAATCCTTTGGTACGTATATTCCGTTGGTTTTGTCTTTACAACAGACTCTAAGAAAGATTATGTTGGTCAATACAAAAGGAGAACACATTATACATCAGCAAAAGTCATCGACAAAGCCAGACTTCGTGCTAGTTTTATGAATAGTCAGTGGAGGTTGCAAGTTAGGTATTTTAATTGACGTCGCACTGGAATAACACAACGGGCTATTAGCGACGGTCCGGGATCAAACCCGAAGAGGAAGATCAGAGGACAATACAACGGAATTTTCAACGAGGTCACACCTGAGCTGGCACCACCCTCTCCAAACTTCCATACAACGCCACAGTCAACAATGAAAAAATGGATAATTTATATTCTTGAAAGGTTGTATACAGTAGTTGATTCTACCTTCTCATAGGTTGAAGCAACTTCAAGGAATTCATTTATAAAAAATAATGATGCTTAATTTCGCACTTTTGACACTTAACTAATGACTATAGTATAACTCATATGATAGAATCCTTCTGAAAAACACACGACCCTTCATAATCGCATTTAAAACTTTATAATTCCGGAAACTTATAACTTTAATTTTTGAATATTCTATGTAAATATTGCAATTGTAGCTCTTCCGTGAATTCCGTCTCTCTTTGGCGGTAGAACATGAAAGCGAGACTCATCAGTAATTTTTATTTAAAAACTTAATATATACCACGCGCTTTTTATTTAAAAATTATAACTATTCCATTAACATTTCCTTTTATGTGCATACATCAATCTCCTGTTTTTATCTTTTTTTTATGTCACATAGCAGAAGTATAAGAATAAAGATAAATACTAAAATTTAATACTTAAAAGTAAGAGGAAATAAAATCATTAACAAAACATTTCTCAAATAAGTGCTTTTAAACGAATAATTATCATCTGATAAAATATAAAATCTGATAAAATAATATATTTTCTTTAGAATAAACGTCGCGCTTTCTGAAATGCAGTGAATCTTCGATTAACCGTCAGTTTATGTTAACCATCCGTTCGTTACTAAAAGTTAATGGATTCAATATTAAAAGTTATCGGTACGCACACACATACTGTACTCTAAGTACTGTAACCAGATTGCCACGAAAAATCATTGATTGTGTTAAATAAAATACACGAATGTACAGTGTATTTCCAGTTCGTAAACGTACATTTTTTATTATTCGTTCACATTAAATGGTTGTTATGATGGGTTGTTGTTTAAGGTTTTTCTGTTATCCATTTATTTCATTAACCGTCCCGGTCTCGACAAGTTTTACTGTATATTTCTGATGTTTTTCTCACAATATAACCCATCATATAGTTGTCCCGTTTCATCTATCCATGCCGCCTCATTAACTTACAATTCGATAACTAATCCAATTTTCACTTCCATTCACAATACATAGAATCCTTTTATAGCTGAAATTTTAATCATATTTCCTGGAAATAAATTGCTTTCTGATTGTGAACAAACACTGTTTTATTAATCCAAAAATAGCTTGCCAAAACTTTTAAAAAGTACATGTGTATGTTGTTCATAGGTTTCGATCATGGATGAAATTGTGAAGACTTTAAAATAGCTATTGAATTACATAGTTTTAGTATGTATGCTGAAATTTAATTAACGTCGCACTGAAGCAACACAACGGGCTATTGGCAACGATCCGTTATCAAATCCGGAGGGGGAAATACGAGGACAACACCACATAAATTTGATCCACAGTCAGATGACGAGGTCAAACCTGCGGTGGCACCCGACTCTCCAAACATCCACACCATACCAACGTGATTACATTTAAGGCGAAGACAAGATTTAACATGAACCAGCGCCCTCTATACACAGCCTTAGGTTGGATTCGAACTCGATCAAAAGATTGATTGTTTGAGTGAGAGCGCATTTTATGCTTGAATGTTCGAGATAACATGACCTCTTAACCCTCTGTCTAGTGTCTGTCTCCAAAGATATCTCGTCATTTGTAGAATTGACCATATCCTGTGGAACACGATATCTCTCCATTAAAAAAAACTGTCCAGATCATGATCAAGTCATCAATCCCTCTCCCCGATACCTCGATGACGTGATATCTCGTCAATAGCTAAAGTAGTAAGGTTTTGATGTGTCCATTCCTGCTGTAAGAATGTCGCCAGCTCAGCTGTAGATTTCGGACGGGGTTCCTTGGTCCGTAAGCGACGCTCTAACGCGTACCACAAATGTTCTATGGGGTTTAGGTCGGGCATATGGGCAGGCCAGGGAAGACGTTTTACTTCCATGTCTGCATACCACTGCTTGACAGACGCTGCAACATTAAATGGAGCGTTGTCGTCCTGGAAATAACATTCGTTTATTCCATAAAATTACCAAGGCGTATGAAGAACCTGATTGTCCACATGTCGGCGTTCAATTTTTCAGGAACAACATGCGAAGGTCCCAGGCCATACGAAACAACCACGAAAAACACTCCCAAACAAGCAGTCGGATTTTATGCAAATACGCTGGCGTTCGGTCCATTATTGTAGAATAGTGTATAATGGGTAAACCTTCGTAATTTTGGAATTTCTGAAAATTGCCTTCCTGAAAATTTTTAAAGGTGGTTTATCAATTAAGGGCTTCGGACAACATAATTATAAGCCACATAAATATATTCCGTAATTAAAACAAAAAAGTGAAAAATCAAAATGGATAAACGAATCAAAAGAATTTTTGATCGTATGAATGAAAGCGTGAATAAAACCATTATAACTGTAGAATTTTGTTAAAATTGCTCACCTAAAAAATTTGAAAAATGGCTTATCCATTGAAGAGTTTTAGGAAACATAATGATGAGCCACAGGTATTACATAATGTAAATAATTTAAAATAAAATATTCAAGAGGAACAAAAGAATTTCTGAATGTTTGAATGAAAGCCTAAAAATATTTGGAAGTTTATGACAGCAAGACATCTTTTAAATAGTAAATATACCATTATAATTTTGAAATTTTCGAGAGTTCAAACATTTCTCCTCAAAAATATGAAAAGTGGCTTATCATTGTTTGAGGGAAAGTGCATACAACAATCGAAAGCTAAAGACAGCAAAATCTCTTAAATAGTAAACAAACCATTTAAATTTAAAAAAATTTGAACACTTAAAATTTTTTGAAAAATTTGGAGAGTGGTTTATTATGTTGCCAGAAGTCATCTAATCACAACAGCCAAAACAAGCTAGAAGAACGCACTGAAAAACGCAAGAAAAAAAATAAATGCCAAATAAAAAACCCGATAAAGTCGAACGAGATGGAAAAGCTGGTAGAGCTTTTGTCTCTTTCAGCTGTAGAAAAGGAACTAACTGAGCCCCAGAATAAAAAAACCTGGAATGTTTCCTTGGAACAAATCCCACCTCCCTTCTCAACTGCCGCTTTCTGCACGTGAAATTTAAAACTTGAGTTCTATTTCCGAGCGCAAATCCATCATATTAACACTTGCGCAGTTGACAAGTGTTGATCAGTAGGAGACTAGGCTTCA
Organism: Metellina segmentata; assembly: GCA_947359465.1. Taxonomy (NCBI): domain Eukaryota; kingdom Metazoa; phylum Arthropoda; class Arachnida; order Araneae; family Tetragnathidae; genus Metellina; species Metellina segmentata. Next base: position 95,904,913 of record OX375882.1, read on the forward strand.
TTTGAATTCGTTATCGTTTGTTTGTGTTGGCAGAATTAGCATCGTGGGTGTTCTTCGACGTGATGCCACACAGAACGAGAATTCTTTCCCATTCGTCTGCGTGTGCAGTCCTCAGAGAATGCGTCTTTAAGATAAGTCAATCCTTTTCTGCCATTCATTCTTTCACTCAAATGCTTGACTAAACATCTACAATTGCTCCGAGAGGAATATGAAGCTACCCGAATAAGTTTATGTAATGCTTTTTTTCGGTAGGGCCAATGGTTTTTAATATAAACCATTCATTCTTTATCATTCAAATGTTTTAATAAACAACTTTAATTGATCTGGAAAAAAATATGAAGCTTAGTGAATGCTTCTTTAAGCTAAGTCAGTGGTTCTAAGATAAAACTTTCATTCTTTCTTACTTGAATGTTTGACAAAAATGCACTTGATCTGAGAGCAATATGAAGCATCCAGAAGTTTAGTGAATGTTTTTTAAGATGCCAATGGCTTTTTAAGATAAACCATTCCTGCTTTCACATTAAAATGTTTGACTAAACAACTTTAATTGATCTGGAAAAATATGAAGCAACCATAGGAAGCTTAGAATGAATACCATGAATACTTCTTTGAGCTAAGTCAGTGGTTTTAAGATAAACCTTTAATTCTTTCTTTCTTAAATGTTTGACAAAAATACATTTTGATCTGGGAGTAACAAGAAGCAACCCGAAGTTCAGTGAATGTTTTTATAAGATGGCAATGGCGTTTTAAGGTAAGTATTTCATTCTTTCTAGGACCGCGGTAGACCCGTTGGAAGAGAAAGTAGGTAAGTATTTATTTCATGTCCCACTGGAGCAACCCAAACGGCTATCGACGACGGTCCGGGATCAATCCCGAAGAAAAATATGCCAGGGAAACACCACGTAATTTTTAATCACGGTCAGATGACGAGGTCACACCGGTTGCTAAAAAGCCACTCTTTCGACCGGGCTATCGCAACCTGACAGCAATTCGAAACAAAAATGAAATCTTCTTCACTTAACTCTTCTGAAAAAGCATCATTTATCACTGAACCTACCTGGTGGTTGTCTCGAGGAGGTATTAAGAATACCAATTAGATTGTGACGGACGAGATATCTCGTCACTAGAAAACAAATTCTCCCAATCTTACTGTCCTCGTCAACAGACAATACGCAGCATCTTGATGTCACGATTTATCGTCATCAGTAAAATTGGTCAAGTCATGATGAAAAAAAAAATTGGCCAAATCTGGATCACGTCGTTATTAAGCAATTGGCTATTTCTCGATGGCGAGGTGAGGTAATTTTTACTAACGTCGCACTAGACAGCAACACAACGGGTTATTGACGACGGTCCGGGATCAGTCCCCTAATGGAAAGATCCCGGACCGCCCCGTGGACAAAACCAAGTCATTTTAAACCACTGTCGGATGACGAGGCAACACCTGCGCTGGTACCCCACTCTCCAAACCTCCAGACCAACCCAACGCGAGGACTTTCGGCCACGACCGATTTAAGGTGCACCAACCGCCTCTGCACCACAAACTTACAAACATCCATGCACTGACGACCTGTTCAAACTAGGGATGCGACATAGATGTCAATGTTTTCAAAACATCGATGTTTTTTTTAAAAAACATCGATGTATTGGGGAGGATGTTTTTGTAACATCGATGTTTATACTTGTCGATGTTTTTACGCTGTCGATGTTTTATTTTTAAATGAAAAAAGTGTCGTTATAAAAATTTAAAAAATAACCAAGTAGCATAATTTTTATAATCAGCAAATTGAACATGCTTTTGGACCAATGTGGCCAAGGGTGAAGGGTCTGAAAAGTAGTGATGTGAAATCGATGTCGATGTTTTCAAAACATTGATGTTTTATAAAAAACCTCGATGTATTAGAAATGATGTCGCATCACTAGTTGCTAAACCAGTTTTAAGAAATGGGGATAAAAGTTTAAATACACTGAATTTTAAAAACATCGATGGTTTGGGGGCGATGTATTATCAACGTCGATGTTTTAATTTTGAACATCGATGTTTTGCTGTCGATGTCTCATCACAAGTTGGTAAACCAGTTTTAAGAAATGGGGAAAGAAGTTTAAATACACTGAATTTTAAAAACATCGAGGTGTTTGGGGCGATATATTATCAACATCGATGTTTTAATTTTGAACATCGATGTTTTAAAACATCGAAGTTTTGCTGTCGATGTCGCATTCCTAGTTCAAGCCAGGAACCTTCCGATCTAGTGGCTAACACCTTAACCATCAGACCGGTTGGTAGGCTACAAACTACTAGCAGAGTTAATCTAAATATTTTCTCACAGCCACAAGTGGCCGCGTAATAGTGTCCTCCCTACAAACCCATCATAGTCCTCAAGATTAACCATAAAACGATGCTGCTGCACAAAAAAAAAAACATTGCAAAAAAGGAGGTAATAGCGTCCTCCCTCCAAAAAAAATCCCTCCAAGCGAAATCTAATATTGCCAGATTTCTTTCACTCCCCCTCCCAACAGGTATCCGGATAACGCCACCCCCGAACTAACACGCCTGTCAACGCACCACAAAGCGAGATGCAAAACTCATCTCGACGCATGAGTTCTCGTGACAGGTGTCTTCTTTATTGGTGGATCCCGAGAGATTAAAGGCGGGCCTTCTCCCCAAAAATAAAACGTGTCCGGGCACGCCGGGGAACCCATGTTTTTGGATGCCATCCATAAAAGATTTTTCCTCCAAGAAATCCAGCGGTGCATGAGGTGTTTGGAGCGAAGCGGAAAGAATTCCCTGGAGATGGCTGAGGGGGGAGTTGGGGATATTTTTCTGGGCCTCTTTATACCAATAGAAGCGTTATTTATATATAATGTGCATGAACGATAGGTGGGATATTTTGTAAGGGAAGAAACTGAGAGATGCTGTGAGGCCTTCGCTTATATGGAATTTATGTCAACTGCAGTTTTTACCCTTAGGTATCGAGACGAATTTTTATATTTAGTAGTTTTCAGTATCTTAACCCGCCTGGTGTGGCTATATGGACGAAGTATTTCGTCATTAGAAGACACGATTATGATCATTAGAAGAAAACTGACCAGGTCTTGATCATTAAAACAATCGACAATATCTGAATGACGAGATACACAACAATACAATAATAGACCGGACGCCAAGTGGATTTGCATAAAATCCGACTTTGTGTTTGGAGGTGTTTTTGGTGGTATGGCCTGGGACCTTTGCACGTTGTTCCCGGTCAATTGAACTCCGACGCCTACATGAATATTTTGGACAATCAGGTTCTTAATAAGCTCTGGCAATTTTATGTAATGGACGAATGTACATCCAGGACGACAACATTCCATGTCACGTTGCAGCCTCTGTCAAACAGTGATATCAAGATATGGATGTAAACCGTCTTCCCTGGACTGCTCGTAGTCCCTACATAAACCCCATAGAACAATTGTGGGAAGTGTTAGAGCGACTCTCACGGACCAGGGAACGACGTCTGAAATCTACAGCTGAGCTGGCGACATTCTTGCAGCAGGAATGAACACAAATACCCATAGCTGTGTATCAAAACCTTTTTGAAAGTGTACCCAGAAGGGTTTCTAGTGTAATTAGGGGGACCATCCCCCTGTTAAAGCATGTATTATTTTCATTATACCATAACATCTTACTGTCAGGTCCATTATTGTAGGTTAGTGTACTTCGACATTGGTAAAATTTAGTCAGATGTGTTGGACGAGAAATCTCGTCGAAGCCGCTTGGAGGGTTGAGCTTCGTACCGGTTCTCTCGGTGAGGGATCGCGTCATTAGCAAAACCAACCAGATGTTGATGGCGACATATCTCGTCATTTGAAAAAATGACCATAGCTTGATTTCGTCATCATCATGAAATCGGCAACATCTTGATGACGAGATATCTCGTCATTGGCAAAATCGGTCAGATAGTGATGGACGAGGTACCTCGTCAAAACCACGTTTAGGGTTAAGATACAACCGGAAGACGAACTTAGCCACAGTGTTTGGTAGGTTGGTAAAATATAGCCGATGCTCAATGAAAAGTGAATAAATTTAAGATTGGGTGGGTGTGGATTTTTGGCGCAAGGGTCATATTTGGTCAACGTCAAATAAATGGACATCCACACACAAGAAAATTATCATTGTTAAGAAAAGTAGAAATACACAAAGGAGGCAGTAGGTTGGTGGGTAATTTACGTCTCACTGGAGCTACACATCGGACAATGGATGAAGGGGTGGGATCAACCATGATACACTGAGGAAAAATTGAACCTCATTTTTCTATTCTTCTAACCCATAAACAATCTATTTCTTTGAATCTATAAGTATCATACAAGTTTTTTAATGCACGATCCCTAACTTCTTCGTTCTTCTTAAGTACAGGGGGCGAATTGGCTGCTACTTGTGAAGGAGCATCCAGTGGGAAAACCGGCGTTACTCCCAACAAGTAAGTCTCCAAGATTCATGTGCTTACAAGCCGAGATACAAACTCGTGATATACTGAGTAGCAAGCAAACGTTGACCACTATATAAATGAGGAACATGCACCTTTTTTGTTCATATTTTTATGATATAGAAAATGAAAAAATATGATGGAAAGTATCTTTCTTTTTTACTGTTACAGCCCGAAAAGGTAAAAAAAAAATTAAGTTTGCACTAATTACTTCATTTTAAAAAAGCTAGTTTTCTTACGCAGCTTCTTGTGACGTCACTATGCACTATGACGGTTTGTTACTTTTAAAGCAACGTTGAAATAACAAGGAAAAAAATTAAATTGGGTGTTTAAAAATTAAAAGAGCAAGCAATATGAAATTTCAACGCGCTAAAGAAACGTAAACATTAAATCATGGTGCACAGTGACGTCACGTAGCGTTTTGAGGTCATGTGCTTTTGTCGTACTGTTCAGTATTTTAAAACGTAAAATTTTAAATAATTAAGTTTATTTTGTGGGTTTTGTCGTTTTTGAACATTTTGACGATCAATCTATTAATAAAACACAAAAATGAGCATTTTTCTCAATGGGGCAAGTTCCTCATTAGCTGAGCCTTCGTTGAACTAAAAAATCAGATTTCATTATAAATATATGGTACATAAAGATCTATAAAATCCGATATTCTGGAATGTGAAGAGTAATATAGCTACTGAGTGGTGGAATGATCACTATACAAGGTAAGCGACCATAGTAGCACACTTAGTTTAACTTTACCGGAAATTCACTTTCCAGTCAGAGAAATATTGGAAAGGCTTTTTTAAGTCTTTCCAATCCCCACCAATCGAATCGTACCCTAATTTAATTGCGCCGACCAACCGGTCTGGTGGTTAAGGTGTCAGCCTCTAGATCAGAAGGTTCCTAGGTCGAATCCGGGTCAGTGCATGGATATTTGTAAGCGCATGGTGAAGATGCGGCTGATTCGCCTTAAATCTGTTGTGGTCTAAAGTCCTCGCGTTGGGTTGGTGTGGAAGTTGGGATAGTGGAGTGCCATCTTATCGTCACGTGACCGGTTCAAAATGACCTGGTGTTGTCCCCGGATCTTTCCTTTAGGGGACTAATCCCGGATCGCCGTCAATAGCCCTCTGTGTTGCTCTAGTACGATGTTAGTTAAAAAAATATCAAAATTACCAAATAATCTATTTTAATTGCATCTATTATGTTGTAAGTTATGTGTATGTATTTAAATTGTATCGATGGTATGTGTATATTTGTTTTTTAATTTATCTTAACTATCATGTATCTCATATGAATTTTTGAATTAAAATTGTGTCTGTTTTTGTTGTTGTAGGATGCAAGCATTAATAACTAATTTTTTTTTTCCTTTTTTTTTAATAGATTAATTTTTGACACGTCTTGCGCCTTTTATTGGCAATTCGAGGCCTGCATAGTACAAAATAATGTTGACCACAAAATGTTTATCCATTACACATGGAACCGAGGTACAACCCCCCCATGCATCAGTTGAACAAACACGGTTCCACAAGCAAAAGACCCGAGCAGCATTTTAAGAACAGATTACTTTCCGAATAAAAAGATCTCCAATAGCTGAGCATGTAATTAGCAACTAGAGCAAAAATATCCATCCTATTAGAAACCGACAAAACCAACAATATGAGTGGTAAGAAGAAAATTGTGGTCATACTATCAAGATAAATATTACCCTCACCAAACATGAACCTTTTACTTGGACATGGTCCTGGATTTTATATAAAATCTCTCAATCGCAAAATATTTATGCATGACACTTGATACCAAGTTCCACAGTCCCTTTGTACCCGTTGAACAAACAAGGTTCCAGAAGAAAAAAAAACCAAAACAGCACCATCTCAACAAAAAACTTTCGGGAGAATAAAAATATCTTGTCTTGGCTGATCTTGCAACTAAAACAAAAAGATCCATCCACACTTCAAGGGGACAAAAACTCGGTAAGTGGATGGTCTGAAGAATCTTTTGGTCATACCATCCAAAGATAAATACCACCTATACTCGAACATAATAGACCTTAAAACCTTAGAAGGCAGGCCGGAAAGCATGGGTTTTATAAAACAACTATCAACCATAAAATATTTATGTATTAAACCTGATACCGAGGTACTGCATCAGTCGAACAAACACGGTTGCACTAGAAAAAGTCTAAGCAACACCTTTACAACAACAACAAAATTCCAGAAGAATAAAAAAATCTGCTCTTGGCTGTTCATGCAACTAGAACAAAGAGATCTATCCACCCTTTAAGGCGCCAAAGTAGATGGCATGGAGATCATGTGGCCATACCATCCAAAGATACGAGGGTAGTCCCAGAAGTACCCGACCAGACGTATAGATGGCGGTTGTTGTTTGAAAAGAATAACTATGGTAGAAAGTTCCATCCTTGTAAAGCCTAAGTTTGAAGTTTAGCGACGCTACGTTGTTTAGTATTTGTTTGACTAGAACATGGTTCCACTAGAAAAAAACCTGAACACAGCACCTTTACGACAAAAAAAATTCCAGAAGAATAAAAAAAAAATCTGTTCTTGCACAACTAAAACAAAAAGATCCATCCACCGTTCATGTGGATGGCAAGGAAGAACCTCGTGGGCACACCATCCAACCCCTCACTCGACAACCCGACAGCCTTACAAAACGAACCGCGGTCGCATGTCTCCATTTTTTCTCGAGGTTCCGCACAAGAGCCAACAAGAGACACCTGTCACCGAGAGCCCTGTCGCGTCGCTCAGCATTCAGTTAGCATTTTAAATCCGCAGTCCGGTAGTTGCCGGGCTGTTCGGCAAGAGAAAGTCGAGCCTCGCCTTCCGTGAAGAGCACTCAATCTTCCTTCCAGTTAGTGACAGAGTGCGCGGGGAAGAGACTAGGACGGAAGAGATTCGGATTTCAGAACTGCTTTTTTTTCCGCTTGCCAAAACGTTAAATTTAGAAGTGTGACGCGTATCGGTGTTTGGGAACTGGTGTGGCGTATATTTCTTTTGCAGCTGATTAATTGGAATAAGGGTTGTTTATCCTTTCCTACGACGAAAAAAATCGATTTTGTATATACTTAAAATGTTCTTTCGGTATTTGGTATGAAAACAAACGTCGCACTGGGGCAACACAACGGATTGTTGCTGATGGTCCTGGATAAAATCCATCAAATCAAGGATCCGAGGACAACACCACATAATTTTGATACATGGTCAAATGATGAGAACAAACACCTCACCTGCCACCCACTCTCCATACTTCCACAGCACCCCCAACGTGAGGATATTTGAGGCCACAACAGAATTGACCTGTATCAGCCCCCTTTGTACACGATGGTCTCTGGTTGAATCCCAACTCGCAACCCCTCCATTTTCTAATCCATTCCTCTTCCAACCACTTCCCTTCTATTATTTTGTCTTAAGAACTTGTATCTCTACTATTATAAAAGGAAGTGTTTACCTGTGATCAAAGTCCTAACGAACCTACGGCACTTACAGTAATGGGATTTGGTACACAGGCAGTCCGAATTTTTTGCAATTTTTGGGTCGCGCCGAATTTTAAAATTCAATCTAGAACATTTTAAAATTAATTTAATGGAATTTAATTATTATTGCTTTCTTTGGAATGGCAACATCATAAAGAGATGGCAGATTCTAAATTTATTTTTTTCGTGTTTCCGTTTGAACGCTTTCAGCCGAACAACGAAACAAATAAAAAGTTTAAACTGGAGCCATGTAGTTCTTTTGTTATAGATCCTTAAAGATAGAGTAAAAATTCCAACTGATTTGAAATCTGCGGGCAATTTCACATTAGATGGATGCCGAAAAATAAGATTTGCTTTAAATAAATATTTTTTAAACTGTAACTTATATTTTTTCTCATACGAATTTGACCTTCGCTATCGAGATCACAAATTCCATTCTCTGCTTTTTAAGTTGTAAATTTTTTATTTTGGGCGAAGATGGTCGCATTAGACAATGACGTCATGTTTGTTTTCGTAGCAATCACCGGGGGTTATCGAGCAATGGTCATACGTGACCCCACGAAAAGAAATGTCACCGCCAACGCCGACCTAGCCACGCAGAGGCTAGTGCTAAATAAAAAGTCGAAATTCGACTAGTTGTAAGCCATTTGCCCATCGGGTGGTTGCCTTGACATTGCCTTGAGGATATGACTTGAGGTGGTTGCCTTGACGAGGATATTCAACATTAGGTTAGTTAGTTTGTCCGGGTTTTATAGCACAAGGACCCTACTTATTTGTCCATTCTGCGCCAGACACAAGGCATACAATATAAAGTAATAGACAGACACACAATGAAGGTTTTACTGACACAGAAGAAACACACCCAGGGGAAAATGCACTCGACACGAATCGAACCTACACCGCCTTACAACTTGAAGGTTGCTAACACAGTGGACACAGCCACTAAGCCACGACGACCCCATTCACATCGTTAGAAGAAGTCTAATCAGAACCTGATGACCGAATGAGCTGCTCATTAAAATAAAACTGGCCATAATCTGATGTACCAGATATATCTCGTCACTAAAAGAAAACTCGCCAGATCTCGTCATCGTCAACATAAATAATCAAGCAATGTCTCATTGACGGGATTCTCGTCGTAAAATAAATTGGTCAGGTTGGTAGGTAAGTAATTAACATCCCATTGGAGCACAATACAATGGGCTATTTGAGACTATCCGGGATCAGTCACAACAGGAAATCTCCGAGGATGACACCTCATTATTTTGATCCACCTTCAGATGACGAGGTCAAAACCTGGTCAGGCACTCAATTCCCAAGCTTCCACACCAGATCAGCGTGAGGACATTTGATGGTACGAGGTTTAATGTGTACGACGGTCTTAGGTTGGGCCTAGTTTCGAACCAGTACCCCTTCGATTTCTAATCCGTTACTCTTTCAACCCTCGGCCCTCTTTGCATTCCAAGACAACTAACAATCGAAATGAAGTCAACCCTCCAAGTGGTTTTAACGAGATATCTCGCCCATCAATACCTCATCAATTTTGCCAATTATTATAAATCACGTCATCAAGATACGACGATTTTTGTTATGATGAAGAGATCAAGATCTCATCAGTTTTCCTTTAATGATAAGGTAGGTATTTTAATTAACGTCGCACTGGATGAACATAACGGGCTATTGACAACGGTCTGGAATCGATCCCAAAGAGAAAGACCCGAGGACAACACCACGTAACTTTGAACCCCTTGGTCAGATGACGAGGCAACACCTGAGGTGGCACCCCTCTCTCCAAACTTCCACACCACGCCAACGAAGATACCACCAACAGGATTGAGTTGAATAAGCTGTGCCATACACAAGTATGGCACAGCTTATTCAACTCAAGACCCAATAAAAGTATAAATATTTAAAAGTAAAAGAATTAAATAAATTATGAAATATTTTTTAACAATTAATTAAATAAGTAATTAAATAGTTAAACAATTAATTAAATAGTTAAATATGTTTAATAATTAATTAAATATGTAAAGAAATAAATAATTAATTAAATAAATAATTAAATAAATAAATAATTAAATAATAAATTAATTAATTAAATAAATAATTAAAAGCATATATAATTAAAAGCATAAATATTTAAAAGTATAAATATTTAAAAGTATAAATAATTAAATAAATAAATTAAATTATGAATAATTAAATAAATATTTAAAAGCATAAATAGTAAAAGGTAGTAGTAATTCAATCACCAAGAGGGTTAGTAAGGTTGACGTGATAAAACTGTACAATTGTCGATAAAAATAGATCTCTGAAGCGTGCTAAGAGCGTATTCTGACTCAGCTACAAGTTCGAAATTCTAAAGAATAAAACTTCCAAAACACTTCAGAAGAAAACTTAATCTGATTTATTCTCTTAGTTAAGGAATGCAAAAAAAACACTCCCTTTCACAGTCAATTGAACGACAGCATATGCTTCATTACCAAACAGACATCGGAATACGCGAGATAAAATCCTTTACCATCCCACACGACAGGCATGAAAATAGACGCCGGCTAGGAAACCACGCCATCATTAAGCGATTGATGAATTTCCTAACCTCAAGACATTTCCCCAATTAATATTAAAAACCCCACAAACTTCTCAATTCTTAAGTGGGGAGGCCGTCATCGAGTGGTGCAGCAGAATACAAAGGTAATTCCAATAAGCCTGGCCTCCATTAAATGCCGAAAATGAAAAGGACTTCTGACACCGCCCATCCATTTCGGAACTCACCGGCATAGTAAATTCCTGGGTCCATTACCTGCCAGATCTCATTCTGCAGTACAAATAGCTCTTTCCTTTTTCTCATGCATACTCGACGAATCTTTGCCATTCATTCTCCGATGTCTGGAGATGAATGAAAAAACGGACAGCTGCATTTTTTTTCTTCACGGCGAAGAACCGACGATCAAAGTTTAATGAAAATTTTAAAGGGATGGTGGGGGGATTTTCCCGGTTTCAAACAAAAGCTGCGAGAAGGTAATGAATCGATATGGGGTTAGCGGATTCCAGGAAGGATCCGTTTCATCAGTGTCAATTTTCTTTTTTAATTATGGAGCTCGGATTTGAGAATTAATTCTCAGCTCGTTTGTGATGTATAAGGTCTTCTTTCAAATCTCTTCGGACGGGCACGCCGTGGCATTTCGCTTGTCAATCAAGTTATTAATTGGAGCAGATAACGAAAAACCTCTATTAATTATAGATTGGGGCTTGTTTATAGTAGACATTTACATGGCTTTAACCCTCTGAACGGAACACATGAACAATTCCACTCTGCAGTCTTTCCACCGCGACTTCTAAGCATATTTGACAAACAGAAGATAGACGACGCCAATGGGCATACACTATGGCGTTTTGGGCACCACAAGCAATACAATGCAGTTGGACTAAGCTGGATACCTTTATAAGCTATTTATTTCACTTAAAAGGTTGGTTTTCAATACAATTGGGGAAATATTTACAGAATTATTTACACTCCGCAATCGATGAACGTATGTTCATGCAGAAACAATAGTTTCACTTCACAGTTAGTTTTTTTCCGATGTTTCACCTCACCGTATAGCTGCCTCAACGAGAGCTTTTATTTCCACCACCTTTCCCAGTGGCTTCTAACCCTCGTATTCCCATTTTGTTTATCACCGGAATGTTGATCGGGTGTTTTCCAATGACACCTGCAACACTGAAGGTGTCCCGTCCACTTTTCTCTCTTGAAAGGTCAGACGTCACAACACACATAACGAAAGTCTTAATGGCACAGAAGACTTTCGTTATGTGTGGGAGAAATCCAACCTAGATCCGAGGGAGAAATCCAACCTAGATCCCAGGGAGAAATCCAACCTAGATCCCAGGGAGAATTCCAACCTAGAACTTAGAGAGAAATCCAACCTAGATCGAAGGGAGAAATCCAACCTAGATCCCAGGGAGAAATCCAACCTAAGTCCCAGGGAGAAATCCAACCTAGCTCCCAGGAAGAAATCCAACCTAGATCCCAGGGAGAAATCCAACCTAGATCCCAGGGAGAAATCCAACCTAGATCCAAGGGAGAAATCCAACCTAGCTCCCAGGAAGAAATCCAACCTAGATCCCAGGGAGAAATCCAACCTAGATCCCAGGGAGAAATCCAACCTAGCTCCCAGGAAGAAATCCAACCTAAGTCCCAGGGAGAAATCCAACCTAAGTCCCAGGGAGAAATCCAACCTAGCTCCCAGGAAGAAATCCAACCTAGATCCCAGGAAGAAATCCAACCTAGATCCCAGGGAGAAATCCAACCTAGCTCCCAGGAAGAAATCCAACCTAAGTCCCAGGGAGAAATCCAACCTAGCTCCCAGGAAGAAATCCAACCTAAGTCCCAGGGAGAAATCCAACCTAGCTCCCAGGAAGAAATCCAACCTAGATCCGAGGGAGAAATCCAACCTAGATCCCAGGTAGAAATCCAACCTAAGTCCCAGGGAGAAATCCAACCTAGATCCCAGGGAGAAATCCAACCTAGATCCGAGGGAGAAATCCAACCTAGCTCCCAGGAAGAAATCCAACCTAAGTCCCAGGGAGAAATCCAACCTAGATCCCAGGGAGAAATCCAACCTAGATCCGAGGGAGAAATCCAACCTAGCTCCCAGGAAGAAATCCAACCTAAGTCCCAGGGAGAAATCCAACCTAGCTCCCAGGAAGAAATCCAACCTAGATCCCAGGGAGAAATCCAACCTAGATCCCAGGAAGAAATCCAACCTAGATCCCAGGGAGAAATCCAACCTAGCTCCCAGGAAGAAATCCAACCTAAGTCCCAGGGAGAAATCCAACCTAGCTCCCAGGAAGAAATCCAACCTAAGTCCCAGGGAGAAATCCAACCTAGCTCCCAGGAAGAAATCCAACCTAAGTCCCAGGGAGAAATCCAACCTAGCTCCCAGGAAGAAATCCAACCTAAGTCCCAGGGAGAAATCCAACCTAGCTCCCAGGAAGAAATCCAACCTAAGTCCCAGGGAGAAATCCAACCTAGCTCCCAGGAAGAAATCCAACCTAGATCCGAGGGAGAAATCCAACCTAGATCCCAGGTAGAAATCCAACCTAGCTCCCAGGAAGAAATCCAACCTAGATCCAAGGGAGAAATCCAACCTAGCTCCCAGGAAGAAATCCAACCTAGATCCCAGGGAGAAATCCAACCTAGATCCCAGGGAGAAATCCAACCTAGATCCGAGGGAGAAATCCAACCTAGCTCCCAGGAAGAAATCCAACCTAAGTCCCAGGGAGAAATCCAACCTAGCTCCCAGGAAGAAATCCAACCTAGATCCCAGGAAGAAATCCAACCTAGATCCCAGGGAGAAATCCAACCTAGCTCCCAGGAAGAAATCCAACCTAAGTCCCAGGGAGAAATCCAACCTAGCTCCCAGGAAGAAATCCAACCTAAGTCCCAGGGAGAAATCCAACCTAGCTCCCAGGAAGAAATCCAACCTAGATCCGAGGGAGAAATCCAACCTAGATCCCAGGTAGAAATCCAACCTAAGTCCCAGGGAGAAATCCAACCTAGATCCCAGGGAGAAATCCAACCTAGATCCGAGGGAGAAATCCAACCTAGCTCCCAGGAAGAAATCCAACCTAAGTCCCAGGGAGAAATCCAACCTAGATCCCAGGGAGAAATCCAACCTAGATCCGAGGGAGAAATCCAACCTAGCTCCCAGGAAGAAATCCAACCTAAGTCCCAGGGAGAAATCCAACCTAGCTCCCAGGAAGAAATCCAACCTAGATCCCAGGGAGAAATCCAACCTAGATCCCAGGAAGAAATCCAACCTAGATCCCAGGGAGAAATCCAACCTAGCTCCCAGGAAGAAATCCAACCTAGCTCCCAGGGAGAAATCCAACCTAGCTCCCAGGAAGAAATCCAACCTAGATCCGAGGGAGAAATCCAACCTAGATCCCAGATAGAAATCCAACCTAGATCCCAGGAAGAAATCCAACCTAGATCCCAGGGAGAAATCCAACCTAGCTCCCAGGAAGAAATCCAACCTAGCTCCCAGGGAGAAATCCAACCTAGCTCCCAGGAAGAAATCCAACCTAGATCCGAGGGAGAAATCCAACCTAGATCCCAGGTAGAAATCCAACCTAGATCCCAGGGAGAAATCCAACCTAGATCCCAGGAAGAAATCCAACCTAGATCCCAGGGAGAAATCCAACCTAGCTCCCAGGAAGAAATCCAACCTAGCTCCCAGGGAGAAATCCAACCTAGCTCCCAGGAAGAAATCCAACCTAGATCCCAGGTAGAAATCCAACCTAGATCCCAGGTAGAAATCCAACCTAGATCCCAGGTAGAAATCCAACCTAGATCCCAGGGAGAAATCCAACCTAGCTCCCAGGAAGAAATCCAACCTAGCTCCCAGGGAGAAATCCAACCTAGCTCCCAGGAAGAAATCCAACCTAGATCCGAGGGAGAAATCCAACCTAGATCCCAGGTAGAAATCCAACCTAGATCCCAGGGAGAAATCCAACCTAGATCCCAGGGAGAAATCCATCCAAGATATCGTTATGGCTTCTAATCCTATAAGTGGTTTGGACGAATTACCTCGTCCATCAAGAAATGAACAGTTTCTCTGAAGACGAGATTTTTACTCGAAAAAATCTCCAGGGAGGGTTAAATAAACTTATAATGAGCATACCATGGTAAGGGAAATTAAATGTCACATGCAAAAACACATAAATGAAATAATCCTTACGCATTCAAGGGTCAATATAACTCAGTTTGGAGAGAACTATGCATTAGCAAACGGAAGGTTGGGAGTTCAGAACTCGGTCCAACCAAAGATCGTCAAGTACGCGGAGGCTGGTAAGCGTTAAATCTGTCACGGCCTCGAATGTACTCGCGTTTCAGTGGTGTGGTAGTTTGGGGAGTGGGTTACCAGCACGGGTATCGACCTCGTCATCCGATCGTGACCAAAATAACGAGGTGTTCACGAAATGTTTCCTTCGGAATTTATCCCGGATAGTCGCCAGTGTACTCATCTCCAGTCCGACGTTAATTAACTTCCCACCTATCTATGCTTAGAAGACGTCTATCTAGTTTTGGTTTGTTTATTGGCACTAAGACCATATTTGACAACGCTGCGCAAAACACAAAACTGGCAATACATGGACACACACAAAAGTATTCCTGATACAGAAGAGGCTTGGAAGAGTACCGGATTAGAAACGAGAGGTTTGTGAGTTCAAATCCAACCGTCGTGTACAAAAGGGCTTATACACTTTAAATCTTATAGGGCTTATACACTTGTCCTCAATTGTCCTCACTTTGGCGTGTTGTAGAAGTTTGGAGGGAGGGATTCGTGTCAACTCAGGTGAGGCCTCGTCATCGGATCGTGCTTCAAAATTACGTTGTGTTGTTCTCAATAAGTCCAAAGTCCTGTCCCTTTCACACAGTAAATTGAAAGACATCATACGTTTCGGGACAGCATATGATCCCGGACCATCGCCATTAATCCGTGGTGTTGCTCCAGTGGGACGTTAAGTAAAATGCCTACCAACTTGACACAGAAGGCATAAATACACCCAGGAAGAAATCGAACCTGCGTTTCATTTTGGTTTATGAATAAATTTACACAGATCATCCGCTATAACTTTGTAAAGTAACTTCAATGGCGATTATCGACCATTTAAATGCAATTATCCTCGCCCACTCAAAAAATATATTAACCATGAGATGGAATATTCAATCCACCACAACTTCAAACTCCAAAACTTCTCTCCCCGCTAACTTTTTAAGGCGGTGAAAAGTTCCTAAGTAATTCATTTCACATCAGATCCCCGCCAGCAACGGTTGAAGTAACTCACTTAAAAATCCTTTTGGCGGGATGGTTCGAGAGTGAAGCGAGGCATCTCTGGCCTCCCCTTAACCTCCCCTATGGGTGGGCGTATTCGATCGGCTTTTGTTCCCCCCGGCCACAATTAACCCAAGGGTTTCTTTCCTGTTTCAGCCTAATCAAACCCCGTTGTTGTTGCAGCGGAAAAATATATCCGGTTAATTGTTACGACTTGCGGAGGCCCTTGGAGACCCTGCTACCTGCTACTTTGGACCGCCTTCGAGGGGGGCCGGTTACCAAACTGTGATTTGTCAAAGCTGCAACGCCCATTGACTTCGGGAATTACAAGGATTGGAGGGGAATACTGCTGATGGATTCCCTTGTTTTTGTGCGAATCCTTCCGAGATGGTCTTTAAGCACCGGCCTAATGTTTCGTGTCTGCGAAGTTCGGTGCATGTTTGCAATCTCTGGGAACAACTGGGGAGGTGATTAGATTTGTTTTTTTCTTTCTTTTTGTGCAGGCATTGTTCTTTGGGTGGTTGGTAGATAATTGAGGGGTGGGTAGGTAATCAATTGAATTATGTCGCACTGGAGCAGCGATGGTCCTGGATCGATCCCGAGGGGTTAGATCCAAGGATGAACAAAGTTCAGGAGACGAGGTCAACACCTCAGCCGGTATTCAACTCTCCAATCTTCGCAACACACGCCAACGTGCGAACATTTGAGGCCACGAAATTTAACGGGTATGGTATTTTAATTAATGTTGCACTGAAGCATCACAAAGGGTTATTAGCGACGGTCCGAGGTGAAGCCCGAAGGGAAAGATCCGAGGACATCGCGTAATTTTGAACCACGGTCAAATGAAGAGAACAAAAGTTGGCACCCATTCTTCCAACTTGCACGGCATACCAACGTGAGGACATTTGAGGTGACAACGGATTTAACCAGCATCAACCCCCTTCGAGCACGATGGTCTTTGGTTGGATTCAAAATCGCAACCCTCCAGTTCCTAGTGCGTCGGTCTTCCAACTGGGCAATCGCGGAAATTCTCTGTTCTTAAAAACATGTGTGTGTGCCGACCACCCGGTCTAGTGGTCAAGGTGTTGGCGTCTGGATCGGAAGGTTCCTGGTTCGAATCCGGTTCAGGGCATGGATGTAAATTGTACTGTCCTTTGTTAGGGACAATGATGGTCCACCCACTGGGTGCCCCTTCACAAGTGACCATCACTTCTGGCCTTGTATAAGGCTACAATGACTTCGGTCAATTCTGTACTGTATTGTATTTCTGTATTGCATTATGTATTGTATTTGTCTTTGCAATCTGTACCCAGCCTTGCCATTGGAAATAAAAATTTAAAAAAAAAACATGTGTGTGCCAAATTACATTAGTTGAAATTCGCTCAGTTATAAGGTTGTTTAGACGAGGTATCTCGTCATTAGAAGAAAACTGACCAGATTTTGATCTCGTCAACATCAGCAATCGGAAATATCTTGATGACGAATTAACTCGTCATACGAAAACTGTATAAAATGCACGTATTTATACTACCCTACATTAATGGACCGAACAACAAGATGTGATGGTATATGGGAAATAATGCATGCTTTAATAGGGAGATGATCCCACACGTGTTGCAATGACACTAACAACCCTTCTGGGCATACTTTCAACAAGATTTTGATACACAGCTATGGGTATTTGTGTCCATTCCAGTTGCAAGAATGTCGCCATCTCAGCTGTTTCGGACGTGGTTCCCTGGTCTGTAAACGTCGCTCTAACGCGTTCCACAAATGATCTATGGGGTTTAGGTCGGGACACTGAGCAGGCCTGGGAAGACGTTTTACATCCATATCTTGATTAGGGAAGTCAATAACCGCCCGGTTAAACCGATAATTCGTTTTTTCGTTTCGGTTCACCGGTTTTTATCGGTGTTTTCTTGGCACGGTTATAACCGCGGTTGTGTTTTTAAAAACTAATAACCGGAAAAAAAAAAGTGCCCCGAAAATTCAAGAAAATTATATTCGTGGCCTGTGTTTATGGGATGCAAATGATTCTTTTTTCATATATGATTTTTAAGATCCACATAGTTTATATCCCTTTTCAACCACTGCCGTGACATAGCTTATTTTCATTCTCTGACTTAGCATTGTTTAGTCTATGCCAGGGGTTCCCAAAGTGTGTGCCGCGGCACTATGGGGTGCCACGTAGAGCGATGAAGTGTACCGCGAAGCGCCCATGAATCTCTAATCGAATCTATGGCTAAGCTAAAGAGCCAAGGTAACTCACTTTCCTATAAAGGGGAAATAATACGTGCTTTACTAATGGGATGGTCCCCATGAGCTGCAATTACACTAGCAACCCTTCTGGACATACTTTCAACAAGGTTTTGATACACAGCTATGGGTATTTGTGTCCATTCCAGCTGCAAAAATGTCGGCAGCTCAACTGCAGATTTCGGACGTCGTTCCCTGGTCCGTAAGCGTCGTTGCAACACGTCCCACAAATGTTCTGTGAGGTTTAGGTCGGGATTCTGAGTAGGCCATGGTAGACGTTTTACATCCATATCTTGATACCATTGCTTGACAGAGGCTATAACATGACACGGAGCGTTATCATACTGGAAGTAACATTCGTCCATTCCATAAAATTGCCAGAGCGTCGGAAGAACCAGACTGTCCAAAATGTTCATGTAGGCGTCGGAATTCAATTTACCAGGAACAATTTGGAAAGGTCCCAGGCCATACGAAAAACAACCCCAAACAAGTAGTTGGATTTAATGCAATTCCGCTGGCGTCCGTCCATTATTGTCGGGTAGTGTATATATATAGTACAGATATATATTATAACACGAGGGTGCTATGAGAAAATTCCAGTTTTCTAAAGGTTGCCCCGACTATAATAAGTTTGGGAAACCTGGTCAATGCGAATTGAGGTATAAACAAAGGGGTGAGCGATGATCTAAAGTACATTTATACCAAACAGCGTTTAATTACGACTTTATGTCTTCCACAATTGCGAGTCAAGCAGTTTCCCAAGTCAGCTAAGAGTTAACGTACTGACTGAATCAATTGGGAAAAATTCTCCTTCTTCAGCAATACCAGAGAGTTCCGATTCAACAAACCCAAGCATTTGGGAAACACATGACAAAATCCATTTTTCCAAAATCGCAGTGTGCAGATGCTTACTTTCCCAATGAGCTCAAACTATATTTGCAGTAGCCTCTGTTGTTAAGGAATAATAGTCCTCAAGAATTTTGGGATCGAAGGAAGACATGTTTGCCTGCAATAGCATTGCTAGATTTTAAGTACTTGACAGTTGTTGGAAGTTCAGTGCTATCTGAAAGATTAGTCTCTGCTCTGAATTCTGTTTTTTTCTGATGACAGAAGTAGATTAACTAACCAGCATGTAACTGATCGAGTATTTATGAAGTATTGGGTTGAATAAATAAAACAATATTAACAAGGTAACTAATGTTTTAATTATTTTATTAGTTTGTGAACCTTCATTTTAAATCAATTAATTTTTGGTTTATTTTAGAATTAATGCGAATTTTTGTAACAGTTGGGATATGATAAATAAAAACAGTTAACGACATAAAGCGTTTTTTAAATACAACTAAATAGAAACATCTTGAAGTTTATAAAAATCGGTTATTTTTAAACCGATATTTTTTACTCGGTTAAAACGGGGCAGTTATAACTGGACGAAAAAAACCCGGTTATTTTCTGAGGGTTGACATCAATAGTCTGCATATAACATCATGCATAGCAGGTTGAACTTTCACAAAGTCTGAAAGTTCCAAAACAACCCGATGAAGTGTCAAAGTGAAATCGTGTGAGAATCTGTCAGCACCTACTGTACTGTTATGCGAACGAAGGTGAAGCGTTTCTCAGGCGAATCATCACTGGAGATGAAACGTGGATTCATCACTTTCAACCAGAGTGCAAACGCCAGAGCATGGAATGGAAGCACCCCGGATCTCCAGTCAAAAAGAAATTTAAGAGTCAACCGTCTGCAGAAAAAATAATGCTCACAGTGTTTTGGAACTCACAAGGGCCAATCCTTGAACATTACCTGGACAAGGGGTCAACAGTAAACAGCGAAAAGTACAGTGATATGCTGGTAAACAAGTTGAAGCCTGCAATTCGTACGAAACGCAGAGGTCAATTGTCGGAAGGCGTTCTGTTGTTGCATGACAATGCGCGTCCACATACAGCCGCTCACCGCTCAAACTAGTCAGACGCTCCGTTTCGAGGTGTTGGAGCATCCTACATTCAGTCCCGTTCTCGCCCCGTCAGATTACCATCTGTTTGGTCCACTTAAAGATGCTTTAAGAGCTCGTCGATTAGCTCCGATCAACAGGTGAAGAAAGCGGTGCATACGTGCCTTGCTGCGCAACTAAAAACCTTTTTTTTCCGCACGGGTATTGGAAAGCTTATGCAACGGTAGACCAAGTGTATTGAAAAGCAGGGTTACTATGTTAAATATGTTAAATGATAAATGATCTATTGATTTATGAGATTACTATGTTAAATGATCTCACTAAAAACTTTGTACTCTTGTTGTAATAAATAATAAAGATTGATTGCAGATATTTATTGACTTCCCATCGTAAATCTCTACTATTATAAAAGGAAGTGTTTTTTTGTCTGTCTGTTTGTTTCGCGGCCGCAAAATCCTGACGATCTATGGCACTTACAGCAATGAGATTTGGCACACAAGTAGTGTAAATGTTTTGCAATTTTTGGGTCGCGGTAAAATTTTTAAATTCAATCCACAAGGTTTTAAAATTAATTTAATAGTTTTATGCTCTACCTGGTTCTTCGAACGCGTTTCGCGTCCGGACGAAAGAAGAAAACCCCTAAAATAAACTTTTTCTACCCACTTGATATTTTATATTTTCGCAAGAGATTGTAACGTCAAGTGAACTTTCTCTTTCCAAAAAAAAAATAATAATAATGCATATTCTGTCCTTTGCGTTAAGAAAATAGAAACAGATAACATGTCCTGTCCCCTAATCGGCGAATGAAAGCAAGAAATAAAAAACCTATCAACTGGGATTGTTAAGTTTTTTTTCGTAAAATCGGAATCGCTAAAGATAGATTGAAAATTTCAACGGAGATTTGAAATCTGCGGAAAATTTCACTTTAGATTGTTACCTAAAAATATGATTTTCTTTAAATAAATAATTTTTAAATTGAATATATCTTCAACGGATTTGAAATCTGCAGAAAATTTTACACCAGATTAATACCTTACACCACACACACACACACACACATACATATATACATACATATACATATACATATACATATACATACATATATATATATACATATACATACATATATATATATATATATATATATATATATATATATATATATATATATATATATATATGTAACCTGCACCCATTCATCCCTCTTTAGTACCACATCTAGAAACACGCTTCCTCATTACCCTCTCGGAACCCACAAAATAAAATATTCAATTGGTAATCACTCCCTTAAAATGGACCCCCAACCCATCAAATCAACCCCCGAGGCCCCCACCTCAGTGACAGCTAAATACTTGTTTACGAGAGAAATAATAACTCCCCGAATTGCTGCTCCGTTCACGCGAACGCTGGTCTCTGCAGTGTAAATATTTCGGAGAAAAAACGCCCCTAATATGCGGGGCTTCATCAAAGAAATCGCTTCGGGGCCTCCCCCAGCGATTCCCGACCGATGTGGGAAATAAAACTTCGGAATCCCGCATGCGAGTGTAATGGGATTTAAAACCCGAAAATTTTTACCCGGATTGGATGGGATATCACTTCTTGAATGGTAAAGGGCGTCCTTAACAATCGGAATTATGTCTCAATTTGGGGGTTTTCTTTTCATGGGGGAGTAGTTGAGTTTACGTCTCGTTGGAGCGATACAACGGGATGCGTTCATGGGGGTGTAGGACAGACAGATAGGGGAGGGGGAGGATATCCCGACTCTGGATTCTTTTGTTGAGGAGGTGACGAAATGAAGGTTTGCACGCTTTCGGCTCTAATGCTTGCGTTCTTGCTTAATGATGTCATTGGTTGTTTTTTTCAATCGCGGGCACATATGAACTTGGCCGTTAGCCAACTTGAATCATTGGCCACTAAAATACCCGAAGTGACGGCCACTTGTGAAGGAGCACCCAGTGGGAGGACCATCATTGCTCCCAACAAAGAACAGATTAATTTACATCCTTGCCCTGACCCCGGAACCTTCCGACCCAGAGGCCAATTCCTTAACCACAAGACCGGCTGGTCAGCCATCGTAAGGTAGGTATTTAATTCCAACCTTTACACTGCAGCGCTTAGATTTTTTTCAATCGTCTCACAGAACAGTTCGTTCTTTCGACTGCATGGCCGACTCCCCACCCCTTACCTTATTGCCAAACTTAAGCGACAGAGCCTTGAGTGGCATTTACGATTGACGCTTTCCTTTCATATGGCGTATCGTTTGGCGTGAGATAGATAGCACCGGGGCGACCTTCTGCCTTTCCTACAAAGCGTTCACACGTCACGGCCGACAGGGTAGGGTACCGGACAAAAGGATGAACCCTCTAGAAGGTCAGTCGCTGACAGCTCGTAAATGGTTATCGATGCCAGCGGTCACTGAAAAGGGGATAACATTAACAGTATACAGATCTATACCATGCCGCTGGTGTAAAGGAAATTTTAGTGGTAACAATTGTCTATCTGCCGTAGCGTAAAGGTTAATTTGTTTCAAGTTTAGTATTCAATTCAATCTGTTAAATTTACGAGTGATGCTGGTTTCGCAATTGAATCATCCAATACGGAAGGCTATGTAGGAATTTAATTAACGTCCCACTGAAGCAACACGATAGGCTGTGCTATTGGCAACGCTCCTGGGATCAAATCCTGAAGGAGAGATCCGAGGACAGTATCAAGTAATTTTGAACCACGGTCAGATGACGAGGTCAAACCTCATCTGCCCCCCCCCCCTCCTCAATGAATTTCCACACCACGCCAGCGTGAGAACATTTAAGGCAACGACAGATTTAACGTGCCCCAGTATCTTTGTACATGGCGGTCTTTGGATGGATTCGAACTCGGTTGTTAGTCCGTCACTAACTTGACCGGTAATGGTAATTTTTAGTTAACGTCGTACTAGAGCAACACAACGGGCTACTGACGACGGTCCGGGATCAGTCCCTTAAGGGAAAGATCCGAAGACAACACCTCGTAATTTTGAACCACGGTCAGATGACGAAGCAACACCTGAGCTGACACCCCACTCTCCACAACCCAACGTGAGGACTTTCGGCCACGACAGATTTAAAGTGCACCAGCCGCCTCTATACCATACGCTTACAAACATCCATGCCCGGACCCAGATTCGAACCAGGAACCTTCCGATCTAGAGGCCAACACCTTAACCACTATACCGGTTGGTCGGCTCTCTTTTGATCGGACAACCATTGTGACGTGCCGGGATCAATCTCGAAAAGGGAAGATCCCAGATCAACACCTCATCATTTGGAACAAAGGTCACATGACGAGGTCAAAACCCGCGCATTCATCCCACTCTCCAAACTCCCACACCACGCCAGCGTTTGGACATTTCAGACCATGACGGATTTAACATGCAACACCACCTGCGTACACGATGATCTGTCGTTGGACCTAGTCTCGAACTCGCCACTTTCCGGTCAGTGAACCGTTACTCTTAAAACAGGTATACCGCGGCCTGCTTGATAACATAATAATGGTAATTTTAGTTAACGTCATAGTAGAGCAACACAACGGGCTATTGACGACGGTCCGGGATCTGTCCCTTAAGGGAAAAATTCGAGGACAACACCTCGTAATTTTGAACCGTGGTGAGATGACGAAGCAACACCTGAGCTGACACCCCACTCTCCAAACTTCCACGCCAACTCAACGTGAGCACTTTTGGCCACGACAGATTTAAATTGCACCAGCCGCCTCTACACCATACGCTTACAAACATCCATGCCCGGACCCGGATTCCAACCTGGAACCTTCCTATCTAGAGGCTAACACCTCAACCACTATACCGGTTGGTCGGCCCATGATAACATGAGAAAGCACAAATGTCAAGAACTCTAAGTCAGTCGGGTTTTAAACCGAATTTCTCTTCAAAACTCAAAAATTATTTATCTAATTTAGCGTTTTATTTGCCATTATGGATTAAGTTATTTAACCAACCTATCACAAAATGAGAATATCCTATAAAATACCTCCACCGATAACTGGTGTTGAAACAGATTAACCATGAGGTAAAAAAAAATATCTCTGATCTTATAAAAAACATTTCATTTAATGCAATCATCCAACCGGGAATAAACATTTACGATCAAACATCGGCGATTAAACAAACCAGAAAATGTCATTTGTGACACTCTCGGAAAAAAGAGCTTTATCATCAAAATGAATTATCCCCACTTTCAACGCGATTCGTGGAGGCTTGAGTGAATAACTTCCACTCTATTATGACTGATCAAAGGCAATCTCAATAATCCTTTTAAGAAACCGCAATTTATTTCCAGCACAATTGCCGTGTCGGGAGGCATTAAAGGACGAGAGGAATCTCCTGATTAATTGTGTTACTTTCCAACGGGCGGCTTTCAGATGTCACCCGACTTTCAAAAAAAGCAGTCATGTTTTAATATGTATCTTGCGTGAGTTGGGAATATGGTAGGCTCTTATCACCACGATTCACTTTTGAGTGTAACGGTTTTAAACGGATGAATAGTGGGGCCTCCAGAGCTTTGAGGATTCGTGATTAAAGTTTCTGAACAGTCTTTTGGAATTTTCAATCCATGTTTTAAAACCTGATGACGGTTCTGGTAATTTTAATTAACGACATACTAGAGCAATACAGCGGTCTATTGACGACGGTCCGGGATGCATATTACCAACCTTTACCTGGAATAGAAGACATGGGGAAATTTTAAGCCCACTGATTCGTAGCTATCTCTCTCTCTCTCCGAGATCTATGACGTCACTCACCCATTGTGCGCACTCCGCATGTGTGAAAAGTATCACTACTTACTTGCAATGTTTGCGGAAAAAAAAAGTTGTAACTGCTTCGACCGAAAATAGAATACTAATAAAAAAGAAGGCGATAGCTTTTAGGTGATGACCAAGCGGTAATTCAACGGCTTGTGCCATGTACTCGTAATTTGATCGTAAATGTTTTGTGTTTAGTTTTAATTCCAGTATAGATTCTACAAGCATGATTAAAAAATAATCTATTTTCGTACTTTAAAGGACACTTGGGACCTTGAACAGAATAGAAGGCGGAAATAGGGGACTTTTTCGTTATTACTGCGGATCTGTTGTATAGATTCGTTATTTAAGTTGCATAGGTTTTGCCACCGGCTTTCAGTTCAAGTAGAAACTACCGAGTAATGAGTAATGACAGAGTCCACATGAAGCATCGCCAGTAATGAACGCCATTAATGTCACGTAGTGATGTCATAGTCGATAGTTTGAAACCAACGAATCAGCGGGCTTAAAATTTCCCCATGTCTTCTACTCCTGCTAATATGCGCCGACCAACCGGCATAGTGGTTAAGGAAGGTTCCTGGTTCAAATCCGGGTCCGGGCATGGATGTTTGTAAGCGTATGGTGTAGAGGCGGCTGGTGCACCTTAAATCTGTCGTGGCCGAAAGTCCTCACGTTGGGTTGGTGTGGAAGTTTGGAGAGTGGGGTGCCAGCTCAGGTGTTGCTTCGTCATCTGACCGTGGTTCAAAATTACGAAGTGTTGTCCTCGGATCTTTCCCTTAAGGGACTGATCCCGGAACGTCGTCAATAGCCCGTTGTGTTGCTCTAGTACGACGTTAACTAAAATTACCATTACCATTACCTGCTAATATGCGTCCGGGATCAATCCCCTAAAGGGAAAGATCCGAGTATACCACCACGTAATTTTGAACCACGGTCAGATGCCTAAGGTCCGGTGCACACATCCTGTTTTTCAACGTGCGGCGCCGCTACCGCAACGCAAGTACGGTCTGAGATACATTAGATCCGATGGAGTAGTGCGCACATGCTTCCGGCGCCTCACGTCCAACTTGCGATCAATTTGTACCGCAGTTCCCCACGATGCTGAAGCTCGCCGCACACGCTTCTCCGGTCTGAAGTACTTTGTTTTCATACATAAATGGAATATAAATAACAATTAATAAATGGTTGCATCCAGGAACGTCTATTTTGTTTCAAAATATACTTTTCTATACCTAGTAAGCGAAATAAACACATTTTCTTCGATAAAAAATTTATCGGAAATGGCGCGAGATGAGTACTTGCGTCATTTCACGGTTATGTGTGCATAGTTGGGCTTCGGTGCCGCAGCGGCGCCGCACGTTGAAAAATCGGATGTGTGCACCAGTCCTAAGAATTGATGAATGCGGCAATAACATATTCAACGAGGACGTATTGCGTGAATCAGAGAAGTTTATAGCAGCTTGTAGTTATTTCGGTAGGTATTTTAACTGACGTCGCACTGGAGCTATTGGAGACGGTCCGGGATCAATTCCGAAGTGAGATATCCAAGGACAACGCCTCGTAATTTGGAACCCCGGTTGGATAACAAGGTCCACATTTGAGCTGTCTCCTCATTCTCCAGACTTCTACACCACACAAACGCGAGTATATTTGTGGCCACGACAGAGTTAACGTGAAACAGCCCCCCCCCCCACACACACGACGGTCTGACAGGACCGAGTTTCGAGCTCGCATTCCTCCGGTAGCTGAATCCGAATCGTTGGTAGATCCCTAATAGCCCGTTGTGTTGTTCCTGTGTGACATTAATTAACTTCCTACCGATTCAATCTCAAAGAATAAGCGGAATGTCTTACACGTGAAGAATATTCTTTAGAATAAATTTTTTACATGTTTGCACGAAGTGCAATAACGAACTTAAAAACTTCAAACACTATATACTAGTAACTTTTGCAATCATGTATATATAGATAAGTCGAAAAATAACGTTGCTCTGGAGAAAAAATACAAGATTTGGTCGACGGGCCAATATCAATCGTTAAATGAAAGATCCAAGGACAAAGCCTCGTAATTTTGCCACCTGAGCCCTTTGGGAAACTGGTTTCAAAGGTACCACAAAACTCAGCGCAGACCTCCCGTTAGTTTGTTTGACGTTTTCCCTGGGAAATTCTGCATGAAAACTCGATTAAGATTATGTTCCATTTGATGGGAATTAACCTCTATGATGTACAAAACAAAACGAAAGAACAGAAAAGAAATCCTCACCATATCGTAAAAGGGGGGGACAAGACCTGAAAACCCGTCTATCTTTTTCCCATGAACAGGGATATTAACCTTTTGACTACGGTTATAGATATAACTCGCGCAAGAGAGATTTTTATAATTTTCAAGATACAACTACTGTATTGTGTGTGTGTGGCAGTAGTCTAAATTCTTTCTTGGCGCGATTCTGGTAACTTTCAAGATACAACTGCTTAAATTCTTTCCGTAGTTTAAATTCTTTCTTGGAGCGATCAAGGTATAACTGCTGCACATGCCGTTGTCTGAAGGTAAAGAGTGTAAAAGCTGTGTCCTATTTCCTGGACGAGCAAACTTTTTGCCTACAGTTGAGATTATCACACTTCTTCAAGATTTGCCAGACACTATTATAAATGACACCCGCAAAGTCCGATCTCATACAAGTTGTAGGTTTTAACTGTCACTTACAGTTCGGGAGCTTTCGTTTATTGGTTGATTGGTTTATGGGGGGGGGCGCAAGGGCCATATATGGCCAAGCTATGGCAAACAAGAGACGACTCAAGCTGTCACTCGTCTGGTCTTAAGCCCTTGTTGGTAGGGTGGATATTAACTATTTCAGTGGTTTCGACAAGATATCTCGACCATCAAGATTTGTCCAATGTAATATGTCATCACCAATATATTGGCGCTTTTTCGATGATTCAAGACAAATTTAAGGCGAGTTTATTTCCGATGACGAGACATCTCGTCCAACAAGGGGCTGACGTTGTCCGGTTGGAGTGTAAAGGATAAGCAACCGAAGGGTTGTGAGTTAAATCTATCGTGGGTCTACTGGGGTGTGTTAAATCTATCGTGGCCTCAAATGTCCTCACGTTAGCGTCGTGTGAAAGTTTGGAGTGGTATGCCAGTTCAGGTGTTGACCTCGTCATCTGACCTCGGTTAAAAATTACGTGGTTCGTCTCGTTTTTAGAGCTAAATGGTATTGCATCGCAAAACCGATTCGTTCTCTACTTTTACACGTATAAAATTTTTATGTGATATGAAGGAATGAATTTCAGCGAGTACTTGGGAGACAAATTGTGCTATTTGGGTGGGTTGTGTTTTTTAAATTTTGTTAACATTAATAGTGGCAGAAAATAAAGAGCATTTTCAACCTATATGCTTTTTTTTTGTTTCCGAAAAGGCAACAATGCTTCGCAGACGCAAAAAAGATGTATGTGTTTGTGATAGAGTAAGGGTGCAGTTGACGATTCTACGTGCAGGAAGTAGTGCAGAAAGTTTTGTAAACTGGTTCACAGTGCTTTAGCCAGAAAACTCAGAACTTCTGAGCGCGGTATTGTGCAGCTACCGGAGGAATGTAGAAAGTACATTGCATCAATATAATTTAAGGCAATGAAATCATTTTTCTTTAATTACACTGGTTCGCATGATAATCAGCCCCGACACCATTCCTATTGATTTTTATGTAAAATAACATCATGAATCCGAACATAACCCCCGTTTTCCCCCATCGCCCACTGGGGAGCTGTTAATCACTTTTCGATATAATTTCATGGTCATGAATTTGACTCTACTCAAGGGCCTGAAATTAGGCTTCACAAAATACTGCTGTTTCCTGTGTCAATGGGACAGCCGAGCCCGAGACAAACATTACATCGTACGGAACTGGCCATTTCGAGAAAGTCTTACTCCCGGTCAAAAAATGTCGTTTACGATCCTCTGGTCCCGTAGGAAAATATTTACTTGCCGCCTTTGCACATCAAACTCAGATTGATCAAACAGTTTGTGAAAGCAATGGACAAGACAGGTGATGGATTTCACTATTTGAAAACTAAATTTCATCGTCTTAGTGAGTCTAAAATCAAGGAAGTACTTTTCTTGGGCCCCCAGATTAGACTTTTCCACGATTCAACGCTTATGGAACACCTGAATCGAAAAGAAAAACGAGCATGGCTTGCATTCAAAAATGTGTGTGAGAACTTTTTGGGTAACAACAAAAGTGATGATTGTGTCACTCATGTCGAGGAATTGCTGTCAGCGTACAAGGCCATAAGGTGTAACATGTGTCTTAAAGTGCATTTTCCTGGACTCACACCTGGACTTTTCCCCGGAAAATTTAGGAGCAGTTCCGGATGAGCACAGGGAACGGTTCCATCAAGACATCACTCAGTTCAAGAGGAGATTTTCAGGGAAGTGGAAAGCGAGCATGTTGGCAGAGTACTGTTGGTCAGTGGTACGAGAAACATCTACTTCAGGGTACAAGAGGAAAGCAAGCACCAGATGAAGGTACTGTATTATATATTATATTTATTATACACTAGCCAACTGCGTGGCTCGCCGGGCGCTTGCCCGTGCCCGTGGTGTAAGGTATTAATCTGGTGTAAAATTTTCGCGCAGATTTCAAATCCGTTGAAGATATATTAAATTAAAAAATTATTTATTTAAAGAAAATCATACTTTTAGGTATCAATCTAAACTGAAATTTTCCGCAGATTTCAAATCCGTTAAATTTTTTACTCTATCTTTAACGGTCTAGGAGATAGATAAAGAACAGACTTCAGTTAAAAGATTAATCGCCTGTATGGAAATTTATTCGTCCGCGCAAAATCAAAGCGGAAGAAAATATAAGCAATAAAAAAAATTATTTTCTCCGCGTTCTGCAGATGAAAAAAACCTTGTCATGGTTCCAAACTCTGACTGCAAGTTCACACGGGTACAAAAAGTTCTACGCGTTTAAAAAAGCGATGTAGAATAAAACTATTAAATTAATTTAAAAATCTTATAGATCTAATTTTAAAATTCGCCGCGACCCAAAAATTCCAAAAAATTCGGACTACCTGCAAGCTAAATGTCATTGCTGTAAGTACCATAGAATCATCAGGATTTTGCGGCCCCAAACAGACAAACAAACAAACACTTTCTTTTATAATATTATATGTTAATTTTTTTTTAATTTTACAGTTAAAATAATTCTTCCCCCCCCCCCTTCCAAATCAAATTCATGGCCATAAAATTATCGAAATGTGATAAACATAGGGGGGGGGATGCTACACCAAAAACGTGTTTGATGTGGAAAAAAGGGGATCATATTCGAATTCAGGAGGTCATTTAAATAAGATACAGCATGAATGGTGTCAGGACTCGAAAAAAAATTTTTTTTTCGCAGAGCAGTGTTATTGGGTATTTAATTATTCAATAATTAAACATAGGACGATTTTTTGCATCGAAACCTAATACCCAGGTTATAACAGCAATAAAAAAAAACCTAAAAACGATTACCAGAATTCTGACACGTTCCAAAAAAAGTTAAAATTAAATATACAAACGATCAGAACAAGAACTAGAAAAATACAAACTGCAGAAGCTAAGGAATACAATTGCACATAGCTAGTTCTTAAATGAAAACAACATTATATAACAAAACAATTACAAAGAAAAGTTATTCGGCTTGCTTCCGATAAAAATTCTAAAAGGCAAGCGCAGTTACTTAGCAACGGTAAAGATTTTTGTCTTTAACAATTATTCTTTAATTAGATTTATAAGTGTCAAGTGGATGAATTGTTTTAACTTTCTAATAATCTTCTGTACTAATCCGTCAAAACATTATTACAATACCAATGTTCAAACTAAAACAAAGCAATACTGTACTTTTTTCACAGAAATTTAAATTTTCTAGGCAATGAGTTTTAAAATCGAATTACGAATTTCCCAAAGGGAGTACAACTAGCTTCTAGTTTTAAATTTCTCTATTTACCTGGGTTTAGAACAAAGAAAAACAGAAACAGCGAGCTTTTGTTTCACACAAAACTTTGTTTAGATGCAGGCTTTTTTTAACTGCTAGAAGAGTTAAATATCAAACTGATTAGATAATTATATCAAGATAATTATTAGATTTTCGACTTAACGGGGAAAAACATTAAAGAAAATTCCATCAAAAATATTTACATAAATAAAGGAACGTTTAAAAAAGGATTCAAATCGTTTTCATAAGCCAAATCAGAGAAACCTTTGGAACACAAAAACAAAAACTCAATCAAATGGAACTTGTGAGAAACCTCCTCTCTGTTGATTCAAAGAACTGGAAAGCACTTCCCCAAAAGGTTTGGGGCGGCGTTGAGGAATGTGACCTGTTGACCCCCCACAGAAATACGTCTGACTCTCGTCTGCCATCAATTGACCCTTGTGCTCCCCTTCCTAGATCTTCCAGAGGAAGAGACGGTACGTAGAAGATACGACAGAATCTAGTACTCTTAAGAATAAAATATTTCTTGTTCGAGTACTTTCAAAGAATCGAATTTTTGTTATTAACTACTTTTTAAAATCAAATATTTGGCAATCGGGAACATGAAAGAATCGAACTCTTTAAAAAACTTTTAGAAAAGTAATACAAAAAGTACTTTTTTGTATCGAATGTTTAAAAATCGAGTGCATTAAAAAATAGAACATTTAGTAATCGAGTACTTTTAGCATTCGAGTACTTTTAAAAATCGAATAATTTTGGTAATCGAGTACGTTTAACTATGGAAAATGAAGAAATCGAGAACTTAAAAAAAATTGAATATTTAGTAATCGAGAACTTTTAAGAATCGAATATTTGGCATTTTAGTACAGTAGAACTCCAATTATCCGAACTCCGACTATCCGAATCGCTTTCAGAATTTCAGAAAAAAATGAATACGGAAACGATTCGCAAAATAATGATTCTGGGTTTCAAATTCTAAATGATGATGAACTTATTGAAAGTTTGAGAGAAGAAAGTGTCGTTGAAGAAGATGACCTTACTGTCGAAGTTGAAGCAAACATGGGACCATCTGCTAGTGAAGCATTTGCCGGCTTAGAAACGGTGTTGAAGTGGACGGGGCAAAAGCCCGAGTGTGACTGCATGCAACATCTCATTATCAAGCGGATGCTCGACTTGGTTGCCCAAAAACGGATAAAGACAGTCAAACAGCTTACTTTGACCGAAATGTTTAGCAAGCAATGACTTTCATTTACAGTACGGTACGTACATACTGTACTTATGTCTAGCACTTGTAAGTACGCTTAACATGTTAAAGTATTGCCTTTTCATTTAATTAATTAAAAGCTCTTTTTGTTTACAAATAGCTTTTTTCACCCATTTTCAAAATACATACAGTAATTAATTTAATTAAATACATCCTGGACCCTTTTTTCGGAAACAATCCAATTATCCGAATTTTTGATTATCCGAATGGGGTCCGGTCCCAATTGATTCGGATAATTGGAGTTCTACTGTACTCTTAAGAATCGAATATTTGGCTTCTTAACGAAACAACCTTAACTTTACACCTGAAAAGCGAATGCAAGAAGGTCTGCAAAATGTTTCCACACGCCTGATTACTAATAACACCCTGAACACCAACAATAATTCTTATATTTCCATGAGACGAAGTCATAAAAACCCTCTCACCAACATTTTCAGAAATGTGTTTACAGTAAAAAAAACTCAAGTTTTTAAGTCGAGGATCAAACAATTGATATTGGGAGAAACCACGAATCCTAATGAAGGACCAATTATTAACTTATCAATAAGATTACCAATTGTGACAACATTAAAGATTATGTTTATCAAAGACCATTAGATCATTAGCATTTCGTCATTAGAAGGAAACTCCACCGATCTTTATCTCGTTATCATACAAAATCGGCAGTATCTTGAAGACGAAATATCTCGTTATCAGTTTCGTAGATCGTGACGGACAAAATATCTCGTCGCAATCGCTTGAAGAGACTTATACCAGTCATTGGCATCGTCATCTGACCATGGTTCAAAATTACGCAGTGCTGTCATCGAATCTTTCCCGTCGGTTTTCCCGAGACTGACGCCGATAGCCCGTTGTGTTGCTCTATTGAGACGTTAAATAAAATACCTGCCTGTCGTTGTAATTGGTTGGTAGGGTTTTTATGGCGTAACGGCCACACATGGCCAAATTGCGCAAGACACTAGACAAAATAAAAACCGATAGAAAATTTTATCTATTTACAATTTTGAATAAAGACTAGCTCAATGAATAAAATTTAAATACAATTCATAAAGCCAGTGTCAGAAATGAATTAAAACAAATTTTTATAGTAAGGACTTCGCAAAAGGTCTTTAAGGCCTATGGTGGTAACTTCCATTATATTCTCTAGAATAGTAATATAACACGCTGGGGCACCTCATACATATTTTTCAATGACATAACATCAAAATTTTTATTTTTTGACTTGTGTCACTTTTTTTGCCGGGGTGCGATTTGAGGCGTTTCTACGTGCGTTTAGCGAGGCTTTCGAGGTCCGCTTTTTGTAAGCATAAATTATGTTTCTTTATTTTTCTAATTCAAGTTTCTATCATTACGATCGTGCCGACCAACCTGTCTATTGGTTAAGGTGTTGGCCTCTGGATAGGAAGGTTCCTGGTTCGAATCCTGGTATGGGCATAGATGTAGCTGTGGTGTCCTCTGCTAGTTGTAATGATGGCTGCCCATTGGGTGCTCCTTCACAAATGACCATCGCTTACGCAGACGTGACCAAAGGCGTTAGGATTATGTCCTTCTCCGCCTGCTGCATTGTGAATCGTTGCGATTGTTAAAGATAGAGTAAAAATTTCAACGGATTTCAAATAAGCGTAAAATTCTACGCCAGATTGATACCAAAAAACAAATTTATTTTTTTATTATTTACCTTTTCATTATTTAATTGATTAATAAATAATTATTTATTTAAGGAAAAATCACATCTAAGGTTTCGATCTGGTATAAAACTTTCTGCATATTTCAAATCCGATGAAATTTTTACTCTATCTTCAACGATCGCAACGATAGAAACTTGAATTAGAGCATTAAAAAAACATAATTTAATGTGCTTACGAAAAGTGGACCTCGAAAGCCTCGCGAAACGCGCGTTAAAAACGCCTCATGTGACTATTCCCTTAGGGTTGGGTTTGGAACTTCAAATTGGACGGGCCTGTTATTAAGGGCCGTTGTAGCCTGGTTGGAAGAGTAACGCATGGACAACAGGAGAGTGTCGAGTACAAAAGGGGCTAGTGCACGTTACATCTGTCGTAGCCCCAAATATCCTCACGTTGGTGTGTGGTGTGGAAATGGAGAGAGAGGGTATCAGCTCAGGTGTAACCTCGTCATCCGACTGTTGTTCAATATTACGTGGTGCTGTCCTCAGATTCCGGTTCGAAAATTGATTCCAGATCGTCGGCAATAGCCCGTTGTGTTGCACCAGTGAGATAATAATTTTAATGCCTACAATGCTACCTGAAAGGTCAGGGATTGGGTCACAAACTCTAAACTCGATTTGTCAATGGCTATTAACCTTTACGCTTTGGTGCTTAGATTTTTTTTCAATCGCATAAAACGGGTCTTTGGCCTGACCAACTCCGAGCCCCCTTTCCTAGTTACCAAACTTGAGCGAAAGGGCCGTGAGTGGCATTTGCGACTAACGCCTTCCTTTCATAGTATTGTGTGTCGTAACGTTTGGCGTGAGAAGAGATATCACTGGAGCGACCTTCTGCTTTTCCCAAAGCGTTCACACCTCACGTTCGGCATGGTATGAGGCACCGAACTAAAGTAAGGACGCACTAGAAGGTCAGTCGCTGATAGCTCGTAAATAGGGATCGATGTCAGCGGTCATTTAAAAGGGGATAACTTCCCAAGTACACAGATCCATACCATGCCACTGGTGTAAACGAAATTTTAGTCTTAACAGCTGTTTACCTGCCGAAGTGTACAGGTTAAAAGCTCTACATTCAGTCGAAATGTATGGGAAAGCAAAATTACAATGGTAAGTTGAACTTAACGGAGCAAGTTCCATGATCAGAAAATGTCGACGTATGGATTTCAGGGGATATCCAATTCGAAATCTTGAATTGGTAAGGGGGAAAATTAAAATTTCGAACATAACCTTAGCAAATTTCTCACTCCTTAACCACCATGCGAAGAAATAGGACCCCATAAATCTCGAGGCTTAGTAATCCCATTCATTCGCTGGGATCGATGCAAGCAAGGGAATTAATCTACCGCCGCCTTTTAAAGTACGGTCGGATTGTTTCATCAGAAGCTGCATTGCAACTCTAATCTACCCACGGCCTTTTCGATACAAGCAGAGTGTGAGAACGCCGCATTTTTGGAATAATTAATGGCGGAAAGATTTTCTTGGGGCTTCCCAATAATCGGAGAGGTTTATTTCCCCTTAAGTGTTGACGTAATACGCGGAGGTGAGGACGGAGAGATTTATTGCTCTGCGGATATTCCGGGAGATGTTTTCGGTACATAACAGCGGATAAATGTTTGGAATTTTAAGTGGGGGATTCAGGAATATGAATCTGTCAGGTGTAAAAATAGCATTTTACCACTTCCCAATTTGAAATTTCGGTTCGCTTTGGTGATCAGAATTTTGAATTGTCTTGGGATTTCGGCGTATTTGCAACATTTCCGTCAGACTTAATTGTGGCCGTTTCTGTTATCAATATTAATTTTAAGATGTGCAATATATATTAACCGCTTCGGTTCGAGTTGAGGAGTTGCTAAGGGTCGGTGGCATTGTCTTCTCCCTTGGCAACCGACGAGTTCTAGGCAGCGCAGGTTCGATCCCTTCTGTATGTGTGGAAGTTTGCAGAGTGGCGATTTAAGGCTTAAATATACTCATTTTGAACACTACAAGTCAAGTCACGAAGCATCCTTGACAACGCTCGTAAATCGTATTCTAAGTTAATAAAGAGTGGGGTGCCAGCTCAGGTGTTGCTTCGTCATCTGACCGGGGTTCAAAATTACGAGGTGTTGTCCTCGGATCTTTCCCTTAAGGGACTGATCCCGGACCGTCGTAAATAGCCCGTTGTGTTACTCTAGTGCGACGTTAACTAAAAATTACAACTACTAAGTTAATAAAAGTCTTATTTTCATATATAATGGCCGACCAACTGTAATAGTGGTTAAGATGTTAGCCTCTAGAGCGGAAGGTTCCTGGTTCGGGTCCGGGCATGGATGTTTGTAAGCGTATGGTGTAGTGTAGGGATGCGACATCGATGTCGATGTTTTCAGAACATCGATGTTTTTTTAAACATCGATGTTTTTAACATCGATGTATTGGAGTCGATGTTTTTGTAACATCGATGTTTATACTTGTCGATGTTTTATTTTTAAATGAAAAAAGTATCGTTATAAAAATTTGAAAATTAGCAAAGTAGCATAATTTTCATAATCAGCAAATTGAACATACTTATAGACCAAAATGGCCAAGAGTGAAGGGCCTGAAAAGTAGGGAAGCGACATCGATGTAGATGTTTTGAAAACATTGATGTTTTATAAAAACATTAATGCATTGGAGCCGATGTCGCATCTTTAGTCGCTAAACCAATTTTAAGAAATGGGAAAAAAAGTTTAAACACACTGAATTTTAAAAACATCCATGATTTATGTATTATCAACATCGATGTTTTAAATTTGAACATTGATGTTTCAAACGATCGATATTTTGCTAGAGATGTCGTCCCCCCCCCCATCACTAGATGCTAAACCAGTTTTACGAAATGGGGAAAAAAGTTTAAATAACTGAATTTTAAAAACATCGATGTTTTTGGGTCGATGTATTATCAACATCGATGTTTTAATTTTGAACATCGATGTTTTGCTGTCGATGTCACATACCTACAGTGTAGAGGCGGATGGTGCACCTTAAATACGTCGTGGCCGAAAGTCTTCACGTTGGGTTGGTGTGGAAGTTTGGAGAGTGAGGTGCCCGATCAGGTGTTGCCTCGTCATCTGACCATTGTTAAAAATTACGTGGTGTTGTATCCGGATCTTTCCCTAAGGGATTGATCCCGGACCGTCGTCAATAGCCCGTTGTGTTGCTCTAGTACAACGTTAATTAAAAAAATTTCAATAACAGTACAATGTTAATTAAAATACCTACGTATATTTCCCGAGTACTCATATTAAAGCTACGGTTGTGTCCTCGCCTACAAATTTTGTCCAGTTATATATCGTTTGCAGTTTAGAACGTTTCAGTAATTACACACAAACCAGCAGAAATCAATCTTTCCTTGGAACCTTATTTCAGAAGAACGATATAAAAAAAATCCCACTCTAAAACGAGAATATAGTTTTAAACATTAGAATAAAAATATTTTTCTGAGCGTTACATCAAGATCGAACTCTTACATTTGCGTTCGCAAAATGTAAAAGTTCATTATATCTACGCGCACAACCTGATTATCAGTGACGTAATTTATTGCGAAACGTTATCGAGGCC
Source organism: Metellina segmentata (assembly GCA_947359465.1). NCBI lineage: Eukaryota > Metazoa > Arthropoda > Arachnida > Araneae > Tetragnathidae > Metellina > Metellina segmentata. The sequence continues at coordinate 95,942,204 of OX375882.1, forward strand.
GCTGAATCGAATCTCTCAATTAAACATCCAAACTAAGAATTACTTGTGAAACTCGAACCTCCACCGATTTGAGCAATAAGTACACAAGCCAGCAAAGCGAGGAGTTGCATAATCCGGTAAGTAATTCGATGATCGTCACGTTCACTGCTGCTTATATTTCATTCAGCAACGTCGGAGGCAAACAGATCGCCACAATCCACTGGCGATTACTGGACGAATGGTTGGAGTAATAGGGAAATAATAGTGACAATCGCAAACAGGGTTTCGTGTCAGCAACCACCATCCAATCGGGTTTTCAAGATGGATAGTTAAATTAAAGTCGCACTGGAGCAACACAACGGTCTATTAATTGTGGTTCGGATGAGTAAGAAGGTAATTTTTGGTAAGTTGGTAATTTTTTAATTAACATCGTACCAGTAATTGGTACTTTCAGTTAACGTCGTACTAGAGCAACACAACGGGCTATTGACGACGGTCCGGGATCAGTCCCTTAAGGGAGAGATCCAAGGACAACACCTCGTAATTTTGAACCACGGTCAGATGACGAAACAACACCTGAGCTGGCACCCCACTCTCCAAACTTCCACACCAACCTATCGTGAGGACTTTCGGCTACGATAGATTTAAGAAGCACCAGCCGCCTCTACACCATACGCTTATAAACATCCATGTCCGGGCCCGGATTCGAAACAGGAACGTACCGATCCAGAGGCTAACACCTTAACTACCGGTTGATCGGCAATTGAAGTGTCAGAGGACAACACTACGGTCAGATGACGAGGTCATACCTGACCTGGTTCCCTACTCACCGAAATTCCACACCACGACAACACGAGGACACAAGAGGCAACGACAGATTCAGCGTGTACCAGACCCCTTTGTCCTTGAAGGTCTTTGTCGATAGCTGTATATTTTGAATCCAACCAATCTACAGCTATCAGATAGCCAATCAATGGACCAAACGGATGGTACTTAAATAGTAGGTAGGTATTTTAATTAACGCCACACTCTTAAGCAACACAGACGACCAACCGGTATAGTGGTTAAGGTGTTAGCCTCTAGATCGGAAGGTTCCTGGTTCGAATCCCGGTCCGGGCATGGATGTTTGTAAACGTATGGCGTAGAGGCGGCTGGTGCACCTTAAACCTGTCGTGGCCGAAAGTCCTCACGTTGGGTTGGTGTGGAAGTTTGGAGAGTACGGTGCCAGCTCAGGTGTTGTTTCGTCATCTGACCGTTGGTTCAAAACTACGAGGTGTTGTCCTCGGATCTTTCCATTGAGGGACTGATCCCGGACCATTGTCAATAGCCCGTTGTGTCGCTGTAGTACGACGTTAATTGAAATTACCTTAAGGGAACTGAGACGTTCTCGACAACGCAAAACATGAACATTTGTGGTGTACAAGACCTCCTTATTTTTCAATAAAAAAGAAATCCCTCAACTAAAAGACTATATTTATAAAAACTACATGCTTCATTCATTATATTACAGTAAAAGTATATTCATTCTTTGCATTATTTTTTTAAATATGAGGAATCGAATAAGTACTTACAATAAACAGCCTTCTAATACATGGTGATAAATAGGTACGCTCGTAAAAAATTCTATTAATATTAAAGAGGTGTAATTTTTTATGAACCTTTCTATGGTAATAACTCATCTAATGAACATAATTTATTTCATTTTTTATTGATAATATTTTTTTATTCACCAAATTTATGAAAAAAATCAGCCTTTTTTTTCTGAATTTCAAATTTTTTCGATTCAACATTTTTTTATAATTTTTACATTCAACATACTGCAATAAAAATTAGTTTACTTCAATCCATATACATTTGTGTCAATATTAAAGCATGCATTAGGATTTTCCAAGCAGTAGAAAATTTTTTAAGCGTACCCATTCATCACCATGTATTAGAAGGCTGTTTATTGTAAGTACTTATTCGATTCCTCATATTTAAAAAAATAATTCAAAGCATGAGTATACTTTTACTGTAACATAATGAATGAAGCATGTAGTTTTTATAAATATAGTCTTTTAGTTGAGGGATTTCTTTTTTATTGAAAAATAAGGAGGTCTTGTACACCACAAATTTTCATGTTTTGCGTTGTCGAGAACGTCTCAGTTCCCTTAAGCAACACAATGGCTATTGGCGATGGTCTGAGATCAATCCCGATGGAAAATACCCCAGATAATTCAATGGATGGGCGTCATTTCGTACCCGTTTTTGTCATATGACCGTGGATCAAAATTACGTGGTGTTGTCCTTAGGTCTTTCCGCTCGGGGGAAACAAACCGATGTGCGGCTCCAGTGTGACATTAATTAAAACACCTACCAACCTGTCCCCTGTATAAACCAGATGACGAATGTTTTTTCCCACTTGAATACGATAATTGACTAGTAGTACTAGTACTTGTTTAAATACTAGTAGTTTTTGTGCCAGTAAATAAAATAACCTAAAGTGGTACCAGTTTTGTTCACATAATCCTGGACATCTAAAAAGGTTGCCATTATTCACTCTACTTAAACATTTCGTCTATGGATTCAACCCTGTTAATTTACAAGCTGCTCAATTCTAGCTGTCTTGTATACTCCGCTGTACAAAATGTCAACAGTACTTAAGACCACTTGTGGTAATTAGGAAAACTTTTGTAACGTATTAATACTGTTAGCATAATGAAAACTCCAACCCTCGACTCGTCTGCTTATTCTAAGTCGACAATGCATTTCAGAGGAACGCCAGCGCCCCGAAGTTTAAATGATTTCATAATCTGATTTACGTTACGAACGTAACGCGATTTACGTTTCGGGAATGTCTCGTTAGTCTGCCGTTCGCTCTTAGTACGACGACGTTTTTTAAAGCAATGATAAAAAATGAAACTGAAGGATATAAACTAGATTCATCCTGTGAACAGAATAAATGAATCGTGATTCAAGTAATTAAATAAAGTAATGAAACTCTGATATGTAAAGAAGAAAATCCGTCTGAAGCTACAAATCCTCGCTGAACGGACCAAACGCACTCAAAGAAAGTTTTTTATTAACATAAAAGACCCGGTTGGAAGGGTAACGGATTAGTAACCACAGGATCGCGAGTTCGAATCGTACCAAAGACCTTCGTGTACAAAAAGGGGCTGGTGTACGTTATATCTACAGTGACCACAAATGTCCTCACGTTGACGTTGTGTGGAAGTCTGGAGAGTTGGGTGCCAGCTTAAGTGTTCACCTCGTCATCCGACTCTGGTTCAAATTCTTTTCCCGACATATAAGGGTTGGTAATGGTAATTGGTAATTTTAGTTAACGTCGTACTAGAGCAACACAACGGGCTATTGACGACGGTCCGGGATCAGTCCCTTAAGGGAGAGATCCGAGGACAACACCTCGTAATTTTGAACCACGGTCAGGTGACGAAGCAACACCTGAGCTGGCACCCCACTCTCCAAACTTCCACGCCAACCCAACGTGAGGACTTTCGGCCACGACAGATTTAAGGTGCACCAGCCGCCTCTACACCATACGTTTACACATATCCATGCCTGGACCCGGATTCGAACCAGGAACCTTCCGATCTAGAGGCTAACACCTTAACCACTATACCGGTTGGTCGGCTATAAGGGTTGGAAGAGTAACGGATTAGCAACCGATGGGTTACGAGTTCCAATCCTACCAAAGACCTTCGTGTACGAAAAGGCGCTTGTGCACTTTAAATCTTCCGTGGCCATTAATGTCCTCACGTTGGCATGGTGTGTAGGTTTGCAGAATGGGGTGCTGTAAGTGTTCACCTCGTCATCTGACCACGGTTCAAATTGTTTTACTGACATAGAAGACCCGGTTGTAAGAGTAACGGATTAGCAACCGATGGGTTACGAGTTCCAATCCAACCAAAGACCTTCGTGTACGAAAATGCGCTTGTGCACTTTAAATCTTCCGTGGCCATTAATGTCCTCACGTTGGCATGGTGTGTAGGTTTGCAGAATGGGGTGCTGTAAGTGTTCACCTCGTCATCTGACCACGGTTCAAAGTGTTTTACTGACATAGAAGATCCGGTTGTAAGAGTAACGGATTAGCAACCGATGGGTTACGAGTTCCAATCCAACCAAAGACCTTCTTGTACGAAAATGCGCTTGTGCACTTTAAATCTTCCGTGGCCATTAATGTCCTCACGTTGGCATGGTGTGTAGGTTTGCAGAATGGGGTGCTGTAAGTGTTCACCTCGTCATCTGACCACGGTTCAAATTGTTTTACTGACATAGAAGACCCGGTTGTAAGAGTAACGGATTAGCAACCGATGGGTTACGAGTTCCAATCCAACCAAAGACCTTCTTGTACGAAAATGCGCTTGTGCACTTTAAATCTTCCGTGGCCATTAATGTCCTCACGTTGGCATGGTGTGTAGGTTTGCAGAATGGGGTGCTGTAAGTGTTTACCTCGTCATCTGACCACGGTTCAAAGTGTTTTACTGACATAGAAGATCCGGTTGTAAGAGTAACGGATTAGCAACCGATGGGTTACGAGTTCCAATCCAACCAAAGACCTTCGTGTACGAAAATGCGCTTGTGCACTTTAAATCTTCCGTGGCCATTAATGTCCTCACGGTTGGCATGGTGGGAAAGTTTGGATATTGAAGATTGGAGTACTAGCTCGTATCTTTCCCTTCCGGATGGATATCCGACCGTTGTCCATAGCTGTTGTCCACTTGGTTGCTCCAATGCGATGTGAATTTATTACCTACCTATCGATTTCTTATCTAACATTTATGATACCCTAGGTCTCCTCTAGTGTATTCGAAAAATACGAAATGTACAAGCTCTTTAAAAGCTGAACATTTTCAACCCATAATAAGCTTTCACGTTAGCACTTGCTGGTTAAAAATAGAAAAAGCCAGGACAAATTTTTAACTTCCAAAATGTGTTTTACGACCGATTCTTAATGGTAATCAATTACTGAAAAAACTCTAATTCGATTATACACCTTCATTTCCAAACAAATCGAAATACTTCATTGTCCTTCGAAAGAATTCAAACGACAGAGAAATATTCCCGTGGAAAAAATTTCTAATCGATAGTAATTAGGATCATTTGGCTTTGTTTTCTAAATTTCAATTTTACTTAATGCTCGTGTTCCAAGAGTAATGCATTAAGTTCTTTAAAGTAAGCAATTTTTTTAGAAGCAATATCCTGAAAGCTAATGGTTTGTAATAAGAGTAATAATTGCTAATCACAGCACTTCATACAAATCAGTTAATGGGCAATTTCATTGGCATGCACAATGCTACACCTTGTTCATATGATACAACTTGAGCTGTAAAAGTTTCGTTTTCTTTCTGCAAGCTTAAGAGCAGGAATGGCCAACCTGTGGCGCATGCGCCAAACGTTGTGTATTGCTTCCTTGCGTCTACTTATTATTTTGAAGTAGGCGTCCTAACTGAAGTCATCTTTACATCTACAACACCAGAGTGCTCTCAGTTCAATTCATACAGGCTTATTACTCATCAGTTCGTCGCAATTTTTTTTAAGTTTACAATTGGTATTCTGTGTGATACGACGTACGTACTTGTGATCTATTTAGTCTTTTTAACATTTAGATTTTTAGAGTTTTGTACTTTTCTATATTTTTTTTTACTTTTCTGTTATCCATCACAGTGCAAAATAAAATGAGCAAAAGAAGCGCAGAAAGTGATAGCGTTAATTTAATGAACACTGGGGAAATGAGTTGCTATTTATATATATCAAGTCTATAAGAAAAACCTTTTGCTTGGTTTATGAAAGTACTCCTTTACATAATAGAAGACATGATCTTAATGGACATTATTAAACACAGTATAAAACTAACATGGAAGGAAAATGAAGCTCTTTCTTTTGTCTGAGTTACGAAAAGAATATGTGACTAAGAAAAAGGAGGAAATCATAAGACAAAATATTTTTGCTGAAGTTCTGAAGATTTGGCGATGCCAGAAGCGTCCTATGAAATTGATTTAGCATTGACGAAAGGAAAGAAAAAAATTTCTGACGGAGAAGATATTCTTGAGTTTTATCTCCAAATATTTGCACGCCATCTCCGTAATAAAGAAATTGAAAGGAAAGTAGAAGAAATTGCGATATCAAGGTAGACAGTTACGAGACGTATCTAAGAACTCTCTCAGGATGTATCTCAGCAACTGGAAGACCTTGTCAATTCTTGTACTTTCGTTTCTCTAGATTTGGATGAATCAACGAACAGATGTGATTTTTCCCAGTACGACATTTTTATAAGAATTGATGATAACATTTATGTCTTGACGAACTTATGACTCGGAAGAGCTTCCCAGTCTGGAGTCATTGCATGGTAAAACAAGAGGATCCGCCATGTTTGAAAAAGTAAAATCACACCTAGAAAATCTAAAACTAGATTATAGCACACTCATTAGTTTGTGTACTGACGGCAAATGATAGGTATAGTCAATGTCACCACACCACTTTGCTAAAAAAAAATTTTAATCGACCTGTACTAAAATATTACTCCATTATACACCAAGAGGCACTGTGTGGATAAATATACAAAATGCAGCATGTTATGTTACCATTTGTGAAATGTGTGAATAAAATTAGAACAAGAGCACTAAACAGATGAGAATTCAGAGAATATCGTGAATTGTTAGATTTGGACTATGGTGAATTTGTTCTTGATTGTGAGGTGCGCTGGCTTTCTAGAATAGAGGTTTTGAGTAGATTTTGGAAACTGAAAAATGCTGTTTATAATTTTTTAGAACAGGAAAATGAACTGCCTTATGAAAGTGCCCTTTTATTTGATAACTGGTTATTTGATTTGACCTTTTTAGTTGATGTTACTAGTCATCTCAATGATCAATGACCTCAAAGACTAGCGCAATCGAAACAGGTTCAAACGTCTCGTTAATGATAAGTAATTTTTATGTGCATCAATATATATTGTTTTACGTTTTACATACAACAATTAAATCATAAAAATATTAATTATGTCTACAACCATACTTTTACTAAAAAGGTTATTAAGGATATGTCAGGACTCTTTTTTGCTCGCAGAGAGAACAGACGACTCCAAATTCCAACCTTATATCTCTTCCTGTGTCTCTTTGTCTCTATCATCACATCCGAAAAATGAGATCCAGAGTTATCTTCTCTAAATGAGACTGTCCGGCAGCTGTAGCACCATCTACTGGGTCCACGACAGCGATCGCCCTCTTGTCCGAGAGATCATCTCACTATTGTAGTTTGGTGCTCCAAAAAACGTGTCTTTTGAACTGGAGCACATTAATTTAGTTGGGTGATTGAGTTATCCCTTTTCCTCCCTTCAGCGAAGCAGATCCAGATCCTACCCCTATTTTCCAACCTCAACCATGACCCCCCTTCCCGGACAAAGCTCGACACCATTCTTGGTGCCCTGGGAAGGGGTGGGTCTAGAAACCCTAACCATGAACGTAAGAAGGTAGAAAAGGTACTTGAATTTTATGGCTCATCTGAACTTTTCAGCAACGTCATATTTCAAAAAACGTGATTTTTCAGGAGAGTGATTTTAAAGTTTAAAAGTAGATTGAACTGTATTAAAAATATACTAGGGGGCCCGCCCTCTGCTTGCTAATATGCTCGCCAACCCCCGTAGGATTGCTTTGCAATCCTCATTGGCTAGCTGTGCGAACCTTGCTTCCTTCCCTCCTATCGATGAAGACACGCGTCCTAGCAGAAGGGATAGTTTACAAAATTTGATATTCCAAAAAAGTATTTTTCAAATGTAAATTTAAAAGCTATACATTACCTACCTTGGAATCAGAACTCGAATAATTTGGAATTCAAATAAAAACTTTGAGCAAGTTTTGACTCGATATGTGAGCGCTGGTTTGGAAATCGAATACCCAGCATGTTGTTTGTGTGTACATTTCCCCAGCACTCGAGTCACCCATAACTTTTCCATTGAGTTTGTTGTCGAAAGTTGAGGTGCAAGCGTCCTGTTGTACTATAATACTTGGTCCTGAAAATAGCCATTTTTTAAATGGCCATGAAAAGATCCTCCACCTTCTTTGGTGCCGACCAATCGGTATAGTGGTTAAGGTGTTAGCCTCTAGATCGGAAGGTTCCTGGTTCGAATCCGGGTACGGGCATGGATGTTTGTAAGCGTATGGTGTACAGGCGGCTGGTGCACCTTAAATCTGTCGTGGCCGAAAGTCCTCACGTTGGGTTGGCGTGGAAGTTTGGAGAGTGGGGTGCCAGCTCAGGTGTTGCTTCGTCATTTGACCGTGGTTCAAAATTACGAGGTGTTGTCCTCGGTACTTTCCCTTAAGGGACAGATCCCGGACCGTCGTCAATAGCCCGTTGTGTTGCTCTAGTACGACGTTAACTAAAAATTACCAATTTTTTTTCCACCTTCTTTGATTTCTATTTTAAGCTGCAGCAGCTTGACTAAAATTTTTTTCTATATAATTTCATCGTCTATAACGCTATAAATTCAACTGAGGCGCGAAATTTCGTGGTAAACAAACAATCATACAGTGTTGCCAAAACGCGATAACAAATAACGTCTTTTTTGTGTGCCACATAAGAGAAATATATACATAGATATTACTTATACTCTCTAATAAACTCTACAAATAACGTAATAATATAATAAAAATTAACATAATAAAATAACTCTAACAAATAACATCTTTTTGTGTGCCACGCAAGGTAATTGGTAATTTTAGTTAACGTCGTACTAGAGCAACACAACGGGCTATCGACGACGGTCCGGGATCAGTCCCTTAAGGGAAAGATCCGACGACAACACCTCGCAATTTTGAACCACGGTCAAATGACGAAGCAACACCTGAGCTGGCACCCCACTCTCCAAACGTCCACACCAACCCAACGTGAGGACTTCCGGCCACGACAGATTTAAGGTGCACCAGCCGCCTCTACACCATACGTTTACAAACATCCATGCCCGAACCCGGATTCGAACCAGGAACCTTCCGATCTAGAGGCTCTAACACCTTAACCACTATACCGGTTGGTCGGCGCGCCACGTAGGAGAATTATATATATCGATATTACTTATACTCTCTAGCGGCTAAATATTGAGAGGTGAGATATGACAATCTTACAGGGATATAGTACTACTCTTTCAGGGCATTCTGAAAACAGGCATAACTGAAAATCGCCGATTTTTTAGGTATGACGTTGTTGAAAGGAGTGAACTATATGCGAAAAAAAATTGATGCATGGTATGAAAAAGGTTGGAGACCCCTCTTTTAATGTATCACTCATTGCTTTAACTAACAAAATGTGTTTTGTAAGAGACGCCTATGGCATTACTGACCAAAAGTTAGGTAGGTATTGAATTAACGTCGCACTTTAGAAACACAGAGGGCTATTGGAGACGGTCAGAGATCAATCCCCAAACGGAATGATCCGAGGTTAACACATTTCGAACCACGGTCATATGGTGTCACACCTGAAGCAGGCACCCTACTCCCCTGAACTTCTAAACCATGCCAAGGTGCTAATGACCAAAATAAACAGCATATTACGTATTAATGAACAAAGCGTTTGTTCTTACGTAAGTGGTGAGGGTAGCCCCGTTGGTAGAGACAGATTACCAACCAGAGGGTTGTGAGTTCGAAACTCTAGCCAACGTATAGGTGGGGGTAGGTGCATGTGAAAGGGCTCAACCGTCCTCTTATTAGGGTGGTGTGAATGTTCGTAGTGCAGGCTGCCAACTCAAGTGTTGACCTCATCATATGACTGGTGGATGATGTTGTCCTCGAATGTTTCCCGAAGAGATGGATAGCGAACTTTTACCAATAGCCCATTGTTTCATTCCCAGTGTGACGTATTTCAACTAGGGATGCGACATCTACAGCAAAACATCGACGTTCAAAACTAAAACATCGATGTTGACAATACATCGCCCCCAAACCATCGATGATTTTAAATTTCAGTGTATTTAAACTATTTTCCCCATTTATTAAAACTGGTTTAGCAACTAGTGATGCGACATCGGCTCCAATACATCGATGTCTTTTATAAAACATCAATAATTGAAAACATCGACATCGATGTCGCATCCCTGCTACATTTCAGACCCTTCACCCTTGGTCACTTTGGTCTGAAAGTATGTTCAATTTGATGATTATGAAAATTATGCTACTTGGTTATGTTTTAAATTTTTATAACGGTACTTTTTTCATTTGAAAATAAAACATCGACAAGTATAAACATCGATGTAACAAAAAACATCAACTCCAATACATCGATGTTAAATACATCAAAAACATCGACATCGATGTCGCATCCCTATTTATAATCAACTTCCTTGTATACGGGATACAAATTTTTTATTATTAATACATAGTTTTTCTTGGAATCTAAACGAGTTTCTGAGGAACACAGCTTTAAAGTCAAAAATAAGATAGGGTATGATAAAATTTATTGAATTTTGTTCTATGTTGATTAAAATTGATGACAATTTTAACATACGTTCAATATTTTCGAGATTTTTGTTTATTGCTCATCGTTAGCCAGTTGCTAATTCAAAGGGTCTGATATGTGTTAAAACCGTCATGGCCTCAAATGTCCTCACGTTGGCATGGTATGGAAGTTTGGAGAATAAAGTGTGACCTCGTCATCCAACCGTGCTTCAATATTACGTGGTGTTGCCCTTGGATCTTTCCCCTCGGGATTAATCTCGGACCGTCGTAAATATCCCTTTGTGTTACTCCAGTGCGACATTAGTAAACTACCTTCCGTCCAGTTGCTTATAAGTTATTTATTGCAGACTGCTGTTCACATAAATGCAACACCAAGAATGAGTTATGCAGGACGGTTGGTGGTTTTGAGATTTTAAGACGCGAGTGGCCATAATTGACCATGTTGCACCAAACACATGACAGACAATACAATGTAAATAAACACACATAACAAAGTAGGTGGGTAGGTATTTAATTCATGTCGCACGGCAGAATCACAACGGTTTACTGGCGACGGTCCGGTATCAACCTCCGAGGACAACACCGTGTAATTTTGAACCACGGTCAAACGACGAGACTACGCCAGAGCCCAATACCCCCCCCCTCCCGCCAACGTGAGGACATTTGAGGCCACAACGAATTTTAAGTGCACCATCCCCCTTTTACGCGATGGTCTTTTGTTGAATTCAACCTCGCAACCCTTCTGTTGCTAGTACGTTACTTTTACAACAGGGCTAATATGACCCCACTTAACAATGGAAGTTCAGTGACATAAAAGATAGAATCAACACAGGGGTGGAATCGAAATCGCAGGTTGTTAAAACAGTGTACAAACCTCACTGATGCAAGTAAGTCCCTAATTTGCAATTAAACTGAAAATAAGAGAGGCGAGATTCAAGATAGCTTGCAGGTGCCAAATGAATAAGTCTACTCGGCCCCCAGTAGTAAGTATCACACCAACCTCTACGAAAGGAATACGTTGATGGATAAGATTTTGAAGCCTCTTTGGTGTGTTTTTCATTGAGGTATCGCGTCATTAGGAGAAAACTAATCAGATCCTGATATGGTCATCATAAAAAAAACCGTCGATGATGACGAGATATCTCGTTATCAGCAAAATTTACCAGATCTTAAGGAACGAAATACCTACTCATTAGCAAAATTGGTCAGATCTTGATGTACGAGATACTTCCTCATTAACAAAACTGATCAGATTTTGATGAACGAAATGTCTCATCTTCCGCAAAAAATTGATCAGATCATTATGGAAAAGATACCTCGTCATTAGCATATTTGATCAGATATCAGTCGACGAAATATCTCATCTTAAGTAAAATGGGCCAGATCTTGATATACATGATACCTCGACATTAGCAAATTTGATCAAATCTTGATGGACGAAATACCCCCATAACAAAAAAATCGACGCACCAAGAAGGAATCATCCGATTGCTTTGAAATTTCGTATGCAAAAGTGTTTTGACCAAATATGCAAATTATTAAAATTTGGTGTCCAATGAATGAATAGTGCGATCTCCAGCGCATCGGAACTGCGCATCCAGCAGATGTATATAAGGAGTTGTTCTTGAACTGTTGTTAAAAATTTCTGCTGCATTGCGATTTAGGATACCTTTCAACGACTGAAAAAATGCCTCGCCGCAGGATTCGAGCTCATTACGAGCAACTTTCAGAGTTTGAAAGAGGTAGTATCATTGGATTGAAAGAGGCAGGTTTGGCAAATCGGAGAATCGCTCGTCTTGTCAGTCGAGTGGATGGACAATGGCAGATTTCAGCGTCGTGATGGTAGCGGTCGACGTAGGGTCACAACAGATCACGAGGACAGAGTGATTGTCAGATCAGCTGTCACAGCGCCTGATTCATCGCTATCAACCATCAGTCGTGCGACCCACACACGAGTGTCCACCATGACCATTCACAGACCGCTGAGAGAGCTCGCTCGTACCGACCGTTACGCCACCTGCCACTCACGCCTGCACACTGTCGAGCCAGATTACAGTGGTGCTTGGCTCGATCAGGCTGGAATAATGCTGACTGGGGACGTATAGTCTCGCTTTCAATCCCGCATCCAACTGTGTCCCGACGATCATCGAAGACGTGTCTGGAGACGCCCAGGGCAGCGTACCGATCCTGCTTTCACTATTGCACGCCACACGGGCCTTCAACAAGAAGTTATGGTCTGGGGTGCCATTTCCCTTGATAGACGAACCCCTTTGGTCGTCATTAGATGTACACTTACTGCACAGTGGTACGTTGACGACATTCTGAGACCTGTTTTGCTACCGTTCCTTTCGCAGTACCCAGGGCTTATTTTTCAGCTTGTCAAACACTTCTTTGGCCAGCCAGATCACCAGATCTCTCTCCCATCGAGCATGTTGCCGACCAACCGGTATAGTGGTTAAGGTGTTAGCCTCTAGATCGGAAGGTTCCTGGTTCGAATCCGGGTCCGGGCATGGATGTTTGTAAGCGTATGGTGTAGAGGCGGCTGGTGCACCTTAAATCTGTCGTGGCCGAAAGTCCTCACGTTGGGTTGGCGTGGAAGTTTGGAGAGTGGGGTGCCAGCTCAGGTGTTGCTTCGTCATCTGACCGTGGTTCAAAATTACGAGGTATTGTCCTCGGATCTTTCCCTTAAGGGACTGATCCCGGACAGTCGTCAATAGCCCGTTGTGTTGCTCTAGTACGACGTTAACTAAAAATTACCATTACCCATCGAGCATGTCTGGGATATGATGGGAAGGCGACTGCATCCGGTAGGGAATGTTGATGACTTAGTCCGACAATTGGAGCAAATTTGGCAAGAAATACCGCAGGAGACCATCCGGGAGCTTTATCGGTCTATGCCACGCCGTGTGGCAGCTTGCATCCAGGCTAGAGGCTTGTCAACACCTTATTGAGCTCGTTACTGTAACTCTGAAATAAATCATTCAATTGTTCTGAAATTTTAATCATTTTTTATTCTGTACATAATTTTCCTATCCACCAATTTTTGTCTCCATCGGACAACTTCTTCTTGGTGCGTCGATTTGTTTTGTTACAGAGTGTATCTCAACTTCAGCAAAATTGGTCAGATCTTGATGGACAAGATACCTCAGCATTAGCATATTTGATCAGATGTTAATGGACGAAATATCTCATCTTAAGTAAAACGGGCCAGATCTTGATGGACAAGAAGCCTTCTCATTAGCAAATTTGCTCAGATCTCGGATGGACGAAATATCTCAATAGAAGCCAATTGGAGTGCTAAGAATACTTTAAATATTGGTGAAGAAAGTCATTCCTAGCAAAAGTACGCAGCAGCCATACAACCCCTTCAGTTTTCTGAAGCAACCCATCTAAGTGATCAATCACTCCTACGGTGACATCTCACGTAAAGAAATGGTCAATCGTAATAATTGGAAAGAGGCGTTTCCCTCTAAAAAGAATTAAAGTAGACAATCCCAATCACTTTTCTTCCTGATACTTGGAGATAATTGTATTTTTCAGACATCTAGAAATAATTTGTAATGAATAGTTTTTCATCCATACTTAGTGTCTTCCAGTTTGAACCATATATTAATGAAGGTTTTTTGGTTATGAAAAACGTGCTTTTATTTCCCTACCAGAATTAGATATTTTCAAAAACCATTCTTGTTGGTGTGGTAGGTAAGTACCTCCACTCTCCAAACTTCCACCCCCCGCCAATTAGAGAACATTTGAGGCCACGGCAGATCTAACATGCTCCAGCTAACAACGCACACAATATTTGGATTAAGTTTTAACTCGCAACCCTACAATTGCAAATTCGACACTCTTCCAACCGGGCTACCACGGCCTCTGATCTTTCGAGCATTCAATTGCGATGGGATGTTCCATTTAAATTAACTGAAAATCATTCGATAAATAGGGCAATGAACTACATTTCAGTCGGAGGTTTTGAGGCTAATCATGGGAGTCAACTATTTGAAATAAATTTAAGTACTGATATCTTATAAGAATGTTAGCAAAAAGAGCACAAAATCGATCTAACAGTATAAACAATACAACTGAAATCTAAAAGAAATCGCTGAAATAGATCAGACCATACCCAAATATCCACAAAATACGAGAAAATATTTGTGCAAAATTGAAATACAAAATGAATTCTGAATAGTTGCAGCGTTTTCCATAACCTGTATTCATTAAAATAATTCACTTAAACTTCCACTTTCCTCTCAAATGTCCAAGACTCACAGCATTTTTATGAATTCCTCACAGAATTACCAATAATATGGGAATGCTATTACGGCTAAGGAACGCCATTCACATGAGGTAATAAATAATTGCAGGCGGTGCAAATAACATGCTCTCATTACATGTAAAACATGTCAGATTACTTATTTTTGTATTCTAAATGTTTCTATACGAACTTTTATGTAAATCAGTAGTTTATAACTGACGGTCCTTGGACTTCAGAATCCGAAGACCTTCGGCGCCAGGGCTAGAAACAAGGCCTTGCGCTATACATCTAGGAATCCATAGGCCTTATGGAGCATGGTCAAATTTGACCATGCTGTGCCAGACATAAGACACAATAGTAATACATACAATTAAATTTTTTACTGGGAAAAAAAGAGAACTACACACAGGGAGGAAAGCACCTGGCAGGAATGGAACCTGTACCGCCTACAACTCGAAGGTTGCTAGAGCTATTGGCAACGGTCCGGGATCAAACCTGAAGGGAAAGGTTCGAGGATAGCACCAAGTAATTTTGAATCTCGGTCAAATGACGGGTTCCACAGCTGAACTGGTAACCCATTCTCTAAACTTCCACATCTCGCCAACGTGAGGACATTTGAGATCCCGACGGATTTAAAATGCATTAGTCCCTTTGTACCGACGTTCTTTGGTTGAATTCGAACTCGCAATCCTCTGGTTGTTAATCCGTTACTCTTCCAACGGGCTATCAATAGCCATTTTGAAATATATATATAAAAGTTAAGGTACCGAAGGTAGAGATTTTAATTAATGTCGCACTGAAGCAACACAATGGACTATTGGCTACGGTCCGGGATTAAACCCGAAGATTAGTAAAGTTTTACTACTTTGTTGATTTAGTTGCATTTTTGGTGGAAGGGCCATATTTCGGCAAGCCCCGTCAAAGAACGTCAAGATAAACAGACACGCCGACCAACCGGTATAGTGGTTAAGGTGTTAGCCTCTACATCGGAAGGTTCCTGGTTCGAATTCGGGTCCGGGCCTGGATGTTTGTAAGCGTTGGTGTTGCCTCGTCATCTGACCATGGTTCAAAATTACGAGGTGTTGTCCTCGAATGTTTCCTTTAAGGGACTGATCCCGGACCGTCGTCAATAGCCCGTTGTGTTGCTGTAGTTCGACGTTAACTAAAATTACCATTACCATACTGACACAAGGAAAATTTTAGACACGGAAGAGGTAGCTAAGTATTTTCACTAATGTCGCACTGGAGCAACACAACCGGCTGTTGCAGACATGGAAGAGAGAAACGGCCACAATCTATTTTCTGACCCCTCGAACTAGGAGATATTTGTGTATATCTATAGGAAATGTCAAACCTGCACCAACATTTATGTGGCGAAGATATTCAACGGTGACGAACATTTCGCTTTCGATAACAAGACGAAACTCAGAATCGCTGGCAAACAAACCCATAACACATCACAAACCCTCCACCACCCACAGAGAAGGCAAAAAACTGCCCAACAATTGAACGTGGAGGGCGTTAAAAGTATCCATTCATTTCCTCCTCGTGTAAGGGCCAACATTTGCCTTCTTTTGAATACACCTCGTAAAGAACCCTGTTTTGCACGGGTGGGCTTAGGTCGGTCGATTCTTCATGCCTCCTTTTTTTTCCCCTTCAATGCGGGAGGAAATCCCATTCCGCAATTAGACAACTTTTGTTACATTCAATGATAACTTTCCGCTGAATGGTCGGTGGTAGGGGTTTTTTTTTGTCCCTCTTCGGAGACTTCATAAGGTGTTATTGGAGTTCAGATAGGACAAACTCTTGCACCGACGTGACCTTTCATTTGAGAAGTTAAGCAATAGGCGACATTGGAAGAGGGGATTGATTTTTTTATGGGAAGTTTCGGTGTGTATTGTTGTGCGATTGTGAAAGTTCTGCGGTGGAGGGGGGGGGGAATTCATGTTGCCAAAACTGTGGGATAAATATATTTATTAGGCGTGTCGGAACTGGAACTGTTCGTGGTATGTTTTACTGATGGTGAATATCTGGGGTAATGCGAGAAAAGATAAAATCTAAAAGGATAGTCAGTCTAAAAGTTTCAAACAATGGCTAATAAAGATGGAACTTGTCAAAATGCTGGACCATTTTCATCATCCTATTTTCGCCATTTTTTTTATATCGTAACTACCACGCCAAAGGTCGATCTGCAATTTGGCGATTTTCGCCTAACTGCATTTTTTGAGTCAACATTTTGTGTTTAACCTTTTGACTATAGCTAGATATAACTGGCGCGATAACTTTCAAGTTAAAACTGCAATACCGGCCGTAGTATAAATTCTTTCTTGGCCCACGATCAGGAACAACTGTCGTACCGGTCGTACTCTAAAGCAGTGGTCCCCAACCCCCGGGCCGCGGACCGGTACCGGTCCGTGGATCAAATGGTACCGGGCCGTCCAAGAAATATTAAATTATTTCCATTTTATTTACTTTGGTGTATTTATCTCGGGTTTGTGCGGTTCTTATCTATGAAATGTCCACTCATATTAGGAGGTGGTAAATCAGAAATTTGTTCTGTTACTAGAGCTTCAATTATGATTTCTGAATTCTGTTATGTCTCTATTTTCTAACTTTGACAAATGTGACAAACTGTTTTCAAGTTGGCAGACAAAGTAGCTGCATTTAAATCCAAACTGAAGTTGTGGGGACGGCGCGTGAACAGAGGCATTTTGGACATATTTCAGACATTAGCGGGGATTTTAGGCGAGACTGAGCCTAAACATTCATTCTCCTAGTTGGTGCACGATCATCTGTCTTTGCTTTTAAAAGAGTTCGAGCGCTTCGTGGGTTTTTTGTGGTTGGGAAACTATTTTATTGATTTAGCCTTTAGTGAGTTAAAATGTTAAATCACATTATATTCATTTTTTGGTGTAACTGTATTTTATTTTGAAGGCATGTTTAAATCCAGTTAAATTAAAATTATTAAGTCAAAACAATCTAAAATATAAACAATAAACGTATCTCCCCAGCTCCCCCCCCCCCAGCGGGCCGCGTTAAAATTATCAAACGTTGATCCGGTCCGCGGCTATAAAAAGGTTGGGGAGCACTGCTCTAAAGGCTTAAAGCTATGATTAAGCCACGAATCATCTTGATTCTTAGTGTGGAAATGTCGATTTACACGAGTAATTAGTAATTTTTTAATTAACGTCGCATTCGAGACAATTTTTTCAAGAACACTACCTTTGAATCGTTACTCGATTTCTCCCGAAGCATCAAAACTTTGAACTCGTTTTTGTACAACCGTCAATTTTGCAGATTGGTGCCTTCGGCGTGGAGGCAACGAATTGTTTAGACTTTTACGGACGAATATAATTAGAATTTAACTGTGCGATTGCAAACATTCTTTGCGTAATGTCGTCGAAAGGATGGATCAAATATATATTTATCAGACGGGTCGGAACAGCAACTATTGCAGTTTGTGGCATCATGCTTTTCTAATGGTAGAAATGTAGGTTGTTAGAGTAAAAGATAAGAACATTAGCCAACTGATTATCTAAGCACAAAAGTTTAAGGAATGGCAACTAAAGATGAAAAAAGACGATGATTATCAAACAGCTGTCCAATTCCATCATCTTGTTTTCATCTTTATTAATCATACCTTTGAAGATTCTGTTTTGACTGCATGGGATAATAAATTTAAAATTTAGTTGTGCCATTGCAAAAATTCTTCGCGTAACGTTACCGAAACAGGAGCAAATATATTTATTAGACAAGTCGGAACAGGAACTGTTCGTGGCATGTTGACTTATAATGAATATGTAGGACAGTACAGAAAAAGATAAAAACTTTTGGGAAAACTGGGTAGTCAAAGTCTAATCTTTTTAAAAATTTCTGATAAAGATGAAAACAAGATGATAACTCTCAAACAGCTGGACTAGTTTCATCATCTTGTTTCCATCTCTATTTGTTATTTTGGAACTTTAAAATTTACTGGTAAATACTAATTGCGAAGTAAATCATTGTGAAAATAGTTCAAGGATAAATCAACTGATATCTTTCTAATGACATGTTTTGTATTTTGTGGAATGGGCCATGGTTGTATTTTAAAGAATTTCCGAACATTTCCCAAAATATTGCACGTTTCGAAAATTGCAAACAATCATACTATGATGTATTTAATCTTGATTTTATAACTTTTGTAAACCATGTAAATTAAGAACAAATCTCTTGAAAATTAGGTTTTGCTCTTTGCAAGACAATTGTTGAAGAATGAAGTACCCAAGTTACCCATCAATATGTGAAATTAGGCATTGTATATAATGCTTAGGAATGTCATAAATGGGAGGTCTATGTATGAAACGTATTTCTTAATTAAACGTATTTCGTATTTAAACGTAACGCTTAATTTTTAACACATTTCTTAGGCATTCTATTCTATGCAATGCAAAGAAGCAACCGGTAAAAAAATCAAGAATATATATTTGCATACTTTGCCAAAATATTACTTGTTCCGTAGAAAGCTTAGGAAAAGCATACATTAGCATATTAAAAGACCAGACATTTCATGATTTGGATAAAAACGTCAACCATTCTATAGATTCTCATAAAAAAAGGGATTATCTAAATTGCCTGTATTATACTCATTGCTGTTAACGTAATCAACAGATTTTAGATTAAGTTACATAAACTGTCATTTCATATACTTATGTGGTTAAAGAGATAAATAAATATATCTCACACCTGTTAAGAAAATCCAATCTTCCACCTTTCAACTCATGGTACACAAAGTCAGTTAAAAAATCTCACCTGTAACAGAAAAAGTCACATTAATACTACTTGTGCATATTTATATTTTTACAAAATAGCAGACATTATTTTGACTTCTTATGAATAATGTTAAAATGCTTTTCTTTATATAAACGCTATAATTTCAGTGAGAAAACACTAAGTACAGATAAATTAGGTTCAGAAAAAATAAGATTTAAGTTGGCTAAAAAATACTTTGGTTACGATCTGTGGTGGATAAATGCATTTTGTTGCTCTAAGAGCAATAGATTTAAGCCTTCTAGTCCTTAATTATTCACGGATTTACTCATCTAGGGGCTGCGGTAGCCAGGATGAGAGAGGAGCGGATTATCAGCCGGAGGATTGCGAGTACAAAACTCGATCCACCTAAAGAATCACGAACGCGGGGATTGGTGACCGTTAAATCTGTTGTGGCCTCCAATGTCTTCACGTGGGTGTGGTGTGGAAGCTTGGAGTGGAGTGCCAGTTCAGGTGTTGACCTGTCGTCCAACCGTGGTTCAAAAAAAATGAGGGGTTGTCCTCTGTTCTTTCCCTTCGGAATTGATCCCAACTGTCACCGATTACCGGTACAACGTTAATTCAACTACCTACCCCCATACCTTTCGTTGTTTACCTGTGTACCTATGTAAATAATGTACGGTAATTGGTAGTCAAATTTATGCCGCACTGGAACAACACACGGTCAAATGGCGATTGTCTTGTATCAATCTCGGAGGGAAAAATTCGAAGACAACACCTCGTCACTTTGCAGCTGGCATTGAGGGCACATTTGAGGCCAGATTTAATGTGCACCACCCTTCCTGTACACGACGGTGTTTGGTTGAATCCGAACTCGCAACCCTCCGGTTGCTAATCCGTTACACCTCCAACCGGGCTACCGCGGCCCGAAATCTCAAAAGGAAAAGAACAAATAATGTCCGACACAAACCAGACCACCTTGCGTGCAATCACCGAAGAACTCGAATACATTTGACTGTAACTAAGGCATGGTGGCACATATCTGGTTTTTCAACGTGTGGCGCCGCTGCGGCAACGTTGAAAAAGTGCGGTCTGAGATAGATTAGATCCAATGGAGTAGTGCACACATGCCTCCGGCGACGCTGCGGCGACGCACGTCCAACTTGCGTGCAAAACATATTGCAGTGCCACCACAGCGCCGCAGCTCGCAGCATATGCGTCTTCGGTCTGAAGTAGGGATGCGACATCGATGTTTTGAAACATCGATGTTCAAAATTAAAACATCGATGTTGATAAAACATCGTTCCAAAAACATCGATGTTTTTAAAATTCAGTGTATTTAAACTTTTTTCCCCATTTCTTAAAACTGGTTTAGCAACTAAGGATGCAACATCGATAGCAAAACATCGATGTTCAAATTTGAAACATCGATGTTGATAATGCATCGCCCCCAAACTTTCGATGTTTTTAAAATTCAGTGCATTTAAACATTTTACCCCATTTCTTATAACTGGTTTAGCAATTAGTGATGTGACATCAGCTCCAATACATCGATGTTTTTAATAAAACATCAATGTTTTGAAAACATTGACATCGATGTCGTATCCCTACTTTTCAGACCTTTTCACCTTTGGTCCATTTGGTCTAAAAGTATGTTCAATTTGCTGATTATGAAAATTATGCTACTTGGTTATTTTTTAAATTTTTATAACGGTACTTTTTTCATTTAATAATAAAACATCGACAACGTAAAAACATCGACATGTATAAACATCGATGTTACAAAAACATCGATCCCAATACATCGATGTTAAATACATCGATGTTTTTTAAAAAACATCCATGTTTTGAAAACATCGACATCGATGTCGCATCCCTAGTCTGAAGTACCTAGTTTTCATAAACAAGTGGAATATAAATAATAAGTAATAAATGGTTGCATCCAATAACGTCTATTTTGTTTCAAAATATACTTTTTTTTACACCAAATAGGCGAAATAAACACGTTTTCTACAATAGAATATTTATCGCAAATGGTCCGAAATGAGTACTTGCGTCATTTCACGGTTATGTGTGCACTGTCGGGCTTCGGTGCCGCTGCGACACCGCACGTTAAAAATGTGTGCACCGGGCATTAATACATGAAAGAATTCATCCCCCCCCCCAAAAAAAAAAAAATAATAATAATAATAATAAAAGTTAAAATATTATCATATTCTTATAAGACCTTAGAGCCGTAACAGCACAGCCTCTTTTCCGACACAAGTCTCCCAATAATTGAAAAATAAAATGCAGCGTCTCGGGAAGTGATGCATCGCGAACGGTCTCCCTAGAAAACGCGCGACAAGGCAGCCATCTGGAATGAAATACGGCCAGCGATAACCTTACAAAACGTGCGTTTTCGGGTGACACTTCTCCGGGCAGTTTCGGGCACTACTTCACGACTGAGGCGCCGGAGACGGGACATATTTTCAACCCACCGGAGACAATGGCAGCTCGAAAGATGAAAAAGCTTTGCTGCGAGGAAGTGGTTCAAGAGTTATGCCCCACGCCGCTTGGGAAGTTTTTTTTAATCGTGGTTTTGGTTTTTCGATGGAGGTTTATGTGCCGTCTCGTTTCTGGAGTGTCCTAGTTCATTTTTCTAGACCTATTTCATCTGGAGTTCACCGGTATAGTGGTTAAGGCGTTAGCCTCTAGATCGGAAAGTTCCTGGTTCGAATCCGGGTCCGGGCATGGATGTTTGTAAACGTATGGTGTAGAGGCGGCTGGTGCGCCTTAAATCTGTCGTGGCCGAAAGTCCTCACGTTGGGTTGGCGTGGAAGTTTGGAGAGTGGGGTGCCAGTTCAGGTGTTGCTTCGTCATCTGACCGTGGTTCAAAATTACGAGGTGTTGTCCTCAGATATTTCCCTTAAGGGATTGATCCCGGACCGTCGTCAATAGCCCGTTGTGTTGCTCTAGTACGACGTTAACTAAAATTACCATTACGATTACCATCATCTGGAGTTCATTTTTAAGTCTCCTTGTTAATGCCTGGACGAGGTAATGATAATCAATGAACGTCCCACTGCGACGGGCTATTGGCGACGGTTCGGGATCAATCCCAGATGGAAAGAACCGAGCACAACGTCATTTCGAACCCCACTCTCAAAACTTGCACACCACACCAAAGTCAGAATCTTTGAGACCACGACGTGTACTACTACTTAAGGAATGAGTTATCGGAGAAGGGACATACACTCCCCTACAATAATGTACCGGACAGCAAGATGTGATGGTACAAGTGATATAATAGATGCCTTATTAGAGGGCTGGTCCCCCACGTTGTGCACTTACACTAGCAACCCTTTTGGGCACTTTCAACAAGGTTTTGATACACTGCTACGAATATTAGTGTCCATTCCTGCTGCAAGAATGTCGCCAGAACAGCTGCAGATTCCGGACGTGGTCTGTAAGCGTCGCTCTAACTCGCCCCACAAATATTCTATGGGGTTTAGGTCGGGACTCGGACTATGGGGTTTTGCCAGGCTAATGATGAGATATCTCGAGGAAGAAAACACGTGTGAATGAAAAGCGAAGTAGGCAAACAAATTGGTCCTTGCCTAGAACTTGTGACAGTTTGAAACAGTCTTTTGCATCAGCGACTGGCCACTCGGGATGGTTTTCGTCGCGAAGCTAAACCCTCAAGAGGGTTGAAATTTGCCTAGAAACGTTGGCGTAATGGTTTCCGCATATATTCCAATATACACTACCCTTCAATAATGGCCAGGACAGCAAGATGTGATGGTATAAGAGAAATAATACATGCTTTAATAGAGGCATGGTCCCCAACGTGCCGCAATTACACTAGCAACCCTTCAGGGCATACTTTCAACGTAGTTTTGATACACAGCCATAGGTATTTGTGTACATTCCTGCTGCAAGAATGTCGCCAGCTCAGCTGTAGATTCCGGACGTGGTTCCCTGGTCCGTAAGTGTCGCTCTTATACGTCCACAAATGTTCTATGGGATTTAGGTCGGAACTCTGAGCAGGCCAGGGTAGACGTTTTACATCCATATCTCGATATCACTGCTTGACAGGATTCAACATGACATGGAACGTTGTGGTCCTGGAAGTAACATTCGTCCGTTCCATAAAATTGCCAGAGCGTAGGAAGAACCTGAGTGTCCAAAATGTTCATGTAGGCGCTCAATTGAACAGGAACAACGTGCATAGGTCCCAAGCCATACCACGAAAAACACCCCCAAACAAGTAGTTGGATTTGATGCAAATCCGCTGGCGTCCGGTCTATTATTGTAGGGTAGTGTATTTTCAATCCACCGAAGACAATGCCAACTTGTCAGATGAAAAAGCTTGTCTTCTACAGGGAAGTGGTTCACGAGTTATGCCCCCAAGCAGGTTCGGAAGTTTTTATCGTGGAAGTCAAGCGGTTTGATCTTTTGCTTGGAGGTTGATAACCTGCCTCTTTTATCACAGTATCCGCACTTCATTGTTTATGCCATTGTAAGAGTAAGGTAATCTAGAATTGCGAAATGCTTGAAATTATTGAAATGTTTTTAGAGATAATATCATCGACCTTCTACTGAAAAAAACGAAGTATGTGCGCGTAGAGCTTGATGGCTATTTTTCTAAATAGCTGTAGAAGGGACATATTAATAAAAGCTAAATTTCTTCCGATGGCTCGATTCGATGTCCTGTCACGTGGTTGTGTGAAAAGGCACGAATCCTAATGTTGGACAAATTGTATTGATTGAAATTATTATCCAGCGTGCTTGTTTTTACTGTTGTTACTAGTCCTTCACTGACTAGAGGCAGCTAGACAGCATCTATGAGTCCCCACTCCCTCAAAAAGGCAAGGGCTTGTGAAGGATCTGTCTAAAAAAAAAACTCCCTGGAGGGCTGGAGCCAAGAGAGTAAGTGCTCTGGGGATGTCCACTCCTTACCATTTAGAGCACACCGGAAACTCCAACAACTGTGGTTATAAAAACGGTCCCGCAAGTGACCACTAGCAAATCCAGACAATGCCGTCTGGTCGGCTCTGTCACAAGAGAAGCCAATTTATCCACCTGGACTGTCCCATACATGGAGTGGGGGGGGGACACCCTAGCGTGCTTTAAGATACTAATCTGCTTCGATAGTTAATCGGACCCAGTAGGTTCGTAAGCCCAAGTGAATTACCCTTCATAAATCTCACGATAGCCCTTATCCGCCCACATGCTCTCTCTGTATCATTAAATGGTCAATAAATTGCTAGCTACTTTAATAATTATTAGGTTAGGTAATTATTATTAGGTAAATGCTTCTCCAAATTTTCAAAGCTCATACCCATTAAACTACCATAAAAAATTACAGATGAAGAGTATTAATACATTTCTGTATTATGTGGCACGTTGACAAATTTGAAATTAAATTTATATAATTTAGCCATCAATTATTTGACTAATGCAATCTTGTAACTCATTGTTATCCCTTTATCTTTGTACTTCCTACATTATTATATTACTTTTGAGCTGATATTTATTGATACATATCATTCTGATCATCAACAGTTTATATTTTCATTCATTCACACACTATTCACTCATTATTTCATTCATTCATTCATTATTCACAGATCATTAACAGTTTATATATATACTAGCCGGGGTAGCGCTCGGCGGTGTGTAATAGTGCTTTTTTTTTTAACTTTTTTTACACACCGTAATTAAACATGTTTTGATTTGTATATTTTATTTATTTTTATAAACAATTCTTCAAATCATTGCGTATCCAATCAAATATTTAAGGAAAGTGGGTCGAAATATTTATATACCGCTACAAAATTACCCATGTCTAGTGATATTTTGCAGGAAATAGACATATCATTAAAATCTAACTCCTAAATAATATTTTTGCGATAGGTAACATACAGCAACACATAATGCAAAAAAAAAAATTCCAATCCTTGAAAAAATGCAAAATTCTGGAGAAAAAAAACACGTACGTATATATTCAAACGCGTTGAATTTCGACTTCCTGAATATATTGTGAAATAGAATAATGCGACAAAAGACTTTTCGACGATATTTACAAAGACAATAATGATTTATTAACAAAAAGAACACTTATTTATAATACTTGGGAATCCTCAAATATGTCCGCAACATCTTGCAGTCAACTCAAATACTCAAACACGGAATTCTAAATCAAATTAAAAAAGTAAACATTAATTCTGACGTGGCCATATACCGGGTAGCAAAATTACGTTTAAATTACTTTTACATCAAAGGAAGAAATAAAAAGTCAGTTCAAACATAAATATTACAATTTTTAATTCCTTATTTTGCATAGAAATTGACCTTGGCTATTTGAAAACAGCAAGAATTCAAATTATCTGGGTTATTTTATTTACGTTGATTGTTGCCATTCGACGATACACAAATAATGTCGATTTCGGGTCCACGTACGTTAGTGGTATATATATAGATATAAACATCAACAGTTGCATCACGAACACTTTCAATGCGAGATTTCTAAATTCCAAAATGAGTCTCAAGTTTCTTATTTACATTAACCCTCCAAGGGTCTTCGACGAGACATGACGTAAATCAAGATCAGACCAATTTTGCTAATTAAGATGTACCTCGTCACCAATATACTACCGTTTGTATTACCAGGTCGAGATGAAGATCTAGTTAGTTTTGTTAATGATAAGGACTAATTGACTACAACGAATCATGTTACTCGGGTTTCTTAATAAGCACCTACAGCAATGCGAACGTGAAGAAACAGTATACAGTATAATTAAATTTGAGAAACTGATAGGGTCTACCTTCATCTTCAATGTCTAGGGAAACGTTTTGATTCATGCTGATTGGACACTGACATTTCCTACACAGATGTAGGAGTTCTGGGTGTGAGTTTTTCGACATATTCGAATATTACACGAGATTTTCAATTAATGTAGTATTGTATACACATAAAGAATAAGACGCATCTATTGATTAAAAGAATGCGTGGATTTTTTTTAACCCATTGGAAGATTCTATCTCTATATATAAAATGCTTAAGCGTGACGGAAAAAATGGTGTTTCTTTCTTTCTTGCCATTGGCAACGATCAGTTTGTTTAGGAATCTCAAAAAAGTCGAGTATTTCGCTGTGCTGTTGAGTAATGAGCATTAGGCATGATAGGAACATTCGTTATTCAAAATGAGTTTTTTGCGATCTGTTGAATATAATTTGCGTAGTAGAGAGCAGCGTGCTATGGAATCCCTTGATGAAAGATTTCAACGAAGATCGGCCAGAAATACTGTTAACAGGCTTAAGCAAGCCAGAGCACGAGGCGAGCAACAAATGGCTAATGCGGTGAATTCCCATGTCGTAACGAACGTTTCCGAGCAGTATAGGTTAGATTACGAATGATTTTACATCAGAAAGGTTTTCACTTGCTCACTGATCCCATAAATGACAAAAGTTATTTAGTCTTAGCATCGTATAAATATTATAGGTTAGATTTTTTTTGGCACCGTGTTTGTACATACTATATTATCCCAGATATATTTTTACTGTAAATGAATTCACTTAATAATGCTATTCTTTCTGTGATAGTTATAACGCTAGACTAAAATATTTTAGTGTCCAATGAGCGAGCGAAGAGATCCAAAGGAACTGCATAAGCAGTTCCGGGGGTTGGCGATTTTTTATACTACTCTAAATATTTGGCTTTATTATCCTATTCTAAAGCTTCTATTTTATTATACTATTCAAAATATTCTATTTTATTCTAACGATATTCTAACGAATCTATTTTATTATACTATTTTTAAGAATCTATTTTATCATACTATTTTTAAGAATCTATTTTATCATACTATTTTTAAGAATCTATTTTATTATACTATTTTTAAGAATCTATTTTATTATACTATTTTTAAGAATCTATTTTATTAAACTATTTTAAAGATTGTATTTTATTATACAATTCTAAAGCTTCTATTTTATTATACTATTCAAAATATTCTATTTTATTCTAACGATATTCTAACGAATCTATTTTATTATACTATTTTTAAGAATCTATTTTATCATACTATTTTTAAGAATCTATTTTATTATACTATTTTTAAGAATCTATTTTATTATACTATTTTTAAGAATCTATTTTATTAAACTATTTTAAAGATTGTATTTTATTATACAATTCTAAAGATTCTATTTTATTATACTATTTTTAAGAATCTATTTTATTAAACTATTTTAAAGATTGTATTTTATTATACAATTCTAAAGATTCTTAAGATTTGGAAATAGTCAAGCCAGTCAAAACTATACCCATTTCCAACAAATGGCCGTAGTCAAAATTGTGTACTTATTTTCAAGTAATGGCCCAAAACTATTTGTATACTTATTCCAAAACAATAGTCATAGTCAAAATTATTTATACATCCATTCCCAACAAAGAAGCCATTGTCTAGTTATTACGTGTGCCCAATCCAAACTAACAGGTCATAATGAAAACTATACACATTCCCAACTAATGGGCGAAGTCAAAATTATGTTTCTCATTCCGAACTATCGAACTTAACACCTCTTTGTTTACTCATTTCCAAATAATATCTCAAAACTTTTTGTATATCCATACCCAACGTTATGGCCTATAGTCAAAACTGCTTGTATACCCATTCCAAACTAATAGCCATGGTCAAAACTAATTGGAAACCCATTCCCAGTTAAGAAGCCAGTCTAACTATATGTGTGTCTATTCCCAACTAACAAGTCATAAAGAAAACTATACCCATTCCCAACTCATGGCCATAGTCATATGTGTATCCCCAGTACCAACCTTATTCAATGCCTTAACCTACGTGTATAAACATTCCAACTAATGGCCAGAGTTAAAACCATCGATCACAAAAAGCTCGTGGACACTTTTATCCCACTATCGGCGAATACAAATACGGCCAAAAGAAACCATTTCCACCACAGGACATTTCTCCGTCTGTTCAAGAAAAATGGACTGAGGGCGACAGAAATAAAACGGTTCATTAGCTTGGGCTCTTTTTTTCCCTCGACATTCCGTACTTTGATCTCGGCCGACTCCATATTTCATAACTGTTTGAGTATTCTCATCATGGTCAATACGTTTCCCGAA
Source organism: Metellina segmentata (assembly GCA_947359465.1). Taxonomy (NCBI): domain Eukaryota; kingdom Metazoa; phylum Arthropoda; class Arachnida; order Araneae; family Tetragnathidae; genus Metellina; species Metellina segmentata. Next base: position 95,970,749 of record OX375882.1, read on the forward strand.
CAGAAGGGGGTCATTAAAGGTACGTGGCGGAAATTCGAAACAATTCGGTGAGCGGAATTTCCCGGAAAAGTGCGATTTGTTACAGATCCGAAGCCGCATGGTTCGCGGAAAAGGCAGCGCACAATGAAATACAAGATCTGATTGTCAGTGTTGCAAAATGAGGAAATGATTTTTCAACCGTTTTAATTTCTTTTTCTCGCCCCAGCCAATAGAACTCTCAACTCAACTCCATCATGGGAAATCGACCCTACAAGGCAAAATAGAATTTCCACAACGTACAAGATGACTCCATATCGAAATAGCCCGTTGTGTTGCTCCAGTCGGACAGTAATTAATTATCTACCTACTAGATGTGGGATTTTTCCCTTTGGGATTAGTCCCGAATCGCCACCAGAAGCTTGTTGTTGCTCTAGTACAATGTTATTTAAATACTACCCTACTTCCTTCATCTCGTGTTTGGCACAACTTGGTCAAATGTGACCCTTGCGCCATAAAACCCCAAAGCAGCCAACCAACGGGCCGCGGTGGCCCAGTTGGAAGGTTAAGAGTTCGAAATTTGGTTCATCGCAGCCGTCGAGGGTTTGGCGTGAGGGGGATCCTGTATAGAGGAATCCTTGCACGCAGTCCACAGTGCTGCAGACGTCGGCGAAATTGACGAAGCCGACATTACTACACCTGTAGCAGTAGAACAAAGTGCTGCCAACTGATTGGAGGAAGCTATACGGACATTCACCGCCATGTGGACCAGGTGTCTATCATCGCGCCCTGACGTCACTTTCTGTCGTTCACTCCCAGTTTTTCGAACCGTCCGGTGCTCGTTGGTCCACTGTTTCCTAACTCACATCACTGTGGAACTGTTCCGCTGCTCACGAGCTGCTATTGCGCGATAGGAAAATCCTCCTTCACGAAGGCCGATGATTCTCCCCCGTTCAAACTCCGTAAGTTGTTGAAATTTCACCCTATTTCGTCGTGGAGACGTACTTAGGTCTCACTAAACGTTCGCCACTAAAAAATAGCCAGCCATGCACTATTTTCAACGTCCCGCTACAGCCCACTGTTTATACGCTTTTAGCATCAGTTCAGAGGGCGCTGCTCACACCACGTATGCGTGGTGGCTCTGAAACTTTACTACATTGCATAACATCATATAATTGACATTTGCTGCAAATTTCATTTCATTCGGATGATTCCTTCATGGTGTTGCATTTTTTACAAACAGCAGTGTATAAACAATTTCCCACCGCTATCTGTCAATTTGCATGGCTTTCGCATGGTGTTGTTTTTTGAACAATATACTGGTAAAACAATATTATTGAGAAAATATTATTGATTACTGGTGAAACAATGTGCTGCGTACGGCAATCGTTTCATATTCAATGTTATTTCCATGGCGATTTGGAATTTGAAGATTTTTGATGTTTCGTGTCATACGAAACTTTAACAACGTTTTTCTCAGTGGATGCTTTTTTCGCAATTTTCTTTCTTTAAATTGATATAAATGAAAAACTATTTGTCATAATTGTATGAAATTTTCTGCACAAATATATATCTTAAATTTGTCTTCGGCAGTTATGTATATGTATATTGTTTATACTTCAATAATTTTTCAAATGTTATATATTGCATTTTTTTTGTAGTTTTAGGGTTAAACATTTTTTTAAAAATTGAATTCAATTTTAAAAAATTCCACGAAGACAATTTTTAAAGGTAACAAAAAAATTTCAAGACAATTCCTTAAAAATTAAAGATTTTACCGAATTTTTAAGTTTTGGGTACCTGATCCCCTAAGCGATCGCTGAGATAGAAAAAAGCGCTGAAGAACGCCAGTGATAGCTTTCATAATTTCTTTTGCTTCACTCGAAATCGTTCAAAATGAATTAATCTCGAATCAAACGAAGGTCATTCGAATCTGCTACCATTCGAGACGGAAGTTGAAAAAAAATGGCATGTTCCAAAGGCTGACGTCAATAGTGACGTGAGGGAAAAAAGTCTACAGTTGGGCGATTCTTCACTTGAGGAAGAACGGTGGAAACAAACTGTTAAATTCATTTTTAAATGTTGTAGATTGAATTTTAAAATTCGCCACGACCCAAAAATTTCAAAAACTTCTTGTTGTTGTTTCTTATGCCTACACTGGCAGACCAAAGGAGTGCCAGGCCCGTCAAAGACAGCAAGAGGCGAGGGGGGTGCGGCTTCCATGCAATTGAGCCCCATTGGGAGGTAGTCCGACTTAGCTCGAATTTTTAGCCAACAGATGGCAGCACATCGACACGTCTCGTTTTTACGGAGAGGTCACATTTTCACGACATTCAATCACACTCAGGCACACGGTTGTAATTTTGATCCAAACCAGAGACCAACTAATCCCTGGTTCGGCGCCCCCAGAGGTATTGATTTATTATGGGAACATGGAGGACTTTGTGACCACGACAGATTTTTCGTGCACCAGTCACCTTTAGCGTACACGGGAGTTTTTGGTCAGCTGGCTTGAACTCATGATCAGTCAGTCACGAGCTTGACTAGGCCACCCGGCCCATAAAATTCTTACTACCTGTGTGTCAAATCCCATTACTGTAAGTGCCATAGATTCATCACGATTTTGGATGCAGAAAACAAACAGATAGACACTTCCTTTTATTAGATGTATAACATTATAGAAGATGAGGTGCTGAGAAAAAATGAATTTAAGCGTCGTTATTGTTTGATGAGATGATAAGTAGGTAGATAACTGATGACGCATTGGTGCGACCCAAAGGGATATTGACAGCGGTCCGGGATCAATCCAGAGGGGAAATTACCGAGGACAACGTCTCGCCATTTTGAAACACGGTCAGATGACGAGACAACACCTGAGCTGGGAAACCACACTCCAAACTTCCTGGCCACGCCAACGTAAGGACATTTGAGGTCATGAGAGATTTAACCTGCGAGGGCCGGTCACCAGGTTGAAAGAATAGCGGGTTATCTACCGAAGAGTTGGGAGTTCGAAACTCGATCCAGCCGATGACCGTCGTGTACAAAGGGGCTTGAACACGTTAAATCTGTCGTGGCCTCAAATGTTCTTATGTTGGCGTGATGTGGAATTTTGGAGAGTAAGAAGCCAACTCGGGAGTTGACCTCGTCATCTGACCGTGATTCAAACTGTATTGACGGGATGGTAAAAAAAATTTCATTACTTTTCCCTTTCATAATTATGTAAAACCACTTGATGCATCCCCGATTCCTATAAGTCTAAGAATTGATGGACTAAAACATTTCAAAATCGACTGTATTTGACATGGAATGACTGGAGAATGTCTTTCAAAAGCAGAAAATACCGTAGCTTGCATTCTGTTTCATTTAAAGATTAAACCATTATTGCCTTGAAGCCCCAACTGACACCATTCCCTAGAATTAAATATTGGTGAACTATATATTTTATTTGCCATCGTGGAAGCCATTAAAATTTTATTATAAATTGCCAAATATGATGTCTGAGTACTTCATAGATTTCCCTATGCTGTCCAGCTGGCGCTCACGGATAGGTTCCCAGGGTTACAGTTTGGTTTTGTGCGTCTCCCTATCTTGAAAGATGGTACCGGAAGTTTTGAAACACGCTGTATAATGGCAACTAATCATTTCAAATATAAATGCACCTCATTAAAGCTGTTAACAGAGTGTCCGGACAAAATGGACATGTGTGAGCAAGCTTTCGTAAGCGGCTAAGTGTTCAAGTTTCAGGATAGAAATAGATGTTTGTCTGGGAAAGTCTTGCGCTAATTTATCAACTCGTCTCATGATCATGTTCGCAAATATCAACGAAATGTACACTACCCTACAATAATGAACCGGACAGCAAGATGTGATGATATAAGGGAAATAATACATGCTTTAATAGAGGTATAGTCCCCCACGTGCTGCAATTACACTAGCAATCCCTCTGGTCATACTTTTCAACAAGGTTTTGATACACAGATATGGGTATTTGTGTCCATTCCTGCTGCAAGAATGTCGCCAGTTCAGCTGTAGATTTCGGACGTAGTTCCCTGGTCCGTAAGCGTCCCACAAATGTTCTATGGGGTTTAGGTCGGGATTCTAATTATTGCAGGAAAACAAACTTTAGATTTTAAAATCGAGAGGCACTTTTAGTACTACCTGTGTGCCAATTTTTAAGGTCTACAGATTGGTCTGAAGATAGAAAAGTAATAACCTATGTTTTCCGCAGTGTTCTAAAGTATAAGTGTACCAAACTAGGTATGGATTGGTCCAACGGTGCAGATTTGTATAGAGAATATAAACACACACACATACATACACCCAAATCGTTTTATTAAAATATATATAAATTTTTAAATAAATAAATTATTTTGCAACATATGTAATTTCCTAAACTAGAGTGCCCGCCTCCTGCTCGATAACGCTCGACAACCCCCGGACGATTGCTTTGCAATCCTCATTGGTTCGCTGCGCGAACATAATCGCTACGCTCGCATCAATGAAGACATGAGTCCTAGCAGAAGGGGTTACTTCAAAATATTACATTCCAAAAAAATATTTTTCAAATATAATTTTTTTATATTACCGAAAAGTTATAACGGTACAGCTACAGTCTACGTTTATAAACGGTGACAAAGACCTTGGTGATTTTTTTTTTGGGCGAACTTCTAAAGTCGCCAAGCAAAGAATTGATTCAACTCTTTTCTTTCATAAATATTTTTCTTTCTACAACGGAAAAGTAAAGCTCAAAAACACATTTAAGAACGTTTTGAAAAGTATATTTTAAAAAAACTTTCGTAAAAAGAAGAAAGCTTAAACACATTTCAAAACATATTTGTGATTCAGCAGAAAAACTAAGCTGCGAATGTTGGGTAAGAATACCCATAAACTTATCAATTACACTAAATACATTAGGCTGTTTGAAAATAAAAAGATTTTCATAAGAAAAAAAAGCAAGAAGTAATACAACCTGATGTGTCAGAAATATTCCGGGAAAAAATAATAATAAAAGAAAATTCCACAAATAGCAAAAAAACAAATATCTGAAATGTTTCGTGATAAATATTATAATAGAATAAAAATTCCACAATGTGGAAATACAAATAAATTAACCAATGGTATCACAGAAAAACAATTTTAAAGGACCAATGCAAGATATTTTAAAATCAAAATAACCAATGGAAGCAAAGAAAAATTTCAAACGAACCAATGAAATCAAACGACTTTATAGCGGATTTTGGAAGAACTTTCAAGAGCCTCGAGGCTTCATGGTAAACAAACAATCGCACAATGTTGCCAAAACACGATAACCAATAACGCCTTTTTTGCGTGCCACGTAAGAGAATTATATATAGAGATAAAGAAACAGGAACACATATTTCAAAAGGGTTCGAGAAATTATTTTTAGATTCAAGGGTGTGCCGATCGCTAAAATGATTATGCACCACTGCTCCACAAGATGTATTATACTCATATATTAAAATACATTTTACAAAAGGAAATATTTTCTCACATAACGGTGTCGCGATACTCATATTGAGATCAACAAAAGAGACGACATTAAACCACTCCCCGACTGAAAATTGCTTCCAATGTAACCAAACTGCGTTCTATGAAATATACTTTCCGATAACGAGTTGAAAATAATAGTTTCGAGCAAAACGAACGCGGACTGCATTTGCAACGGTGGAACGGTTTTGAAACTGTTCGGCGAAGCCGAATATATTTAACGTATCCTACGAAAGAAGGAATGAATAATTCATTGTGATAGTTTTCGCTTTCAGAATTTGATTGATAGCCCCCCTATTAAGCGAGTGATTAAACTTACTACGGAGAACTGCTCTTGTAAAATTACCTCAGTAGTGAAATATTATTTAATGTATTACTCCCGCGGTCTCCGGTTACAGAAAGAGTATTCACCCCCTGCGCCTTACCTTAATTTTTAACCTTAATTTTATTTCTGAAGTGTTCCGGGATACCGGGGCGGCCCCATTCGTGCAAGGGCCTTCTCCGATGGGGCGCATTCATGCGGTAATTTCGATTCATGCGGGCAGTTTAAACTAGTTTTCTCGCATTGGTATTCATTTTATTGAGTGTTTCTGAAGGTGCCGGATGCATTTGCAAAGGGATTGCAAGTTTACCATTCTGGTTTATTTGTTCTCCTGGATAGAAATAGAAAATGGTAGGTATGCTGGTGCTTCATTTCCGTCGCACTGGATGAACCCAAGGACTATTGGGGACAGTCCGAGAACAAGCCCGAAGGGGAAAGAACCGAGGACGACGCCACGTAATTTCAAACCAAAGCAGATGGCGCGGTCATACGTGAGCCACTCTTCAAATTTCCAAACCACGGTAATTGGTAAATTTTTAATTAACGTCGTACTAGAACAACACAACGGGCTATTGGCGACGGTCCGGGATTGATTCCTTAAGGGAAAGATCAGAGGACAACACCTCGTAATTTTGAACCACGGTCAGATGACGAAGCAACACCTGAGCTGGCACCCCACTCTCCAAACTTCCACACCAACCCTACGTGAGGACTTTCGGCCACTACAGATTTAAGGTGCACCAGCCGCCTCTACACCATACGCTTACAAACATCCATGCCCGGACCCGAATTCAGACCAGTAACCTTCCGATCTAGATGTTAACACCTTAACCACAATACCGGTTGGTCGACCTCCAAACCACGGATATGAGGACAGTTGATTCCACGACAGATTTAACGTGGTTGGTTGCTGAAACAGCATTGGAGCAACAGAAATATTTTGTAGCAACCATATTTGGAATCACGATCCGATGACACGAGGTACACCAGGACTGGCACCCTACTCTCAAAACTCACCACGTGACTCACCACGCCAGCAACAGATTTAATGCGAGTACTTTGCTGTTGAAATAGCATTGGGGCAGCCCAACGGGCTATTGGGGACGGATAAATCTCGAATGGAAAAATCGAAAAGAGAGAGAGAAGAGGACTCTTCTTAACATACATCTTTTATATTGCAATGGTCCACATCACACAAGGTAATTGGTAATTTTTAGTTAACGTCGTACTAGAGCAACACAACGGGCTATTGACGACGGTCCGGGATCAGTCCCTTAAGGGAAAGATCCGAGGACAACACCTCGTAATTTTGAACCACGGTCAGATGACGAGGCTACACTTGAGCTGGCACCCCACTCTCCAAACTTCCACACCGACCCAACGTGAGGACTTTCGGTCACGACAGATTTAAGGTGCACCAGCCGCCTCTACACCATACGCTTACAAACATCCATGCCCGGACCCGAATTCAGACCAGTAACCTTCCGATCTAGATGTTAACACCTTAACCACAATACCAGTTGGTCGACCTCCAAACCACGGATATGAGGACAGTTGATTCCACGACAGATTTAACGTGGTTGGTTGCTGAAACAGCATTGGAGCAACAGAAATATTTTGTAGCAACCATATTTGGAATCACGATCAGATGACACGAGGTACACCAGAACTGGCACCCTACTCTCAAAACTCACCACGTGACTCACCACGCCAGCAACAGATTTAATGCGAGTACTTTGCTGTTGAAATAGCATTGGGGCAGCCCAACGGGCTATTGGGGACGGATAAATCTCGAATGGAAAAATCGAAAAGAGATAGAGAAGAGGACTCTTCTTAACATACATCTTTTATATTGCAATGGTCCACATCACACAAGGTAATTGGTAATTTTTAGTTAACGTCGTACTAGAGCAACACAACGGGCTATTGACGACGGTCCGGGATCAGTCCCTTAAGGGAAAGATCCGAGGACAACACCTCGTAATTTTGAACCACGGTCAGATGACGAAGCAGCACCTGAGCTGGCACCCCACTCTCCAAACTTCCACGCCAACCCAACGTGAGGACTTTCGGCCACGACAGATTTAAGGTGCACCAGCCGCCTCTACACCATACGCTTACAAACATCCATGCCTGGACCCGGATTCGAACCAGGAACCTTCCGATCACATCACACAAGGTGCGGGGTATCTCCGACATATTAATCACCTGCTATCACCAGAGAAAACCTATGAGAAATAACCTGATTAATCTCGAAGGAAAAAGAATCGAGGACAACACCTCGTGACTTGGAATCCCGCTCATATGCACAACACCTGAGCTAGCACCCCATTTTCCAGAACCAAGCCATCAGGAGGTCACTTGAGGCAACTCGCACCATCCCCCACGTACACGACGGTCTGATGGAATCGAGTTTCGAACTCGCAAACCCCAGTTGCTAATCCGAGACTCCACCACCTGGGCTACCAGGGCCAATATCTCCTGGAGAAGAGAGCCGACGTCCTATGTACAAAGGCAGACACTGCATCTATTATATTGCATAGTCCACAGTCCACAGCGAGGTGCGTGATGTCTCCGATATATTAATTGCCTGCCATCGTCAGAGAAGGTTTGAGCGAAAGACACAGCGCGTGGTGCTTAATAGGATACGGGCAGCTCATCACGTACGCCGGGTTCAACTGATCGCGGCAATCCATTATTGAGTGCAGCATTGGACGACATCTATTCACTAGTTCGCAAACGCATGCCTTGTTTTACCTGGCTGGGCGGAAGATTGGTTCCATGCATGTACGCTACTAATGAGACTCGGCGTGGTCTGTACTCGAACCTAACCTAACACAAAGCCTAATTTATAGGGAATTAGATTGGTCATCAGGGTTCTTATGACGTAATGTCCAAAAGTTGACAAGATGCGCCAAACACAATGCTGAATATTACCTAGTGAAAGTATGAAATATTTAAGATTAAAAGTGCAAGACAAAGATAGAATGTAGATTTAAAACATTAAAAATATGGAGAGGATAGTTAAAATATTTAAACTAGTCCGATGAGGAAACAAGGCCATTGCCTGCTGCAGAACTAAGGATGAATAATTTAATTTACACTGTATGATTTTTTTTTTTTGAAAGTTAAATGTAAGAAAAGGGAAATAATTAGATGTGGTTTTTTTTAAAACACTAGGTACTACTTACTTGTACTATAAGAAAGAGTGTAATGTAATGTATTCAGTGATGTTCTCAAATTTAAAAAGTAATGTTTTTTGCTGTAGATATAACAATTTTAGCAGAAAGTAGCGAAAATATCCAAAGATTCCGAATTTTGTATGACCCACTTTTGATCGCATCCAATTTAATTATTAACCGATTTCAAAAATAATAGTACCGTAAGAAAGAGTACATTCTGAGGTATACTGCGATATTTTAAAAATTAAAAACTAATAGCAAAAATATATAGATACGGCAGTTTTTAAAAAAATAACAAAAATGTCCCGATTTTTCCCGAATTTCAAAAAAATATTAACAAGAACCAAATTGAAATTTCAAAAAAACTCTACGAGCTGCAAAAATTTACGTTGAGAGGTACTCTTTAAAAAAAACTCACGGTTGAAGACTGAAAATGTGTATGTGTTTTGCTCACTCGCAGAAGAAATTTCGCTTCTTCAATTTTGACACTTAATAAACCCTAAACTAATAGCCATATCGGAAAAAAATCTTAATAATTGTCCAGGGAATACAATGAAGAACAAACCATGTTAATTTTATTTTTTTCCGATCAGTACTTTCTCGGGAAACCGTCTAAGAATCGAGCTAAACAACACAGTTTTCAATCCTGCGGCTGCGTCGTCGGCGGCGGTAACTTAATTTTAATATAGAGAGAAAATAAAAAAGAGAAAAGGTTTGAATGGGGATTTTTTCCAATCAAATCTCGCAGATTCAAAAATTAAAAAAATTGAGACGTTGATGATTAAAAACAGGACAGACAATTAAAATGTGATAAACAGAAAATGGAGTATCGCATAAGTTGCTATTGGGTACGCTCTCTCGTTATGGAAAATATGTAGATCATATGTAGATCTTCATATGTAGATCGGCCAATTAGAGCCGAGTTAGGTGGCGCTGCCACTATACGACGCCTCCTGGAGTGGCAGGAATGTCACTTAGTTGTAGACAATAGTTATAGATGTGTGAATAAGTTCTTTGCGTCGATGTAAAACCTCACATCTCTGTACATCTATATATATATAATTCTCTTAAGCGGCACGCAAAAAAGATGTTATTTGTTATTGCGTTTTGGCAACATTGTGCGATTGTTTGTTTACCATCACGAAGTCTCGCGCCTCAATTGAATTCATAGCGTAATCGGATGAAATTTTATTTAAAAAATTTAATTTTAGTCGAGCTGTTGTAGTTTGTAATAGAAATCAAAGAAAACGGGGTATATTTTCAGGGCCAACAATTGTAGTTCAACAATACGCTTGAACTTCAACTTTGGACAACAAACTCAATGAAAAAGTGTGTGTCGTTTGAGTGCTGGGGAAATGTACACACAAACAACATGCTGGGTATTCAATTTCCAAAGCAGCGATCACATTTCGAGTCAAAATTTGCACAGTTTTCATTTGAATTCTGATTTCAGAGGCACTGTATATCTTTTCTGCAAACAGCAAATTTAGATTGGAAAAAAAATGGTTTTTTTTTTTTGGAATATCATATTTTGTAAACAATCCCTTCTGCTAGGACACATGTCTTCATTGATGCGAGCGAAGCGAGCATAGGTTCGCCCAGCGAACCAGTGAGGATTGCAAAGCAATCCTCCGGGGGTTGGCGAGCGCTAGCGAGCAGGGAGCTAGCCCCCTAGTTTGTAAATAATATGCTTAATCTTCAATAAATAGTGAGTAGAATAATTATTACTTGACGTGTAAATTAATGCAAAAAAGGGAAATTGGTAATCAAAGGAATGACATCGTAAGAACCACCGAAGACAAAACGAATCGGTGTCGTCACTCGTAGTAAAAGTTGACGATTTGTGAATCGAGCGTGTCTAATGTGTAAGCGGGTCGGTTTGACATCAGTCCTCCGCATTGGAGACAAGGCTACTGATGGGTTTTATAGAATGCAATTTGTTGGTGCTGTGGTTCCACGGATCTTGCCACAAGAAGACGGCGAAATCATTAGTGGACATTTTGATGTTGTTAAGAGGAACGGTTTGCTGTAATGGAACTAGTCTGTCAGCAAGCTCGCTACCCTTTATGCCCACGTGACTAGGGACTGGTTTATAGGGGAAATGTTTATTTCTAGTAACTATTTCGGTGGTCAGGATAGTAGGTCTTCTAGTCGCTGGGTTAGTTAAGATAGTCGTTCTTGCCAACCAATTAGGGTTGATATGGTGTGATATTGTTTTCGATATAAGTGCCATGAAAATACATATTTTCAGTAGGAGATTTTGATTTGTAGTGACTATTTAGGTGAGGATTAGTTTGGTGGTTATTTCTAGTAGTTAGATTGACTTGTTCGGAATTTATGGCGCAAGTCTATTAGCATAATAGAAGTAGCATAGTGTAAGTCAGGATGGATAGGAGTTCATAATAATTTGAAATACCTTGAGAATACACACCTTCAGAGGGAGGTATTGGTTTCTGGTGCTTATTTAGGTACTAAGATTCGTTAGGTGGTTAATTCAAGTAGTTTGATCGGCTGGTTAGGGCTTTATGACGCAGATCAAGGAGAGTCTAGCTAAATTTGATAATAATTCTAAGTAAATGACTCTTTGACAGTACACATTTGTTATATTTGTTGAGAGTAGAATCCATGAGTTCGAATCCAACCGAAGACCGTCAGTTACAAAGGGGTATGGTGCATGTTAAATCTGTCCTGGTCTCAAATGTCCTTATGTTGGCGAGGTGTGGAAGTTTGGAGAGTGGGGTGCCATCTCAGGTGGAGGCCTCGTCATCTGACCGTGATACAAAATTACGTGGTGTTTGTCTTCGTATCTTTCCCTTGGGGATTGTTTCCGGAACGTCGCCAATAGTCAGCTGTGTTGCTCCAGTTCGGGGTTCATTGAAATATCTATCTATCAAAACTGAAGCATACAAATGTGATTAGAAATATTATTCCTCGAAGCTGAAGGATTGATGTTTTTACCTATCGTGCACACCGTAGAAGTAATTTAGAGGGGAATTCATTTTTAAGCCAGGCAGGTAGGTATTTTAATTAACGTCGCACTGGTGCAGCACAATGGGCTATTGATGACGATCCGAGATTCTTCCACAAGGGGAGGAATTTACAGCAGAAAACGAATTTCGTTGGCTTTTCTGGCACTAGCGTTGCAAAAAGCTATGTGCTTACACGTGTGTAAAAACGCCGTTCAACGAGAAAATCTCTTTAGATTAAAAAAAGTTACCACCGGCGCTGTCGCAGGATTGAAAACTGGGTTTTTTCGATCGATTCTTAGACGGTTTCCCGAGAAAGCACGAATCAGAAAATTACGAAATTAACATGGTTTGTTCTTCCTCGTGTACCCTGGACAATTTGAAGATTTTTTTTTCCAATGCGGTTATTAGTTTAGGATTTATTAAGTGTCAAAATTGAAAAAGTCAAATTTCTAACGTGTGTGAACAAAGACGTAGAAATTGTCAGTCTTTAGTCATGATTTTTTTACAGAGTACCTCTAAAGGTGAATTTTTACAGCCTGTCGAGTTTTTTTAGAAATTTCAACTTGGTTCCTGATATTTTTTTTGACATTCGGGAAAAATCGGGATATTTTCTTTACTATTTTGTTGAAATTCTCATGCCTATATCTTATAACTATTCGTTTTATAATTTTAAAACATCGCAGTATACCTTAGAATGTCCACTTTCTTATGGTACAATTATTTTTGAAATTGGTTAATAAATAAATTCGATGCTATCAAAAGTTGGTCATACAAATTTCGTACTTTTTCGATCACGAAGCGACAGCGTTCATTTTCTTCACGGAAATTAAAGTTACATATCCTGACTAACGGGTTTGCCAGATGCCCTTGAAACTCGCTGTGACGTCATGCTCGTTTTTTCGCTCGATTCTTAAACGGTTTGCCGATTAAGTACAGATCAGAAAGTTACGAGATTAACATGGTTTGTTCAAAATAGTACAAGAAACAAAATGGAGATGGCTTTTTACTGATGCAGCTACTAGTTTAGGTTGTATTAAGTGTTGAAGAAGCAAACGAAATGGGATTGCGTAGCAATCACCATAGTCTAAAGAAAACGAATAACGCTGAAACAATTTCTGGTCATCGATCTCGCAAAAATCGGGACAAACTGCTCATCCGCAGATTGCGACCTGCAAGAAACGTGTCCATCCATAAAACAAACGAACCACCCCTCAAAACAAACGCACCCACCGAAACGAACCCAATAACACCCGAAGCCACCTTCGAAACAAACCCTTTATAAATCTCCCACCAATGAACCCCATCCCTCTCTACCAGTGCAGAAAATTACGTCGCATCTGTCACACAACAGCTCCATTGCCAGAATCCGCAATCAAAAATATAACAAACGATTTACGATTCCGATTCTAATAAACGCAAAACCAATCCACAGAATTGAATCGAAAGAATCCCCGACAAGAACAAATAAAGTAAACACAAATGAGTATTTATTTCTTCATTCTTTCCATGTTTATTATTCCTCAGTGGGCGCGGGGAATTATGGGATTGTCCTTCGAGCTTTCTGTCCATCAAAATCTCCGGTGCGCAGAGAAGGGGAGGACTAATGGGTTTTGGGGTCGTAAAAAAGAAATATATGAGGAGGGGTCCTCGTAAAATGCCACCGATACCGAATTCTGCAACGTTTTTAAGGATTACTTGAAATGAATATTTTATACCGCACGATAATTTTGCCCAATCCATAATGATACGGGCACGCTTCGTTGAGTGGGTACTTCGGATTGAGATATGCGTGGCAATTATCTTTGTGCTTGGAATTAACCTGGCATTTGGGGAATTCTCGGAAGTTGGGGATAAAAATTACGGATCGTGAATTCAAAATTTTCCGTAGCCGTAACAGTCTGTTATGAAAGGGTCTTGGCGTGCATCTTAATTAACGGAACAAAGGAGCAATACGACTGGTTATTGGCGACGGTTCGCGATCAAACTCGGAAGGAAAAAACGAGGACAATACCACGTAATTCTGAACCGCGGTGAGCTGACGAGGTCAACACCTGACAAGGCATCCCTCTCTCACAACTTCCACATCACGCCAACGTGAGGATATTTGAGGCCACGTAGAACTTAAAGTGCACCTTCCCAAGTGTGCACGACAGTCTTTGGTTGGATTCGAATTATCAACCCTCCGGTAGCTAATCTTCCAACCGGGCTACCCAAAATGTTTTTGGATATTTCAAAACATCTTGTACAAACTTCAAGGAAAATGGTAGGTTGGTTGTGGGTTTTATGACGCAAGTGACAATGTTTGGCCAATCTGCAGACAACGTCAAGCAATTTTGAAAATAAATGGAGGCGGTAGGGGAGGTTGGTTGCTGATTTGGCTGGTAATTGAGAGGAGAATGGTCGTCGATTGGGTTGTTATGGTGCAAAGGTCATGCTTGGCCACAATGCGCCAAACCCGAGAGGCAACACAGCTTGGCCAAATCTGGACTTTTTTCCATAAAAGAGCCACATTGCTAAAGAAGCAGCATTTCCTAATACACTTCAACTCACTAGTAATATTAGTAATGAAAACAAGTGTCATCCTGAGTTTCTTTAGTAGTATCGATATTTTACAAACATTACTCCTGGAATTACAATATAAAGGACCCCTCCCCCCCCAAAAAAAAATAATAATTGTGTGTGTATATATATATATATATATTCAAGAATACAAGAATTTCCAAAAAAATTTTCAACAAAAGTCTTAAAAATGAAGACATGTTGGTGGATCAGTGTGCCATCAGAGAGGAGCCTGACCCAAACAACATAAAATGGTGTTTTCTACATATGAGCAGCATTAGGCTGAAAAAATTGCTCATACACCCCCCCCCCCCCAAATACCACCAAAAAGTAAGCAAAACAAAATACCAAAACAGAGCAGGAAACAAAACGAAATAAACCCGAAGCCGCGAGATCAACAACAACATACCTAAAAATTACCACCAGATACCATCAATTACACAATCTAACTATGTGCTAACACCATACTTCCGATGCAACAAGTCCATAAAAAGCAGAAAAATAAAAATATAAATAATATTAAAATCCCCAGCCCTTATTCAAAAAGATATTTATAAATAGTAAAATGCAGTTGAAAAGCAACTCCCATGGCCCTGAGGAAATTACGAAAAATAATTATTCATGGGTTGTGTTGCTGTTGATATTAAATCTTTCAAAAATATTATTGAAGAATGAATAAGGGTATTTGTTATTGAGAAGTGTGTTTTTTAGATATTTACAGCCATATATTTACATTTAGATATGTCTGCAGCTTCAGCGCGCTTGCATGGGTAGTTTCGAGTTTTGGTTTCTGGTTATATATATATATATATATATATATATATATATATATATATATATAATAGTTAAATAAATTTCCATACAACTAAAAATAGTGGTTATCAAATTTTATTAACCTCTTCTTCCCTTTTCCACACAAAATACTTTTTCACCTGCTCCATTTTTCATACAAAAATCCAACTCGATAAACTATTTTCTCGGATCATGATTTATTTAATCTAAGTTGAGCGTGTCGTAATTATGTTGACTTAACGACACATTAACGCATCCCTAAAGTCACCAGAAAATTAAACCCGCATCGCAACCCGCTGAATTATCACCCAACCTCACACCTCGTAAATCTCCGCACCACCTCTATTTACATTCGAGGTAAAAAGAAACCCGGGATATTAAAAGCTAACTGTCGAGGGCAAAAGTTTTAATATGCCAAAACGCAAAACGCGAGGCATATTCGACAGACACTTATCCCAGCAGAGATAAGTCCCGTTTGGCTTTAATTAATTTCCCAAAACCTGTTTACCAAACGCGAAAATCCCGGAAAGACTTTAGTTCGGGAGCAAAATTCGTGTAGATTCCCCCGACTCGTGAAGCAAGCACTTAATTCCCTAAGGAGGTTCGCAAGCGAAATTGCTCCTGAAAACCTGAAATCTTCAATGTATGAGTTAACCAATTTTAACCTTGACTATTAGAATCTTTCCAAAGAATGTTATTGTACAGAACAGGCCAATAGAATTGCTCCAAAGGATTCTATTTTAAGGAGGGGAGCAATTAAATCATCTGGAAGGATTCTTTTGTACAGAATGTGCTAATAGAATCCTTCCAAAGGACTGTATTCTAAGAAAATGAACAATGTAATGATTCCAAAGGATTCTATTACAAGGAAAGGAGCAATGAAATATTTAACAAATGATTCTATTCTAAGGAAAGAAACAATAGAATATAGCTCCAAAGTATTCTATTCAAAGGAAAAGAACAGTTAAATATTTCGAAAGGATTTTTTTGTATAGAATGAGCTAATAGAATCCTTCCAAATGATTTCTATTATAAGAAAAGAAACATTAGAATGATTCCAAAGGATTCTATTATAAGGAACAGAGCAATGTAATATTTAACAAATAATTATATTCTAAGGAAATTAATAATAAAATAATCGCTCCAAAGGATTCTATTCAAAAGAAAAGAACAATTAAATATTTCTAAAGGATTCTTTTGTATAGAATGAGCTAATAAAGTCCTCCCAAAAGATTGTATTCTAAGCAAGGGTAGAATTGAATCACTTCTTTTTCTTTCTCTTTTCTTTGTAAATTATATTAAATATTCTTTTGTAAATGAGCTAATAGAATTCATCTAAAGGATGCTATTCTAAGAAGACGAACAGTAGAATGATTCCAAAGGATTCTATTATGAGGAAAGGAGTAATATAATGTTTCCAAATGATTCTATTCTTAGGAAAGGAACAATAAAATTATCAATCCAAAGGATTTTATTCGAAGGAAAAGAACAATTGAATATTTCGAAATTATTCTTTTGTATAGAAGAGGTCAATTAAATCAGTCCATAGGATTCTATTCTAGGAAAATAATAATTATTTTCAAGAGTCTTTACTAATGAAACGAACAATTGAATCGTTCGAAAGGATTCTATTCTATGGCAAGGAACAATCGAATATTTCTAAGGCTTTTTATTATTCGGAAAGGAATGATAAATCTTCCAAAAGGATTCTATAATAAGGAAAGGAACAGCAGAATCTTTCCAAAGAATTTTACTCTAAGGAAAGGAACAATAAATATATTTCCAAGGGATAATCATTCCAGAGGATTCTATTCGAAGGAAAATAAGAATGGAATATTTTGAAAGGATTTTATTTTGTATAGAATTGGTCTATCGAATCAGTCCATAGGATTTTATTCCAAGGAAAACAATAATTATTTTCATGATTCTATTCCAAGGAAAATAATAACTATTTTCAAGATTCTATACTAATGAAAATAGCAATTGAATCGTTCGAAAGGATTCTATTCTATGGCAAGGAACAATCGAATATTTCTAAGGCATTTTATTCTTCGGAAATGAATGATAAATCTTTCAAAAGGATTCTATACTAAGGAAAGTAACAGAATTTCTTTCCAAAGGATTGATTCTATATAACAAGGAAAGGAACAGTAGAATCTCTTTCTAAAGGATTTTATTCTAATGAATGGAACAATAAATATATTTCCAAGGGATAACCGATCCATGAGATTCTATTCTAAGGAAAATAATAATCCTTTCCATGATTCTATTCTAAGGAAAATAATAATCCTTTCCATGATAATATTCTAAGGAAAATAATAATTATCTCCAAGATTATAGTAAGGAAACGAGCAATTGAATCTGTCGATTATTTATATAAATATTTCGAAAGGATTCTTTTGTATAGAATGAGCTAATAAAGTATTCCCAAAAAATTGTATTCTAAGCAAGGGTAGAATTGAATCACTTGGGGGGGATTCTTTTGTAAATGAGCTAATAGAATTCATCTAAAGGATGCTATTCTAACAAAACGAACAGTAGAATGATTCCAAAGGATTGTATTATAAGGAAAGGAGTAAAATAATGTCTCGAAATGGTTCTATTCTAAGGAAAGGAACAATAGAATTATCAATCCAAAGGATTTTATTCGAAGTAAAAGAACAATTGAATATTTTAAAATGATTCTTTTGTATAGAAGAGGTCAATTAAATCAGTCCATAGGATTCTATTCTAGGAAAATAATAATTATTTTCAAGATTCTATACTAATGAAACGAACAATAGAATCGTTCGAAATGATTCTATTCTACGGCAAGGAACAATCGAGTATTTCTAAGGCATTCTATTCTTCGGAAAATAATAATAAATATAATTCCAAAGGATTCTATTTTAAGGAAAGGAACAATATACTGTATATATTTCCAAGCGATTATACAAAAAAAACAAGCGAATAGAATCGCTTCATAGGACTCTAGTCTAGGAAAAGAACCATTAGAATCTTTCTCATAATTCACCCAAAAGATGCGTCTATTGCTCATCCATTATCGATGGGTATAAACATGACCACACTACTCGAAGATCTCGCAACGCTCAGGGATTAACCCTAGAAAGACACAAGTCCCGCTCGGATTTATATAATTAATTCACCCAAACCGATCCATGCAACACAAAAATCCCGAAAAGATTTCGGTTTGGGAATAAAACTCGAAGGGGAATCCACGAAGCGAGGCACTTAAACTTGATGGATAAGGAATCGGAATGGACATGGCGGCATGGATTCCGGGCACTTGGGGATAATACGCGTGTTTACCCTCACGTATCGATCATAGGGTGGAGGGTCGAAAGTTTCGGGTGATCGTACGTGCCCGGGCATAAAGCGTATGGGCTGGATGAAGGGTCCATCACGTCTTTTGAGAAAACATTAGGGGCCATCGTCGAGTGCTGTTACCAAACGGTGCGATGTGGATAGGAGAGTTACGATGACAGTTATGAACCCAGGATATTTCGGAGACGCAATCTGGGATACTGTTCAAACTTTTGCATCTCAGAATTTCTATCCGATGTAACTCAAGGATCGTTTTTGTTTCGCGTTCGTTTCAGGACTGGGAAGTTATTATTTGCATATCGTACCCCGGCAAGAAAAGTGACACCACCCAAAATGGCAGAGTTTGAGAAATATCAACTTAAAGGATAGTATAAAACTTATATTGAAATACTATAAGCTTCTTTTAAATTTTTGGCAAGTATTTATGGGGATAACTTCTATTATATTCTATAGAATAGTAATATAACACGCTGGGGCACCTCAAACGTATTTTCCAATGACGTAACATCAAAATCTTTATTTTTCGATTTACATCACTTTTCTTTCCGGGGTGCGATATATTCTTTCTAGTATTTTTATTCCAGTGCCATGATTATGTGTAAAATGAATCTTTTATTTTTATTTCATTACTACAGCAACACAACGGGCTATAAGCGATGGTCTGGGGTCAAACCCGATGGTAAAGGAGGACAATTAGCACAAAACTCTCCAAATTTCCACAACAGGCCAACGTTTGAGGCCACGGCAGATTTAACGTGTGCCAGCACCCCACCCCACCCCCACCCTGTACACAACGGCCTTTGGTTGGATTCAAGATAAGATCAAACAGTAAAAAAATTTTAATCTTCATGGAATAGATGTCACGTTATTAGAAGATATCGCGTTACCATCAAAAAATCTGCAAGATCTAGATTTGATAACTCGTTATCAGAAAATTTTTTGACATGTTGATAATAATAACTTGTCATTAGCAAAACTGATCACATCTTGACATGATAACGCGTCATTATCAAAATTGATCAGATCCTTAAAAAACTCGTAATTATCAAAATTGGTCAAATCTTGATGTGATAACTCGTCCATGGCAAAATTGAACAGATCTTGATATGATAGCTCGTCATAAGCAAAATTGATCAGATCATGATAACTCGTCATTAGCAAAATTGGTCAAATCTTGACATAATAATTCGTCACTATCAAAATTGATCAGATCTTGATATGATAAGAAGTCATTAGCAAAGATAGTCAAATCTTGATATGATAAGAAGTTTTTTTTTTTTCCAATGGGCGGGCACAGGACTTTTTTTCCTTGGCCACTACAAGGCCGGAAGCGATGGTCACTTGAGAAGGGGCACCCAGTGGGTGGACCATCGTTGTCACTAACAAATGACAGCACAATTTACATCCATGCCCGACCCCGGATTCGAACAAGGCACCTTCCTATCCAGAAGCCAACACCTTGACCACTAGACCGGTTGATCGGCATGATAAGACCCGGTGCACACTTTCGGTTTTTCAACGTGCGGCGCCAATGCGGCACCAAAGCCCAAGTATGCACACATAGAGGTGAAATGACGCACGAACTCATTTCGCGCCATTTACGATAAATATTCTGTCGAAGAAAACGTGTTTATTTCGCTTACTTGGTGTAAAAAAAAAGTATATTTTGGAAACAAAATAGACGTTACTGGATGCAACCATTGATTAATTATTATTTATATTCCATTTGTTTATGAAAACATGGTACTTCAGAACGGAGACTCATATGCGGCGACCGTGCGGCGCCGTGGGGAACGGCGGTACAAATTGCACGCAAGTTGGACGTGCGTCGCCCCAGCGGCGCTGGAGGCATGTGTGCACTGCTCCATTGGATCGAATGTATCTCAGACCGCACTTGCGTTGTGGCAGCGGCGCCGCACGTTGAAAAACCGGATGTGTGCACCGTGTCTTTCACTTAAGGGACTGATCCCGGACCGTCGTCAATAGCCCGTTGTGTTGCTCTAGTACGACGTTAACTAAAATGACCATTACCATTACCTGGCGTCTCCTGTGGGCGAAACTGAACAGTACTTTTTTTTTAAAATTGCCTCGTGAAATAAATTGCTTCTAGACTTGTTTCAATTAGTGTTGTCAATCAATGACAGTATTTTATAGCACTCTTATTTTTAGATAGAATACTATTTGTAGCTCTTTAACAGATATATGAAAAGGGCGCCATCTGAAAGAAGCAAAATTACTCACATGCACATCGGTAAGTGTTTACATTTTGGACTATTAATTTTAACAAAATTTTTTAATATAGGATCGCATACCTTAAATATAGTTCTTTCATAGGACATAATTACTATTAAGCTTTAGAAGTCCTATATCATAGTAGGAGTCCTATACCATAGTAGGGATGCGACATCCACAGAAAAACATCGATGTTCAAAATTAAAACATCGATGTTGATAATACATCGTCCCAAAAACATCGATGGTTTTAAAATTCAGTGTATTTAAACTTCTCCCCCCCCCCCATTTCTAACAACTGGTTTAGCAACTGGTGATGCGACATCGACAGCAAAACATCGATGTTGAAAATTAAAACATCGATATTGAAAATGCATCGCCCCCAAACTATCGATGTTTTTAAAATTCAGTGTATTTAAAAATTTTCCCCATTTCTTAAAACTGGTTTGGCAACTAGTGATGCGACATCGGCTTCAATACATCAATATTTTTTTATAAAACATCAATGTTTTGAAAACATTGACATCGATGTCGCATCCCATTTTTAGACCGTTCACACTTGGCCACTTTGGTCTAAAAGTATGTTCAATTTGCTGATTATAAAAATTATGCTACTTATTTATTTTTAAAATTTTTACAATGGTACTTTTTTCTTTTAAAAATAAAACATCGACAACGTAAAAACATCGACAAGTATAAACATCGATGGAACAAAAACATCGACTCCAATACATTGATGTTAAATACATCGATGATTTTTAAAAAACATCGATGTCGTATCCCTATATCATAGTAGGAGAAAACTAGTGTCACCTGTATAAGAGAAACTAGTTTTCTCACAAAAAAAATTTCAAATATTTTTTTCAACATTCTTTCAATGCATGTTTTAAAGCAATTAGGAAAAAAAATTAACCAAATTTAATTTTCAAAGTTGGTCTTGGGACTGAGGAGGTTAAAGCCAAAATATTTCATACTAAATTTAAACAATACCTCTGCTGGAAGGCGACAAACCAATCAACATGAACACCGTGTCTTACAACAAAAATGCCTCTTAAAAAACATAAAAACACAATCATCATACGACTGGAGATGACATGAGCCGGGAATAGCGCTATTGAATGGCTTAAGATACGATGCGACTCGATTACAACGAAAGGGACTTCTTTCAGGCAACGAGAAAAGAGTCCCTTTCACAGGAACTTGTCCTTTTTTCAAGGACATCATAAGAACTGTCTCCGAAAATATCCATTCAAAGGTACCTTTGTGGGGCTGACGTCTAAGAGTGGACATATATCATCTTTTATTCAATGTCTACAAAGGACTCTGTCGAACAATGTCTCACAGAAAGCCCCCTTTTTTTAATATCTGTGTTTAATCTGAAAGTTACACTCTTCAATGTAAAAGAGTCGAATGCATGATAATGCGTAATCCTTATCGATTCATTAATCATTCGTGTCTTGAGTTTTAAGAATGAATAAGGGCGGTTTTGAGCTGTAACAAATGCAAGAAACTAAGCGATTTGCTGGAAATAAAATAAAACACTTGGAAAGTTAGGTAGGTATTCTATTGAACGTCGTACTAGAGCAACACAACGGGCTATTGACGACGGTCCGGGATCAGTCCCTCGAGGGAAAGATCCGAGGACAACACCTCGTAATTTTGAACCACGGTCAGATGACGAAGCAACACCTGAGCTGGCACCCCACTCTCCAAACTTCCACACCAACCCAACGTGAGGACTTTCGGCCACGACAGATTTAAGGTGCACCAGCCGCCTCTACACCATACGTTTATAAACATCCATGCCCGGACCCGGATTCGAACCAGGAACCTTCCGATCTAGAGGCTAACACCTTAACCACTATACCGGTTGGTCGGCGTGTAGTCTTCGGAACTTTCAATTCGGTTTTGATATCGGACCGTTGCTAATAGCCCGTTCCGTTTATCCAGTGCAACATTAACTAAAATACCTACCTGTCAAAAATGCGTTCTTTTTCTTCATATAACCCTAAAAGTGGTTTTGACTCGATAACTGACCTATTTCAATTTTACGAGATTTCTCGTCAGAATGATATGGTATGTCGGTAGCTATTTTAATTAACGTCGTACTGGAGCAAAGGACTATTGGCAACGGTCCGGGATCAAACACGGAAAGATCCGAGGACAGCACAGCGTTATTTTGAATAACGGTCAGATTATGAGGTCACAACTTAGCTGGCATCACGGCCATATTAAGATGTCCCGAGTTAACTCGAGGATCAGTTGATCCGCGAGTAACGGCAGTATTCACAAGTCCGAGTTAACTTGAGGATCAACGATAATCCGTATGAAATCAGTAATCAGTATGAAAGCAGATTTGGGCATCGTAACCAATGTAAACAATATCATGTGATCGTGAGGAGCCAATCACACCGAGTGTCTCATTTTAATCCCCGGATCACTTAACACGCCGTTTGAGAATACCGTTTTTTAAAATCCTCGAGTAAACTCTTACTCGCGGATCAACTGATCCTCGAGTTAACTCGAGACTTGTGAATATGGCCGTAAGAGTTAACTCGAGGATTATCAAGAACGGTATTCTCAAACCGCGTGTTAAGTGATCCGGGTATTAAAATGAGACGCTTGCTGAGATAGGCTACTGCCGTCTCCTCACGATCACGTGATATTGTTTATATTGGTTTCGATTCCCGAATCTGTATTCATACTGATCGAGCACGTACTTCGCCGTAGAATTGATTCCAAATTGTGATTCAGTCGAACGCATACGGCATTTTAATTTGAGTTAGGGAAAAGAAATGCAAATGTTTTTAATTTCAAATTGGATTTTTATGGAAACCTAATTTGGCAAGAAATAATTGTACACAATGTCTTGACAAATGAATGTAATCCGATTATCTTTGTACTTGTCAGTATAGGTGTGTGTTGGTGGTGTGAAAAGTAACTTGCACAGTCAATTTTCTTTCATTCGTAATAAATCAACAGAATAATTTTTATTCTACGACGAATTTGCATCTGCCATGGTCAGATTCAACCTTTCGCTCTTGGCGGACGGAGGTGCCGCCACTATCTTTTCGCCAAGCTACTTGTTTACGTTTACGCAGCTACCTTTATTTCCATTTTTCTTTTGTATTCCAATAAAATTATGTTTTAAATTTTTCCATTTAAGTAATATTATGATGAGGAAATGAGCTGCTGTGCAGCAGGTGCTCCGTAATGACAGATCCAGTCCAGTCGTCGCAAGAATAATGTAATTGAGCATATAATGAAATGCGTCATCCATTTTGTTTCTTCGCAAAAAGATAGTACTGCGCATGCGTTAAATGTAACTCGCGAGTTAACTCGCCGATTTCGGAGGATCAAAATGAAACACCGAAACGGCAGTTTAAACCACGAATCAGGCCTTGTGAATACGGTTTTTTCGATAACTCGGGGATTACCGTTGATCCTCGAGTTAACTCGGACTTGTGAATACGATCGTTAAAGTTCCACACCACAACAACCAGATAATTTTTCAGGCCCCAACAGATTTAACGTACAAGATCCCCTTTGTGCACGACTGTTGGGTTAGAACACGTAACCCTCCGGTTGCCGGGCTACCGTGGGCCTTGGCAGGAATGAGCCGGCCATAATGCATGAACGAATTGATTCCACCAACAAAGGCATGCAAAGCATTATTCTTTACTTTATTCCATCCTACCCCGATTCACATCCACCTCATTCCATGCTACCCACGTACCATTATAATTGCTCATTAAAAACAAACCCACCCCACGGATATGTCACAATTTAATACGACATAAATTCATTGAAAAAAACCGGAAATAACCATAAAAAAGGAACATTCTAATCCAACTCCCATCAACCCAACAAGCATTGGCGATGCAGGAAACGGACCGATGCCAACAAGCACAACACAAAAACAGAACCCCAATAAATTGTGATTTAAAGTAGATGGCAATGGCACCAAATAGATTGTGCCGCCGTGGTCTTAAATGGCCGCTAATTAGACCTTAATTATCCAGCCGGGAAAGAGATTGATTTAACTTTCGTATCGTTCAAGAATCTCGTTAGTGGGACTGAATCGCCTCCAGAAAAGAGTTCATTGTTTCCCGCCCTTTTGAAAAGGAACATCGTCATGGGACTTCCAGCGGGCAAAGGGGAGTTCTTCAACTTTTAAATTAGTTCGGCTCCTCGTGGAGCTCTTTCGATTCTGGTTTATGACTTCGCTGACTCTCGAGAGCTGCCTCATTTCGAATTCTTCGCCGCTAAGCGATCGCGTTGTCTGATCCGTCCAGAAGGTCTCTTTCACTTAGGAAAATGTCGATGGAGATTCGACAATTCCTGTCTAATGATTGGTGGTGGAAGAGTTTTGTCTTCGTGTTCCTTAACCCTCCAAGTGATTTTGACGAGATATATCGGAAAATCTGACCAATTGTGCTTATGGTGGGATATCTCGTCATCACGATATTGCCGATGTTTTGATGATGATTAGATCACAATCTGGTTAGTTTTCTTTTGATGACAAGAAATCTTATCCATCAAGATCTGGTCAGTTTTCTTCTGATGACATCTCGTCCATCAAGACAGTCAGTTTTCTTCTGATGACAAGACATCTCATCCATCAAGTTCTGGTCAAGTTTCTTCTGATGACATCTCGTCCATCAAGATCTGGTCAGATTTCTTCTGATGACAATATATCTCATCCATCAAATTCTGGTCAGGTTTCTTCTGATGACATCTCGTCCATGAAGATCTGGTCAGGTTTCTTCTGATGACATCTCGTCCATTAGGTCAGATCTGGTAAGTTTACTTCTGATGACACAATATCTCATTCATCAAGTTTTGGTTAGTTTTCTTCTGATCACATCTCGTCCATCAAGATCTGGTCAAGTTTCTTCTGATGACATCTCGTCCATCAAGATCTGGTCAGGTTTCTTCTGATGACAATATATCTCATCCATCAAATTCTGGTTAGGTTTCTTCTGAAAACATCTCGTCCATCAAGTTCTGGTCAGTTTTCTTCTGATGACATCTCGTCCATCAGGTCAGATCTGGTTAGTTTTCTTCTGATGACAAGATATTTCATCCATCAAGTTCTGGTCAGGTTCTTCTGATGACATCTCGTCCATCAAGATCTGGTCAGGTTTCGTCGGATGACATCTCGTCCATCAAGATCTGGTCAGTTTTCTTCTGATTACAAGAAATCTCGTCCAAGTCCTGTTCAGGTTTCTTATGGTGACATCTCATCCATCAAGTTCTGGTCAGTTCTCGTCTGATGACATCTCGTCCATCAAGATCTAGTCAGTTTTTTTCTGATAACGAAATGCTTCATCGAGACAACCACAAGAAGGTTTATGGAACAGTCGACTCAAAATCATCAAACAGGATCGATATAGATCGGATTTTATATTTAGTTTAAAAAATATTTTTTACATTCTACTCAGTAGATACATAAGAAAAATAATTCTGAGGGCCCTTGCTCTTTTAACTGTGGTTACGACTTTAGATCTCGAGATCTGTCTCATTTCGAAATCTTCCAGAGAGCTTCTATCACTTAGGAAAACAGCGATGAAGATTCGACAATTCCTGTTTAATGATTGGAGGTGGAAAGTGTTTGGTTTCGTGTATTTTAACCCTCCTTGTGGTTGTCTCTTGTCATTAGCAAAACCGGTCAGATCTTGATGGACGAGATGGCGTGTCCAACTAGCTATCATCGTCCCTCTACGTTACAACAAACCTGGCCAGATCTTGATCGCGTCATCATAAAAAAAGTCGGCAATGCGAGATATCTCGTTATTGTAAATATTAGTTGGATCTTATTGGACGAGATATCTCCTCGAAACTATTTGGAGGATCAAGGGTGGACAAGTGGCAACAAAATCACCAAAAATGAAACGATTATTTTATTTTTAATTAAAAAGTTATTTTATGTATCATGATTGGTGGCTCTTTCAACTCTGTTTATGACTTCATCAGCTCTAGAGCTATCTCATTTCGAATTCTTCACTGCTAAACGATCTGTTTTCTCAGATCCATCCAGAAGGCGTTTAAAGAAATTGTTGATGACGTAAAAAAGAGTTTGCTACAAAAAAAAAATCACGGGTATGTTTAAGATGCGATCAAAAGTACACGACATTCTTACAAGTTTCCGGTATATTTTGTTTCATAATGATCTGAAAAACTGAAAACGTGAACTTTACCGATTCCGATCTTACGAACAAAAACTTGACAATCCCAGTCAATATGTTTTTTATTTCTTGCTCTTATTCGGCGAAAAGGAGACAAAAAATGTAATCTGTTTTTTTTTTTTTTTTTTTTTTTTTTTATAGAGAAAGTTTAAGAGAAGTTACAATCTCTTGCGAAAATATAAAAGAAGGTCACGTGGGTAGATAAAGTTCATTTTAGGGGGTTTATTCTATCGTCCGGACGAAAGGCGTTTGAAGAAGCAGGTAGAGAATAAAACTATTGCATTCATTTAAAAATCTTCTAGATTCAATTTTAAAACTTTTCTCTGCGACCCAAAGATTGCAAAAAATTTGGACTACCTGTGTGCCAAATCTCATCTCTGTAAGTGCCCTAGATCGTCAGGATTTTGCGGCCGCGCGAATCAAACAAACAGACAGACAAACAAACACTTTCTTTTATAATAGTAGAGATAGTAATGATTGTAGTTCAATACCTATATTAATGTTTCTTCACAAAGTGGAAAATGTTGACTACATCTTAAAATATGACATTATGCGTAAAAGGAATAGTTGGCTGTGTTTTTTACACCCCTTTTAAATTTAAAACAATATTTTCTGCCACATATAAAATACCCTTTGTAGTAAAAACCATAAACAAAATCTTTAAAAAACTTAAGTTTCGCGACAATGTCAACAAATTGTCTCCGATTGTATACAGGAGTCGCGGTAGCATGT
This sequence comes from Metellina segmentata, assembly GCA_947359465.1. NCBI lineage: Eukaryota > Metazoa > Arthropoda > Arachnida > Araneae > Tetragnathidae > Metellina > Metellina segmentata. Next base: position 95,998,532 of record OX375882.1, read on the forward strand.
TTGGAAGTGTAACCATTAGCAACAGGAAGGTTGCGAGTTCAAATCCAACCAAAGACCGTCGTGTACATAAGGGCTGGTGCAAGTTAAATCTGTTGTGGTCTCAAACGTCCTCACATTGCCGTGATGTGGAAGTTTGGTGAGGGGGTGCTAGCTCAGGTTTGACCTCGTCATTTGACCGTGGTTAAAAATTACGTGTTGTTGTCATCGACCCTTGGGGATTGATCCCGGACCGTCGTCAATAGCCTACTGTGTTGCACCAGAGCGGCGCTAAAATACATACATAAATAACGTAGGAAAAAAAGACGCCTTAAGATTACACGCAAATCACTAAACAGCGCATTTTACCACGCAACAATTAAACTGCGCAATTATAAAAGATACACTCTCCAATAGTTTTCAATACCTTAATAAATGTGTTGAGTCTCCATCCACTCCTTGAGCAGGTAAAAAACATACCCTTGGAATCAGATCGAGTCTTTCCGGAATCGATTAACAAGATTAAGGAGTCCCGCTTCTCTCAATGCACGAACTTTGATAGATAATATAAATTTCACTTCCACTTTATCGCACCAGTGACAATTATGCTGCATAAATGGAGCCCTTCCGATCAGAAAATCGATACATTATCGATGTAGTGCATCGTTGTATTGAAAACTCATTACGCGAGACGATTTGATTAATAACGGATCGATACTCGTTGCGTTGACGAGTAATCGTAATCGTTGTTGGGTGACAGGCGTTCCATTCTTATGCTTCAATACTTTTTGTCCCATTGGTGGAGAAAAAAAAAAATTTCGTTGCTGTGTCCATTAAAAGATTACTTTTTAGTATCTCTTGATTTTTTTTTAGGGCAATTATTCCTAATGAAATGGAAAAGGCTTCATTTCAAAGTGACTGATTTGTGGTGAAAGTTCTGGGACGGTATTGTCAGTGCGGATTACAATAAAGGGTGCATTTTCAAATAAGGTAGGTAGGGTAGATTTTTAATTTACGTCGCATTGGAGCAACACAGCGTGCTAATGGCGACGGTAAGGGCACAAATCCGATGAGCAACACCTCATAATTTTAAACCACAATCAGACGACCAGGTGGATATTGTTAACCGTCGACCCTACAAATAAAATAGACAGAGCATTTGGACAGAGTCACTGCCGATCGATTTCTGAAAGGTGCAAGATATAAAAAAAAGTTTGTTAATATTATTTTTGATTTTCCTATGCTTGCTGAAATCTTGTTTTCAGTTACATAATTAACCTTTACGATGCACCAAAGAGACTTTTGTTACAACTAAAATATCGCTTACAACAACGGCATGGTAGCGGTGCATGTTATCCCCCTTTTAAGTGACCACTGGCATCAATCACCATTATCGAGCTGTCAGCGACTAACCATCTAGAGGATCCCTTCTTTTGTTCGTTGGCCCCCTACCCTGATGACCGTAAGGTGTGGACGCTTTGGGGAAATCAGAAAGATCATCAGGTGATATCTCACGTCAAACAATAAACGAAGGCGTCAGTCGTAAATTCCACTCACGGTCTTATCGCTGAAGTTAGGTAGTTAGGTTTCTCCTGATTAGGGGCTCGTATAATCAGGAGAAAGGCCGTTCTGTGAGACGATTGAAAAAATCCAAGCCGTAAAGGTTAAGTGTGAGGCAGGAAAAATCCTTTTAAATGTCAACGAGAACATTTTGAAGAATAGACGTGTAATCCATCGACTTTCGAATGAGACAGATAGAACGTGTGGGCGGAGTCGTCGTAAAAAGGCAGAAGTGTAGATTATTTGGGCTTTGGATTTGAGCCAATAGGTTAACTAGCACTTTTTATCACGCTGGGTACTCACCAATCACTATTTTTCTTATCCCATATTTGTTTTCCCCCCACAACCACGTAATCTTCACCCGTAGATCTTCAAACCGAGCGATCGGGAGAAATTGCAAGTTGCACGCACCTGCCCTGTCTATTTCATCAGAAATTCGATGGCGTAATCAGTTTTCCCATCAACTTTCTAATGAAATAACGAAGCACGTGTTCGCAGCTTCATGGTATTTCTCCCGATCGCTCGGTTTGATATGTCAAGGGGTTGTGGGAAAAAGCATGAATAGTGAATTATTGTTTGATTAGAGTTATTATCCACCGTGACCGAAAACACTAGTCGGCAACAACTAAGTGACCTGATTTAACCTATAGACATCTTACGACATCGACTATTATTACGTGATGCTGTCCTCGGATCTATCCCTTTGTGATTGATCCCGGACTGTCGCCAATAGCTAGCTGTGTTGCTCCAATGTGACGTCAATTAAAATCCTACCATATATACGTACTATTACCTACAGGACAAGGTCAGTTAATTAGAGCACTCAATAAAGTTTTACCTGGAAGAGACACCCAGGGACGAATCGAACCTGCACTGCTCACAACTCGCAGGTTGTTCGCACATTGAGTATACCCCTTGGGTTACTACGGCCCCGGAAACGGTTGGATAGGGATCGTGTATTGAGCGATCTCGAAACCATCGTCTGATAAAATACCAATTACAATTTTTATTTTGAATAAATGTCGTTCCTCGAACTATATTCCACAAATATTTCACTCTTACAGATTTCACTTTTTCAGTCCATGATACAGATCGCATACCATAGAACATCCTCAATATACACTACCCTACAATAATGGACCGGACAGCAAGATGTGATGGTATAAGGAAAATAATATATGCTTTAATAGGGGGATGGTCCCCCACGTGCTGCAATTACACTAGCAACAATTCTGATCATACTTTCAACAGGGTTTGGATACACAACTAAGGGTATTTGTGTCCATCCCTGCTGCAAGAGTGTCGCCAGCTCACCTGTAGATTTCGGACGTGGTTCCCAGGTCCACAAGTGTCGCTCTAATGCGTCTCACGAATGTTCTATGGGGAGTAGATCGGGACTCTGAGCAGGCCGGGGAAGACGTTTTACATCCATATCTTGATACCACTGCTTGACAGAGGGTGCAACATGACATGGGCGTTGTCGTTCGTCCATTCACGTTCGTTCGTTGACATTCGTCCATCCCACAAAATTGCCAGAGCGCAGGAGGAACCTGATTGTTCAAAATGCTCATGCAGGCGTTCAATTGACCAGGAACAACATGCACACCACGAAAAACACCCCCAAACCAACAGTCGAATTTTATGCAAATCCGCTGGTGTCCGGTCCATTATTGTAGGGTAGTGTAGAAATGTTCAAGTAGAACACTATATTAGATATTCATAAACGTTTATTGGTACATTGAGGACAGTTACACGGTTGGGACAAACATTTAAAGTAAAGGAAAACATTAAATAACATCTGAGTTACATCTTAGCGAGAAACATCTTATCAGCGTGACATCTTAGCAGCTATCTATGAGGAAGTAACTGATGTATAGAGGGCGCTTTAGGAGGGAACTCCTATTGGGCGAGAGAGGTTTAGGCGGAAACCAATCCTACAGTAGTGCATATCTCACATAATGTGTTCCCAAATCTCTCCAAATATAACACACAACATCGCCTAATGGACCAATAACGGTCCACTTCAATTCACATCCTCGTACCATTAATGTCCCCCATAACCTACGTAGAGATACGAACTGCACTCCGAACAAAGAGGTGAATTTCCGGTTTTTTTTTTTAAACCACTCCACACCAACGTGAGGCAACGACGTGCACCAGCCTTCTTGTTACGTGACGGGTTTTGGTAGGATTTGAACTTTAAACCCCAGGTTGCTATTCCGTTACACTTTTTAACCGGGTTACCGCCAGCCCACCATCTCATTCAAAACCACCTGCTTCTAAAGCCGAGTTTACAACGGATTTGCACAACTTCTCTCCCTCCCTATAAGCATCGAAGCTATTCCGAGAAACGTCGTTAATTTTATCGTCGAGATTGTGGGGTTGGCGAGTTTGCAGAGCCAAATTTGTTTTCCACCCTGAGTCGGTAAAGATCAAAGGGTTGCAACTTTTTGGGGAGATTTCTCCGAGACGATCCCTTGACAATAACCACTCCCTCTGCCCTTCTCCCCTCCGTGGTCGCTCACGCCGTCTTTTGTTTGCTCTCTCTGATATTTTGACCTCATCGCTTGCCTTGACCACATCTCCCGCCACCTCCCAGTACCTCCGGGGTGCGCGGTTTCACCGGAGTCGGTCGAAAAAAGGGACGAAAAGGGGTCAGCATAGTGGAACGTAAAACGTCCTCGCCACAAAAAGGGAGAGAAATGTATATATATGCATCTCCGGTGGTGTAAACGCGGTTTAACGTACCCCATTCTGCAGCAATGGAAAGCTGCTCAACGATTAGGCGCTTAAGCGCAGCAACCACCTCCCAACGGAGGCAAAGACAGCGATTGAAAAATCAAACTCGCTGGCATTTCCACCCGGCGCGAAAAAGAAAGCGCAATAAAAAACGTCTCCGACTTGGCACGGGGTGCAGCAGCGTTCCAGCGATTCCTGCTAACATCTCATCGCTCACGGCGCTTCACTCGTCGGAGCGCAAACGATCGAGAAGTTGTGTCGTCTGCTACCAGAGACGAAAGCGGCACTGGGAAGAGGAAGAAAAAATCCCGCTTCTTATCCCCCTTGGGCAATGTCGTTTCTCTTGGGGAAGGTCTAAATGCAGCATTAGCAGGTATGCGTCGCAAAACAGGGAAAAGAGAGAAAACACCCTCTCCGCTATTCCGTATTATTTCTTTTTCTTCTGTTGGTTCTGAATTCGGACGTAATTCTACTAATTCGTTACATCCTAAATGTGCCGAGTTTAGGCCCTTCGCTGCAAGAACTACAACCAATTTTCACTTAAGCCTCGTTTACACCGTATTGGCACAACTTCTCTCCCTTCAAACATCGAAGCTATTCCGTGAAACGGCATTAATTTTATCGTCAAGATCTCAAGGCGGGGTGGCGATTTGGAGTTTGCAGAGCCAAATTTGTTTTCACCAGATCAAAAAAGATCAAATGGGTGCAGAGTTTGGGGGAGATTTCTCCGAGACGTTTGCTTGACAATAACCGCTCTTCTCTGCCCTTAGGCACCCACGTGGTCGCTCACGCCGTCTTTTGTTCGCTCTCTGTGATATTTTGCCCTCATCGCTTGCAAAATCTTGTGAATTAAGTGTTTCATAGTTCATTTGCACTGGTTTATGGAGACGAATAAGTTCTGTAGTTTTTGCTTCATGTGAGAGTAAGTGTATGGGGTGGTACTCCAATAGTGATACAGAGAGCTGATGTTGGGGTAGTTCAATAAGCCGAAGAAATAAAAAGCAGATGGATTTGAGTTTCTTTGTGTTTCTACAAGTGAGATTTGTCGCCCAAAATTGATGCTACATAGGCTATTGATCTCTTGGCTATTGATTTATATAGTGAGCTATTGGCTACAATCTGGGATCAAACTCGAAGAGAAGGCTCCGAAGACAACACAGCATAATTTCGAATCAGAATCCAACAACGCGATTACACAAGTGAGCTGGAAACCCACTCTACACACCAAGCCAACGTGAAGACATTTGAAACCACGACAGATACAACGTGCCAGCCCTCTTTGTTTACGACGGTCTTTGCTTGGATTTGAACTCGTAATCCTCCCGTAACTAATCCGTTACTCTTACAACCGGGCGACCGCAGCATGAATCTTTCCAAAGGTTTCCATTACAAGAAAAGGAGGTATAGAATATTTTCAAAGGTTTCCATTCTAAGGAAAGGAGCTACAGAATATTTTCAAATGTTTCCATTCTTAGGAAAGGAACTATAGAATATTTGGAAAGGTTTCCATTCTAAGTAAAAACTATAGAATATTTTCAAATGTTTTTATGTAACGAAAAGAACTATAGAATATTTTCAAATGTTTCCATTTTAAGGAAATGAGCTTTAGAATATTTCCAAAGATTTCCATTCTATGGAAATGAGCTTTAGAATATTTTCAAATGTTTCCATTCTAAGCAAAGGCACTATAGAATATTTGGAAAGGTTTCCATTCGAAGGAAATGAGCTAAGGAATATTTGGAAAGGTTTCCATTTTAAGGAAAAGAGCAATAGGATACATTAAAAGGTTTCCATTCTAAGGAAAGGAGCTATAGAATTTTTTCAAAGTCTTCTACGTATATCAAAAAAGCAATAAAATAATCCAAAGGATTCTATTTCAAAAAAGCAATAGAATATTTCGAAATGATTTTATTTTAAAACAATAAAATATTTCCAAGTAATTCTATTTAAAAAAAGCAATAGAATATTTCCAAAGGAATCTATTTCAAAAATAAGTAATAGAATCTTTCTACAGGTTAAATAATTCCATTGATACTTTCAATCAATGGATGTGCTAATATAAACAAGTGTGTTGCGCGGAAAAAAACAACACTACACTGCTCGAAAATCTTGCGTCGCTTAAAGGGTTAATACTACTATTTATTCAATTACTATGTTTAGAATTGAATTTGGACGGGAAATAAAATGTTACCACCATTTTGGAGGCAAGCCTAACTCATTTCTTAAATAATCTTGCTGTGCACAATCAATAGGCTTTGTTTCACCATGACACCCAAATTATCTTTTTAAAGAGAAACTTTTTGATTTTAAGCTCTCCCCGAACTCATAAAGGAAGAGGAAAGTTTCGTTTATTTTTCCTTCTTAGCGATAAAGAACTAATTGCTTAGTTTGAAATTTAAAGAGACAAGGAAAGAGTTAATTACACGAGATAAAAGTCTCTTCCGAGTGGAGGCAAATTAACAAGGAAGGGCGAGCGTTTAAAAACAAAGATGCGCACTAAACTCAATTTAATTGGCTTTATTCTCTTTCATGTAAGCTTCTAATATATGGAGTGATTTCATTGAAATCTGTAAGAAAACAGTAAAGACGTTCATATAAAGTTGGAGACACCATCTTTCTTTTCCTAATTACCGAGCTACATTTCCGAGATCTTCATATAGGGTGTTCCCAAAACATGCCAGTCAGAGTGCATTGAAATTGGTAGGTATTTTAATTAACGTAGCACTGAGGCAACACAACGGACTACTGGTGACGTTTCGGGATGAAACCCGAATGGAAAGAGCCCAGAAATTTGCCAAGCAGCATTGATCTGCGTCAGTATAGAAATTTTGCCTAGATCTGCGTCAGTACATAAATTAGCAGATCTGCATCAGTACCGAGATCAGCCTAATATCTGCGTCAGCATAGAAATCAGCACGATTCTGTAAGTATGTACACTACCCGACAATAATGGACAAGACACCAGCGGATTTGCATCAAATCCGACTGCTTGTTTGGGGATATTTTTCGTGAAATGGCCCGAGACCTTTGCAAGTTGGTCCTGGTCAATTAAGCGTTGACGTCTACATGAACATTTTGGAGAATCAGGTTCTTGCTACTCTCTGGCAATTTTATGGAATGGACGAATGTTACTTCCAGGACGACAACGCTTCATATCATGTTGCAGCCTCTGTCAAGCAGTGGTATCAAGATATGGATGTAGAACGTCTTCCCTGGCCTACTCAATGTCCCGACCTAAACCCCTTAAGACAATTGTGAGACGCGTTAGAGGGACGCTTACGGACTAGAGATGCGACATCGATGTCGATGTTTTATAAAAACCATCTATGTATTTAACATCGATGTATAATGTATAGAGAGTGAGCTTATGTTTTAGTAACTTCGATGTATTAGAGGCGATGTTTTCGTAACATCGACGTTTATACCTGTCGATATTTTTACGTTGTCGATGTTTCATTTTTCAAAGAAAAAGTACCATTATAAAAATTTTAAAAATAACCAAGTAGCATAATTTTTATAATCAATAAATTGAACATACTTTCCGACTAAAGTGACCAGGGGGGAAGGGTCTTAAAAGTATGGATGCGACATCAATGTCGATGTTTTGAAAACATCCTCATATATCAACCTCATATCACAGAATATCCTTAATATACTCTATAACAAAAAAAGAATCGACGCACCAAGGAGCTGTGACGGGCTAGATCAACTGGGGACGTATAGTCTTTAGTGACGACAGCCGCAGACGCGTTTGGAGACGTCCAAGGCAACGAGGGTATTCTGCCCTTATTATCGCACGCCACACATAACCACAACAAGGCGTTATGGTCTGGGGTGCTGTCTTCTTTGATAGACGGACTTCTTTTGTAGTCATTTCGGGCACACGTACAGCACGGCATTACGTAGACAACATTCTACGACAGGTTGTGTTGCTGTTCCTTTCCCCGGACTTACTTTTCAACAGGATAATGCCCGGATGCACATGGCACGTGTTGCTATGAATTGTCTCCAAGCTTTCCCAACACTTCCTTGGCCAGCTAGGTCTCCTGATCTCTCTCCCATAGAGAAAAATTTGAGACGTTATAGGAGGACAATCATCCTAAAATGTTGAACATTTAAACCGACAGTTGGAAACAATTTGACAAGAAAATTCGCAGGACACCATTTATGAACTTTTCCAGTCTATGCCACGCCGGGTGACAGCTTGCAACCATGCCATAAATGGACTTCTTCCTTTTGAATCAAACTCTGAAATAAATCATTCAATTGTTCTGAAATTTTAATCGTTTTTTTTTCTACGTATGTTCTTCACATCCACCAATTTTTATCGTAATCAGAAAACTCCTTCTCGGTGCGCCAATTTTTTTGTTATAAAGTGTATATTATCTCACCAAAACGTGTTCCAAAATCGCTCCAGATATAACACACATCGCCTAATGGACCCATAACGGTCCACTTCACCTTCACATCCCTGTACCCTTAATCTCCCCCCTTAATCTAAGGAGAAATGTAGAAGACAGAAATAGAGATACGAACTCCACTCTCATCAAAGAAAGAGGGGAATTTCCGCGTTTTCTTTCTTTCACGATACACTTCCCTGCAATAATGGACCGGACAGCAAGATGTGATGGTATAAGGGAAAGAAGACATGCTTTCATAGTGCGATGATCCCCACGTGCAGCAATTACATTAGCAACCCTTCTGGGCATACTTTCAAAGAGGTTTTGACACACAGCTATGGGTATTTGTGTTCATTCCTGCTGCAAGAAGGTCGCCAGCTCAGCTGTAGATTACGGACGTGGTTCCCTGGTCCGTAAGCGTCGCTCTAACCCACAAATGTTCAATGGGGCTTAGGTCGGGACTCTGAGCAGGCCAGGGAATACGTTTTACATCATACCACTGCTTGACAGAGGCTGCAACAGGACACGGAAGTCCTGGAAGTAACATTCGTCCATTCCATAAATTTGCCAGAGCGTAGGAAAAACTTGATTGTCCAAAATGTTCAAGTAGGCGTTCAATTGACCAGTAACAACATGCAAAGGTCTCGGGCCATACCACGAAAAACACCTCCAAACAAGTATGCAAGTTTTATGCAAATCCACTGGTTTCCGGTCCATTATTGTAAGGTAGTGTATATCTCCATAAAACAATAGATGTCAGATCCTGAATTTAGGATTGGAATGAGGAGATCTGTCGTATCTTTTGGTGAAACTTTGTTTCAGATATCTCCAGACTCTTCAGTATGGTTTCAATAGGAAAAAACAGCTTATACGCGAACGGAGATTCCTGGAAGATATGAATTAAGTATCAGTCCAGTACCGTTTCCTTATTCATGTTTTATAAGACACACTACTAGAGGGCGAAGTTACCGAATTCCGAATCAGCAAAAGGCTATTCGACTCATTGCGGGATAGAAATATTGGACTGATGCAAAAGTTCGTCCTGGTTTTGGCGCTAGATGGCATTGAAACGCAAAGTGTAACCTACTTCGCACGTGTATTGTCTGGGTGTTATTTGAAAGAAGAAATTTCGGCGATGCTTGTCGAAAACATTGTGTTATTGGGGTATGTTTTATAAAGTTTGTTAAGCATTAAAAATGTCAGAAAATAAGGAGAATTTTCAACCAATTGTATTTTTTTAAACTTCTGATCAGGCAAGAATGCTTTGAAGACTCAAAAGAAGATCTCTGTTGTGCAGGATGAAGGTGCTGTCGACGATTCCACGTGGTTCGGAAAGTTTCGTCACCTGGATCAGTTATTTTTTAGCCAGAAACCTCAGAAATTGTATCAGTGCAGGATGATGCAGCTAACAGAAAGGTGAATAAAGGGCATCGAACACAAAGGCACATACTATACTGATTCAAATGCACATTTTGAGTAAATAAAATAATTTTTGTCCAAAAAAAGGGAGAAACTTTCGCATCGTCCCAATATTTTTAGCTATTTGAGAAATAGCTACTGTTCTCGTGGGTATGAGGTTTAACTCTATTGCTGGTTGTCGCCATTAGAAGAGGTATATCGCCATAAACAAAACTGACCAGATCTTGATGGACGAACTAACTCGCCATTAGAATAGACCTGACCAGACCTTGATAAATATGGGTAATAACTTAATGTTGAAATATCTCATTTGAAAATTGTGTCAGTTTCTGATAGACGAAATATCATCGAAGACACTTGGAGGATTTATTAATCAGCGATAATATTCAACCACGTTACTTAATCCTTCAGATAATATTCTACCACGTTACTTAATCCTTTCGATAATATTCTACCACGTTACTTAATCCTTCAGATAATATTCAACCACGTTACTTAATCCTTCAGATAATATTCTGCCACGTTACTTAATCCTTCAGATAATATTCAACCATGTTACTTAATCCTTCAGATAATATTCAACCACGTTACTTAATCCTTCAGATAATATTCAACCACATTATTTAATCCTTCAGATAATATTCAACCACGTTACTTAATCCTTCAGATAATATTCTACCACGTTACTTAATTCTTCAGATAATATTCTACCACGTTACTTAATCCTTCAGATAATTTCGACGAAATATCTCGGCCATCCCGATCTGACCAACTTCGCTAATGACGAGTTATCTCGTCCTCAAGATATTGCTGATGTTTTGAGAAAAAATGATATCAAGATCTGGTTAGTTTTCTTCTCAATGACGTGCTCTTCAGTCAATCCAAATCTTGTCACTTCTCCTATGACAAGATACTTCTTCAAGACAACCCAGCAAAAGGGTTAAGCTCCCTCGTAACAACCATATAGAATTTGTCAGATTCAACCCTCCGGGTGTTTGTCTCGACGAGGTATATCATCAGAAAACGTAATTATTACCAAAACTAACCAGATCTCGATGGACGAGAAATCTCATAGTTAGAAAAAACTTACCAGATCTTGATCTCGGTATCATAAAAAAAAAGGGATACATCATATTAACGCGACATATCGTCGTTAGCAAAATTTATCAGATCTTGATGGAATAAGATACCTTGTCCAATCTACTTTGAGGGTTAATCGGTGATAATAACACAAAATATTTAGGTCACACGTTGTAAGCTCCCTCGGGATAAGAGATCAGACTTCCATACAGAATTTGTCAGATTTAACCCTCTTGATGAATGTCTCAATGAGGTATCTCATCAAAAAATTCGCAAAAATGACCAAATCTCAATGGACGAGACATGTCGCCGTTAGAAGGAATCTAACCATAGCTTGGTCTCGGCTAAAAGAATCGGCAATATCTTGAAGACGAGATAAATCTTCATTGGTAAAACTTGGTCAGATCTTGAACGAGATATGTCTAAACCTCGTGGAGGGTTAATTCGGTGATAGTAGTACTCTTCCACGTACTTAAGTCACGCTTTGTAAGCAATGTTGTGTGCGCTGTGAAGCAATGTTGTGTGCGCTGTGAAGCAAAATTTCGAGCTCTCTATTTTTTTGTCTCCTTTCCCCTAGCTGCTGAGAAACCCGTAGTGTTGAAGTTTTATTGCTGGCGCCACGCGCTTGATTTTTGAAATGACTACTTGAGATTTCAGTGTAACTTTTATCTTTCTTTCATAAATCTTTTTTTTTTTTTTTTTTTACTAGGGGGCTCCGACCCCTGCTCGATATTGCTCGCCAACCCCCAATGATTGCTACGCACTCATAATTAGTTCACTTCGCCAACTGTACCGAAGAAAAAAATATATAAATAAGACATAGTATTTTGGGTACAAAGGATCCTAGTAAAGTTTTCCCACACAAAAGAAAAAAAGACACTAAAATCTAGGAGAAGGAAATAACAATTGTTACAGATAAAGCTTTAAGGACTAAATATTAAATGTACAACAGTAAGGAGAATAAAAGGACACTAAAATCTAAGGAATAAATATTAAATATAGAACATTAAGGAGAAAAAAGGACACTAAAATCTAAGGAATAAATGTTAAAGATACAACATTAAGGAGTAAAAAAAGGACACTAAAATTTATCCTAAGGAGGAAAAAAAAACGTTTCCTCCGCTACCGAAAAAAAAAAACGAATTATAGATATGTTTTAGCTTATTCGTGTTGTTTGTTGTAACAGGACTTTTTAAGATTTTCATATTCGACTATTGCAATGGAAACGGCGACCGAATTTGCCGGTTCTACTGAAAACTACAAACTTTCTAGCCGCACTCTCAAATTTTATGAATGAATTAATTAAGAAATATAACTGCTTATCGTCTGCACGTGCTCCAAATTCATGAGCCCGTTGAACCACAAGACTCGCTATCTACCAATCACAAAGCGAATAAACCTGAAAAAGATCGAAAGATTTTCTTTTATAATAGAAACACACTAACACTCACCAGATACTGATATGTTTCCATGATTAATTTATTCAACACACTATATTTTCATAGTTACGTTGAGTCATATTATATAATATTTCCCACGATATAATGTACGTAATTTACTTCGAGATTTTACTCAATTGCATGTGGTTTACGCAATGCATTTAGTCTTGGATATCCATGCATGTTTATTTAATCCGGAATAAATCACTTTTTTAAAATGAACTATGAATACCTTTCGTGGAACTTCGAATCATTCAACACAAGGAGGTAATTTGTGTAGTCGTTTTCTTTTTTCAGTTATTACGGGTATATAGATAAATCAAAAACGCAACACATATTCGTACTAACCACTATCCACCATTCTATCAATTTAAATAAAACGGGACACAACAGCAAGCCCTCTAATAAGAGGTCAGACTTCCATACAGAATTTGTCAGATTTAACCCTTCTAATGAATGCATCAAGGAGGTATCTCATCAATATATTCACAAACTCATCAGATCTCAATGGACGAGATATCTCGTCGTTAGAAGGAAACTAACCATATTTTGATCTTGCATAGAAGAATCGGCTTTATCTTGATGACGAGATATCTTATCAACCAAGTGTTAAATGACACTTTTAGCGCCGCGTGTAAAAAAAGAAAGCAATTCTTAATCTTAAAAAGGCACATCATTCCCTTTATAGAAATAACTCATGCCTTCTAATTTCGTCAACAACCTTCAAAGCATTCTCTCATATAAATTTGATAAGGTTTTTTTCGAAAAAACCAGAACCAAAGACCACCCATACCTGAACAGATCTCGCACAATGGAGTGAAGAGCCTTTTTTCAAATGATCATATCACACTCGGGTAGAATTAAATAATCTCCCCTCCACCCCCATTCGAGAACTCACCGGCGCGACATAATCAATGCGCCATCTGGTGACCAATGAATCAACCCTGCAGATATTATCAATGTCACCTGAAAGAAAAAGGTAGAAACTATAAAGAAGCAAATAAAAAAAAGGGACACACAGGGAGCAGGGCACTTTTCATGCTTCAAAGCGACAGTTCCATTGACTTCCCGCAGCCCCCATTTTAGCTGAGCCAACCTCTTGGGCCCCCCGAACTACAAACGATAAGCGCTTTGTGTGTCCTACTCTATTGCAACAAAGAAAAACTTTTACCCTCGCGGGAGTGGCAACAGAACGAAAAAGAAAGAGGAAATGGCGGCGGTGAACCTACAGCGATTTTTGGCACAAATTTCGGTTCCTCCAGTAATATATTTCAAGCCACTGACAAGAGATGAAAGGATACCTCTTTTAACTACAGACGGATTGGCTGGTGGGTAATGTGGACGCAATAGTGCTGCTGAAGATTTCGCTGAAGACTTAAAAAGTAATCAATGGGGCTCTTGTGCGAGGTGTCGAGCTCAAGTGCTGACGAAGCACGGGTTGGCGACAATTTGAGAAAGTATCGCACAAAAACGGAAACTTTTCTGCTCGATTCGAACGGGAGGATAGAGAAGAGGTACCATTGTTCCATTTCACAAGTGCTGTTATCAATTAAATATAGCGGTGTTCTTATAGGTAGGCATTTTAATGAACGTCGCGCTGGAGCAATGGACTATTGACGACAGTCCGGGATGAAACCCGTAAGGAATGGATCCGAAGACGTAATTTTGAACCACGGTTAGATGACGAGGTCACACCTGGATGTTCTCAAAGGAGACTACATGAGATTCAACTAGTTACCACCGTCCCATTAAAAGCCATTCGGTGTAGACTACAGGATATGTTGAAAAGCATTCTGTATTCAAGAATTCGTGAATTGGATTCGAAAATTACGATTCTGTATATTGTTTTCATAATCAAAAGCAAATGCAAAAGATTCCATGCAGAAGGCAAGAAGTGCACAAGCTATTATCTTGTATGTGGCGTATTGATCAATGGGCGGTAGTTAAGAATTGTAATTGTCCTACTCGAGCAACATGCTGGGCTATTGGCGAAGGTGCAGGTGGTAATTGGTAATTTCTAATTAATATCCTCCAAGAGCAACACAACGGGCTGTTGACGATGGTCTGGGATCAATCCCTTAAGGTTAAGATCGGAGGACAACACCTCGTAATTTTGAACCAGGTTCAGATGACGAGGTCAATATCTCTCTCTCTCTCTCTCTCTGAGCAGGCAAAACACTCTCCAAACCAAACCCCAAGAGGACATTTGAGGCCACGACAGATTTAACATGTTTTAGCTACCATTCTACACGACGGTCTTCGGACGTATTCGATCTCGCAACCCTCCGGTTGCTAATCCGTTGTTCTTCCAATCGGCCCAAGAATACTGATATATGTAGGTAGGTATTTTTATTAACGTCGTACTGAAGCAACACAACGGATTATTGACGACGGTCATGGATCAAACCACAAGGGAAAGATCCAAGGAGAACACCTCGGAATTTTGAAACAAAATCAGATGACGAGGCAACACCTGAGCTGGAACCCCACTCTCCAAACTTCCACACCAATCCAACGTGAGGACTTTCGGCCACGGCAGATTTAAGGTGCCCCAGCCGCTTCTACACCATACGCTTACAAGCATCCTTGCATTGACCCGGATTCGAACCCGGAACCTTACGTGTCGACTTAACCGGTTGGTCGGCACGTAATTTTAAACCACGGACAGATGACGACAAGAAACGATGAGAATGCCCCTTTTATGTCCAGCTTATAGCATCCGCCGGAAGATGGCGATGTCCGAAACGTCCATAAGCTGATCAGGCGAACGGAAATAACACTGTGCTAGACGCAAAGAATTCAAAGAACCTTGAGTATACGCAAATCTTAGAAGAGCGAAGGAATATGCTACAATCCTCCGCAGGGAATGCGCACGCATGTCAAAGATTATGTCCGAATAATCCGTGAGGTATCGAGTGACATTTCCTTTAACAGTCCCACGTAAGCTTAAAAGTACCATTGTATAAGACTCCGGTATGCGAGAAGTCAAAGGAATAGAATCTATCTCAAGAATAAATTCAGAGCAGGTACATGTTTATTCATAGCTTTGTGAAACTATCCATGAAGGTTCAAAGGTGCAACTCATGTCAACTCGCCTGTAGTAATGAGTTGCGGGGATAATATTGGTAAATTGAGTCGTAGCTTATGAGCTTACACACTGAGCTAGAAATCTATTGAGAAGATGCAAGAGTTCGTCCCTTTTTTCTGTCTAAAGAATTATAAAAATAGATTTAAAAAAAAGAATAAAAAAAATTACTGTAGTGACTAAAAATTATATTGAATCAATATAGTATGTGCCGTTCTGTTCGAAGATTATTTTCCATCTCTCCGGTACCTGCATCATTCCGCGTTCATACAAATTCAGAGGTTTTTGGCTAAAGAACGGATCCAGGTGGTGACGAAACTTTCCGAACCACTTGAGGCACGTGGAATCGCCAACGGCAACCTCTCCCTACACAACACGTATCTTTTTTTGCATGTGCGAAAGCATTCTTGACTTTTCGGAAATAAAAAAAACATAATGTCAAAAACGCTCCGTACTTTCGGCTATTTTTTTTTATAATGTAAATAAAAATTTTAAAAACTCAACCCAACACACTTTTATCCCCGGTTACTCGTAGCCGACCAACCGGTATAGTGGTTAAGGTGTTAGCCTCTAGATCGGAAGGTTCCTGGTTCGAATCCGGGCCCGGGCATGGATGTTTCTAAACGTATGGTGTAGAGGCGGCTGGTGCACCTTAAATCTGTCGTGGCCGAAAGTCCTCATGTTGGGTTGGCGTGGAAGTTTGGAGAGTGGGGTGCCAGCTCAGGTGTTGCTTCGTCATCTGACCGTGGTTCAAAATTACGAGGTGTTATCCTCGGATCTTTCCCTTAAGGGACTGATCCCGGACCGTCGTCAATAGCCCGTTGTGTTGCTCTAGTACGACGTTAATTAAAATTACCATTTACCATTTTACCCCTCGGGGTTTGACCTCAGACCGTCGTCAATAGCGCGTTGTATTGCTTCAGTTCGACGTCAATTAACATATCTACCTACCAACACGGAGAGTGGTGTGCCAGCTCAGGTGTTGCTTCGTCATCTGACCGTGGTTCAAATTTACGAGGTGTTGTCCTCGAATCTTTCCCTTAAGGGGAGTTAGTACCTTTGAGACCTTGCGTTGCTCACGAAAACATACTTTTTTCGATTCATCATAAATAATTGAGTTTTGTATATTGTAGTATGAAATTGCTACAGTTTAAAGATAATTGTATGGTTTTTAAAAAACAGCAGTCATATTTGTAATTAAAAATATTTTTTTATATAAAACCTAGCAAAAATTATACATAATTTCTTCGTTTTGAAATTTACCCACTTAACTTTCCCACAAGATAACTTTTGAAAGATGCACTGTAAAACCCAAATGTTTGCACCAAATTGAAGCAAATGAATGTCTTAATTCTGTGAACTAAGGAATTTGTGATATTTGAAGTACAAATATTTATAAAAATTAAAAGTATTAAAATAAGTCAACTTTGAAATTTTTTTAGTTATGTATGGATCTATAAATAAAAAACTATAGCTCTCATACACAAATACATAGTTCAGAGAACTAAGATCTTCTTTTAGAATAACCATACAAAATTTCTTAACTCTATGTTTATTAATTTTTTTTTAAACTTGAGGGAAAGTTAAGTGGGTAAATTTCAAAACGAAGAAATTATGTATAAGTTTTGCTAGGTTTTATATAAATTAATATTTTTATTTACAAATATGACTGCTGTTTTTTAAAAGCCATACAATTATCTTTAAACTGTATCAATTTTATACTACAGTATAAAAAACTCAATTATTTATGATGAATCGAAAAAAGTATGTTTTCGAGAGCAACACAAGGTCTAAAAGGTACTAACTCCCCTTAAGGGACTGATCCCGGACAGTCGTCAATAGCCCGTTGTGTTGCTCTAGTACGACGTTAACTAAAAAATTACCAATTACCCCGGTTACTCGCTGCAATTCCTCCTTTCAATCACCATCAAAACCTTTTACGTAATACTTCGGTTATGCGATGTAATGCCATCTAGCGACTAAACGTAACGAATATTTGTATCAAAACCAAATAGTAGGATAATAGTATAGATAGTAGCTAAATGATACCATGCTAAATGACTGGTATAAGATAATAGGCTAATTGCTGCTAGTATCTTAGCCAAGATAAAAAATACTAGGTTAAATGAGGGGTAGAAGAAAGGTACTTGGGAAACAAGGTTGGTTGATTCGGATTTCACGGCGCAAGATACAAATAAGGTTAGGCCCTGGTCACATGAGGCGTTTCTACTCGCATTTTGCGAGGCTTTCGAGGTCCGCTTTTCGTACGCAATTAAATTATGTTTGTTTTTTATTGCTCTAATTCAAGTTTCTATCTTTGCGATCGTTGAAGACAATGAAAATTTCAACGGATTTCAAATCAGCGTAAAATTTTACGCCAGATCGATACCAAAAACAGATTTATTACTTAATCATTTACCACTTGATTATTTAATTATTTACCACTTGATTCTTTAATTATTTATTAACTAATTAATTATTTATTTTTAAAAAATCACATTTAAAGTATCGATGTGGTGTAAAATTTGTTTGAAATTTTCACTCCAACGATAAAAACTTGAATTAGAGGATTAAAAAAAAAAACATAATTTAATGCTTACGTAAAGCGAACGCGCTTTAGAAACGCCTCATGTAAACAGAGCCTTAAGCTGTACCAACTGCAACACGAACACGCCAGTGAAACATCCTCCATATAGTCCTGATTTATCTATGCGATTTTTTTTTTCCTCCCGAATTTGAAGAACCACCTCCGGAAAAGCGGTTTTCATCATCACAGGCAATGGAAAAAGTTGCGTAAGCGATTTTGAAGGACCTGTCAAAAAATGGCCTCTAATATGCGTTTGAAGACTGGAAAAGGCACGGGATAAGTACATTGCATGTAATGGAGAGTATTTTGAGGTAGACCATAAAAATTTGTAAGATTAGTACAGAAAATTATTTTTATTAATTTATGATCATTCTTTATTGAACAGCCCTCGTACTAACACCTACATTTAGCTTGACATAAAAACTCTCTTATAAAAAAAAAATTCTTCTGAAAAATGGCTTCTGTATAGAGTAATGCGGGGAGGGAGGACAGAAAAACGTCACTCCACGGGGCAGAAGTAGAGAGAACAACTTTATAAATACATGTCAGGCTCAAAGAAGAAAATGTGCACGTGAAAGAAACCAGAAAGCACCGATTGCTCAAGGTTCTTGTCACAGCGACTCCGATAAGTCTAAATATAAGATGATAACATGTCAGAGAGACAAATAGTAATCTTCGGCAAAAGTAATCGACGGGCCCGGGGATAATGAGTGTAATTGTGGGGTCGGAATCGGAAGCAATTTTCAGTACCCTGTCATTACCTGTTATAAAAATATCAGACTCAATAAATATGGCCTCACCACCCATGTTGGGAGTCGACAATTGACGGATGATGTTGCGGTGGAAATGGAATCCAGATTAACCATTTTCGAGATGGAGCAAAAGAGAAATCGAGACCTCACCATACTCCTCCATCCAGACTTTCGGAATTAGAGACCGATAGTCCTTTAAATATTGTCCATGACCTTTATGCATCTATCCCACGTCGCATTAAATCTGCACTACAGTCAAAGGGTGGTCCAACCCCCTATTAATAAAGATTTTCCATTATTTCACAGGTGTTCGTATTATTTTGTCCTTCACCTGTATTCCTATTGGAAATGTCTAACTTAGTGGTTGTCGTGAACTCAGTGGACTCGTCCACTGCGCTATATAGCAATCTTTCCGTTATATGCGGCTCAGATTTGATTCCTCCTTGGGTGTGCATACCTCTCTTCGGAGGTGTTAGCCTCTAGAGAGAAGGTTCCTCGTTCGAATCCGGGTCCGGGCATGGATGTTTGTAAGGGTATGGTGTAGAGGCGGCTGGTGCACCTTAAATCTCTCGTGGCCGAAAGTCCTCACGTTGGATAGGTATGGAAGTTTGGAGTGTGGGGTGCCAGCTCAGGTGTTGACTCGTCATCTGACCGTGGTTCAAAATTACTAGGTGCTGTCCGCAGATATTTCCCTCAAGGGATTGATCCCGGACCGTCGTCAATAGCCCGTTGCGTTGCTCCAGTACGACGTTAAATTAAAATTACCATTATCTCTCTTCGGTGTCTGTAAAAAATTTTACTGTGTGTTTTTGTCCATTACTTGTCGATGGCAGTCTTGTGCTTGGTGCAGCTTGGCCAAACACGATTCTTAACGTCAATGCAACCTACCAATACCAATGCTGGAAAATAAGAGGGCGTGGTATCGCCATTGGAAGCGTAACGGACTTAGGAGGCATAGGAGTTCAAATCTGACCAAAGACCGTCGTGTACAAAGTGGACTGATGCGCATTAAATATGTCGAGGCCTGCAATGCCCACGCGTTGGCATGGGTCTCAGCTCATGTGTGACCTCGTCATCTGACCATTGCTCAAAATTACGTGGTATTGTCCTCGGATCAATCCTTTCGGGTTTGATCCCGAACCGTCGCCAGTAATTCCTTGTATTGCACCAGTGCAATGTTAGGGTATCTACCTACATAGCTGGTGGAAAAAAAGAATTGTTCCCCAAATTCGAAACACCCTCTTTCCTTCGAAACCTTATTTATGCTCTTCCTTTATTTCCATTATCTTCGACCTAAATCCAGTTCAGTGTCTTCCCGTGCAAGATGAATTATCCAATTAAAGGACCGAATGCAGGAAGCAAGGGCTAAATTACATTGGAAACATCTTTTATCCCCGAAAGTCTGGAGGACCTGGAGATAACTTTGTCTTTGCCGAACATCAGTTTGCGATCAGGTCATCCGAATTCCCGGCGCGTTCTGTCATTAGTTTCCTCAACTCCTTGTCGCAGATAAAAATGAGTTCATTTGTTCTCTTCAACACCGTTCGTGCATTCGAAACCTCCAAACAGAAAATATAGAGATAGCTACAAGACTAGGTTAAGGGCAGTGGAAATGGAAAACTGGCATCGTGTTTTGCATTGAAAGAGAAAGATTTTCGGGAAATTGAGTGTTTGCGTTATTTTAGGCTCACACAACACACAATCAATCGTAGCATAATAAAATAAATAATGTTTGTTTGGGGTTTTATGGCTTAAGGGCCCACTTATGGCGAAAGTTTTCGAATACAACTAACGGCAAGCGGGCCTAATCATACTCGCGGGTTAATATTGGTTTTTACTATCTCCCCCATGAAAAAATTAAAAAAGAATCAAATAACGAGCTGTAACGCAACGGCCGACAGTCGAGTTGATAAGTTGTGAATAATGACCACACGTGGCGCTACAGGCGTCGCATATTCGCATTCTATCGTCTGCTGTTGCCGTATTGCAAGTGTTGCCAGTTCTCTCAGTTTTGTTTTAGCGAAGCACATTGTTATTGTCCGTCACGGCGCTCTGCAATATTTTGTTATTTGCGTATTACTTTATTTATTACCCACCGTTGCCACCTAAAATCACGGTATGCACTGGGATTCATATGTGTATATGGGTGGGCTTACCACTGTGAAAAGACATTTCCGAAAATGGAGTGTATAAAATCGGAATACAGATCGTTATTAGTACATGATCCTTTGCAGACAACTTTACTGATAGGAAGTACTACTAACTTCGGAATCCAGTATGGATGAAATATTATCTAAAAAAAACCATCGCATCAGTACAAAATTTAACGTGTTCTGTCGCTTCTGTACGTTTATTAATCAATATAAATATTTCATTCCTTCTTTTTGTAAGCGTCAGCAAAATATGTATAAATATTATGTAAAAATATCACTTACTAATAAAAAAATTTTTGAACCAATTTGTTTGTTGCTCTATGAGTAGAATTACCTAAGTATTATTTTCGAGTTTGCTACCTGGCCCGCCGAACCGGACATTTCTACCATCCGGCCCTTTCCAAAAAAAGTCTGTCCTCCCCTGATCTAAATCAAATATGTCGAACTCGCGGCCCACAACGAAACTATTTGCGGCCCAGCCAACACATCAGTATTTAACAAACATTTTACTAAAACTTCATCATAACCATGGAAGTAGGAAAGATAATGGAAGTGCCTTTACTTTGAACTGTTGAAGCCAAAACCAAGCCGCCATCTTGGTGCTTTAAAAACATTGTGCTCGTGCATGTTAATCAACGTGGTTATACCGTGATTGAACTTACATGGTTTTTTATTGACGATTTTAACCAAATAATTAGCACCATTTTATTAGTTTTAATTTGAATATGACGCCTTGTGTCGCCTACGGGAGTACAAACCGAAATACAAATATCCTTATAATATCGGTTCATCATTAGACAGGATCAATATACATATGTAGATTTCAATATATCTATCAATTCATTGAATCTAACTAAAATAATTTTTAATTCAGATTTCCCAAAGACCCAGAACGTAGAGATGCATGGATAAGCAGTACATAATCTTAAAGCGGTGCTTAATAAGAAGTAAAATACCACAAGAAAATAAATATTTAGAATGGATGATTGGGCCAAAAGTGTGTGTATTTCAATGTATGCAGGAAATCAATAAAATGAATATCAATGCCAAATTGTGGAAACCAATTTGGATACAATTTATAAAAACAAGAATGAGGGATACAGAGTAGCACTAGACTATTGGGCACTAGATGGCAGAAGCTAAGTGTGTTATCAGCTAATCTAAATTAGCTGATAACACACTATCAGCTAATCTAAATTAAAACATTACCGAGAAATGTTATTTGTAGAATACCTATAATTTTACTAATCGTTGAGTTTTTACCAATTTAAAAGCTGTTTAAAAACATTTTGCATGCTAATGTTAAACAAAAAAACAACAAAAACACTAGCATTGTTAGTTTTCTGTTTCTTTATTGTAATTATATTATAGCATATTCAATCACAAAATTTAAAACCAAAGGTTAGAAAGGCAGTAATTTCTTTTTTATATATGATACTTAAATTATCATTTAAAAAAACAAAATATTACCAAATTTAGAAAATTTTCATTTATTTAGCATCGTTTAGTTGCAAAATGAAGGAACACATCTTAATATGAAAAAAAAATTGCGCCTCATAAAAAGTTTTTAACAGCGCATGTGCCGCCGCCATCTTGGTACCTTAAAACCATGGAAATACCGGCTTCAGTTAAACCGACAGCGAAACATTGTTAAGGCACTTCCTTATCTTTCCTACTTTCATGATCATAACTTAAGTTTTTTTAAATTTCGTATTATTAATAACTATATATATATAACCACAACATTCGCCAATGTTCAATTACTAGTGTTCCATTGACAACCATTCGAAAATTCGCATATGAGATTATTTCCATGTTTGAAAGTAGTTAGCGATGCGAGCAATTCCTTTCACTTTTTAAAGGAAATAAGTCTCCTTTCATATCTAGAATTCCTGTATTCACCTCGAGTCAGTTTTGAAAGTTACCACTGCGAACAAGATATCCCCGAAGTAGAAAAGAAGGTAGCAAGAAGAGATACTAAGTGTCAGTAAGAAAAGCATTAATTTTACCGTTGTCCTTGTTCTTTTTTTTATGCTTTGTTTTCGAAATAACTTCTATAAAAATCGAAAATTTTGTTTTTGTGAGGCCCGCATGTACCAAGACCTTGTTTATTTTGACCCGTGTTAGATTTTGAGTTTGACATGCTTGATCTAAATTAATCACATACATTAGTATTCACAGAAAGTATTCGAATTCCAAAATACTCATCCAAAGAGATTCGAGAATCAAAATAGTCGAGAACAAAAAAATTTTCGAAGCCTAAGTGGGCTAGCATCTAAAGTACTCGGATACTAAAATAGCAATTTGGATTCCAAGACCTTTAAATCCTAGGTATAAGAATATCAAAGTATCCATTCCAAGTGTTGCGATTACTAAAGTATCCATCTTATAAAACGATTACCAAAGCATCCCAAGTATACCAATAAAAAATATTCATCAAGTATGCAAATAAAAAGTATTCATCCGAAATATATGATTACGAAAGTATTCATCCCCAAGTATATGAACATCAAAGTATTCATCTCAAGTATACAAATAAAAAACATCATCCCAAGTAAACGAATAAAAAGTATTCAGCCCAAATATACGATTACCAAATTATACATTCCAAGTAGATGAAAACCAAAGTATTGAACCTAAGTATGGAAATACCAAAATATTCATTCCAAGTATACGAATAAAAAAATATCCCAAGTATACGAATAAAAAATACTCATCCCAAGTATACAAATAAAAAAAGTATTCATCCCAAATATACGAATAAAAAATATTCCACAGAAGTATACGAATAAAGAGTATTCATTCTAAATATACGATTACCAAAGTATTCATCCCAAATAGATGAAAAACAAAGTATTAAGTTAGTATACAAATAACCAAAGTATTAAGTTAGTATACAAGTAACAAAAGTTAGTATACAAATAACCAAAACATTCATCCCAATTATAGGATTAACAAAGCATTCATCCTAAGTATACGAGTATCAAAGCATTCATCCCAAGTATACAAATACCAAACCATTTATTCCATGTATACAAATACCAAAGTATTCATTCCAAGTATACAAGAGATTACCAAACTATTCATTCTAATTATACGAATACCAAAGTATTCTCATCCAACTTACTTTTATTTAAAAACCTTACATCGCAGTTGGCTCATTCTTACAATCAACAAGCCGTTTTTATAAGATTACCAAACTATTCATCCTAATTATACGAATACCAAAGTATTCGTCCAACTTATTTTTATTTGAAAACCTTACATCGCAGTAGGCTCATTCTTACAATCAACAAGCCGTTTTTATAAGATTACCAAACTATTCATCCTAATTATACGAATACCAAAGTATTCGTCCAACTTATTTTTATTTGAAAACCTTACATCGCAGTAGGCTCATTCTTACAATCAACAAGCCGTTTTTATAAGATTACCAAACTATTCATCCTAATTATACGAATACCAAAGTATTCGTCCAACTTATTTTTATTTGAAAACCTTACATCGCAGTAGGCTCATTCTTACAAGCAACAAGCCGTTTTTATAAGATTACCAAACTATTCATTCTAATTATACGAATACCAAAGTATTCGTCAAGCTTATTTTTTATTTAAAAACCTTACATCGCAGTTGGCTCATTCTCACAATTGACAAGCTGTTTTTGGAACACGCACTCAAACATTCATCCGATACTCCAACGCACTCGAACATCAAGCATTCGATCCTAATTCCAGTCTCGGGCCCTCGCCACAAATCCCCCCGTTGAGAGAACACCCATGAACCCCAAACAGTAACTCAAAAACATTGCGCAGTATCTTCAAAAGAGTGGGTTGAGACGGACAGACATCGCCCCACCCCCCTCGGCTATTTATGTAAGCGCGTATTTCAGGAGTCGGGGCTCGGGTGGTTCGTTAGGGACCATTGTGTCTCTTGTTGATAAAATCTGTGACCGATCGCACCCGTTTCGAGAAGGCAGAGGGATGTCATGCGAAGATATTTACGCGTTACAGCTGGAGGGTTTGGTAAAAGTGTTATCTGATTCAAAACAAAACTTTGAGTAACGCAACATGCTCGGTTTCTCTCTAGAGCTTAATATATCCGCTTACCCCAGGCCAAACAACCGAAGTACACGAGAAAGTATACTCGCTGGTTAAGGTGTTAGCCTCTAGATCGGAAGATTTCTGGTTCGAATCTGGGTCAGTGCAAGGAGACTGATCAGAGCAACACAACGGGTTATTGGCGACGGTACGGGATCAATCCGCTAAGGCAGGGGTTCCCAACCTTATAATAACTGCGTGCCATTTGAAATTTTTAGAAATTTTTGCGTACCATCAGTCCTATATTTTTTTAGAAACATATCTGATGTCAGAAAAGTGCCCAATGGCTTGTTTTATTTTAATTAAAATACTAAGAAATCTTCATATTTTATTATTAATACACTTGTATTTCGTATTAATGATGTTTTAATAAAGGAAAAAATAAAACGATTATTGAAAATTACAGTTTTATTTTTTATACTCACAAGTCTAAAAACAAAAAATTTTGAATAGTTAGTACAAACTAAGCAAACAAAGATTAACATAATCAAAAATAAATTTTTAGTGCGAAACTTGTTTGTCTTTTATTAAAATATCAATATCAGGATCAATGGAGCTTAACTTCACTCTTAAGTCCTTCGTAGAATATTTGGGTCGCTCGCATCATCCTTGCGTACCACCTTAAACGTACACGCGTACCACAGGGTTGGGAATCCCTGCGCTTAGGTATATCTGAGGACAACACCCCATAATTTTGAACTACGGTCAGATGACTTGCACTCCTACCCAACGCGAGGACTTTGAGCCACGGCACATTTAAGGTGCATCAGCCGCCTCTACACCATACGCTTACAAATATCCATGCACTGATCCGGATTCGAACCAGTAACTTTCTTATCTAGAGACCAACACCTTAACCACGAGACCAGTTGGTCGATTTTCTTCGGGTAGATCATGGGCAACCAAACCGTTGTCTACGGATAATCACTTAGGTCAAAGATTTTTCAATCGGTGTCACTCAAGAATGCATGTGGTATTATATCACCAGAAACTATCTCAATTATTTTTTGTTGGCCTTTAAAAAGAATGTGTGTTAAAACTGTTTTGCTACAGATAGTTTTAACTACATAATTCTACCTCGGAGGGGCTATATTTAAAGGAGTCAAATAAGCAATATGCTTCAATGAAATTGTTTTTTTATCGCGTGTCTAAGTATATTTGTCTATGTGTCTTGTTTCTAGCATTTTTTATCACACTAGGGGGCTCCGCCCACTGCTCGCTTACGCTCGCCAACCCCCGGGGATTGCTACGCAATCCCATTTGGTTTACTTCGCAAACCAACACTCCTTTTACATATGCCATTTGGTTTGCTTCGCAAACCAACATTCGTTTCGCAGAGTGAAAGTATCTGAATAATTTGTATTATCCTGATTTCACTTTACGGTCCATGACGTCACAGCGAGGGCTTCGCCCCCTGCTCGCTTACGCTCGCCGACAACCGTACATTCTGAGGTATACTGCGATATTTTCAAAATTAAAAACTAATAGTTATACGATATAGATATGACAGTTTTAGTTTTGTATCGGAAATTACGATCTGAAAGTTCCGAAAATTGTATGACCCACTTTTAATTGCATCGATTTTATTTATTAACCAATTTGAAAAATAATTATACCATAAGAAAGAGTGTAATGTAATGTATTCAGTGATGTTCTCAAATTTAAAAAATTATGTTTTTTCTGTAGATATAACGGTTGTAACAAAAAGTAGCGAAAATATCCAAAGATTCCAAATTTTGTATGACCCACTTTTGATCGCATCCAATTTAATTATTAGCCGACCAACCGGTATAGTGGTTAAGGTGTTAGCCTCTAGATCGGAAGGTTCCTGGTTCGAATCCGGGTCCGGGCATGGATGTTTGTAAACGTATGGTGTAGAGGCGGCTGGTGCACCTTAAATCTGTCGTGGTCGAAAGTCCTCACGTTGGGTTGGCATGGAAGTTTGGAGAGTGGGGTGCCAGTTCAGGTGTTGCTTCGTCATCTGACCGTGGTTCAAAATTACGAGGTGTTGTCCTTGGATCTTTCCCTTAAGGGACTGATCCCGGACCGTCGTCAATAGCCCGTTGTGTTGCTCTAGTACGACGTTAACTAAAATTACCATTACCAATTTAATTATTAACCGATTTCAAAAATAATAAGAAAGAGTACCATTCTGAGATATACTGCGATATTTTAAAAATTAAAAACTAATAGTAATAAGATATAAATACGGCAGTTTAAAAAAAAATAACAAAAATGTCCCGATTTTTCCCGAATTTCAAAAAAAAATATCATCAAAAGCCAAATTGAAATTTAAAAAAAAACTCGACGAGCTGCAAAAATTTACGTTCAGAGGTACTCCTTAAAAAAAACTCACGGCTGAAGACTGCAAATTTGCATGTGTCTTGCTCACTCGCGGAAGAAATTTCGCTTCTTCAATTTTGACACTTAATAAACCCTAAACTAATAGCCGCATCGGAACAAAAAATCTTATAATTGTCCAGGGAATACGATGAAGAACAAACCATGTTAATAACGTTTTATTCCGATCAGTACTTTCTAGGGAAATCGTCTAAGAATCGAGCTAAACAACACAGTTTTCAACCCTGCGGTGGCGGCGGTAACTTTTTTATAATATAGAGAGATATATCTAGCGTGTTTGGGCAAAACAGATTCCAAAATTGTTCAGATTGAGATAAGTAAACGAGTATATGTACAAAAAAAAAATTATCTTCATTTAGCCAAACTACTACAAAACAACACCGAAAGCAGGAATGTCAAAACTGGCTGACATAACTAAACTGATTTATAATGGAGAAATGCATTCAATAAAAAACTGGCTCTAGGAAAATGTATTTTTGACCTATACCGTTTTAAACCTGCACGCTAGATATTATGTACTGTGTTGTTGGATGCTTTTCGGTAGAGAAACAATCAAATAAATAAATAAAAATATTTTTCCAAAAAAATCCATAATAAGCGTTTGTAAATTACTTTATTGGACATTGAGACAAAGGATCACCATCCCTTAGCTACAGCTGTTTGAGTTGATTGACTGCAAGAATTCTTGTTTGGTGTAATGGACAAGACAATTATACTAACAGTCAATGACACCAATTGGGAGACTACTAATATGAAAAAGGCATTTATCATTAAATGTCCCCTCCCTGCACCACAAGCGAATTAATGCTAGCTTGATCGACCTTGAATGGAAGTCAAGAAGGAAGCTCTATTTGATCTCGTTATTGGGAGGCTAGGGACCATGGTTTGGTAATTGCTTTGATCTGTATCGTTTTACTAATGCCTTAACACTCTTGGCTGTCTCGACGAGGTAACTCGTCGTTAGCAAAACTGACCAGATCTGATGGACGAGATATCGCGTCAATAGAAAACTGACCAGATCTTGATCTCGTTGTTATAAAGTAATCGGATAATTCTTGGTGACCAGATATTTCGTCATCATGGAAACTGACCAGATCTTGATGTAAGAGGTATCTCGCCGTGAGCAAAACTGACCAGATACTGCTGGGCGAAATATCTTGTCAGAAGCAGAAAACTGACAAGATACTGATGGGCGATATATCTTGTCATTAAAAGAAAACTGACCAGATCTTTATCTTGTCAAACAAAATCGGCAATTTCTTGATGACCAGCTATCTTGTTAGCAAAATTCGTCAGATTTTGACGAACTAGATATATTGTCATTCGAAGAAAATTGATCAGATCTTTATCTTGTCAAACAAAATCGGCAATTTCTTGATGACCAGCTATCTTGTTAGCAAAATTCGTCCGATTTTGACGAACTAGATATATTGTCATTAGAAGAAAACAGACCAGACCTTTATCTTGTCAAACAAAATCGGCAATTTCTTGATGACCAGCTATCTTGTTAGCAAAATTCGTCAGATTTTGACGAACTAGATATATTGTCATTCGAAGAAAATTGATCAGATCTTTATCTTAAACAAAATCGGCAATTTCTTGATGACCAGCTATCTTGTTAGCAAAATTCGTCAGATTTTGACGAACTAGATATATTGTCATTCGAAGAAAATTGATCAGATCTTTATCTTGTCAAACAAAATCGGCAATTTCTTGATGACCAGCTATCTTGTTAGCAAAATTCGTCAGATTTTGACGAACTAGATATATTGTCATTAGAAGAAAATTGATCAGATCTTTATCTTGTCAAACAAAATCGGCAATTTCTTGATGACCAGCTATCTTATTAGCAAAATTCGTCCGATTTTGACGAACTAGATATATTGTCATTAGAAGAAAACAGACCAGACCTTTATCTTGTCAAACAAAATCGGCAAATTCTTGATGACCAGCTATCTTGTTAGCAAAATTCGTCCGATTTTGACAAACTAGATATATTGTCATTAGAAGAAAACAGACCAGATCTTTATCTTGTCAAACAAAATCGGCAAATTCTTGATGACCAGCTATCTTGTTAGCAAAATTCGTCAGATTTTGACGAACTAGATATATTGTCATTAGAAGAAAATTGATCAGATCTTTATCTTGTCAAACAAAATCGGCAATTTCTTGATGACCAACTATCTTATTAGCAAAATTCGTCCGATTTTGACGAACTAGATATATTGTCATTAGAAGAAAACAGACCAGATCTTTATCTTGTCAAACAAAATCGGCAAATTCTTGATGACCAGCTATCTTATTAGCAAAATTCGTCTGATTTTGACAAACTAGATATATTGTCATTAGAAGAAAACAGACCAGATCTTTATCTTGTCAAACAAAATCGGCAAATTCTTGATGACCAGCTATCTTGTTAGCAAAATTCGTCAGATTTTGACGAACTAGATATATTGTCATTAGAAGAAAATTGATCAGATCTTTATCTTGTCAAACAAAATCGGCAATTTCTTGATGACCAGCTATCTTATTAGCAAAATTCGTCCGATTTTGACGAACTAGATATATTGTCATTAGAAGAAAACAGACCAGATCTTTATCTTGTCAAACAAAATCGGCAAATTCTTGATGACCAGCTATCTTGTTAGCAAAATTCGTCTGATTTTGACAAACTAGATATATTGTCATTAGAAGAAAACAGACCAGATCTTTATCTTGTCAAACAAAATCGGCAAATTCTTGATGACCAGCTATCTTGTTAGCAAAATTCGTCAGATTTTGACGAACTAGATATATTGTCATTAGAAGAAAATTGATCAGATCTTTATCTTGTCAAAAAAAATCAGCAATTTCTTGATGACCAGCTATCTTATTAGCAAAATTCGTCTGATTTTGACAAACTAGATATATTGTCATTAGAAGAAAACAGACCAGATCTTTATCTTGTCAAACAAAATCGGCAAATTCTTCATGACCAGCTATCTTGTTAGCAAAATTCGTCAGATTTTGACGAACTAGATATATTGTCATTAGAAGAAAATTGATCAGATCTTTATCTTGTCAAACAAAATCGGCAATTTCTTGATGACCAGCTATCTTATTAGCAAAATTCGTCCGATTTTGACGAACTAGATATATTGTCATTAGAAGAAAACAGACCAGATCTTTATCTTGTCAAACAAAATCGGCAAATTCTTGATGACCAGCTATCTTGTTAGCAAAATTCGTCTGATTTTGACTAACTAGATATATTGTCATTAGAAGAAAACAGACCAGATCTTTATCTTGTCAAACAAAATCGGCAATTTCTTGATGACCAGCTATCTTATTAGCAAAATTCGTCCGATTTTGACGAACTAGATATATTGTCATTAGAAGAAAACAGACCAGATCTTTATCTTGTCAAACAAAATCGGCAAATTCTTGATGACCAGCTATCTTATTAGCAAAATTCGTCTGATTTTGACAAACTAGATATATTGTTATTAGAAGAAAACAGACCAGATCTTTATCTTGTCAAACAAATTCGGCAAATTCTTCATGACCAGCTATCGTGTTAGCAAAATTCGTCTGATTTTGACAAACTAGATATATTGTCATTAGAAGAAAACAGACCAGATCTTTATCTTGTCAAACAAAATCGGCAAATTCTTGATGACCAGCTATCTTGTTAGCAAAATTCGTCAGATTTTGACGAACTAGATATATTGTCATTAGAAGAAAATTGATCAGATCTTTATCTTGTCAAACAAAATCGGCAATTTCTTGATGACCAGCTATCTTATTAGCAAAATTCGTCCGATTTTGACGAACTAGATATATTGTCATTAGAAGAAAACAGACCAGATCTTTATCTTGTCAAACAAAATCGGCAAATTCTTGATGACCAGCTATCTTGTTAGCAAAATTCGTCTGATTTTGACGAACTAGATATATTGTCATTAGAAGAAAACAGACCAGATCTTTATCTTGTCAAACAAAATCGGCAAATTCTTCATGACCAGCTATCTTGTTAGCAAAATTCGTCTGATTTTGACAAACTAGATATATTGTCATTAGAAGAAAACAGACCAGATCTTTATCTTGTCAAACAAAATCGGCAAATTCTTGATGACCAGCTATCTTGTTAGCAAAATTCGTCAGATTTTGACGAACTAGATATATTGTCATTAGAAGAAAATTGATCAGATCTTTATCTTGTCAAACAAAATCGGCAATTTCTTGATGACCAGCTATCTTATTAGCAAAATTCGTCCGATTTTGACGAACTAGATATATTGTCATTAGAAGAAAACAGACCAGATCTTTATCTTGTCAAACAAAATCAGCAATTTCTTGATGACCAGCTATCTTGTTAGCAAAATTCGTCTGATTTTGACAAACTAGATATATTGTCATTAGAAGAAAACAGACCAGATCTTTATCTTGTCAAACAAAATCAGCAATTTCTTGATGACCAGCTATCTTGTTAGCAAAATTCGTCTGATTTTGACAAACTAGATATATTGTCATTAGAAGAAAACAGACCAGATCTTTATCTTGTCAAACAAAATCGGCAAATTCTTGATGACCAGCTATCTTGTTAGCAAAATTCGTCTGATTTTGACGAACTAGATATATTGTCATTAGAAGAAAACAGACCAGATCTTTATCTTGTCAAATACAATCAGCAATTTCTTGATGATCAGATATCTTGTCATTAGCAAAAGTCTGAACTACTTGGAGGGTTAATATTCTCTTGCACTGTATTCTGTATTTTTTGTTATACTGTTGATTAATAAAATTTGTATATATTTTTCGATATTTTGTTCTTCTATTACGCATTGACGTTAAATATGTTTGTCTAGTATAATGCCTGATGTATTGAAAATCAAATCATGAGATTCATATCCATACAAATTCAATTCTTGTTGTAGGTGGCGCGAGTTTTATTTCTATAAATACCTGGTGTATTTCTTTAGTCAGTAAAATCTTCTTTCAGCATGTTGTCTGTCTTGTGTTCACGCGAATGGACAAAATATTTACTTGCGCCATAAAACCCTACAAGCATTCACGTCACGTTCAGAATGAAAAGAACAATGACAACAGTTAAAACTCATTCCGTTACCAAGTTTGAAAGTCTTACAGTTTAACGGAGTCATTCGTGCTACTTCTAAACTAAACAAAAGATACGAAAAAGAGTAAGACCAAAAATCTACTTATGCAATTCCACAAGCGCAATTACGTACTTCGTTGTTTCGTCGTACTGATGCACACACACACACACACACATCATCAGGGGAAAAAGAAATAGAAACAACTTAATTTTAGACTGCGGTTTGGCTTTAGAAAGATGATTATACTCTGACAGTGTATGCATAAACATTCACATTTTCTTATCGAAACGGGAACGTGGTAACCCGGTTGGAAGATTAACGAGTTATCAACCGGAGGGTTGTGCGAATTCGAATCCAACAAAAGACTATCGTGTACACAGAGGGCTGGTGTACGTTAAATCTACCGTGGCCTCAAATGCCCTCACGTTGGTACGTGCCAGCTCAGGTGTGACCTCGTCATCTGAGGTGGTTCAAAATTACGTGGTATTGTCTCGGATATTTCCCTTCTGGGGTTGATCCCGGATATAGACTGATGTGTTGTTCCAGTGCGACGTTAAATAAAACACCTACCTATCTCATATCTTCACCAGAAAGCGAGCCCTCTGAAACTCATTTCCCCCAGGAGTCACTGGTTTTATCAATAGGAGGATTGCGAGTTCGAAACTCGATCCAACCAAATACCATCAAGACAACCACCAGGAGGGTTGAATCCGTCATGTCCTCAAATGTCCTCACATTGGAGAGGTGTGTGAGGTTAGAGAGTGGAGTTCCAGCTCAGGTGTTGGCCTCGTCATCTCACGGTAGGTCAAAATAACGAGGTATAGTTCAATGATCTTTCCATTCGGGTTTGATCCCGGACCATGGTCAATAGCCCAATGTGTTACACCAGTGCGGCGTTAATTCAACTATCTACCAAAAACGGGCAAGCAGCGCCAAAGCGAGATAATACCATTAAAAAGTAAGTAGGTATCATAAATAACGTCGCACTGAAGCGATACGACCAGCTATTGTCGACGGGTCGGGATCAAACCCGAAGGTTAAGTCCGAGGACAGTACCAATTAAATTTGAACCACAGTCAGATGATAAGGTCATACCTGAATAATTTTTGGGGGAAATTTTTTTAATTAACGTTGTACTAGAGCAACACAGCGGGCTATTGACGACGATCAGGGATCAATCCCCTAAGAGAAAGATTCGATGACAACACCACGTAATTTTAAACCATGGTCGGTTGATGAGGCAACACCTGAGCTGGCAACTCTCTCCTCAAACTTCCACACCTACACAACGTGAGGATTTTCGGTCTCGACAGATTTCAGGTGTACCAGCAGCCTCTACACCATAAGTCTACTAACATCCATGCACTGACCTGGATTCGAACCAGGAACTTTCCGATCAAGAGGCTAACACCTTAGCCACCAGACCGTTGGTCGAGGTCATACCTGAGCTACAAACCATTAGATACAAATAAAAAGTTAAAATTTAAAATATAGCCTAACTAAAAATCAAAAATGAGCCGCGGTAGCTCAGTCAGTAGAGCGTCGGGTTCGCATCAGAAGGGTTATGGGTTCTGTCCCCAGCTGAGCCTGCAATTCTGATGGTTGCGAGATCGGCGCTTAGACCTGGCTAAAGACCGTCGTGTTCGCTCATGGTGGCTGGGACACGTTAAATAGGTCGTGGTCACAAAGTCCCCCATGTTCCCATACCAAATCAATACCTCTGGGGGTACCTGATCAGGGGGTTATCGGCCTCTGATTGGGATCTAAATTACGCATGTGTGAGTGAATGGATGTGTGAAAGGGACCTTCCTGTAAAACGGATGTGTCATGCATGAAGAAGTCCAACCCTCCGGGGCAATGGTACCTTCAATTGGGCCATATATGGCCCGCACGACAACAACAATCAAAAGTATATTTTTATCCTGTATTTATTGAAAAGCTTTTCTGTACTTCAAATGACTCATAAAAGGTGCAGGATAAAAGATGCTTTCCGACAGTTTGCCTAACATATTTTTATTTTCAGTATATTCCCCTTGAATGCATTGTACGTTTTAATTCCTGTTGTCTATGTGTACTTTTTTTTGTCGGAAGGATTTATCTGTTAAGGTTTGCCGAGTCAAAAATAAAGAAAAAGTTACACAATGCGTAAAAAAATGGTTCAGATAACCCACCTTCCGTTGCCAAACAGAATCGACAAATAATAACCTCACGCGGAAGCCCCCGATGAAACTAAATTCCCATCTCGCCCTCCGAAACCAACGAAAAAAAAAACAACTCAACCCATCTCGACCCTACTAGCGACAATGCCAGAACGAGTGGCTGCTGCAGCAACCGAAACCGATATCCCCTCACTGCCACGGACTTATCAGACGTCATTCCGAAAGATATCTGGACCAAGTGAAAAGAGCTGATCATGTCAATAAAAGACAGGGGGTCCCACTTTCCAATAAAGAAGCAAAGCGACAAAAAAGGAGCCCTCGTATCGAGCGTTTTCCTCTGGCAGGAAAACGTTATGAATTTTCGAATAAAAAAAAACCTTCCTTTCTCCTATGAATTAAGGTGAAATGAGTCGAGTTCTCGAAGGACAAAAAATGCTTTTAATGCATTATCGGGTGAGTTTGTGTGATAGATAAGTCGGAAAGAGCGGCGTGCTTTTATCTCGTGGGGAATTAAGATAGACCTCGAGGAAGGCACCACCGAGATATGGTTGTGGGTTCGGTCTATTGATCAATCGGGTTGTCCGTCAGGCGATTTTTAAGAGTACTAAAGTCCGGTGCACACATCCGATTTTTCAACGTGCGGCACCGAAGCCCAACTATGCTCACATAACCGTGAAATGACGCACGAACTCTTTTCGCGCCATTTGCGGTAAATATTCTTCGAAGAAAACGTGTTTATTTCGCTTACTTGGTGAACAAAAAAGTACATTTTGAAACAAAATAGACGTTACTGGATACAGCCATAGGAAAATAACTTTAAGGCCAGCTGCACACATCCGGTTTTTTCAACGTGCGGCGCCGTTGCGGCACCGAAGCCCAACTATGCACACATAGCCGTGAAATGACGCAAGTACTTAATTCGCGCCATTTGCGGTAAATATTCTTCGAAGAAAACGTGTTTTTTCGCTTGGTGTAAAAAAAAAGTATATTTTGAAACAAAATAGACGTTACTGGATAGTCATTTAGTAATTATTTTTTATATTCCATTTGTTTATGAAAACAAGGTACTGAACTTCAAAACGGAGACTCATGTGCGGCAACCGTACGGAACTGCGGTACAAATTGCACGCAAGTTGGACGTGCGTCGCCCCTGCGGCGCTGTTGGCATGTGTGCACTGTTCCATTGGATCTAATGCATCTCAGACCGCACTTGCGTTGCCGCAGCGGCGTCGCACGTTGAAAAAACGGATGTGTGCACTGGGCTTAAGTTGGAAAGGGCGGCGTGCTTTCATCTCGTGGGGAATTAAGATAGACCTCGAGGAAGACTGCACCGAGATATGGTTGCGGGTTCGGTCTATTGATAAATCGGGTTGTCCGTCAGGCGATTTTTAAGAGGATAAAGCCCGGTGCACACATCCGATTTTTCAACGTGTGGCGACGCTGCGGCACCGTAGCCCAACTATGCACACATAAGCTTGAAATGACGCAAGTAGTCATTTCGCGCCATTTGCGATCAATATTTTATCGAAGAAACGGGTTTATTTCGCTCACGGTGCAAAGAAAAGTATATTTTGAAACAAAATAGACGTTACTGGATACAACCATTCATGAATTGTTATTTATATTCCATTTATTTATGAAAACAAGTTTCTTGAGACCGGAGAAGCGTGTGCGGCGAGCTGCGGCGCCGTGGGGAACTGAGGTACAAATTGCATGCCAAGTTGGACGTGCGTCGCCGCAGCGGCGTCGGAGGCATGTGTACACTATTCCATTGGGCCTAATGTATCTCAGACCGCACTTGCGTTGCGGCAGCAGCACCGTATGTTGAAAAACCGGATGTGTGCACCTGGCCTAAGAATGAATGATACTACATTCCCGATATTTTTATCTATTTTAGGAGCTCATTCTGATTCAGACCACGAGCTTCCTCCAGTTAATACTTTTATTTCATACCAAGAAACACTAGTTGAAATCAATAGATTGATATCAATTTCGATACCGGTTAGA
This sequence comes from Metellina segmentata, assembly GCA_947359465.1. Classification (NCBI taxonomy): domain Eukaryota; kingdom Metazoa; phylum Arthropoda; class Arachnida; order Araneae; family Tetragnathidae; genus Metellina; species Metellina segmentata. The sequence continues at coordinate 96,035,442 of OX375882.1, forward strand.
GATGATGCTCAAATAAATAAGTTGTTTAAAGAAATCAAAGAATGTTTAGAAACAAAAATTGTTAATGTGAAATTGTTCAAATCGCAGAAAACTTCAATTAATTTCTTCTTTAAAGCTATGCAGACATGAAATAATAGAATAAACTAATTCAACAGTAATTTTTTTGTAGTATGTTTTGTAAGAAACTTAGCTTTACCCATTACCTCTATTCAGAGACCACATCTCTGAAAGACCAATTTTTTTATGCTCCAAATGGTGTTCTCTTTAGAGAGATTTCGCTGTATTTACAGGAAAGAACTAGACTGTTTTATTGAGGAATAAAGCTTGTATCGCAGATTCCTTACCCAGAGCTGTATGAATTGCTTGTTTTCGATTTGTAACAGGACATATGACTCCCAGCTAGATGAGCTATCTGTCCCAATTGCGATTAAATTCAGATGAAAGGGTCTTTGCCTCTATGTAACATTAAGAGGCTTAAAATGCTCGTCTATAAAGAAAAATAGACTCTCAGTCTACTAAGAGGTGTGTACTGAAAAACACTGGAATGTTTTATCTGTAATATTATAAAAGAAAGTGTTTGTTTGGGGCCGCAAAATCCTGACGATTCTATGGCACTTACAGCAATGAGATTTGGCACACAGGTAGTCCAAATTATTCGCAATTTTGGGGTCGCGGCGAATTTTAAAATTCAATCTACAAGATTTTTAAATGAATTTAATAGTTTTATTCTCCATCGTTTTTTCAAACGCGAAGAACTTTTCCCACCCGTATGAAATTGCTGTCAGGGTTTGGAACCATGCTAAGTTTTTTCCATCTGCAGAACGTGGAGAAAATTATTTTTCTCATTTGCGCTTTGATTTTGCGGGGACGAATAAATTTCCAGTCAGACGATAAATCTTTTAACTGAAAACAGTTATTTTTTCTATCTCCTAGACCGTTAAAGATAGAGTAAAAATTTCAACGGATTTGAAATCTGCGGAAAAATTTACACCAGATTAATATCTTACACCACGGGCACAGGCAACGCCGGGCCAGACACGCAGTGGCTAGTTGAATAATAAAGGTCGTGTCCCACGTTCCTTGCCCACAGCTGTAGATGTCACAACTTGTTTTCGATTTGTTACAGGACATGGCAAAGATACTCGCGACCTACAAAGACACTTGCACCATATTAGAGTAGCAAAATCCCCTACCAATTTAAGTCTACTTTGCAAGTTAAGTAAAATGCAAATGAAATGGTTTATATCAGGGCTCGACGAACTCTGGTTCACGAGCCACTTGAAGTTCTAACGTACAGACGCTGGAAAAAACCGAACCACCTTCTTTATTTGAGTATTTTTAACTTTGGAGCAAATTAAAAGACGGTGTTCGACAGAAACTATCGTCTCCTATAAATTAAAATGCATATGAGGCAATTCATATTAAAGTGAGCACCAACTTCATAATTTCCAATAGAAATCATTACTTTTACACACAACACTTGGAATCTATATCTAAATATATCTTACGATACCAAATTTCATGCCATTAGTTCATGCCGTATCGAAGTTATGCGTACAGAAAGATTTGAGCTCCTAATGTTAAATCAGAGACTTGTGGATATCTTCCCAAATAATATTTCTATAGAGCTGATATTTGGTACCATGTTACTGTTAAAGAATCCAAACAAAATCCATCTAATATTTTGTTGTAAAAAATAGTTTTTACTATAGAATAATAATTATGAAATTAATGTTTGAAGAAATTATGCATTGGAACCTTATTTTATTTTGATGGGAATCGATTCAGGACCTCTAATATGACCATGCAAAATGTCAGCTCATTCCAATTGTGATGTAATAAAATATTACATCGAGTCCAAAGTTTGCACATCAGAAAGTTGCCATGTTCAAATTAATTTAATTCCATTTCAAATTCTATTTTTAACATCCATTCATTAACAATGACAGGACATTAACACAATGAGAAGAAAACAAAGACAATGGGCAGGTAATTTTCTTCATTCAATAAAGATAAAGTAATTTCTAAACAAGTTATGATATTAAATTAGAAGTTTCCCTTTCTAATAATACATTGATAGACCTCGGTTATTTTTAAATTGTGAGGCTCTTTCATCTCAAAAGTTTACCGACTCCTGGCTTAGATGAATAAATCTATGCCTCTACGTAACATCAAGACTCTTTCCCTTTCACATTTTTTTACATGTCGATATCATGTGTACGGCGCATCTTGACTAAATATGGCACCGGTATCATAAGAATCCAAAACAAACCAAAGGCATTTGCAAAATAATTTTTTTGTTTCAAAAAGGTATTTGGTAATTTTTAACTAACATCGTACCAGAGCAAACAACGTGTTAATTGTTTTAAGAAAGAATTCCCTTTACGTTGCTCCAGTGCGACGTTAATTCAGCTACCTACCTGCCCGCCTATCACTGCATAAAGGTATATATTTCCTGCATGATACTCCCGAAGAAATATTCGCGAATGACTGGGAACAACTCCAAGTAGCATCTTACTAACGCCTGGGTGACATATCAAGAAACACTTTTGCAGGGAATTCGTGTATACCAAGAATTGTTGATGGCCAGTGCTTGATTTTAAGCACCCAAACGTTAAGCATACCTCACGCTATAACACCCACTGCCGACGTATAACACTGGCAACAATTCGACTGTCGCCCAGCCACTATTTAAAGGGTGCTCCAGATGTGCATTCTCAGTCAAGCTCGAAGTTTAGTGCCTATAAAGTGCAGAATTACTGCCATTCGCAACCTTATGGTATTAGCAACACATCGCTTACTCAGGTTATGGGCGGCAGTTACTCTGTCGTCAGTGGGGTCTGCTGTTTAGCAAGGTAAACTGCGTGGTAGTGAAAGGGGATTTGCAATTTATACAATGCACTCAGGGTTACGTGGACGGAAGGTCTCATTTCCTGGCTATAGACGTAAGCCATACCAATAACGTCAAAGCAATGCTATGTAGGGAAAGAACCATTTGAGAAGAATGGTTATTTGAGAAGAATGAGAGTACATAATTTCTTTTTCAACCCTCCAAGTGGTTTCGATGAGAAATCTCGACTATCCATTTTTGTTTATGACAGTACGTTGCATCGAGATATTGCAGATTTTTAAGATGACCTTAATGGTAATAAACGTCACACTGGACCTACAGAACAGGCTATTGGCGAAGATCCGGTATCGATCCCTCTAGGAAAACATCCGAGGACAACGGTCATATGACGAGGTCAACGCAATTCTATTCTCCATATTCCCCATAACGGCAACGTGAGACATTTAGGGTCACGACAGATTGAACGTGCACTAGCCCCCGCATACACGAGGTCTTTGGTGGGACCTAATTTCCAGCTCGCAACTTTCCGCTTCCTAGTCCGCTTTATTTCCAACATGGATCCAAATCCAGGCGAAAGATGCCAAGGACAACGCCGCATAATTTTCAAAACGAGAACTATTTATTTAAGCCATTTGAAGCCAGAGCTGTCTTTCGAACCACACCCGAGCTGTCGCCCCAATCCAAACTTCCACGCCAACCTGATACATTAGGGTCACGACAGATTGAACGTGCACTAGCCCCCGCATACACGAGGTCTTTGGTGGGACCTAATTTCCAGCTCGCAACTTTCCGCTTCCTAGTCCGCTTTATTTCCAACATGGATCCATATCCAGGGGAAAGATGCCAAGGACAACACCGCATAATTTTCAAAACGAGAACTATTTATTTAAGCCATTTGAAGCCAGAGCTGTCTTTCGAACCACACCCGAGCTGTCGCCCCAATCCAAACTTCCACGCCAATCTGATACATTAGGGCCACGACATATTGAACGTGCACTAGACCCGCGTACACGAGGTCTTTAGATGGACCGAGATTTGAGCTCGCACCACTATCCTAGACCGTTACAACCGGGCTATCTACCACGGCCCTATATAATGACAAAATAAAGATCTGGTCAATTTTTCTTCCTTGACGATCTATTTTGTCCATCAAGATCTGGCACATTTCAGTTCTAATGACGAGATATCTTGTCCTTCAAGATCTGGTCAATTTCTGTTCTAATGACGAGATATCTTGTCCTTCAAGATCTGGCCAAGTTTTGTAATGACGAGATAGCTCGTTCATCAAGATCTGATCAACTTGGCTGATGACGAGATAGCTCGTTCATCAAGATCTGATCAACTTGGCTGATGACGAGATACCTCGTCGATACACCCACTAAGACGAAAGAGGTATCGTTACCTCTAAGGGGATGCTCGTAGTTAGGGGTTAGAAGGTATTTTAATCAACATGTCGCTATGGAGCAACACGAAAGGCCATTGACAACGTTCCAGGATCATTCCCTAAGGAAAAGATCCCAGAGCATCACCACATAATTTCGAACAGCAGTACAGATGACCAGATCAAGCCTGAGATGGCACCCACTCTTCAACTAATTCCATACCAATGCCAACGTGAACAAAAACAAAACAGTCAAGAGGATCAAAAGAATTTCCGATTGCCGGAATCGCCACACCGGAACAACACAAACACACAAGTCCCACCATCAATCCGTTATGCAATAACTTTAAACCCATCAAATGCCCTCAAGCGTGCGGATACGCTTCGAAGATAAAACTCGTGCCTGTTCCAGGGGGGGGGAATATATCTTCAATTAAAATTAATTGATACTTGTCTTGCAGTACTCTTTCATCATTCCACACGCGCCATGACAGACAGGCCATCATCGACACCTTGTAGAAGCAGTCATTGATCTCGCCAAATTACCCCACGAGCGCATGCGCGGCAGATGAACTTCTGATAAGTCGTGTTCCCAACATGCCATTTGCGGTACTTAAGCGGCCCGCGGTTGGAAACGTGACGGGCCCATTGCGGACTTCCAGTCTAGCTGTAGAAGGCTGGACGGGAGCCAGGGAGACGCCGTCGGGCTATCGGGGACACCCCGAGTCTCAGGACGTCAGTCTGCACGTCGAATTTATATCTGGTACTGTCATCGCCGGTCCCTCTCCGCAGATGCCACGATGGTCTGTTGATAGGAGATAGCGCACATCGGATCATTCATGTCCACTATCTGCTCGAGCATGCTGGCTGTGTGTGGTTTGTTTCACGTTTTGATCCGAGCTCCTTTCTTATAAACAAGACCAGCCGCCGTGTGTTTCAAAAAGAGTTATTCCCAGTAGATTTTTCGGATCCTTCACTTAGGGGATTGATACCGGACCGTCATCAATAGTCCGTGGTGTTGCTCTGGTACGACGTTAATTAAAAATACCTTACCTTGACTTACCCAGCAGATTTTTCTCGAAACCTGACCGTGGTTCAAAATTACGTGGCGTTGTCCTCGGTTTTTTCCCGTTGGGATTGATACCGGACCGTCAACAATAGCCCGTTGTGTTGCTCTATTAACCTTTACGCTGCGGCACTTAGATTTTTTCAATCGTCTCACACGACGGGTCTTTCGCCTGTATGTCCGCCACCCCCTTACCTAATTACCCGACTTGAGCGATAGAGCCTTGAGTGGCATTTACGACTGACACTTTCCTTTCGTAGTATTGTGTGGTGTATCGTTTCGCGTGAGAGATATCACCTGAGCGAACTTCTGCCTTTCTCCCAAAGCGTTCACACCTCAAGATCGGCAGGGTAGGGAACCGAATAAAAGGAGAAACCCTCTAGAAGGTCAGTCGCTGATAGCTCGTAAAGGGTGATCGATGCCAGTGGTTACTTGAAAGGGGGATAATATCCACAGTACTCATATCTATACCATGCCGCTTGTTGCATATGCAAAGCAGTCTTGAACAGCAATTACGTGTTGGCTCAAAGCGCGCATGCGCCAATTTTTTATTTAATGTCTGGTACTTCCGCATATCTTGAGAGCTCTCTGATTGAGAACTGAATATCGTACGCGGTGGCGATTACGTTATGCTTTCTCTTCGCCGGCCGACTCAATTCATGTTCCCTCGTTATGTTTCTGTTAATAAACGTTAGATTTGTTTTATCCTCAGCGTTTTATTTCTACCCCGGACATCTTAATTGAGAAGATTCAACACCGCTGGTGTAAACGAAATTTTAGTGGTTACAATTGTCAATCTGCCGCAGCGTAAAGGTTAAAAATATGTACATCTATAAAAATATGTTAGTACGCGACATCTTCTAGTGTGGTTTGGTTGATAAAATATGGCTACTGCAACATAAAACGTCAAAATCCATCTTGAACTGGATTCAGGCGGACTCAGAAGTATCAAGATTATGCTAGCGAGAAGGGACCAGCAGATATTAGAGTCCAAAAACAATTATTAAACGAGAACGTTTAGCATTCACCCAATAGGCACCATTTACACCAGATTAATTCCTCATGAATGGACGAAACCGGAACAACCATCCGAAAAAGCAGAGGGCGAAGTTTCCTCATTCTCTCAGAAACGCTTTAATTCGATATGAATTTTGGTAATGAAGGAGCGTTGAGTGGCTCATGTGATTACGGCCTAATGAGCTTCATGCAACCTCATTAACCGCAGTCGTGTCTTATGAGTGGATGGCCATTCCCCTCTCCTAACCCCCTTCACTTTCTTCGGATTGCCATTCGGGAGAGGCAATAAAATGAGGTTCTCTTTTCACATGTAAATATGCTTAGTGAAAAATTAGGGCTCTTAAATGTTTCGCTCTCTTGCAAATTTGTAAAGTTCATTTCCAGTGAAGAGTACATCACGGGTACCACATACAAAAGTTAGGTCTTGCATCCAGGTCATAATATCGGTGTCCTTACTTAGAGACCCTAATAAAGATTTACAGGATACAGTTTTTTATATGAATGGCTTTTTAATACCACTCTGAAATAGAATGATCTATCCTACCATCCCATCTGGTGGTTAAAGTGTCAGCCTCTGTACCTGGTTCAAATCCGGGTCAGTGCGTGGATATTTGTAAGCATATGGTGTGAGGCGAATGGCGCACCTTAAATCTGTCGTGGCCGAAAATCATCATGTTGGGTTCGTGTAGAAGTTTGGAGAGTGGGGTGCCAGCTCAGGTTGTTGCCTCGTCATCTGACCGTGATTGAGATTACGTGGGGGTTGTCCTCGGATCTTTCCCTTACGGGATTGATCCCAGACCTTCGTCAATAGCCAGTTGTGTTGCTCTAGTACGACGTTAATTAAAAATTACCATGACCCTAAATTGAATGGTAGGTAGGTATTTTAATTAACGTTGCAATGGAGCAACACACAGAGGGCTATGGGCAACAATCCGGGATCAATCCCAAAGTGAAAAATTCGAGGAAAAAAAGCAATTTTGAAGGACGTTGAGATGACTATTTCACACCTGTATCACCCCTTTCATATGTACCAACCGCCTTTCTACACGATTGTCTTCGTATTCCAACTTGCAGCAATACCACTTGCTATTAGCGACGGTCCGAGAACAATCCCCAAGGGAAAGATCCGAAGACAACACGTCATTTTGAACCACGGGCCGACCAATCGGTCTGGTGGTTAAGTAGTGGTAATTTAATGGTAATTTTGTAGTTAACGCGCCGTACTAGAGCAACACAACGGGGTATTGACAACGGTCCGGGATCAATCCCCTAAGGTAAAGATCCGAGGTAATTTGGTAATTTTAGTTAACGTCGTACTACAGCAACATAACGGGCTATTACCGACGGTCCGCGATCAGTCCCTTAAGACAAAGATCCGAGGACAACACCTCGTAATTTTGAACCGTGGTCAGATGATATAATCGCGTTGGAGTGAGATTTAATTTGAGATCGCTTCAGGTTTCTCGCGTCCTTTTAGAGATAATTGATAATTTTTTAATTAACGTCGTACTACAGCAACATAACGGGCTATTACCGACGGTCCGCGATCAGTCCCTTAAGACAAAGATCCGAGGACAACACCTCGTAATTTTGAACCGTGGTCAGATGATATAATCGCGTTGGAGTGAGATTTAATTTGAGATCGCTTCAGGTTTCTCGCGTCCTTTTAGAGATAATTGGTAATTTTTTAATTAACGTCGTACTAGAGCAACATAACGGGCTAGTGACGACGGTCCGGGATCAGTCCTTTAAGAGAAATATCCGAGGACAACACCACGTAATTTCGAACCACGGTCAGATGACGATGCAACACCTGAGCTGGTACCCCACTCTCCAAACTTCCACACCAACCAAAGGTTTTTATTTAACACCGAAAACTACCCAAACCGTCATTAAACTCCCGGGGGCGACCAACCGGTATAGTGGTTAAGGTGTTAGCCTCTAGATCGGAAGGTTCCTGGTTCGAATCCGGGTCCGGGCATGGATGTTTGTAAGCGTATGGTGTAAAGGCGGCTGGAGCACCTTAAATCTGTCGTGGCCGAAAGTCCTCACGTTGGGTTGGCGTGGAAGTTTGGAGAGTGGGGTGCCAGTTCAGGTGTTGCTTCGTCATCTGACCGTTGTTCAAAATTACGAGGCGGTGTTCTCGGATCTTTCCCTCAAGGGACTGATCTAGGACCGTCGTCAATAGCCCGTTGTGTTGCTCTAGTATGGCGTTAACTAATAATTACCAAATTACCTAAATTCCCGGGCGATAATTAAAATACCTACCTTGAGACTGAAGAAGCTCATTCCGTCGTAACCACTTGGAGGGTTGTGATTAATCCACACACGCAAATTAGATCATATCTTCACTTCAACACCCCTAGGCCCATCTGCATTCCCCAAAACACACATCTTCGAAGGCAGCTAATAACTACTCAAGCTCTCCGTAGTAACACCTCGCAGGAACAATACCGCGACACCAGATCGGTGATTGGACACGAACCCCATCTCCATTGTAGTCGGTAACAAAGCGACGGATCCGAGTCACTTAAACTTCATCAAAGGCAGCCGAGCGGCAAACGCGTTAGTCGCGTAAAAAGATTAATACCCCCTCACACCAAGTCGAGAGCACGTCGAATTAGCCCGACCCTGTCAGCTCAAACCTCTCGTGTAAACAACACCGTTTTCCACTTTACATCCCGGCAGTCGACGCACAAAGTTTGGGGGGGCTTTTGTCAAGTCGCTTTTATAGGAGCGTCCGTCGCTAAAGGCAACAGCTCAGCTGGAAAACTGACGTTACATTCCGAAGGTGAACAGCTCACGTGTCTTTTTGGTTGTCTTCTTCGTCAGTTAAACTCTCTGGAGATTATAATCGCGTTGGTATTGGTAATTTTAGTTAACGTCGTACTAGAGCAACATAACGGGCTATTGACGGCGGTCCGGGATCAATCCCTTGAGGGAATTATCCGAGAACAACACCTCGTAATTTTGAACCACGGTCAGATGACGAGGCAACATCTGAGCTGGCACCCCACTCTCCAAACTTCCACACTTCCACACGAACCCAACGTGAGGACTTTCGGTAATTGGTAATTTTTTAGTTAACGTCGTACTAGAACAACACAACGGGCTATTGACGACCGTCCGGAATCAATCCCTCAAGGGAAAGATCCGAGAATAACACCTTGTAGTTTTGAACTTCGGTCAGATGACGAGGCAACACCTGGGCTGGCACCCCACTCTAAAAACGACCACACCAACCCAACGTGAGGACTTTCGTCCACGACAGATTTAAGATGGAACAGCCGCCTTAACACCATACGCTTACAAACATCTGGACCAGGAACCTTCCGATTTAGATGCTAACACCTTAACCACTAAACCGCTTGGTCGTGAGATTTAGTTCGAGATCACATCGGGTTTGTCGCGTGCTTTTTGGAAGAGAGGGGGGGGGGGGTATCTGATTGTCGAGTCAATGCGTTATGGGTGATGAAAACTTGGGTGAAAGCGGGTTATTCGATCTTGTGATGTGGTTCACTTTTTTTAATACTCAGTTTCATTATCAGCTTTTATCATTTGCGTTGACGATTGTAATGCTGATCAGATGCGGTTATGGCCAAATAGATTATGTAAGCTCATTTTAATTAACGTGGCACAAGAGCAACACAACGGGCTATTGACGAGGTTCCGGGATCAATCCGCTGAGGGAAAGGATCCAAGTACAGCACGTAATTTCGAACCACGGTCAGGTGACGATTAAATGGATTGGGGGAGAACAACCAGTTTTGTAAGCTACAAAACAAATTTAACTGCACAATTGATTTTAACACCTAAAGTTGATTATTTTTAACTGTTGAACCTTCTAGCGGTAGTGCCCTTCACACCAACGTGAAAGGTCACGGGTTTTCTTAGATACGCTATTTGAAATGTAAAATTAAATGTGAAGGGTGTTAAAATTTTAAATGTAAAGGGTGTACTTATTGAAATTATGCTTTAAATAATATCAATACTATTTATTTAAAGAAATGCTATTCAAATTTACATATTATTTCCTTACTTAAAATGTAATATAAATATTGCATATATAATTAAAATATCAACTCTAGTGTATCTCCCATATACGCGCGACCGCTGAAAGGTTAAATTGGATGTTAAGTCGGTAGTTTAAAATTCACCCATCTCCAAAATCGTCATACCACACACACAAACAAAATCGATAGATCTCCCACATCAAAAATCGCCAACCTCCCCAAATCGCCAAACCACGCACAGCAAAAATCGCCAACCTCTCCAAATCGCCAAATTGCCAAACCATCCACCCCAAAAATCGCCAAATCACCCACCCGAAAAAACGACAAACCACCACAACAAAAAATCGTCAAACCTCCCCCTACAACAAAAATCGCCGTCTCACACCACAAAAATCGCCAATCACCCATCACAATAAATCGCCAAATCACCCACTACAAAAAATCGCCAACCTCTCCAAATCGCCAAACCATCCACTCCCAAAACCGCAAAATCACCCACCCGAAAAGTCGCCAAACCACCAAAACAAAAATCGTCAAACCCCCCCCCCCCCTACAACAAAAATCGAAAAGTCTCACACCACAAAAATCGCCAATCACCCACCACAATAATTCGCCAAATCACCCACTACAAAAATCGCCAAACCTCCCCCCCCTCCAGAACAAAAATCGCCGTTTCACACCACACAAATCGCCAATCACCCACCACCATAAATCGCCAAACCACTCGCTACCGCCAAAATCGCAAAAAACGTCACACGGCACATCCCCGCTCAAAATACACACATATGAGACCTGTTTCTATGACCACCAGAACCTAGAATGTGTTTGGGTAGTTCTGACATATCAGTTTCCCAATCTCTGTTGGCTCAAAGCCCTTTTTCGAATGTAATGTTTTGGCACCCCAGCTTGGAAAAGTTTTTTAACAAATACTAAATGAAAAGTATAGCCGTGCCCATAACTTATGCATTTCACAAAAGTATTTATGTCGCTGTGCGTGTAATTTTAGATTTTCTAAAAGATAGTTTGGAAATAAAAGTAACTTGAAAATTGAAGTTGGAGATGACATTTTCAAAACATTAATTGGGCAGACCCATTTTTTCAATTGATGAATCCAGTGTTGGTTTCTCTCTTTACAGTTCCTCTTGCAATGGCCTCTAGCGATATTGTACAAATGACATTTACTGAAGCGACGAGATCGTAGAAGCTAATGCAAGAAAAGAAATCTCAATTAAAATTTAAAAATTGATCGCTGACTTTTTCCGTGATTAATTTACATTATTCATGAGATAGCACTCTCTCAATTGGCACACTTCTCTTTGTTAATAATTTGAGAGTATTATTCTAACCTTTTATTCACAACGGACTCGGAACAAAGAGAATAATGGCAACATTTTCTTTGGGGATCGTGGATTATATTCAAAGTGTTTCAAGTTTTAAATTTCAATCATAATGGAATACGAAATTATCTTATTTCTAGAGTTTAGGAGGAAATGGACATAATTAAAATACGAAATGCGTCGCCTTTTGTTTAAAATTTCAATTAGTAGTGTTAATAACGTTATGCTTTTAACTAGAGACGTTTTCTCATGAGTTGAGGAATGCAGAAAATTTTATGTTCTTTAGTTATGTTCTTTGTATAGTTTTTGTCAGTAAATACTGAAATTAGAGTGTTGCTCCAAGTTTAACAAGGCCGTCCAACCGGTCTGGTGGTTAAGCCTCTAGTTCGAAAGGTTCCTGGTTCGAATCCGGGTCAGTGCATGGATATTTGCAAGCGCATGGCGCAGAGGCGACTGGTGCACCTTAAATATGTCGTGACCGAAAGTGCTCACGTTGGGTTGGTGTGAAAGTTTGGAGAGTGGGGTGCCAACTCAGATGTTGCCACGTCATCTGACCGAGTTTTGAAATTACGTGGTGTTGTCCTCCGATCTTTCCCATAGGGCAGGGGTTCCCAACCTTTTAGTAACTGCATACAACTCGACATTTTAACAAATTTTGGGCGTACCATCAGTTTTATATTTTTTAGAAACATATCTAATGTCAGAAAAGTGCCCCAATGGCTTGTTTTATTTTAATTAAAATAAGAAAGCTTCATATTTTATGATTAATGCACATGTATTTCGTATTACTGATGTTTTAAAAAAGGAAAAAATAAAACGATTATTGAAAATTACAGTTTTATTTTTTACTCACAGGTCTAAAAACAAATCCTTTTAAATAATTAGTACAAAATAAGCAAACAAAGATTAACATAATCAAAAATTAATTTTTAGTTCGAAACTTGTTGTTTGTCTTTTATTAAAATATCAATATCAGGAGCAATGGAGCTCAACTTCACTCTTAAGTCCTCTTCAACACCTACTCTGTTTAAATATTTATTTTTTATATACAAAAGTTCAGAAAAACGACTCTTACACAAGTAACTAGTAGCAAATGGCGTAAGAAATAGCAGAGCTTGTTGGAAGATCATTGGGTACTCGGTTTTACCCCCGATCCAGAAGTTAATGAACGATTTCTCTTTAAAACTGTCTTTCATGAAACTATCGTGTGTTACATCGATAAAACTTTCTTTTAATTTCGACTCATTTGATCAGGTTCCCGAATAAGGACTTCTGATCCAGTCAAATTTAGAATAATCTTCTGAGAAATATTTAATAAAACTATAACTTGGTTGTACTAAAAATCGAACAAATTTCGTATAATATATGGGTCGTTCGTATCATCCTTGCGTACCACCTGAAACGTAGCCGCGTACCACCAGTGGTACGCATACCACCAGTTGGGAATCCCAGCCATAGGGGATTGATCCTGGACCGTCCTCAATAGCCTGTTGGCCTGTTGTGTAACTCCAGTACGTTTAAAATTACCTTACCAAGTTCAACAAGACAAAGACATTGCAACAGATAGGGTAACGGTAATGGTAATTTTAGTTAACGTCGTACTAGAGCAACACAACGGGTTATTGACGACGGTCCGGGATCAGTCCCTTAAGGGAAAGATCCGAGGACAACACCTCGTAATTTTAAACCAAGCGCAACAGACAGGGATAAAAACCATACGAACAGCGTAAAGAATCTGAGGCAACTAACTCACTGAATATTATAAAAAGGATTGCATCGGACAAATCTCTAATATTATAAAAGGAAGTGTTTGTCTGTTTGTTGCCGCAAAATCCTGACCATTCTATGGCACTTACAGCAATGAGATTTGGCACACAGGTAGTCCGAATTTTTGTTGCAATATTTGGGTCGCGGCGAATTTTAAAATTCGTACTAGATTTTTTTAATGAATTTAATAGTTTTCCAAAGTGTTCTTCAACGCGTTTCTACCGGAGAGAGAAGAAACACCGGAATCTAGACTTTTCTACCCACGTGACCTTGCCGTCAAGCTTTGGAATCATGCCAAGTGTTTTCATCGCGGTAGATTCTAAATTTATTTTTTCCTTTTTCCGCTTTCATTTTGCGCAGAGGAATGATTTTCCAACAGAGGATAAAAACAAAGTTTTCACTTCAGTTATGTAGTTATATTTTTTCTATCTCCTAGACCGTTAAAGATAGAGTAAAAATTTCAACGGATTTGAAAACTGCGGAAAATTTCATTTCAGATCGTTGCCTAAAAAATATGATTTTCTTTAAATAAATAATTTTTAAATTGAATATATCTTTTATATTTTCGCAAGAGATTGTGACGTCACGTGAAACAGATTGCATCTTCTGCCCTTCAAGTTAGAAAAAAAAAAGAATCAGATCACATTTCCTGTCCTATTCCATTTCAGGGAATGAGAGCAAAAAACAAAAAACAAAAAAAAAACATTTTGACTTGGATTGTTAATTTGTTTTCGTAAAATCGGAATCGCTAAAGACAGATTAAAAATTTCAACGGATTTGAAATCTGGGGAAAATTTTACACCAGTTTAATAACTTACATCACGGCGTTGCCGGTGGTGTTGGTTTGCCTCACAAACCAACGGGTGCGGGCGAAAACCACGGGCAACGCCGGGCTAGCCACGTTGGGGCTAGTTAACTTATAAGAATACGTATATAGAACACAGTAATGCAAACACAGGAAATAGTTAATTAATATTAAACACTAGTGATTTACGACTCATTAATGTAAACACTCGAAGCAAATATGTATTAAGTTTAAACGATATTGCTCTCCAAAAAATGTTTTTAAGAATCAAAATAGAAATTCGAGGCTGTCGTGGCTCTGTGGGTATGCCCACTGCGCTAGAAACCTTCGAGTTGTATGCGGCGTAGTTTCGATTCTTCTCGGAAACATTATTCCATGGGTGTATTTCTCTATTCTGTGTCAGTAAAACTTTCATGGTGTGTTTGTATTACTTGATGTATGTTCTGTGCCTGGCGCAGCATGGCCTAATATGGCCCTTGCGCCATAGTGGCAACAATAAAACTCATTGTTACAAATACAAGTGCACGAACTTGCGATTAAATAATCGCAGCGATTAAAAAAGTTGCAACCGGTCCTATTTTCATTGCGACGCGACTGTCGCTCTACCCAATGAATCACACATACAGGTATGGACACGCACCCACTTAGTCGTGTGTTTTTCAAGTTCAGCTTTTCTTATACATTAAATTATGTTTTTTATTCCCCTAAATCAAGTTTCTATCTTTGCGGTCGTTGAAAATAAATTAAAAATTTCAACGACTTGAAATCTGCGGAAAATTTGACACTAGTTCAATATCTTAAGTGGATCTAAAACACAAAAAACGTCAAATTCTTGAATTTTTTTTTAAATAATTATTTTAAGAAATTTTCTGTGTTTTTCTGCTTAAATTGACGCCTAAATCATGTTTCTATCTTAATTAGAACTAGAGATATAATAATTTTTGTGGTGCGTTGTTTTGAAAATCTAACACTCTTGACAGTTGTTGTCACGGCAACAACATCTGTCTTTAAAACTTTAAATGCGTTTTTCGCCATGTTACATTTTTTCAAGATTTCCTGTATTCAAATTGCTATAAGTCGAAAACCGCTGAAATTTAAGGGTTGAAATTTGGAATATATCTTTTTCAAACATTATGCTTTATTTAATTTTGATTCAGCAAATTTGAAACAAATATTTACTTTTAAAAATATGACTTTTTTTAAAAAAAGTACCTTTACATTTTAAAAATTTTTCATTCAAATATTTTTTATTTTTTATTAAATTAATATTTTTTAAATTGCTGAATCAAAATTAAAGTTTATAAATTTGTGAATAATTCACTGCAAGAATTTTGAAAATTGGTCAAGAATATTTTGAGTTTTAGCAATTTAAAATGACCCCTCTTTTTTTCAAAAAATTTTATTTTAAAATTTTTAAAAAACTTTTGGAAAAATTTTATGTTGTGATTTTGCTTAATAGTTAGATGGGTAATCAGTACAAAACAATTCAAAATTCTAAATTAATTAATAAAAAAAAAATTCAATGTGTCCCGGACCCCCTTAAATGTGATTTTCTTTAAATAAATAATTAATTCCTTAATAAATAATTAAATAATCAAATGGTAAATAATTAAATAATAAATCTGGTTTTGGCATCGATCTGGCGTAGAATTTTACGAAATCAGTTGAAATGTTTATTCTATCTTCAACAATCGCAAAGATAGAAACTTGAATTAGTGGAATAAAAAACATATTTTAATCTAATTCAGCTATTTATCGATCACTGCACCTTGTAGATTTTCTGCGACCGCGATGTTTTGGTCGCCGTTACTAGAAATTGCAAGTGGAAAGCTCGCCTAACCCTCCTGTAGCTAATCCGTTACTCTTCCAACTAGGAATGCAACATCGATGTCGATGTTTTTTTTTAAAAACATCGATGTATTAGAGTCTATGTTTTTGTAACATCGATGTTTATACTTGTCGATGTTTTATTTTTAAATTAAAAAAGTACTGTTATAAAATTTTAAAAAATAACCAAGTAGCATAAATTTTATAATCAGCTAATTGAACATACTTTTAGACCAAAGTGGCCAAGAGTGAAGGGTCTGAAAAATAGGGATGCGACATCGATGCCGATGTTTTCAAAACATTGATGTTTTATAAAAAAAAACATCGATGTATTGGAGCCGATATCGCATCACTAATTGCTAAACCAGTTTTAAGAAATGGGGGAAAAGTTTAAATACACTGAATTTTAAAAACATCGATAATTTGTGGGCGATGCGTTATCAATATCGATGTTTTAATTTTGAAAATTGATGATTTGCTGTCGATATCGCATCACTAAGTGCTAAACTAGTTTTAAGAAATGGGGAAAAGTTTAAATACACTGAATTTTAAAAACATCGATGGTTTCGTGGCGATGTATTATCAACATCGCTGTTTTGCTGTCGATGTCGCCTCACTACTTCCAACTGGACCACCGCGTTCCCAGTTACTGTGTTGATCTAGTACGACGTTAATTAAAAATTACTTACACCACTTAGTTACACAGAACACAGGTTACAAAATGAAAAGGATATAAAAGTATCGTCACAGTCACAAAAGTCATCTACATCATGTACAGCAAAGAACACACAAAGAAACGATTGAAATTAACAAAAGTAATGTTAAATAGACATTGCATCCCGAAGAACAACCCAAATGTTGACCTTCATGGAATTTCTATTGACGACGTACTGAAATCGCATCCGAAAACATGCTGTAAAGACACGTCCTACGTTCAGGAAACCACCAAACACTAACGCCATCTACATTTAGCTTCACAGAAAAGGACTCATATTCGAAGAGGGTCAATAAAAAATATCGAAGCAATAAAACGCACCCCTAAAGAACAGAAGCAGTTTCAGGAATACCAAGGGAATACCGAAAGCGTAGAAGGGACGTTGACCCGAATAGATATCAAATTTCAATTTCAATATCAAACTTTCCCGTAATTTCGGTATTTTGTTTCCAAGGCAACGCGTTTCGCAAGAGGTAGTATTTTTCCTTCTACCATTCGGAGTGAGTTCTTTGAAACAACGTATTGGAGAAAGAATTATTGGTAATCTATAGAGGGGGGGATTGCGGGGTGGGTATCTCTCTGTAGCCTATTTAAAGTCTTATTTGAGGGATGTTTCTGACGTGTTATTGATGGGAATGTTTTTTTTTCTTTTATTGAAGAGTGTTTTGGGTGAGGGAAAAAACTGTGGTGTTGTTTCCAAAAAAAATGCCAAAAAGTTTGTAATCAATCTAAATAATATTTTTGACTTTGACGAGGAAATGAAAGAGTAGAAGTATAAAAATGGAGAATTATCGATTTTTCAAATGGAAAAGTATGGATTTCAAATAGTCTATGGTTTTAAAAATTGATAACTGGATTTTAAAATAGACTGCTATGGATTTTAATATAGGAAACCTATGGATTTCAAAATTGAAAACAGGATTTCAAAATAGAATGCTATGGATTTCAAAGTAGAAAAAATGGATTTCAAAGTAGAAAAAACGGATTTCAAAGTAGAAAAAACGGATGTCAACTTAGAAAAAATGGATTTCAAAATAGAAAAATGGGTTTCAAAATTGAAAAAATGGATTTCAAAATAGAAAAATGGATTTCAAATAGAATGCTATGGATTTCAAAATAGAATGTTATTGATTTCAAAATAGAATGCTATTGATTTCAAAATAGAATGCTATAGATTACTAAATAGAAAAAAATTATTTTAAAGTAGAAAAAATGGATTTCAAAGTAGACAAAATGCATTTCAAAGTAGAAAAAATGGATTTCAAAGTAGAAAAAATGGATTTCAAAGTAGAAAATGGATTTCAAAATAGAAAATGGATTTCAAAATAGAAAAAATAGATTTCAAAATAGAAAAATATGGATTTCAAAATTGAAAACTACAGATTTCAAAAGAGGATATACAAAAACTATGGAAATCTCAATATATACAAAATTAAAAATAAAATAAACTATAAATCTCAATATTCAAAAAAACTATCACAATATATAGAAAATTGTGGATTTTAAAACAGATCACAGAAAACCATTTCAAAATAACTTTGTCCAAATAATTTGAACAGTCGTTATTTGAGTTAATATTGCTGCTCTAATCTCATGTCCTCAAACTTCTAATTTGATCAGGTACCTTTGTTGGAATTAGTTTCTCAGCCACTACGAAATCCATGACCTCACTAATGTTTCAAAACCATAGCCTATATTTATTATCCAAAGCATTACTTCACAGAGAAATTGCTATTCCAGATTTCAAAGCACCACTATGTGATTTCAAGACTATCGAGTGCTTTGATGTTTATGGTTACTGCGTTGTGAACTTTCGTCTCTATTGTCCCGATATTTAGTTTAAATATCATGAACACAGTAAAATTTTTGAAGTTTAGAATTCGTTTCAAGAGATTAGGAAATAGGAATATTCCTCTTTGGTTGTGGCTTAAATACTTGGGTCATCTGATTGCAAAAATAGAGAATGGGGTGCCAGCTGAGGTGTTGCCTCGTCATCTGAAAGTGATTAATAATTACGTGGTGTTTTGATTAGAACTTTACCTTTAGGGATTGATCCCGGACCGTCGACAGTAGCCCATTGTTTTGTTCCAGTACGACATTAATTAAAATATCTACCTACCCTGACTGTCGTTATGATTTGCTGCCATTGTGTAGCTCCAGTACAACGGTAATTAAAATACTTACCTTAGTACAGAAGTTACTAACATATAGTGTTTGAAATCGACCATTATTGATCATTGATTTCTTGAGAGTGTGCGATATCATGGACTTAGTCTCATGGAAGTAGGAAAGATCTACTTTCCTACTTCCATGCCTAGTCTAGCTCTGCTGGGCTACAGAGATCAGCAACAACAACAACAGTGTTGATTGAAATAGCTCTTTTTCGTTCATTATTGCATTTTGTGCAAGCATGTAAAATATTTAATCTAAAGAATCTTCTTAAGGTGTAAGATGGTAATGGTAATTTTAGTTAACGTCGTACTAGAGCAACACAACGGGCTATTGACGACGGTCCGGGATCAGTCGCTTAAGGGAAAGATCCGAGGACAACACCTCGTAACTTTGAACCACGGTCAGATGACGAAGCAACACCTGAGCTGGCACCCCACTCTCCAAACTTCCACGCCAACCCAACGTGAGGACTTTCGGCCACGACAGATTTAAGGTGCACCAGCCGCCTCTACACCATACGCTTACAAACATCCATACCCGGAACTGGATTCGAACCAGGTACCTTCCGATCCAGAGGCTCTCTAACACCTTAACCACTATACCTGTTGGTCGTCTTTAAGGTGTAAGACATTCCGCCTTTTCTTCGAGATTGAATCGGTACGTCGGTAAGTAACGTTGCACTGGAGCAACACAGCGGGCTACTGGCCGAGATCAATCCCAAAGGGGAAATTCCGAGGATAACATCTCGTAATTTTGAACCACGGTCAGATGGCGAGGCAATACCTGAGATGGCACTCCACTCTCTTAACTTCCACACCACACCGAAGTAAGGAAACTTGAGGCCTCGATAGATTTCGGGTACACCAACCTCCTTTGTACACGATGATATTAGTTGAATTCAAACTCGCAACCCTCTGTTTGTTAATCCGTTACTCTTCCAACCGGGCTACAGTGGCCCTGGACCAATCAGATGACGAAGTCTATACCTGAGCTGGCACCCCAATTTTGAAACTTGCACACCATTTGACAAATATCTAACAAAAATATTTGACATAAAAATATAAAGGTAAGGTAATTTTTAATTAACGTCGTACTAGATCAACACAGCGAGCTATTGACGACGATCCGAGATCAATCCCTTAAGGGGGTCCGGGACACAAAAATCGTCACATTTTCGATTGTTTTTTATTATTTTAAGAAATTCTCTGCGTTTTTCTGCTTAAAATGACGTTTAAATCATGTTTCTATCTTAATTAGAACTAGAGATACAATAACTTTTGTGGTGCGTTGCTTTGAAAATCTAACACTCTTGACAGTTGTTGTCATGGCAACAAGACCTGTCTTTAAACCTTTAAATGCGTTTTTTTCCATGATGCATTTTTTCAAGATTTCCTGTATTCAAATTGCTATAAGTCGAAAACCGATAAAATTTAAGGGTTGAAATTTGGAATATATCTTTTTCAAACATTATACTTTAATTTTGATTCAGCAAATTTGAAACAAATATTTACTTTTAAAAATATGACTTAAAAAAATACCTTAAACTTTTCAAAAAAATTTTCTTTCAAATATTTTTTATTTTTTATTAAATTAATATTTTTTAAATTGCTGAATCAAAATTAAAGTTTATAAATTTGCGAATAATTCACTGCAAGAATTTTGAAAATGGATCAAGAATATTTCGAGTTTTAGCAATTTAAAATGACCCCTCTTTTTTCAAAAATTTTTAATTTAAAATTTTTAAAAAACTTTTGGAAAATTTTGTGTTGGGATTTTGTTTATTAGTTAAATGGGTAATCAGTACAAAAAAAATCAAAATTCTAAATTAATTTATAAAAAAAAAATTTTAATGTGTCCTGGACCCCCTTAAGGGAGAGATCCAATGACAACACCTTGTAATTTTTAAACCAAGGTTAGATAATAAGGCAACACCTGAGCTGACACCCCACTCTCCAAACTTCCACACCAACCCAGCGTGAGGAGTTTCGCCCACGGCAGACTAAAAGTGCAATTGCCGCCTCTACACCATACGTTTACAACTATCCATGCATTAACCCGGATTCGAACCAGGAACCTTCCGATCTAGAGGCTAACAGAGTAACCAGAGGCCAGACCGATTGGTCGGCTAAAAATATAAAGTTATTAATTATAACAAAAATAGTATTGTAGATAGATAGGTATTTAATGAAAGTCACACTGAAGCAACACAACAGGCTATTGTTGACAGTCCGGGATCGATCCACCAGTATTGAATTTTTCTTTGTTTTGTAGATTCGTCTTCACTTTAATCATGATCCACTATTCCTTACAATTTTGGACCGGACAGCAAGATATGATAGTATAAGGAAAATAATAGATGCTTTAATAGGGGGATAGACCCAAACGTGCAGCAATTACACAAGCAATACACAGCTATGGGTATGTGTGTCCATTCCTGCTGCAAGAATGTCGCCAGCTCAGCTGTAGATTTCGGACGTTACACGAGCAATCCTACTGGGCATACTATCAACAAGGTTTTGATACACAGCTATGGGTATGTGTGTCTATTCCTGCTGCAAGAATGTCGCCAGCTCAGCTGTAGATTTCGGACGTTACACAAGCAATCCTGCTGGGCATACTATCAACAAGGTTTTGATACACAGCTATGGGTATGTGTGTCCATTCCTGCTGCAAGAATGTCGCCAGCTCAGCTGTAGATTTCGGACGTTACACAAGCAATCCTACTGGGCATACTGTCAACAAGGTTTTGATACACAGCTATGGGTATGTGTGTCCATTCCTGCTGCAAGAATGTCGCCAGCTCAGCTGTAGATTTCGGACGTTACACAAGCAATCCTGCTGGGCATACTATCAACAAGGTTTTGATACACAGCTATGGGTATGTGTGTCCATTCCTGCTGCAAGAATGTCGCCAGCTCAGCTGTAGATTTCGGACGTGGTTCCCTCGTCCGTAAGCGTCGCTCTAACGAGTCCCACAAATTTTGTATGGTGTTTAGGTCGGGATACTGAGCAGGCCACAGGGAAGACGTTTTACATCCACATCTTCATACCACTGCTTGACAGGGTCTACAACAGCCCCTGTCAAGGAGATTTGTCGTCCTGGAAGTAACATTCATTCACTCCATAAAGTTTGCCAGAGCACAGTAAGAACCTGATGTTCATGTAGGCATCGGCGTGCAATTGACAAGGAAGAACATGCAAAGGTCTCAGACCATACTACGAAAAACACCCCTCAAAGAAGTATTCGTATGTTATGCTAATCCGCTGGCGTCATTATTTATATATATATACATACGTAATAGCGAATTATGCAATAGCAATCATATATACAAAAGATGTTTTCAATTTAATATATCTCAAGTCTTTAAATAAAAAATTAAAGATTTCTTAGGAACTCTCCGCTAATATTTAAAGCATCTATACCTATGAGACTGAATGAAGAAATGTCCCCGTTCCTGAAAATTACACATTGTCTTGCTCCAGTGTAACGTTAATTAAAAAATACCAAATACCTGAAAATTACACTTGGGCAAAGAACTTCAATTATAATTGTGTAAACACTCGAACTTCACATTTTCTAGAATAAACCATAAACATGTTTCAATCTCAATCGCTACTCTTTTCAGTAAAAAATTTAATTACTTTGAACCGATTTCGCTACCAACATATTTTAGCTGTACACCGAAAGGCTGGGTTTTAAAAGATATTTCAATCTCGATTAATTTGTTGTAAATTATTTCTGAAAAAACTTAAAAACACGAAATTTTTTTAGAATATTTTTTACTTTCTAATCGTTGTTTTGAAGATAATAACACTGGGGAACAAAATTTCAAAAATTTTCTGCTTCCCGAGATGAAAATTGTCATTTCTTAATTAATTCAATGTGCTGAATATTTCAAAAAAGCTGAATTGGCTACGGTTTTTTTTGTAATGTGTACGCATTATTGAGAAAAAATGTATAGATGTATATACAGGGTGTTTCAGTGAACAGTTTCAGAACTTCTAAGAGGGGTAGGGTACATCCTGACAGCTCGAAATCATATAGAAATGTGGGGTTGGAAATGCTTTCCTGAAGCGGTGTTGTACACAGAAGCACCGTAAAGAAAAGAGACCGTAAGTGAGAAATCATTTTAATAATACGTGAAAAGAAGCAAAAGGTACATGGATTAAAGTAAGTGTTCGAAGTTTCTTCCACGGGCTAAAATGCACGCCTCATATCTCCGACGCATGGACATCCGAACATTCTGGAATACTCCAGGCATATCTCGAATTTCTCCGGCAGCTACTGCAATTCTTGCAACCAGCTCCTCAACATTGTCAACAGGGGTGTCATAAACTAGCGATTTCAGATGACCCCAGAAATAAAAATCCAGACATGATACGGTGACCGAGCAGGCCAACGCACGGGCCCACCACGTCCGATCCACTGCTGACCAAATGTGACATCCAGGTAGTTACGAACATCTCCGCTATAATTGGCAGGGGCTCCATCGTGTTGGAACCACATTGTCTGTTGCGTCGATGCAGAAATCTGTTCATCTCTCAAAAGTTGTGGCAATACTTGCTGCAGAAAGAGCAAGTAGTTAGGTCCGGTTAGACGAGACGGTAACAGGTAAGGTCCGATGAGGTGATCTCCCATAATACCGGCCCATACATTGACCGAAAATCGAATCTGTGCTGCACGACGTCGTATTGCATGCGGGTTCTCGACCGCCCAGATATGGTCGTTATGCGTGTTGAAAATTCCTTCCCTTGTGAAGGATGCTTCATCGGAAAAAAACACTTCAGCAGGAAAAAGGGGATTTGTAGCACATTTTCCAAGGTACCACTGTGCGAAAGCAATACGAGGTGCATAATCCTCCGGTTGCTGTGTCTGGACACGCTGCACGTGAAACGGATGCATGTCTTCTCGGAGAATCCTCCAGACGCTGCAATGGGAAACCCCGACTGCGTTTGCTACACTTCGTGTACTCGTTCTTGGATTCCCCTGTACACGCTGCAGCACATTCTGTTCGACGTCTGCAGTCCGTGCTGTTCTTACCCTGTCCCTGACAGCTCTTTCTAATGAACCTGTCTCAGCTAACCTCTGGTGCAGTCTTGCAAAGAAATTATGACTGGGGATACGCCTCGTCGGATATCGTTCCGTGTACAAACGCTGTGCGGCTGGCCCACTACAATTTGCAGCCCCGTACGCCAAATGCATATCGGCTAACTCTGCGATCGTGTAATCATCCATCCTACTAACTTGACGTTCTTGTGCGAAATGAATATTCCCTACACGAAAGCTCTGGATTTTCGCAGAACGCCATCTACCGCTTCAGGAAAACATTTCCGACCCCACATTGCTATATGATTTTGGTTCATCATGATGTACCCTACCCCTCTTAGAAGTTCTGAAACGGTTCACTGAAACACCCTGTATTATAATACATGTTAAGAATACCTTAATCTTATTCGAACTGTTGCTTTCTTTTGGCCTCGTCTTTTGTGATAGACGAGTGGAGTATCTCTGATGAGCGTCCTACAATAGTCAGCCAGCAAGGACGAGGACCATTTGCCCTGATACCGTAGCTCCATCTTGGTAATGTCTGGATGAAAATGTTCGCCGTACTCATCACTCACCTCCCCGCAATTATCTCTTTATCTCTACTGTTATAAAAGGAAATGTTTGTCTGTTCGTTTCGCGGCTGCAAAATCCTGACGATCTATGGCACTTACAGTAATGAGATTTGGCACACAGGTAGTCCAAATGTTTTTCAATTTTGGAGTGGCGGCGAAATTTTAAAATTCAATCTAGAAGATTTTTAAATGAATTTAATAGTTTTATTCTCCAACGGGTGTTTTAAACGCGGAGGACTTTTTCTACCCACGTTGGCCTTGGAACCATGCCAAGTTTTTATCGTCGTTTATATTTTCACAAGAGATTGTGACGTCACGTGAACTTTCTCTTTCCAAAAAAAAAACAGATTGCTCCAGGGATGCCTTGAAAAAAGGGAACGATTTCGGGCTCAAGCACTTCACGGACGTACCTGTTGCTATTCAGATTACCCTCAAGTCGTAGCAGCTGAGATCGTCCATGATACAAAATCGCAGCCCAGACCATAACTCCGTGTGTTCGGCCACAATGACGTTCGATAACGCACTCTGGAAGGCAGCGTTCACCGGCATAGCGTCTAACACGAATGCGGCCATCATGGTTCCACAAATTAAAGAGGGATTCGTCAGAAAAGACAACTTGTTACCAATCAGCCCGCCAGGCTCTGTGCTCATTAGCCCATTGCAGACGCAGCCGTCGATGGTTTAGCGTGAGGGGGATCCTGTATAAAGGAATCGTTGCACGTAGTCCACGGTGCAGCAGACATCAGCGAATTCACGAAGCCGACATTAGTACACCTGTAGCAGTAGACCAAAGTGCTGCCAACTGCATGGAGGAAGCTGTACGGTCATTCACCGCCATGTGGACCAGGTGTCTATCATCGCGCCCACCCTGACGTCACCTTCTGTCGTCCACTCCCAGCTTTTCGAGTTCTCCGGTGCTCGTCGGTCCACTGCTTCCAAACACGCATCACTGTGGAACTGTTCTGCTGCACACCAGCTGCTATTACGGGAGAGGAAAATCCTCCTTCACGAAGGCCGATGATTCTCCCCCGTTCAAACTCCGTAAGTTGTTGAAATTTCACCCTATTTCGTCGTGGAGACATACTTAGGTCTCACTAAACGTTCGCCACTAAAAAAAAACCATGCACTATTTTCAACGTCCCGCTACAGCCCTTTATTTATACGCTTTTAACATCAGTTCAGAGGGCGCTGCTCTCACCACGCATACGTGGTGGCTATGAAACTTTACTACTTTGCATAACATCATATAATTGACATTTGCTGAAAATTTCATTTCATTCGGATGATTCCTTCATGGTGCCTTTTTTTAGAAACAGCAGTGTATAAATATGTAATACATATTTAGCCGATAATTATGTTTAACGTCTGTTTTTGATTTTACTGCAGTAAAAATGCCCGCAGGACAATTGTAATTGCTTGGAGTTGAGTTGCAGAATATAATTCACCTGGGAAAATGACTCTATTCGATATATATATTCGAAAAGACACAAACCTAATAGATTTTTACTATTTTCTATTAAAAGACCTACTTTACTTGCTAATTCCAAATGATGAATAATACGATCTTCAAAAATGGGCAGATTGTTTGGTAGAGTATCATTAATTCAATTACTAAATAATTAACAAAAACGAGGTATAAAAATCCCGTTTTATTTGAAGCCTAATTAAATGACAACCAAAAAGATACAGAAAATATCCGTTTCCACCCGAATGCATTTCTTTAAAACAATTTCTCAAAAAGCGATCAACAATTATTTTGGTGGAGTGGTCGTTCGCGGTAAGAGGTTTATCGCCAACTAATTTTTGTCGCCAAATCAAGATGGCGGCCGAATTTCGTAACAGCAGATAGGGTTGCCATAACAAAAACGGCAGATGTGAAGAAAATCCGCAAAAGGTGAAGGTTACGATATTTGGCGACAAATCGCCTTCTTACCGTGAACGACCACTCCACCATTATTTTAAATAAAAAGCATATTTCCGTCGCTCCAAAACGCAAATTCGTTTCAAAAGGGATTCCTTGTAACTTTTTAAAAACGTCGCTCCAAGAGATGGAGACAAAGCGGCTTTTCATGTAAATTAGGGCACCGAAGAAGAGAAATTATTTTTCAATGTAAAACTGGAACTCCAACTACTTATTCTTTCAAAATGCCATCCCTTCTCTAATCATCTCACGGGCACACGCTTCAGAGGATAAATACCACCTAACGACTTGAAAATAAATTCCTTTATGTATACATCTGCGCGCAATTTAAATACTACTTTTTCGCTTGTTTTTGTTTGGTATCGCGATTTATAGCCGTTTGGCGAAGGGGCTTTTGAAAAATGTTTCGCCTCTATTGTTCTAATAAGGGAGGGAAATGTGCTATGCAGCCTTATTATATTCAGGATGGGGGTACATTGGAAATTAATTGTTTGAAGCTGTGGTACAGCTGCAGTCTACGTTTATAGCGGTGGCAACGACCTTAGCGGGTTTTTTTTGGCGCACTTCTAGTAGCGAGTTATGGCAGATTTAGGCAACCTATCTGTACTACGGTTATTATGGCAACATCGGCTGGCAGAAAGTTTGAATATTCTAGAAAGTTCTATTAAAATCTGTTCAACTGTCGTTTGATTAATATATTTCTTTAAAACGTTCACAAATGTGTTTCTAAACTTACTATTTTTCGTTTTAAAATATAAAAAATTTTGAAAGAAAAAGATGTATGAAATAGTTTTTTATTTGGCGACTTTAAAAGTGCGTCAAAGAAAGCGCCAAGGCCGTTCGTTGCCACCGCTATAATCGTAGACTGCAGCTGTACCGAAGCTGTATTGCATTGCTCATAGATAGTTAGATAGTTGATACGAAGACAACATCTTGCCATTTTTAATCAGAATCAGGAAAGGTAATATAAGGTAAGGTAATTTTAATTAACTGGAGCAACACAACGCCATAAACTGGTAGGAACGTATTTTAATTCAAGTCGCACTGATACAACACACCGGGCTATTGGCGAAGGTCCGGGATTAAAACCACAGGGAAAGATGCGGGGTGGGTAGGTTTTTAATCAAAGTCGTACTGGAACAACACAACGGTTTATTGTAAACGGTCCGGCATGAACCCCCCAAAAGACAACACCACTTAATTTTGAATCCCGGTCAGATGACGAGGTCACACCTGAGCTGGCATCCCACTCTCCAAACTTCCACACCAACCCAACGGACATTTGAGGACACGACAGATTTAACGTGCAACAGCCACCTACGTCAGTCTTTGGTGGGACTCGAACTCACAATCCTCCGTTTGCTAATCCGTTACTCTCCCAACCGAGCTACCGCGGTTCTGACACCAACATTAAAAGATGACAAAAAATTTAAGTAAACACAACATAAAAACAGAATGATTTTGAAGTTTAGCAGAACACGATATTTTTATGATGACCAAATCAAGATCAAGTCATTTTTGCTTCAACGACGAGATATCTCGTCCATCGAGATCTAATCAGTTCTATTGAGGACGGGTTAACTCGTCGAGACAACTACCAAAAGGGTTGAGAAAAATCGACTTAAGACACCCACATTAAGAAATAACTGCTGACTAAATTAGAAGTGGCGATTAAATTAAGAGTAACTACTGAATAGATTTGTTCTTACTATACTAACTCGGAGAGCTAATAAGATAAGAGTTAATTCCATCGATTTTTGCGTCCGCGTTATCTCCCTTACGTGACGTTATATTCAAGAAAGTCACCATCACCCCGCTAATTGACACAGGAATACCTGTGATGTGGCTATTGTAATAAAAGGTTTTTAATGACAATGAAAAGCTTATTTTTATTTCAAATTAACAACCAATTCACGAAACTGAAACTCAACATATACAGAATTAGCTGAGGGGCGCTAACACGTTTTCTTCACATGACAGTATTTTACTTTGTGTATTAAACAAGCCTGTGCAGTGAGATTTTACCAACCAAAGCATAGAACATGTCGCATATTACCAGAATAACTCAGCAAGGAAATTAATTCATCTAATTGGCCGACCAACCGGTATAGTGGTTAAGGTGTTAGCCTCTAGTTGGGAATGTTCCTGGTTCGAATCCGGGTCCGGCATGGATGTTTGCACGTATGGTAAAGAAGCCGCTGGTGCACCTTAAATCTGTCGTGCCCGAAGGTCCTCGCGTTGGATAGTTGTGGAAGTTTGGAGAGTGGGGTGCCTGCTCAGCTGTTGCTTCGTCACCTGACCGTGGTTCAAAATTACGAGGTGTTGTCCTCGAATCTTTCAATTAAGAGACTAATCCCGGCCCGTCGTCAGTACCCCGTTGTGTTGCTCTAGTACGACGTTAATTACAAATTACCAATTAGAATTACCAATCATCCAATTGGATAGTAATTAAGTTTAAAACTACTTTATTCGTTTATTTTTCTCTATAATTTATTCATTATACGTCCAATTTTAATAGGTTCGAGTTATAGGATGGTAATTTGACATTTTTAATTAACGTCGTACTAAAGCAACACACCGGGCTTTTGACGACGGTTCGTGATCAATCCCCTAAGGGAACGAACCGAGAACACCATCACGTGTTTTTGGACCAAGGAAACCCCACTCTCCAAACTTCCACACCAACCCAAAGTGAGGATTTTCGGCCTCTAGACCATACCCTTACAACCATCCATACACATGCCTGGATTTTTGAACCAGTAACCTTCCGATGTAGAGGCTAACACCTTAACCACCAGACCGGTTGGTCGGATTAGAGTTATAGGAATCAAACCTGCGCTACCTAAGACTTGTCCTATATGTATTTCTCTCCTATGTACGGGCCGTCCAACCGGTCTGGTGGAGAAGGTGTTAGCCTCTAGATCGGAAGGTTACTGGTTCGAATCCGGGTCATTGCATGGATGTTTGTAAGCGTATGGTGTAGAGGCGGCTGGTGTACCTTATATCTGTTGTGGTCGAAACTTCTCACGTTAGGTCGGTGTGGAAGTTTGGAGAGTGGGCCATAGGGTATTGATACTGAACCGTCTTCAATAGCCCGTTGTTCTAGTACGACATTAATTAAAATTACCTTAACTACCTCCTCTGTCGGTCCGGTAGCCTGGTTGGAATTGTAACGGATTGGCAACTGGAGGGTTGCGAGTTATCATTCCATCTACAGACTTTCGTGTTAAAAAGGGGCTGCTGCACGTTAAATCTGTCGTGGTCTCAAACGTCTTCACCTAGGCGTAGTATCGAAGTTTGGAGAGTGGGGTGCCAGCATAGCGGGAGCATCGTCAACTGACCAGGATTCAAAATTACGTGCTGTCGTCCACGGATCTTTCCCTTCGGGCAGTCGCCAATAGCCCGTTGTGTTGCCCCAGTTACGACGTTAATTAAATGCCTTTCTCTTCAGGGTCAGTAAAGAATCCTTGCGTGTTTTTGTCTATCTCTACTTGGACGTTGAGTCTGTTATTTGACGCAGCTTAGATGATCCCCTGTGCCATAAAGCCTAAACCAAATAATTTTCATAGCAGTTTATTGCCATGTTACATTAATCTGTTAGTAAAGCAACACACCAAGTGAAATAGTATCTTTAACTATGTTATTTTATAAAACATTTTAACACACCTCAATAGGAGAAATGGAAAAATAATACCAAAATCCTCAAAAATGAGTTGCATAAAAACTTTAATAAGAACAGCGGGATTTGAAGTTTTGCTGTCGAAAACATAAAATGAAAGAAACGTAGGATGAACATTTTTTTTTTGAAAGTCACACGATTCATTTTGGTGAGCTCCCTCAAAAAGTTTGCCTTCCTATTAAAAAAGCTTTTAATTCAGGCATGTTTTTGTGAAATACAATTTGGATTATTTTAAAAATCAATTAATGAAAACTGAAGTAAACATGCTCTTTTCAGGGATTTGAATTCCAAAGCATGAATTCTGGCATTTTTCCATAATTCGCCTGAGGAAATACTGTTTAAATTCAGTTTTTTAATCCCTGCTTTTACAGCGGTGTTTTTGATTTGTAAGTCTAGAAAGATAACATTCAACTTATAAACAAGGCAACAAAAACAGGAATAGCCTAACTGCAAAATAGAGTATGCGAAGATTGCCCATGCACTCTGAAGTAAAATAATAAATATGTGATGCAAGAAATTATTAATAAGGTGCCTACAGGGATTGGACAACAATATGGAAATACCTCGTGAAATACATACATGAAAAAGAAATATTTATTCTAGTGAAATGTGTAGGTGACGCTTGGGTTTTCGCCTATACAACATCGTAGATACGCTGCGCAGGTCAGTCATTGTCGGAGCACTGTCCTGTGAAGTTGTAGCTGCATCAGAGCTAACAGACTTCGAACTTGGGCAAACTGTCGGAGCTCGTCTGGTGGGTGCTTCCGTAAGCAAGATATCCGAAGTGTTTAGTGTTTCAAGAGGTACTGTATTTAGGTTTATTCCGCATATTTGAAAAGCTGAAAAACATCATCCGCTAAATCACAGCGCGGACGAGAGTGTGAGTTGAGTGATCGTGACAGACGGGATAATTAAGTAGGTAATTGGTAATTTTTAGTTAACGTCGTACTGGAGCAACACAACGGGCTATTGACGACGGTCCGAGATCAATCCCTTAAGGGAAAGATACGAGGACAACACTTCATAATTTTGAACCACATTCAGATGACGAGGCAACACCTGAGCTGGCACCCCATTCTCCAAACGTCCACACTAACCCAACGTGAGGACGTTCGGCAACGACAGATTTAAGGTGCACCAGCCGCCTCTACACCATACGCTTACAAACACCCATGCCCGGACCCGGAACCTTCCGATCTAGAGGCTAACACCTTAACCACTATGCCGGTTGGTCGGCCATTAAGGAGGATTTTGACTAAAAAAAAAGGTCACAGCTGCAAAAGTTACTGCTGAAATGAATGTCGTGCTCACCAACCCCGTGAGTACCAAAACAATAAGAAGGGAGCTCCATAAGTAGGGTATTTCTGGCCGAGCTGCAATTCAAAAACAATTCATCAGTGATGCTAATGCCTGTAACAGGAAAAGGTGGTGTTTAAGTCATAAAACCTGGACCATCGAGCAATGGAAGACAGTAATGTGGTCGGATGGGTCTTGTTTCATTGTTTCCCACTTCTGGACCGAGTGTACGTCTGCGATCGCCATCCCAAGCCTATAATACAGACTGCTTGTTGGCAAGAGTGAAACATGGCGGGAGTTCTGTGATGGTTTGGGCAGCCATATCGCGGTTTTCTGTGGGCCCCACGCAAAGACACATTAAGACCAAGAATTATGTGAACATTTTGGCCGATAAAGTCCATCCCATGGAACAAACTATGTTCCCCAATGGTGATGGTTTCTTCCAAGACGACAAAGCCCCTGTTCACACAACTCACATCGTCCAGGACTGGTTAACTGAGCCCGAGGATGATTTGTCACATTTTCCCTGGCCGCCAGTCACCAGACCTCAATGTAATTGAATCTTTGTGGTCTACATTGGAGAGGAAAGTGCGTGATCGCTTTCCACCGCCATCATCGTTATCTGAACTTGCCACCGTTTTGCAGGAAGAATGGTACCAGATTCCCTTGACAAGCATACATAAACTGTATTTATCCATTCCGAGTAGACTGCAAGCTGTTTTGAATACCAACGGTTTTCCTGCAGATATTTTTGAGGGGGTATCACGTCATTAAAAAAACTGACCAGATCTTGACTGACGAGGTATTTCGTCATTAGAAAAACTGATTAGATCATGATGAACGAGGTGTCTCGTCATTAGCAAAATTATCCAGTTCTTGATGAACGAGGTACAGATGAAGGACAAAATAATACGAACACCTGTGTAAAAAGTATGACGTATTTCACACCTTCAGTACAGCCGCTCCACCTGCAACAGAAGTCTGCCACCTAGTGGGCATGAAGAGGAAGTTATCAGTCTCTCAACAGTAGTCACCTGCGTTGCATGCGTCAATCGAACTGTCTGTGATCAGTTGAAATGTCAGAGTTCCAAAGAGGAATGATTGTTGGAGCGCGTTTAGGTGGAGCATCGGTTACGGAAACAGCAAACCTTTTGGGGTTTGCAAGGAGTACGGTATCAGCCGTTATGACAGCGTACACGAAAGAGGGTAAGACGACGTCTTCAAAGCACAACAGTGGCCGAGAGTCAAAGCTTGCTGATAGGGATAGACGGGTCTTGAAGAGCACAGTAGCCCGAAAGCACAAGCAATCGTTATCCGAGATAACATCCGAAATGAACAGTCATCTCCAGGACCCCGTTTCAACAAAAACTGTCAAAAGGGAACTTCATGCTGCGAACATTTATGGCAGAGTGGCAATTCGTAAACCCTTGGTGACAGCAACTAATGCTTTCAAGCGACGCCAATGGTGCAGAGATCACAAAAACTGGTCCCCACAGCAGTGGCAACAGGTAATATGGTCAAATGAATCGTCATTCACCCTATTTCAGACGACCGGACGCGTTTATGTCTGGAGAACGCCCCAAGAAGCGTTTAATCCTGAATCCCTCTTGCCGACTGAAGCATGGGGGTGGCTTCATTATGGTATGGGGTGCGACATCTTGGCGCGGTCTTGGGCCACTTGTTATTCTGCATGGGAGGATCACATCTAGCCACTATCTAAGCATTCTAGGGGATCATGTCCATCCTTTTGTCCAGACTGTATTCCCTGGAGACCGACCGCTTTTTCAAGGCGACGACGCCCCTATCCACACTGCTAGGTGTGTTCAAGAATGGTTCAAAAAGCATGACGATGAAGTTGAACATCTCGCCTGGCCCTCTCAGTCTCCGGACTTGAATATTATTGAACATTTATGGGAATATTTGGAGTCCAAACTTCGTTCCCGATTTCCACCTCCATCCAGACTTTCAGAATTAGAGATCGTTCTGCAGGAGGAATGGCTAAAAATTCCTTTAAATATTGTCAATGACCTTTATGCATCTATCTCAAGTCGCAATAAATCTGTACTTCAGTCAAAGGGTGGTCCAACCCCCTATTAATAAAGATTTTCCATTATTTCACAGATGTTCGTATTATTTTGTCCTCCACATGTATGTCGTCATTTGAAAAACTGACCATGTCTTTACGGACGAGTTAAATCGTCATTAGCAAACCTGACCAGATCTTTCTGGATAAGGTATAGTGTCATTAGCAAAATTGACTATGATCTTGATGGACGAGGTATCTCAGCATTAGAAAAACTGATCAGATCATGATAGACGAGGTTTCGTCATCAGCAAAATTAACCAGATCTTGATGGACGAGATATGGTATCATTACAAAATATGATGCCATATTGATGGATGGGATAGCTCGTCATTATAAAAACTGACCTGACTGGGAGGAACGTGATATTTTGCCATTATAAAAACTGACCTGATCTTTATCTCGTTACCATCAAGAAAGGAAATATATTCATTATTCGGATTCTTGATGACGAGATATCTCGTCATTACCAAAATAGATCAGGTCTTGATGCACGAGATAGCTTGTCCAAACCACTTCATCGGTAATATCGCAAATCAAATCCAGCCTTTATTTATACTACTTGAAACACTCCTGCGAATGACAGTAATATATATTAAAGAGATTACACAAAGACAACTTCCCCGCTCATTGATAAAATTATCCATCCCTATCCCCCAAAATTTCCCCCATATTACATCAGAATAAAATCCAAATGCCAAGACTAATCGAAAAGACATCATTGCTGATAACATTTACAAGGCAGGCATAAGCATTAGATTCATGTAGCCATTATAGTAATCATGGAGCCCCCACAGAACCAGCCAAACGAGACATCTCCCTTTACGGTAGCCAATCAAGGGGGCCCTTGTTCCTTGAGACACCCTACACTTAAGTAGCGATTGCTCATCATGATGCAACAAGTGGTCACACCCCTCCAGAGCACCGTTTCTCGTTATATATATATATATATAGGTTATTCCAAAATGGGAAGTCCTTCGCCTCCATATTCTATAACACTCGTTCCTCTGTGGAATTTATGTGTAAAGATAAAAGGTAAGCGTACATTGAAGATGAAGTATATTCGCTTTACCTGACGAAAAATAGAAACATGAACTTAATTATATTTGAAATCCATAAGGAGTTTCGGTTTTTCGTCCAAAAATTGTAACATTTATTGAGCACAAATTATTATCTTCTCCAATATTACAACCTATCATCACAAATATCCCATATCATTACCCTTAGTTTTAAATATAATGTTTTTTTTTTAACTATTCAATTATATGTATCTTTTGAGAAATGTGCAGAAATAATGATCGGAAGAGTTCATAAGGGTATTAGACAGATACGGAGTCTTCATTGATGGTATGTATTGGTCAGGTATAAACCCTTCGGATGGTAGTCTTTACGAGATATCTCATCATTAGCAAAAACATTAGCAGATCTTGATGTACGAGATATTTCTTCATTAAACTGATCTCGTCATCGAGAAATCGGTAATATCTTGTTAATTTTTCAGTATCTCATCATTGGCAAAACTGATCACATCTTAATGAACGAGATATTGGACCGTAAGAGGACTTTGGACCGCAATGTATGTGATTAGTTAAACCAACCTTGAAAGTTAACTTTCCAAGTGGTTTCGACGAGATATCTCGTTCATAAAGATATGACCGATTTCGTTAATCATGAGATCAAGATCTGGTCAATTTGCTTATACCTCGTCGGTCAAGATCTGGTCAGTTTCGAAACACCTCGTCGAGCCAACCACCGGAAGGAAAAACAATAAAACAGTAAAAAACACAGGTAGGGAAAATTGACCTAACATGAGATACTTGCCTAATATGAGATACTCCTGAAACTTTACTCTACGGTGTCGTCAACTACTAGAAGTGTCCTGAACTAGTAGAGAGGTTGATTGGAGTTACTATAAACATAACCTTACCCATTGCAAGCGTACCCATACCTCAGTAACAGCCTATAATGTGGAAGACTAATTTTTCACAGGTCATTAGACGAATAAGGTAAGATGTTAAGTGAGTTGAAAAGTTCTTACAAAAATACATATGTTTTATATTAAACTAGCGTAACTAGCCGGTGTTGCTCGGGTTTGAATTAATTAAATGCTGATTGAAAAGTAATTAATCACTTCTATTTCATAAAGGAATGCAAGTATCATTTAAGTTTAAGGAGAATAGTTTTTTAACAGCGCTTAACTTTTTCCATAGCTTCTACAATTTACTTCGGACGCAAATATATACTTGCATGATACATCCATACATACAATTCCCTTTCATATTAATCGCACTTCTGCTGCAATGCAAACAGCAAAAGTTTATTCTAAGTGAGTCTAGAGAAGACCATTTTGAATATAATTTATTATAATGTAACATAATATAAACCATAATAACATAATATAATATAATAAGAATATAATTTATTGTTTAATATAATATGATTCCTTTCATATTAATCGCACTTCTGCTGCAAGGCAAACAACTAAAATTTATTCTAAGTGAGTGTAGAGAAGTCGATTTTGAGTTATGGAGTCATTATGAATATTCCCGTTCATTCATGCTCAGTAAAAATGGCGAATTTTCGGCGGATAGTCTTGTACTTAATTTTTCTATAAAAATGTTTTACTTGTGGCATTTTTGCACCGTTGTTTTCGAATTTCGTCATCAATATGAGAGGACTGTAAATTAAGTTATTACGGCATTTCATCATTAATTTGCTTTGAGAAGCAAACACGTTTTTTTTTCTTGAAAATTCCATTTCAGTGACACATGGAATAACGGAGCTTGTTTTAAAAATACATGTTGTCAGTGTAGACAAAGCAAACCCCATCTATTGCAATTTTTCAAAAAATAACAGGTCGAAATTGCGATTTACAAAAAACAAGGGAGCTTGTCCCCTATTCACTGACACTCGCCAACTCCCGGATGATTGCTTTGTTGTCTTCATTGGTTCGCTGCGCGAACTTTGGTTTCGCTTCGCTCGCATCAATAAAGACATGTGTCCAAGCAGAAGGAATTCTTTACAAAATATGATAATCAAAAAAAAAAAATTTTTTCAAACATAAATTTGTTGTACTACTTTTACTACAAAGAATACTAATTACTTTTTCAAATTCAGATATTCGGTTTCTAAATGGAAACCACGTACCTATTTACAATGATAGTTGTAGTTATTGGAAGCTGTATTCCAATGTCAAATAACACACATGTGCAACATGAAAACCACATGAAAATTTAATTCATTTTTACCGTCGTATAATGAAAATCTATGTTAAAATTTTGAATTATATTACAAATATAACTTGTGGCAGACCATTTTAATTTAACGTCACCCTTCTTATTTTAAAGTGACTTTTTGAACCCAACCGGTCATTTTAAAATAAGAAATTACACATCTTGCTTTAAAATATTTTGTTTTGTCAATTTTATTTATTTTTATGAAACAGAATTCTCAAACCACTACAGATATTTAAGGAAAGTTGGTCGAAATATATAAATTAAAAAAATCATTAAAATGTAACTCCTAATATCTATGCAACATATACTGGAACTTATAAATACAAACAGAAACAAAATTCCAATCCTTGAAAAGGTGCATAATTCTAAAAAAAAAGATACGCACAAGCGTGTCGAATTTTGACTTCCTAAATATATTCTAAAACAGTACAATTCGACAAAAGACCTTTGAACAATATTGATAAAAGACAGTAATGAATTATTTACAAAAAGAACACATATTTATAATACTTGGAAATGTTCAAATATGACCGCAATATTTTACTGTCAATTCAAATACGCAAACAGAATTCTAAATCAAATTTAAAAATTAAACATCAATTCTGGCATTTCTAGATACCGAGTAGCAAAATTACGCTTTTATGAACAAAGAATTTTTCATTTGGGTTTTTCGTGTTCTATAACAAAATGCGAGTTACGTAAAATTAAATGTTTTAAATATCTTTCTACATCAATAAAATGTTTAGAAATTATAATTTTTAAATATTTCTGTTTATATTATATTTATGTTTGAACTGACTTTTTATTCCTTCCCATGATGTAAATAATTATTTACACCATGGGAAGAAATAAAAAGTCAGTTCAAACATAAATATTATAATTTAATTTGTTTTGGAAAAATATTTTTTCGAGCAATACTCATAAAAACAATCTGAGATGCGTACAGCAATCGTTTTGTATTCAATGTTATTGTTATAGCGATTTCGAATGGATTTTGGCCCCTTCTGCACGTATAGAACAAATAGAACGGGTGTTAAGAGTTAGTCTATCGTATCCAGAGGTTCCAAAAGTATACCACATTTAGTGTGGATTGGTCCAACGGTGTAAATTTGTATTAAGGACAGACAGACGCCCACTCTGCTTTATATATAGACTAGCCCCCCCCTCCCTGCTCGCTATCGCTCGCCAACCCCAGGAGGATTGCTTTGCAATCCTCATTGGTTCGCTGCGCAAACTTATGCTCGCTTCGTTCGCATCAATGAAGACATGTGTCCTAGCAGAAAGAATTGTTTACAAAATATGATATTCAAAAAAAAAAAAAAATTTCAAATCTAAATTTTTTCTTTCTTTGATTTCTATTAGTAACTGCAACAGCTCTACTAAAACTCTTTTTTTTTCCAATAAAATTTCATCCGAAAACGCTATAAATTCAATTGAAGCGCGAGGCTTCGTGATAAACAAACAATCCTACAATGTTGCCAAAACTCGATAACAAATAACGTCTTTTTTGCGTGCCACGTAAGAGAATTATATATATACGAGCATCGCAAATAGAATTATTAACAGTTAAACAACAAACTGGTATTTTTAGATGAAGCATATTAATATCTATCTCTATTTGTGACTTGTTTAAGTTAACATAACCCCTCTGAATAAACAATAGTAGTTATATTTAAAAAATGCACCATAATAGAAGTACAATTCAACAACTTTTAACAAAAAATATGTTAAACAAATATATTTACAAAAGTAGTCAGGATTTAAAAATTTTACATTAAAATGTTCATTTCACTTTCTGTTCAAGATTTTACTACGAAGAAAAATTTATGAATATGTATTTATGTTATATCTATGAATTTTACAGAAAGTTGGAGTCCTTAATTGTTATAAAATCAAATTGAATGTAATTGAATCACAAAACGGAAATTCTTACATCAAAGATAGATTCTTTTGTCACGCTTGTATTTCTTTGTTACTGTAAATGCACAATATCATATTATTAAAGCTCATATGGGGCAACCTTTTCCCAAAACAGACTATTTTTTTAGCTGTTTTTTGCCTATATTTGCAATGTATTTTGCCAAAAAATCCATCTACGTTTCGAAACAGTTTTAGTAACAGTGTTAAAAATCAAAAAGTACGAATTTTACGAGTTTTTTTATTAGACAGTGACCGACGCAATTTAAAAAAATAAACAGTATCTCACGTGGTCACTCTCACCTAAAGCAGGTTTCAAACCACCTGGGTTATCATTAAGTTAAAACAAAATTATCACAAATCCAGACGTAAATGGAACGAAAATTAAAATATACCGTCAATTAATGAACTGAATGCGATATCGATTTCGAAAATCCGATTTTTTGTTTCCCAATTAAGAGAGCGAAAGTAAAACATTCAGACGCAGCAAACACAACTTCCACGAAGAGGCGATACAACAGGAGAGCGAATGTTTCCGCTTGCCAAAAAAACGCGCTGGCTGCAATCAATAGAAGAAAAAAAACACAGTAGCAGACACGAGAAGTGAAGTGAAGTGAGAACACACCTTCGGTTAAACGATTTGCTTATAAATGCTGCAACGTAACGCTCCGTTTTTAACGACAAAACCCCCCTTTCTTTTCCCGTTTCTCCCGATTTTTTCCTCCACAAAGATAATCGACTCCCAGTTCTGAATTAGATATTCCTCTCGGCAGAACCGGAATGTTGCCAGATTCCATTCACCATAAAGGTAAACAGGGGGGGGGAGGAAATATAAATCCAATCCCCTCTAAACAGTCAACCTCACTCAAAAACAGAACGCTCCCCCTAACCGGATTTCCAAACACCCCCTTCCCTAACTGTAACCGAAAAGGAGATAAATATATTCACCGCGGGGGGTGGAGGATTGGAAGAAGAAAAAATTAGGGAACCCCAGACTTGCAAATGAAGTCAAAGCGAAAAAGATATTTACGAGGATTCCAGCACGTGCTTTGCTGGAGATAAACCCCCAGCAGACCAGTCCGCTTTTCTTTCCGATGTCCATATTCGATCAGGGAGGATTCGGGGGTTGAGGGAACATCGGAAGGGGTGTAATGAAGAAATTCACGTCCCGCCCGGTTTCGAATACTCGTCGGTGCGGAAGAAATTTGAAATATTTATTACGTCATTCTCGCGTGAATGGAAGACCAGCTACGAAAGGGGGACGAAGAAAGGATTCCTTCCGAACGGAACAAAGCGTTCGATTCGAACGAGCGGAAACAACGTGGAGGGGTCGGATCCAATAACGCGCAGGAGATTCTCAAAAGATGGGAAGAAGACGTTATTATGGACCTCTCCCGTTCGTAATAGATGGGAAATAATTAAAGGCAGGGCGGAATCTTGTTTCTTTTGGTATTTATTGGATTGCAACCAGAAAATTTTCAATGCAGAATCAATAACATGCCTCTTTTTAATCAGTCCGCATATCTAAGAAAACGTTCGTCCGTTTTAATGACCTTACCATTTAAATAACGCCGACATTATTACGCAGAGAAAGGAAATCTTTATGGGTATAATTAGATCTCGATGGCTGGACATGCTTCCTTAAGTATAACATGTTTCAGAAAAGCTTGGTAATGTTTTCAGCTGCTGTTTCGCTTCGATCAAGGCTTAGAAATTCTAGGTGCTTAATGTTGTTTCTGGTTTTTAGCGTTCTGTAGGTAGATAGGTATTTAATTAATGTCGAACTAGAGCTACAGAAAGGGCTATTTAATCTTTTTGCAAGCTCATAACGTTCAAAGTAATATTTAAAATCGCTTAAATCTTTGGCCGTAGTGAAACCATTTAGTCTGAATTTTTTGTCCAGGAAAAATATGCAATATGTTTCGAAACATTGTAAAGAACGTCAAGATGATAAGTTTGTTGATTTGGGGCTTTATGAGCGCAAGGGCATTGTTTGGATAAGATGCGGCAAACACAGGACAAAGTCGAGTAATGGTGAAAATAGAGGATACAGAGAAGGCATCTTGACGACACGATCCCAACGTGTTCCAGAAGCAGTAAACCCCAAGTGTACCAGAGACAGTAAATTCCAAGCAGGGGGATTCTGTGTGCATCAGAGGCAGTAAACCCCACGTATGGTTCGTGAAGCTCATACACACCTAAAGAATATGTGCCCCGACGGATGTAGGTAGTTGAATTAACGTCGCACTGATGCAACACAACGATCTATTGACGTAGATCTGGGATCATCCCTGAAGGGAAA
Source organism: Metellina segmentata (assembly GCA_947359465.1). NCBI lineage: Eukaryota > Metazoa > Arthropoda > Arachnida > Araneae > Tetragnathidae > Metellina > Metellina segmentata. Next base: position 96,076,446 of record OX375882.1, read on the forward strand.
GATCATAGAGCAACACGTCCTAATTTTGAACCACGGTCAGATGACGAGGCAACACCCCCCAATGGCACCCCATGCTCAAAACTTCCACATCATGCCACCGTGAGGACATGAGACCACGACAGATTTAACGTTTACTAGCCCCATAGAAGGTTTTGATTCTACTCTCTCGTGATACACAATGGTCTCCAATGATCCATATCGGGAGGTAATGAAAATTAACTAATGTCGCACTGGAGCAACACAACGGGAGACGGTTCGGGATCAACCCGAAGGGAAAGTTCCGAGGACAACACCTCATAATTTTGAACAACGGTCAGATGACAAGGCAAACACCCCGAGATGGCGCCCCGTGTTCAAAACTTCCACACCATGCCAATGAGAGGACTTGAGTACACGACAAATTTAACGTGCACCATCCCCCCCCCCCCAAGTACACAGTCTTTAGTTCGATATAGTTTCAAACTGGCAACCCTGCTATTGCTAATCCGCTGCTCTTCCAACCGGGTTACCCCTGCCCTCCAATTTTCAAAGTTCGAATCCAACTAAATACCCACTCGTACAAGGTGGCTGGTGTGTGTTAAATATGTCGTCCCCTCAACTGAGTGGAAGTTTAAAGAGTGGGGATGCCAGCTCCACTGTGACCTCATCATCTGACCATGGTTCTAAATTACGAGGTGTTGTCATTCCTTTTCGGGATTGATCCCGGACCATCGTCAATAGCCTATTGTGTCGCCGCAGATGCGACATTAATTTAAATACCTACCTAATTTTCAAATACCACCGAATTTATTCAGAATCCACGCGACCAACCCAAACCTCTTCACAATTAAAACACACGCTTATTTCGATAGTAAATATTTTGCTCCAGGGAATAACGACGGCAAGAATTGTTCCCAATGTGTAAAGTCCATAGAAACGGAACGACACTTCGTCCTCTGAGAGATTCCGCACTCGACTGCTATTTGAAGGTTTCTGCCCGTCTCGTTTTTGGTGCGCGCCCCTCTCCCAGAGCGGGGGAATGCATAATTTATTTCATTTGACGAGTGTGCGCTTTTCCAACTCCCAAAATCATTGGTTCCGATTCGGTTCAATATTGCCGATTCTAAGGTGAACAGGGGAATATTAATTTGAGCGACGAATGGAGGCTATAACCCCTTCGTTCGAACCCACTTGTCAGACGCTTAATGAAGAACATTCGCCTCTACACGGGGGTGGCTTGAAGAGTGCCTATTGAGAAACGGAACCACTGGAGATGAAGATCGTGTTCGAAAGCAATCAATTCGAGGGGGTTGATTATAATGGTCTTTAATTTAGATTTAAGTAGGACGGGTAGGGAGGGTTATTTGTAGAAAAGTGCTTTTCATATATGTATGAACATGCACATTAAGCCTGACAGCACCCCAAGGGCTTTTAGATCCTCTCGGTGGCTTATCTTCACTTCGAAACTGTCTTGTAGTGTCTAGAGTACAAAACACTGTTAAAAACTTTCAATAGGGCCGAGGTAGCTCGGTTGGAAGGGTAACTGACTAGCAACTGGGAGTGGCAAGTTCGAATCCTATCAAACACCGTCGCGTAGAAGGGGATGTGTAACGTCCTAGTGCCCGAGTGTATAGGACAGTGATGACGAACCTTTTAAGCTCGGTGTGTCGGAAACAGAAAAAATCCTAGATTAACTCGGGGTGCCGTGTCACATCTAGAAAAGAGGCTTTTTTTTTTTTTTTAAAGTTGTATTAGTCCACTTTGAAAAAAAAATTTCTTTGACAATTTTAATAAATATTATTGCATAGTAGAATTTAACAGGTTTATAGTGTTAAAAACTTGGAAGGTTCCCCGTTCGAATCCGGGTTCGGGCATGGATGTTTGTAAGCGTATACCAGCTCAGGTGTTGCTTCGTCATCTGAACATGGTTCAAAATTACGAAGTATAAATTGTTAGGGGCAATGATGGTTCTCCCACTGGGTGCTCCTTCACAAGTGGCCATCACTTCCGGCCTTGTAGTGGCCAATGACTTATGTCAAATGTGCCCGCCATTAGGGAAAAAAATAGTGTTAAAAACATCATCCGAATTGAGTAACGTTTGCCAGTATTTTTAAATTAATCTAAAGGCAAACCCTTAAATATCTCGATGTATGAAAAAATGGTCTTTATAACACTTTCAAAAATAACGGCTCGAATATCCACAATTTAGTGATATTTGTAGCCGTAGTAAAATATAGTTGTATTTTTGATATCACCTTGTCTTTCTTTCTTTCTAATATAAATAAAAAAATTCAATCTTTTTCAGGTTTATTCGCTTTGTGATTGGTAAAAGCGAGTCACGTGATATCGAGTCTTGTGGTTCAACAGGCTTATGAATTTGGAGCACGTATATTTTTTTAATTAATTCATTCATAAAATTTAAGAGCACGCGCAAGAGAGTTTGCAATGTTTTCAGAAGAACCGGCCAATTCGGTCGCCGTTTCCATAGCAACAGTCGAATATGAAAATATTAAGAAGTACTATTACAACAAACAACACGGATTAGCTAAAACTTTTCAAATTATGATGAGATTTCCTCTGAATTTTAACAATATGTTATGCTAAAATACTTCCTTTTCTATGTGGAAAAAAGATGTTTTGCTCTTGACATTTTTTAAAACTTTTTGTTTTTGTTTGCACTATATTTGTATAGGCCGAGAATTTTTGGAACGTTTTCTAAAGCTAAAGTTCTGGGGTCGGCTTATACACGAATCCGCTAATCTCGCAAAAAAAGTAGGCAATTTTCCGTTACTCGGGCGCATGCGATAAATATCGCAATGGGAAGTGAAGTGAACCTTCAATTATCGTCGTACTAGAGGTCCGGGATCAATCCAGCAGCGATACATATGGGGATGGATAGTGAAGCAATCCCCTCAATGTTGAAAAGTATAATTCGCAAAGCGAACTATGTTATGATTGCGTAGCAATCCTCGGGGGTTGACAAACGATAGCGAGCAGGGTTAGCCTAGTTTATTATAAAAGCCCCTAGTTTATTATGAAAGCAAAAATAAACAATTCTTTTTTTTTTCGTGACTATTTGTTGCTGGACTGTATTTGCTAAATCTTCAATCGAAGATTGGTATTTCGTGCACTAAAAAGCCCAAGCAAGCGCTACTAACTGCATCTGTGTCAGCCGGTTTTTTAATGGTTTTAATATTATTTAACGCCGAGAATAAAGTCTCAGTGAAGAACGTAGAAGGAAAAATTGCGAGTAAAGCTATCGCTAGATTTTTTTAGGGTGATAAAGGTGTCCGGTAAATCTGTTCCCCGCACTACAAATACCCTGTTCGTAGTGGCATTCCTCGTCATTCTCGAAGCGATTTCTTTCTAGATTCTCAAGTTTGTCCATCAAGTCGACAAACATTTGAGATCAGATGCTGTCTTGAAAGTTTTCAAGTTGCATCTCCAAATCACCAAGTTGCGATGCAATAGAGCGAAGTGACGCAGCGAGGCTCTTTAGGGTGAAGGCCGTCAGTAAACGATGCGTGTCACCTAAAATGTCTTGACGAGTCGCCTTTGACACGCGTATCATAGGTTCGCCATCACTGGTTTAGGATAACGGTTTAACCCAAGCGTCCTTGATGCTTTGGCCAGCGAATCGAACTATAAGCAGTTAGCTTTCGGACTCCATCTTGTTGAGGCGTCTCTGTGGCAATTCTGTCTGTAAAAATAAATGTTACATGTCCAAAAAAGTTAGGATTAATTCATCACAGGATCTAGAGCACGTCAAATGCACCGTTGCCTCAAATGGCGTGGCTCAATTTTACGTCGTGTTGTCCTCGGTTCTTTCCCTTGGAGATTGATTTGGGACCGTCGCTAAAAGCCGTTTGTGTTTCTCCAGTGCGGCGTTAATTAAAACATCAATCTATCCATATTTAGACTCAGACTTTCAGTTTCAGATCAAAGGCTTGGGGAACTTCCGTGTGATTGGGTGGTACACACGTTTGAATTATTCAGAGACCAAGCCAACACTGACGTTTTCATTTAGGGTTTTTAAAAAAAGCAAATGGCGGTGTCGAAACAAAACAAATTTCATTCAAGAGAAACTCACATGTGCTTTTTTTCCTCTTGTGCCCAGCGATTTCTCCAATTCACCCCCACAGTCAGGAAGCCAGCAAATGTCGCCGCTATTGATTCAGGTTCAATTGAACGCAGCTTTTCGAGGATTGAAAAGTCCAACGGAGATTTTCTTCCCCGCCGAGTATTTATCTTGCGCAAGTATTTCGAAGCACAAACGCTGCTGGTACTCCATTCCCACCCTCCAATCCAAACGCAATTCCCTCTCGGAACTCTGTGCTCGCTCTGCTTGTGATTCTCGGCAGTCGCTGAGCTCGGACGGGAATTTCAAATAAGGGTTTCCGAGTTTTAACTGAGGACAAACTGCGCTGTGGAAAGCAGTCTGTTAAATATAGGCTCATCATACGTACTTTTGAATGGGAGTAATATTTTTTTTCTTATTTAACTGGGTGGGTTGCATTCCAACCTAAGGGTAAGTACTAGGGATGCGACATCGACAGCAAAACATCGATATTCAAAATTAAAACATCGATGTTGATAAAACATCGACCCAAAACCATCGATGTTTTCCAAAATAAGTCTTTTCCCCAATTTCTTAAAACGGTTTTTGCAGACGTGGGGGGGGGGACGTTTAATTTGTCATTTGCCTATTTTATTAATTTATAAGTAAGACTTTTTTAGCTGTCAAATCAAATAAAAATAATTAATAAGAACAATTAACCAATTCTTTTATTTTCAAATTGAATAACATAAAAGAAAATAATATTTACAACATTTTGATTTGGGTACTGTTGTTGTTTCTTATGCCTACACTGGCAGACCGGAGGAGTGCCAGGCCCGCCAAAGACGGCAACAGGAGAGGGGGGTGCGCCTTCCATGTTATTGAGCCCCATTGGGAGGAAGTCCGAATTAGCTCGACATACATGACACATCCGTTGTGCAGGAAGGTCCCTTTCATACATCCATTCACTCACACATATCGTAATTTAGATCCCAATCAGAGGCCGATAACCCCCTGATCAGGTACCCCCAGAGGTATTGATTTGGTATGGGAACATAAGGGACTTTGTGACCACGACCTATTTAACGTGCCCCAGTCACCATTAGTGAACACGACGGTCCTTAGCCAGGTCGAAGCGCCGATCTCGCAATCATCAGAATTGCAGGCTCCGCCGAGGACAGAACCCACAACCCTTCTGATGCGAGCCCGACGCTCTACTGACAGAGCTACAGCGGGACTTGGGTACTACTAACTATAAGTATAATTAGGTAGGTACAAAATAATTATTATTGTTAGTTATTATTTATCAACTTAAGGTGGGAGGTAAATATAAGGAACTTATTTTTTATTTACTGTAAATAAAAATATATTGGGGCCTATAAATATTATGCCGCAATATTTGTTATTTACAGTTTGTAAGAAAAGAAATTTGTTAACTTTCTCCACTTGAGTAGACTTCTTTTTTTTCACTAAGTATCCCACTTTTTCTAATGGGGCAGATGTCGCCATCACTGACAAATACTTACTCGCATGTAGCCTAGCTGGTCGTAAGGCATGTTCGAATGTAGCCTACAAGGTCACCTAGCATTTAAGCTTGTAGTATAAACACAGTGGAGCTGAGCTAGCACGCATAGAGCCTGCAGACAACGGAGTTGTGCATGCGCAAGTAGAGCATATCATTTCGTGTTTGTTTACGTTTGGAGACCATAGTTTTTTTCAGAATCTAGGATGTGTCGCATACACATACATAAAAAATGTATAGCTGAAGTAAAACACATTTGTTTTTTCCCGTCTAATAAATATTTTTTTTCCCAAGGAACTACATTATTCAGTAAGTTAAATCACTTTATGTATTATGTTTTTGTTTATTACCATTTTAATAACAGGAACTAAAGGTTATAATGAATTGTTATGAAGGTAAAAATGACTAAGGAACCTTTAAATTTAAATTAATTATATTCTTGATATTTCTATTAGGGTCCAAAATCACTAACGATGACTAATGTAGTTACAAGATGACGTCACGCCTTCAGTGCGGATCTGTTAATTTGCTGCGGGACGGTTTTCTTCACTAAAGGCGAGGAAAGGAAGGCGTGGGTAGAAAGGTAAAAAGGGGCAGCGGTGGTTTGTTCGCTGGCGTTACTCATAAACACTACGTTGTCTTCTTATGCTTAACCTTTAGACTAGGGCCGGTACAACAGTTTTACCTTGATAGCGCCAAGAGCGAATTCAAACTGCGGTCAGTACAGTAATTTTACCTTGATAGCGATAAGTAAGAATTCAAACTACGGCCAGTACAGCAGTTGCACCTTGATAGCTCCATTAAATAATAATTTAAACTACGGCCAGTACAGCAGTTGTACCTTTATCGCGCCAAGAAAGAATTTAGACTACGGCCAGTACATTAGTATTACCTTTATCGCGCCAAAAAGAATTCAAACTACGGCCAGTACAGTAGTTGTACCTTGATAGCGCCAAGGAAAAATTCAAAGGTCAGTACAGCAGTTGCATCTTGATAGCTCCAAGAAATAATTCAAACTACGGCCAGTGCAGCAGTTGTATCTTGATCATGCCAAGAAATAATTTAGACTACGGCCAGTACAGCAGTTTTATCTTGATAGCGCCAAGAATTTAAACTATGGCCAGTACAACAATTGTACTTTGATCGCGCCAAAAAAGAATTTAGTCAACGGCTAGTACAACCAGTTGTACCTTAAAATTTATATAAATCGCGCCAAGAAGGAATCAAACAAGTTATATCTATGGCTGTAGTCAAAAGGTTAAAACATGTTATATATGGCTGTAAATAACTTATTCAAATCATAAAATAAAAGGTTTAAACCTTATGAAAATGATTCTTTTTAATTGAGATGAAAGAATTTTACATGAGTAACATTGAGTAACTATGCAAGTGAATTTTAATTCCATTTGATGGGTGGAGTACATCACTGTGGCCTTGATTTTTCCTTTGGATAACTGAAATATTCTCATCTTGGAATGGATAAATGTAAATAAACATGTTGGATTGGATAAACACATAGGAGAAATGTTTTTTGTCCAAAATGTTTACAACCACCTACCTAAAAGAAACTAATTCCCCACTCCGATTTACCACTTTTACGACTCGGGCAGATTAGAGATTTATTACTCTGGGTGATCAATTACGATCACATTGAATAGTGAATTTCAGTTCCTTCGATGGCGGAGTTACCACGGGGATGACTGAACTATTCCCACTCTGGATAGAGGAGATGTAAACAAACAAGTCGTCAAAAATTTTTAAGGGGCCTCAAGACTGTTAAAATGAAGAAGGAAGCACGCTTAGAAGAAGATTTACGTTTTGCCATCTTTTTTTCAACCTCAGTTTTGAACAAAGGTTTTTGTTGCAGTTGGAAGACCATATCATCCGAGTAATAAATACAACAGGTTTGTTTAAAATAACCTTTAAAAAAATTAACATTAATTAAAAAATAATTTTTTACAAAAGTTTGGAATTTATGCATTTTACGGCGCGGAGTGCCATTTATTTAAAAATCAAGATAAAACCCCAGAATTTGTTTGAACGTGTTCTTAATAGTTTGGTCTATAACCTACACAATTTTCCAATTTATAAAAGAGTAAAGATCTTTTTTAATTATTGAAAAAGTGGATAGTTAGTTTTTGAACAATATCTCGAGAAGTTTTTAGAATATTGTAAAAAAAAAGGTATCAAAATGTTCAGAATCGTTTGCGGCACAAAATATATCTTTTTCAAAAATTCGATTTATTTTTATTTTTTAGTTTAACAGTCCCGATACTCCTTAAAGTACTGTGTCCCAGTAAAATTTTTACACCACCCATCCAAAAGAAACTTTTTTCTAACCCGAATTATCACTCACCTAGGAACTCCACAAAACAAGGCAAATACCCAAAGAACAAAAAAAAGACCATCCCTGCAACAAAAGGACCCCCGACAAAGCACCCCATCGATCCCGACAGGCGAAACGAAGTCAGCAGTCGTCCCAGATTCCGCGAAATTACGCCGGGGAGGCGAATAATTAGTGAAAATTACACCTCGTGACAAACGATGGAGAAAGAGGGGTGGACTAACCTGGTGGACAGATGCATTCCGCTGTCTCCCGTTTGCTCCTCCGGTGTCCGAAGTAGTCGCCGCCGCTCCCCTTCTCCGCCGCCTGCAAAACAAGACCGCCATTAATATTCGGCTAATGGACATTTACACTTCTGGCTGGAACGGACAGTGGGCCAGAAAGCTCAACAATGTACCTGCAACAGAACGTTCAATTAGGAGAACGACTCTTCCTGGAGACGTATCATTAAGCAGACGTGCACTTCTTGTGCAAGCCGTTCTGGCCGTTGTAATTAATTTGTCGACCTACCTCTTGCTTACGTAGGGATAGATTGGATTAATTTGAGCGTAGACTTTGTATATATACCAGTTAATCATAACCATAATATATGAAGACGCACATTATGGACGGAATTGGTATCTGTAGGAAGTATAAAAGACGTGCACTTCTTGTCCAATAATTTCGACTGTTGTGATTAATGTGTCAACCTACCACTTGATTAGGTACGGATGGATAGGATTAATTTGAGCAGTATATAGTAAATATACCAGTTAACCAACCATAATATATGAAGACGATCAATATCGACGAAATTGGCATTTGCAAGAAGTATAAAGTCTTACACAAGACGTGCACTTCTTGTTCAACACTTCCTCGCTGTTGTCATTACTGCATGAGTCAACCTTTACCTCTTGCTTCGTCTAGATTAAATTAAATTGTGGTACATATGTAGAGTTTTTGCCAGTTTACCACATGAAGGTCTTGGATCAAAATAGCGATAACGATTATGCGAACAAACTGGGAAGAGTTTGCTTTCGCTACCCAAATGTGGATAAATGTGTCTTAGCTTAACATACAGTTTATCGCCAATTTGACCATGCTTTGCGCTGACCAATCAATCACATATCGATTCGGAATTCCATTCTTTGGAATTTTTATGGAAGCACCGAGATTGTAAACAAAACCACCATTAATACTCGGCAATGGATATATACACTTTTGACTGGAAGGGACAGTGTACCAGTAAGATCATTTCACCTCCAACAGAACGTTCAATTAGAAGAGTGACTCTTCCTGGAGACGTATCATTACTTCTTGCGAAGCAGACTTCTTGTGAAAGCCTTTCTGCTGTTGTGACTAATTTGCACAAATTCCTCTTGCTTAGGTAGGGATGGATTGGATTAATTTGTGTGTAGATATATAGCATATACAACAGTTTACTATAAATAGAATATATGAAGACGATCAATATCGACGGAATTGGTATCTGTAGGAAGTATAAAAGCTTGCACAAAGAAACGCACTTCTTGTCCAACAATTTTCACTGCTGTGATTAATGTCCCAGGCTTCCTCTTGCTACGGCCGGGAAGGAATGGATTGTATTAAATTGGGGTAAATAAATAGCATATATACCAGTTTACTAAATGAAGAATTACGGGTAATATAGTGAGAAGTCACAGAAAATATTCGGAGCAAAGTGTGAAGATTTTACATCAGCTACTTGTAAAGAATAAAACCGTTATGATTTAATTTTATTATTTTAAGTTTATCTAACATACAACGGGGAGGGGGGGGGGGGCAAAATATATTGTACAAGGGTGCTTCTTACCCACAGCATGGTACAGAGAGAGGGGTACTCGCGTAAAAATTCTAATCAAGGGGTAAGGAAGAGTAAAAAGGTTGGGAACCGCTGCTTGCCGATTCAATTTGTATCCGAGCAGCTAAAATTATAATTAAAAATACGGTTTAATCTTCCTGATGTTGTCCCGACGAGGTATTTCGTCATTAGCAAAGTCGACCAGATCTTGATTTACGAGATATATCGTTACAGAAAAAAACTGACCAATCTTGATTTAGGAGATATCTTGTCACAGAAAAAAACTGACCAGATCTTGATTTACGAGATATCTCGTCACAGAAAAAAACTGACCAAATCTTGATTTACAAGATATCTCGTCACAGAAAAAACTGACCAAATCTTGATATACTATACAATACTGATTCATTAGTGATAGTGCAATAGATTCGTCAGGGCACTGCGTATAGAACACAGACACTTCATTTTATAGTAGCATCTGTCATAAAACTTTCTGCAGCTATACAATCTGACGGGACAATTTGTTTTAACTTTAGAAACCAAAAGCAATATCGGCTTTGGTCAGATTTTTTGCATTCAAAGCTAATCTAGTTTCTTTTCAGCACTATACAAGATGCATGGCCAGCACGGCGGTGCCCGTGACAGTTAATTTCGTGGGATTAGGTGTGACCACTGATAACGCTCGCAACCCCTCCAATGTTTGCACTGCATTGCCATTTGGTTTGCTTCGCAAATCAAATGGCCTTAGGCAATAGGCGACATGACACGGGCATGTCGCCTCACCTTGCTCACCCCCTAACTTGGTCGTAGCACCATGGCTCCATTTGTGTGAGAGAAAAAAACAAATTTAAAAAATGAGACCCACCTCCACCCGAAAAAAAAATGGACATGCCGCCTAATTCCTTCCACCATACCAGTCTTGATGGTGGCTTTCAACCGTTTGGATGGTGGACTCGAACAGTTTTGATGGTGGCTTTGAATAATTTTGATGGAGGCTTGGCACCGTGATAAAAACATTGTTGTGTAGTTTACGGTAATTGGTAATTGGTAATTTTTTAGTTAACGTCGTACTAGAGCAACACAACGGGCTATTGACGACGGTCCGGGATCAGTCCCTTTAAGGGAAAGATCCGAGGACAACACCTCGTTATTTTGAACCACGGTCAGATGACGAAGCAACACCTGAGCTGGCACCCCACTCTCCAAACTTCCACGCCAACCCAACGTGAGGACTTTCGGCCACGACAGATTTAAGGTGCACCAGCCGCCTCTACACTATACGTTTACAAACATCCATGCCCGAACCCGGATTCGAACCAGGAACCTTCCGATCTAGAGGCTAACACCTTAACCACTATACCGTTTGGTCGGCTGTGTAGTTTACGGCCTCATCTGTGTCACACGTAGTGTCAATAAATTTGTAAATTTGAGCACTACCGGGCAATTCTTGCAAGAGTTGCTTTTTGATGACATTGACATCTTCAACACAATTTTAATAGGTTTTAAAAAAATTAATCTGTTTTTAATATTTACAAAAATGCAGATTCAAAGTGGGGTAAGTTGAGTTCGAAGAACACGAGGACAGGGCATGCCTTTGAAGGATTATCGCTTCTTGGAGTTGTCCTACTGGAGGATTGGATTGGATATTGGGGTTTGATGACGCAGGATCCAAAAGCGGACAAGTTGCGCCACCTTCTTCAGGAGGTAATTGGTCTTCCGAAGTTCAGATACGTATGATAGGTAGGTATTTCAGTTAACGTCGCACAGGAACAACACAAAGGGCTATTGGCAACGAAACGGAATCAATCCTCAGAGGTAAAGTAATTTTTAGTTAACGTCGTATCAGAGCAACACAACGGGCTATTGACCACGGTCCGGGATCGATCCCTTAAACGAAAGATCTGAGGACAACACCTCGGAATTTTGAACCACGGTCAGATGACTAATCAATCCTCAGAGCCGAGGATTGATTGAGCCGCTCAAAATAAGGAGATGTAGTCCTCTGATCTCTCCCTTCGAGATGAATGCCCATTGCGTCAAACCTAATTCAACTAGCTATCTACCTACCTTCTTTTTAAACACAACCACATATACCGCGAAATGAAAACAGCAAGAAAATTTTTCTAAACCTAAAGGCATTGGTATTTTTAACTAACGTCACACTGGAGCAACGCAACGGATTGGTGACGGTCCAAGATCAACCCCCGAAGGGAAAGATCCGAGGACAACACCACGTAATTTTGAACCACGGTGAGATGACGAAGTCAATATTTGGTCTGGCCCCATCTCACCAAACTCCCACACCTCGCCAGCGTGAGGACATTTGAGGCGACGATGGATTTAGCATGCACCGGCCTCTTTTGTAAACGAATGTCTTTGATTCGATTCGAACTCGCAAACCCTGTGGTTGCTAATCTGCTACTCTTACCGAGCTACCACATCCCCCTACAAAACAAGGTAATTGGTAATTTTTAATTAACGTCGTACTAGAGCAACACAACGGGCTATTGACGACGGTCCGGTAACGATCCACTAGGCGAGAAATCCAAGGACAACACCTCGTAATTTTGAGCCACGGTCATATGACGAGGCAACACCCGAGCTGGCATCCCACTCTCCAAACTTACCCACCAACCTAACGTGAGGACTTTCGGCCACGACAGATTTAAGGTGCACCAGCCGCCTCTGCACCATACGCTTACAAATATCCATGTACTGATCCGTATTAGAACCAGGAACCTTCCTATCTAGAGGCTAACACCTTAACCACCACACCGGTTAGTCGGCGGAAAAAAGAAAACCAAATTCAAAATGGTAGGTAGATAGTCAATTTGGTAATTTTTAATTAACGTCGTACTACAGCAACAGAACGGGCTATTGACGACTGTCCGTGATCAGTCCCTTATAGGAAAGATCCGATTACAACATCTCGTAATTTTGAAGCACGGTCAGATGACGAGGCAACACCTGAGCTGGCATCCCACTCTTCAAACTTCCACCACACCAACCCAACGTGAGGACTTGCGGCCACGACACATTTAAGGTGCACCTGCCGACTCTACACCATACGCTCACAAACGCCCGGACCCGGATTCGAACCAGGAATCTTCCGATCCAGAGGCTAACACCTTAACCACCACACCGGTTGGTCGGCGGAAAAATAGAAAACCAAATTCGAAATGGTAGGTAGATAGTTAAATTCCATCGCACTGGAGCAACACAGCAGGTGTTTGTCGATGACCTGAGATCAATCCTTAAGACAGGGATTCCCAACCTGTGGTACGCGGCAACGTTTCAGGTAGTACGCAAGGATGATAAAAGCGACCCAAATACTCTACTTTATTTTTTCCTTTATAAAAACATCATTATTCGAAATACAAGTGCATTAATCATAAAATATGAAGCTTTCTTGGTATTTTAATTCAAATAAAACAAAAGGCATTGAGCACTTTTCTAACATTAGATATCTGTTTCTAAAAGAATATATAACTGGTGGTACGCCAAAAACATCTAAAAATTTTCTATTTGTACGCAGTTACTAAAATATTGGGAACCCCTGCCTTAAGAGAAAGATCCGAGGAAAACAGAGCTGCTGTAGCTGGAAGATTGGATTTGCAACCGGAGGGTACTTTGGTCGGATTCATACTGGAAACACTTCGGTTGCTAGTTCGTTGTTCCTCAGCCGGGATACCGCAACTCCCCTAAAGGATTAATAAAACTCACCCATAACTTCCTCCAGTGGAAAGAAGGGGGAAAAAAGAGCACCCAAACATGCCATCCGTTCGAAATGTATAAATCACGGAACTCTTTCCTGCAGGATGTCAAAGGGAGCTTCTTTCTCGGTGGCGCCGAATAGGCCCCCAAAATAAATATGCATCCGAAACAAAGACATTTGTTCTCTGCTGAAAGGATAAGAGGGAAGCCTGGGGAACACCGGCAGCCCGAAATAGCAGCTAGGAGGCATAGGTAGCTCACTCATCACTGTTATGATGTTTCGAAGCTGTCCCGACTGAAACTGAGAACTGCTTATTGCGTTCGCAGGATGAGAGTAATTGCCATTTTTTCCCTTCATTGTCGGAGGAAGGGCTCCTGTTTGTAAATGTCGCTGAACAAATCCGCGTCGGTCTTGACGGTGCCAGGTGTTACTGCGTAGTCCGTAAACTCTGGGTAGGCGAGAAGTGTTTGGTAGTGTGGATGCGAGGTGCTTTGTGACAGAGGTGTAGATCTCCGGGCGTGGTGGTGCTCGGTTGGAAAGGTAACGGATTAGCAGCCGGAGGGTTGAGAGTTCGAATCCAAGCAATAGACCGCCGTGTACAGAGAGCGCTGTAGCACGCTAAACTTGTCGTGGCCTCGTGTTGGTGTGTAAATGTCGTGAACAAATCCGCGTCGGTCTTGACGGTGCCAGGTGTTACGGCGTAGTCCGTAAACACAGACGCCTCAATCCCATGATAGTACTTTACGCAAGTCCAACTTGATTGGCTAATCGAATCACATGACCTAGATACGTATGTCATCAAGGTTTATAGTTGTTGGCGATTTATCTCTTCCTTTTTGCTTTCTTCTTTTCTTTTCAGATCCATGGCTATGGGTGGGTAGAGGTGGGAGCCGAAAATTGTATCCTTTTATTATATAAGTTAATAATTATATAAGTTATTGTTTTATGTATGCTTTTTGTTACATCAGAATGGTCCTAAGCCAGCGGTGGATACGACACCATCATCCTAAAGCAAAGAGGACGGCAGAGGGGCGGAAAAATATCAGCTGGTAGTGAGTTCAGGAGTGGTTCTTAGATTATTTATGTAAAATCAACGGAAGCTTGGAAAAATATGAAAAGGGTATTAAAAATTAGGAAAAGTAAATTAGAATAAAAAGGAATTAAAGTGGAATTTTTTTTTAATAATTTGGAGAATCTAAACATTTTTCCGCCAGCTGGGTTCGAACTCGTGACGTCATCCTCCGCTGCCGACGCTAATCTGAAGGTGGGTGACTTTAGCCATTAGGCCTTCGTTGCTTAACGAAACGAAGCTCTTTAAAATATAAGTACCCTTAATATAAGTTGGCAAGAAATACTACTAACAATAACCATACAACATATATATGAGGAGCAAATCAGAGTCAACTTGTCGGACACTTACGCTGAGGCGCTAGTGTATGTATTGTATTTCTACGAAACAACGCGCATATTCAAAATCAAATGGTTACTGCAACAATCAGATTGGCGAGATATCCAAGTGAAGCCAAGCCCGTGAAACTAGCCAATCAAGTTGGACTTGCGTAAAGTACTATCATGGGATTGAGCCGCTTCTTCCGTAAACTCTGGGTAGGCAAGAAGTGTTCGGTAGTGAGGATGCGAGGTGCTTTGTGACAGAGGTGTAGATCTCCGGGCGTGGTGGGGCTCGGTTGGAAAGGTAACGGATTAGCAGCCGGAGGGTTGAGAGTTCGAATCCAAGCAATAGACCGCGGTGTACAGAGAGCTCTGTAGCACGTTAAACTTGTGGCCTCGTGTTGGTGTGTAAATGTCGTGAACAAATCCGCGTCGGTCTTGACGGTGCCAGGTGTTACTGCGTAGTCTGTAAACTCTGGGTAGGCGAGAAGTGTTTGGTAGTGTGGATGCGAGGTGCTTTGTGACAGAGGTGTAGATCTCCGGGCGTGGTGGGGCTCGGTTGGAAAGGTAACGGATTAGCAGCCGGAGGGTTGAGAGTTCGAATCCAAGCAATAGACCGCGGTGTACAGAGAGCGCTGTAGCACGTTAAACTTGTGGCCTCGTGTTGGTGTGTAAATGTCGTGAACAAATCCGCGTCGGTCTTGACGGTGCCGGGTGTTACGTCGTAGTCCGTAAACTCTGGGTAGGCGAGAAGTGTTTGGTATTAAGGATGCGAGGTGCTTTGTGACAAGGGTGTAGATCTCCGAACGCCGTGACCCTCGGTATGAAAATCAACGGATTGGTAAGCGGATAGTTGCGAACTCGAATCCGAGCAATAGACCGTCGTACAGAGAGCTTTGATGACGACATCAGACGTACAGAGTAGTCTGTAAACTGCGGATAATGTTGGGTTTGTCAAAAGCGTTTGGCGGTAACGATGCTAGGTGCTATATGACAGGGGTGTAGATCTTCCTGCGTGATGAGGTTCAGTTGCTAAAGCAACGGATAAGCATCCCGAGAGTTAAAGAGTTCGAATTCAAGCAATAGACCGTGGTGTGCAAACGGAGCTGGTGTACGAAAAATCATCAAATGTCTCCGTGGAAGTTTGGAGGTGGGAAAAGGTGCTATCTCGGGTGTTGTTCAGTTTTGCTAATGACGAGGTATGTCGTCATCAGGATATATTGCTGGATTTTTGATGATAAGGAGATCGGGATCTGGGCAGTATACTTCCATTCGCGAGATATATCGTCCATCAATATCTGACCAGTTTTGCTAATGACGAGTTATCTCGTCGAGACAACAATCAGGAGAGTAAAATTTTATTAGTTCGACGTTCAGAATCTCATCAAGAAATTCATACTTTAAAATAAAAAATTCAATTCATCAGGTTTTCATGACCTATTCAGTCTAGTAACCACTAGGGATGCGACATCGATAGCAAAACATCGATGTTCAAAATTAAAACATCGATGTTGATAATACATCGACCCCAAAACATCGATGTTTTTAAAAATCTGTGTATTTAAACTTTTCCCCCCATTTCTTAAAACTGGCTTAGCAACTATTGATGCGACATCGACAGCAAAACATCGATGTTTCGAAAGTTTGATGTTCAAATTTAAAACATCGATGTTGATAATACATCGACCCCAAAACCATCGATGTTTTTAAAATTCAGTGTATTTAAACTTGTTTCCCATTTCCTAAAACTGGTTTAGCAACTAGTGATGCGACATCGGCTCCAATACATCGATGGTTTTGTTTTCTACAACATTTACATCGATGTCGCATCCCTACTTTTCAGACCCTTCAACCTTGGTCTGGTCTAAAAGTATGTTCAATTTGCTGGTTATGAAAATTATGCTACTTGGTTATTTTTTAAATTTTTATAACGGTACTTTTTTCTTTTAAAAATAAAACATCGACAACGTAAAAACCTCGACAAGTATAAACATCGATGTTACAGAAACATCGACCCCAATACATCGATGTATTTAACATCGATGTTTTTTAAAAAAACATCGATGTTTTGAAAGCATCGACATCGATGTCGCATCCCTAGTAACCACATATATTTTATATCATGATTCCATAGGCTGGTTGGTAGAGCAGAGGATTAGCTACCGTAGGTTTGAGTGTTTGAAAAGTCAAGTCCTTCCAAAGACCGTCATGCCTGTGGTTGATGGTGCAACTAAAATGTCTTGGCTTCAAATGTTCTCATGTTGGTATTTGGAAAGTGGGGTGCCAATTGAGGCCACGTCATCTGACATCGGTTCAAAATAACGAGGTATGGTCCTCGGATCTTTTCCTACGGGGATTGATCCCGGACCGTCGTCAATTGCCCGCTGAGTTGCTTCAGCGCGGGTTTAATTCAACTACTTCTCCACAAACAATTATTTTCTCCAGCTCTTCGAAATAACAGAAAAACCTACATTCGAAAAAAAGACGAGTTATGGTAAAAAGTTCTCCCACAAGGGAAATAAATTCATTTCGTGGGGGGGGGATGAAGGTCCATTCCGCGTGAGCCCCCTCAAACTGAAAGTTGTGAATCATCGCAACACCATCTTTCGACACAAAGCACGGGAAAACAAACAGAACGCTTTGTCATTCCTTAGAACAAAAGTGGGGGGGGGAGGTGGAGAGAACGAAGAAGAACGCCCAAACTTCCATCGGGAATGAAAAGCGCGGGAAACAAAGCGGTTGAAAGGAGGAAAGGGGAAAAACTCGGAAGAGAAAGAGAATAATGTATGAAGCAGACGAACTTTCCCGATGCAATTTGGTCGTGCATCGTAAATAATGAAAATAGCAACACAGGAAAAGTAAGTTATTAAATTGCGTTGAATTATTTGCTTAAGATATTTCAAACCGCAAAAAAACAAACGACATTCCGGAACATGGAATATACATCAAACGACGGTTTTTACAAAAAAAGGTTTTTAACAAAACTTTCCCTTTGGGTTTGTTGGGTTGGTGTGGAAGTTTGGAGAGTGGAGTGCCAGTTCAGGTGTTGACTCGTCATCTAACCGTGGTTCAAAATTACGTTGTGTTATCCTAGAATTACAATTAGTGGATTGATCCCGGAGAGTCGTTAATAGCCCGTTGTGTTGCTCTAGTACAGGCCTCGAAATAGATTTTTTAATACAGGTGCACTTTGTGCACCTACGTTTTTTAATTAGGTGCACATATTACATTTTAGGTGCACATTTAAAAAAACGTAATGTAAGTGCATTAACTTAATACTAGGGGGCCTGCCCCCTGCTCGCTAACGCTCGCCAACCCTCGGAGGATTACTCCGCAATCCTCATTGGTTCACTGCGCGAAGATATGCTCGCTTCGCTCGCATCAATCAAGACACGTGTCCTAGCGGAAGGAATTGTTTACAAAATATGATATTCCAAAAAAATATTTTTCAAATCTAAATTTTTTTATGTTTTTCAGAAAAGATATTTACAGTACCTCTGGAATCCGGATTCAAATGAAAACTTTGAGCAAATTTTGACTCGAAATGTGACTGTTGATATGGAAATTGAATACACAACATGTTGTTTGTATATACATTTACTCCTGCACTCGAGCCACCCACGCATTTTCAATGAGTTTGTCGTCAAAAGCTGTAGTGCAAGCGTCTTGTTGAACTATAATTGTTGGCCCTGTAAAGGACCTTTTTTTAAATGGCCCTGAAAAGATCCACCGCTTTCTTTGATTTCTATTATTAACTGCAACAGCTCGACTAAAATTCATTTTCTTTGAATAAAATTTCATCCGATGACGCTATAAATTCAATTGAAGCGCGAGGCTTTGTGATAAACAAACAATCGTACAATGTTGCCAAAAACGCGATAACAAATAACGTTTTTTTTGCGTGCCACATAAGAGAATTATATATATAGATAAACTACTTACTTAGTTGGGTGTGTTTACATTTGTTAGTAGTGTAATAAAAATATTTAAACAATTTTTTTTTCCTGCGAAAATATTACTTACAAATAATTAGTCATCATCAGATATTGGTCGGCAAAAAACACATAAAAAATAAACAGGTACACAAAATTTTAAGCAGATAAATTCTGAGTTTAAAGATAAATAATGAAAATATTTGTTTACGATATGCATGGTCAAGACAAGGGATGGGCCAACTACGGCCCGCGGGCCAACTCCGGCCCCCCAGAAGGTTTTATCCAGCCCGCGGATAGAATTTCGAGATTTTCTTCAGTCCGTGCAATCTGAATACTCTGATGTACTGTATTACACGAAAGTAAGGTGGCTTAGTGCAGGATCTGTTTTCGAGCGAGTTTGGCAGCTTAAAGACGACATTGTGTCGTTCTTCCATGAGAAACAGTGTTCTGCGGAGTGCGAAATGTTAGAAGATACAGAATGGCTTTCGGACTTTGCATTTTTCACAGATCTTCTTTGTTATATGAGCAACTTGAAATTCAAGATGCAAGGGGAAAATCAATTTATCGACGATATCTGGGCCCATATCAAAGTTTTTAAACTAAAACTTAATCTGTTTGCTGGGCAGCTAGCTAAGAACGACCTGTATCATTTCTCGAGGTTAAATTCAATACCCTCAGTAAATGAAGAGAAACTTAAGAATCATGAAGATGGCTTGAAAAAACTACATTTTTTGAGTTCGAACGCAGTTTTCAAGATTTCAGTGCCATTCAAACAGAATTGGATCTTTTTACCATGCCTTTCAACGTAAATTGTGAAGCAGTGAGGTCAGATTTGCAGCTTCAATTAATTGAGTTGCAATCTAACAATCATCTCAAGCAGTTGTTTCTAAGTATGCCAAAAAGTTAGAGTTTTACAAATCATTATCGAAAATAAATTTCCCAAATTTAATATCTCACGCCCAGAAAATCAGTGCTATGTTTGCTTCATCTTATATATGTGAACAAGTGTTTTCAACTATGAACCTTAGAAAGAATTATTTCAGAAGTAGACTGACAGATGAGCATTTAGCCTCGTTCCTTAGAATCAGTACATCTCACTTCAAACCTCAATATAAGGAACTTTTAAAAATGAAAAATTGCAATTTCATTCATCTCCTTAACATATTTAAATTGTAATACTTGTATATTGTTTTAAAAATTTTAGAAAAATTCATCTTGTCCCGCCAAACTTTTATTTTTTATTTTTTATTTTTGGCCCGCGACCGAAAAAGTTTGCCCATCCCTGGTCTAGACTATTCTCAAGAATTCCTACGGTTTTACACTTTATTGAAACACGAAGTGTTTACAAAAATGCGGGAATACAGATTACAGAAATTCCAACAGAACCATCTGGAAAATGTTTCGATCATCGGAAAGTTCTGGTAGCAGTGACACCAAGTAAACTTTCCTCCAATGTAAACCCGCTACGACCCAGCCATTTTATTTTTGCATTGTGTGTATTTAGGAATTTTAATTACGTTCCTTCAGAACGAGAGAGGTTAATATTAATAATTTGTTCAAACATCAAAATAACATAAAACACGTTTCCCCCTCCCCTTTTTTTAAAGTTAGGTGCACTGCGTGCACCTGGCGGGAAAAAATTAGGTGCACAATCTTATTTTCATGTGCACCCGGGTATTTCGAACCCTGCTTTAGTACGACGTTAATTAAAAAATTACCAATTACCCTTTAGGTTTGATCTCGGGCGTTCGCAAATAGCCAGTTCTGTTGTTTCCAGTCGGACGTAAATTCAACTACTTACCAGTGTAGAAGGATAGGTAGGTACGTTAATTAACGTCGCACTGGAGCAAGTCAAGGAGCTATTGGGGACAATTGATCAAACCCGAGGACTACACAACGTAATTTTGAACCACGGTCAGATGACGAGGCTACATCTGAGCTGGCACCCCACTCTCCAAACTTCCACGCCATACCCGCGTGAATACATTTGAGACGACGATGGATTTAACGTGCAACCGCCACCTTTTTACACAGCGGTCTATGGTTCGATTTTAACTCGCCACCCTGAAGTTCCTCATCTACTGTAACCGGAGGGTTCCGAAATCGAATCCATGACCGTTGTGTACAAAGGGGCTGTTGTACGTTAAATCTGTCAGCGCCTCAAATGTCCTCACGATGACGGGATGTGGAAGTTTGGAAGGTGGGGTGCCATCTCAGGTTTTGACTCGTAATCTGACCATGGTTCAAATTTACGTGGTGTTGTTCTCGAATCTTGGCCCTTGGGGATTGATCCCGCACCGTAGTCAATAGCCCGTTGTGTTATTTCAGTAAGACGTTTATTAAAATACCTACCTTCCCAAGCTACTTCCCACCTTTGAAAGTAAAGAAAAAATAAACCAAATACGAAATGGTAGGTAGGTAGTTAAATTAACGTCGTACTAGAGCAACACTACGAGCTATTGACGACGGTCCGGTATCAGTCTCTTAAGTGAAAGATCCGAGCACAACACCTCGTAATTTTGAACCACGGTCAGATGACGAGACAGCACCTTAGCTGGCACCCCCACTCTCCAAACTTCCACTCCATCCCAACGTGAGGACTTTCGGACACGACCGATTTAAGTTGCACCAGCCGCCTCTACACCATACGATTGCAAACATCCATGCATTGACTCGAATTCGAACCAGGAACCTTCCGATCAAGAGGCTAACACCTTAACCACTATACCGCTTGGTCGGCAAAAGATTCGAGGATAACACCTCTTATTTTTGAACCACGGTCAGACGTCTAGGCAACACCTGAGCTGGCACCCCAGTCTCCAAACTTCAAGATACATAATAATCCGTTTTGCAAAATTATTAATATATATCATAAATTTTTTAAGACCAATTCTATTTTTTAATAACACTAAACATAAAAATATCATTAAAATGTTTCTATACCACATTAAAAAAAACGGGCATGGATTTTTCATAAGTGTATGGTGTAGAAGCGGCTGGTGCACCTTAAATCTGTCGTGGCAGAGAGCCCTCGCATTGGGTTGGTGTGGAAGTTTGGAGATTGGGGTGCCAACTCAGGTGTTGCCTAGACATCTGACCGTGGTTCAAAATTAAGAGGTGTTGTTCTCGGATCTTTCCCTTAAGGCATTGATCCCATACCGTTGTCAATAGCCCGTTGTGTTGCTCTAGTACGACGTTAATTAAAAATTACCTTTCCTTACCAACGTGTCCGGATACCTTAAAATAAAAAAATAATCCCAACTATACGCTCTCGTCTGAATTTTTATAACCGTTTGAAATTTAGTTTCAATTGATAATTTAATTTCTCTGTAGAAAAAAAAAAACATTTCTCTGAAGCAGAATGTTTTTCACTTCCAATGAAACAGTAATCAATAGAACAAAAACCACAACTAATCTAATTTTTTTTTAAATAGTAGAATTTCATTCCTAGATTGATTTTATATATCAGATTTGAGAATTCGCACAAACCTCGTTAGCGGGAAAATACTTTTTCCGAATCCAATCACAAGAACCAACGAAAGTATTGAATACACACACATCTCATCACAAAATATTATTTACGAGATTTACGATTTCGGCACTCATTATTTTGGAGTTTCGGTTTTCGAGTATCAAATTGAGATACACATTTCATCATGTAAATATTAAACACTCCAATTTAAATAATGAAATCGATATCATCAAAAAGACACGGCAATTATAAACAATCTAGTCTATTTTTTATGTATCTAAACGAAAATTCTTTTAATTCCAGTCTCCTTCAGCAATGACTTGCTCAAAAATTAAAGCAGAAAATGATATTAAGGAGTCACGAATACACGCAGAAAGGAACCGCGGCAACCTGAAATTAACAAAACAAGCGACGAGCTGCATTTTTTTTTTGTCCAACATGGCTTTGAAAATTTAATTTGCATATTTTTGCATACTGATGCCTTGATAACGAGCCCATTCAACGAAATATGCTATTATGTGAGGGATAGGCAGAGGGTCTTTTATGTGGACACCGCATTCTTGCGGATAGTGAGGGGGTGCATATAAAAATTATATCGACGTTCTGCGTGGCTTTGTCTAGTGTATGCGTTTACATTTAATCCAAAGCGGTTTTCAGCCCCATACAAATCGACGCCTAATTTTATGTGTGCGCTTTGTACTCACAAAAATGGGGCCGTGGTTATGGTTGTCAAAAATAAATATCAGAAAAGAGAACATTTCTTAAAGTAAGGTTGAAAAACGAGGACAAAAAGAGGACACGAAAAGTGAAAATCAAGAGTTTTTTTTAATTACTTCCGAATGAGTATTTGATCATTTGAAAAGCTTGCGGGAAAAATTACTGACAAGATTATGTCTCAAAATACGTGGATGGGACTATACCACTTGCACAATTCTATATCCAAATATACCGCCGGCCGACCAACCGGTATAGTGGTTAAGGTGTTAGCCTCTAGATCGGAAGGTTCCGGGTCCGGGCATGGATGTTTGTAAGCGTATGGTGTAGATGCGGCTGGTGCACCTTAAATCTGCCGTGGCAGAAAGTCCTCACGTTGGGTTGGCGTGGAAGTTTGGAGAGTGGGGTGCTAGCTCAGGTGTTGCTTCGTCATCTGACCGTGGTTCAAAATTACGAGGTGTTGTCCTCGGATCTTAGTGGACTGATCCCGGACCGTCGTCAATAGCCCGTTGTGTTCCTCTAGTACGACGTTAACTGAAAAATTACCAATTACCAAATATACCGCCTGTTTAGAATTTAGATTAATAAATGAACTGAATATTGTGTTATTGTAACTTTATCATATAAACAAATGCGAAAAATTAGAATTGAACAATGTGTGTGTGTGGGCAGAGATAATACAAATACTACTGACGAACAACACAAATAATAGACCAACACATGATTATAACTCAACAAATTCTGCGCATCAATTATAGCTGAGTTATCGACACTTCGGTAATTTGGTAATTTTTTTTTGTTAACGTCGTACTAGAGCAACACAACGGGCTATTGACGACAGTTCGAGATCAATCCCTTAAGGAAAAGATACGAGGACGTCACCACATAATATTGAACCACGGTCAGATGACGAGGCAACACCTGAGCTGGCACCCCACTCTCCAAACTTCCACGCCAACCCAACGTGAGGACTTTCGGCCACGACAGATTTAAGGTGCACCAGCCGCCCCTACACCATACGCTTGCAAACATCCATGCCCGGACCCAGATTCTAACCAGGAACCTTCCGATCTAGAGGCTAACACCTTAACCACTATACCGGTTGGTCGGCTATATCGACACTTCGATTTAATGCTAAAAGGTGGCTAGGTTAGAAACACGATTTCCTTCCAAACCAAAAAAAAAAAAACGAATCACTCTTTCTCGTCAGTCTTAGTATTCATTCTGATATAATAAGAACACTATTTCTTACTATTTTAACACGAATCCAAATTCTTATTAGTTATCTATTTGATCTCTTAATGAGACGTTTTAAAATGGTGCTCAATATACTCTAAAGAGGTTGAACTTCCCATTATACGTTGATACGTCTTTACACGTACGATTTTCGTACGATGTACTAGATCTAGTACGTATTTGAATAGCTGTGTTTTACATAACGATATAGTTGGAAATGTGAATATATTAGCGCGTTTCGTTTTGAATCTAAAATATATTTTTTAACATAATCCGAAATACTTAACAAAGAGAACAAAAAATGAACAATCGAGAAGCTGGTGGATTGGAAGGTTTCTGGTACGAATTCGGGTCCGGGCATGGTTGTTTGTAAGTGTATGGTGTAGAGGAGGCTGGTGCACCTTCAATCTGTCGTGTGCCGAAATTTCTCATGTTAGGTTGGTGGGTAAGTTTGGAGAGTGGGATGCCAGCTCGGTGTTGCTTCGTCATCTGACCGTGGTTCAAAATTACGAGGTGTTGTCCTCGGATCTTTCCTTAAGGGACTGATCCCGGACCGTCGTCAATAGCCCGTTGTGTTGCTCTAGTACGACGGTAACTAAAATTACCATCACCATCACCGAATGAACAAACAAAATGATGTATTCAAATAAAAAATTTATCACAATGACCCTGCTTTTTACAAGTATACAGCTCAGGGGGAAGTTTAAAATCCCAAAGTCATCCCTTGTGAGTGCACCTATGCACAGGGTCTACAGAAAGGTGTTTACGTACACTTTTTGCTCACGTATCAGGCTTTGGTATCATGCCTTTTTTTTTTTCATCGCGGTAGATTCTAAATTTATTTTTCACGTTTCCGCTTTCATTTTGCACGCGGAGAAAATTTTTTTTTTCGTTTCCGCTTTGATTTTGCGCGGAGGAATGTTTTTCCAGGGAGACGATAAATCTTTAAACTATAGTCACAGTTCTTTTTTCAGTCTCCTAGACCGTTAAGTATAGATTAAAATTTTCAACGGATTTGAAATCTGCGGAAAATTTTACACCAGATTAATACCTTACATCACGACGTTGCCCGTGGTGTTGGTTTGCGAAGTGTTTAGTATGAAACATAAAATAAGCTGTATAATATAATCTATCGCTCGAAAACAGCAAGGGGCCGAACCGGCCCCTTTCGTCTTTCCACGTAAAAGCCAACTTCCCGTCTTTCTATAGTGTTACTATACGATAGCTGTTTGGTATGTAGGTATTTTAATTAACAACGTCGCACTGGCGCAACACAGCGGTCTATTGGCGACGAAAGCTGTTTGTTCAATAGTAAGATTAACCTTTATGCTGCGGCGCTTAGATTTACTCAATCGTCTCACAGAACTGCTCTTTCGACTGCATCTCTCCGACACCCCTTACCTAATTACCAAACTTGAGCGATAGAGCCTCGAGTGGCATTTACGATTGACGCTTTCCTTTCATAGTATTGTGTGGCGTATCGTTTGGTTTGAGAGAGCTATCACCGGAGCGAACTTCTGCCTTTCCCCCACAGCGTTCACATCTCACGGTCGCAGGGAAGGCGCCGAACAAAAAAATAAACCCTCCAGAAGGTCAATCGCTGACAGATCGTAAATGGTGATCGAGGCTAGCGGTCACTTCAAATGGGGATAACATTCACCGTACACAGATCTATACCATACTGTTGGTGTAAACGAAATTTTAGTGGTTACAATTGTCCATCTACCGTAGCGTAAAGGTTAGAAGCCAAACGTCGTCAAAACGGAGATAAACTACATTTTAAGGTAACCCTGATATATATGATACGATGGTATTTGGGCAGAGGAAGTATACCTTCCATCTTGTGTGTTTACTTCCTCTAAAAATCCCCTCATTCACGGAGACACGAATAATTTCAAAATGTGCCTCCGAGATTGGAATTTATGCCGTTATTTGTAACGATTCAGATTCTTTATAATGCTTGGTGTAGGAAAAATATCTCCTCGAAACTTAACTTGTATATATAACTGCCAACTTATATCCATGCTTGAGCCCACAGCACCATACATACTTTGCCGTAACACAGCCAAAATAAAAAGCGACATTTACTGAATATATCTTTCCTGGAAAATGTCACTGGGACGCACTTTTTCAAGAAAAATGTTGTTTAAATTCGTTTCATGTATTACCCTTAAAAATATTTCCTGGGAAGAAAACTTCAACGGCACTTTTCTTGCGTGAAATTAACGCTACGATTTGTGCAAGGGTACTCTTTTAAATACTTTTAATTACTAATTAAACACCTTACACTTTTTAGTGTAAGGCATTTAATTAACGTCGGATAGATTTAATTAACGTCATACTTGAGCAACACAATGGGCTACTAACGACGGTCCGGGGTCAATCCTAAAGGTAAAGAGCCGAAGACACCACCACGTAATTTTCAGCCACGGTCAGATGACGAGGCGCCGACCAACCGGTATAGTGGTTAAGGTGTTAGAGCCTCTAGATCGGAAGGTTCCTGGTTCGAATCCGGGTCCGGGCATGGATGTTTGTAAACGTATGGTGTAGAGGCGGCTGGTGCACCTTAAATCTGTCGTGGCCGAAAGTCCTCACGTTGGGTTGGCGTGGAAGTTTGGAGAGTGGGGTGCCAGCTCAGGTGTTGCTTCGTCATCTGACCGTGGTTCAAAATTACGAGGTGTTGTCCTCGGATCTTTCCCTTAAGGGACTGCTCCCAGACCGTCGTCAATAACCCGTTGTGTTGCTCTAGTACGACGTTAACTAAAAATTACCAATTACCAGATGACGAGGCAAAACCTGAGCTGGCACCCCACCCTCCAAACTTCCACGCGACGCCAAGGTGAGAGCATTTGAGAACGCAGAATATTTAACGTGCACCAGCCACGGGCCCAAAAATACGCCAGAAAATAATAAATACTTCCAGTTATCAGGTTTAATTTATCGCCTTTCTTAAATGACATGTTGAAATTGCGATCGTGGAATCGTTCAAAGTTATGTAGTCTTGGCTTCGGATCTTTCCCTTCGGGTTTGGTCCCGAACAGTCGCCAATAGCCCGCTGTGTTGTTTCAGTGCGAACATTAATTAGAAAACCTACGTACTTGCTTTTGAGAAACATGACATAACAACAAAGGCTACGTTAGCGGTTATCAAACACAGGTTCAATGGTAAGGTAATATTAATTAACATCGTACCAGGGCAACACAACGGGCTATTGACAACGGTCCGGGGAGGATCTAAGGGACTTTTCCCCTAAGGGAAAGATCCGAGGACAACATCACGTAATTTTGAATCACGGTCAGATGACGTAGCAACAAACCTGAGCTGGCACCCAACTCTCTAAACTTCCACACCAACCCAGCAGGTTCAATAGGATTGCCACTGTACTCTCAGCTGCGATCTGGTGACCTCATCATGTGATCGTGTTTCAAATTTATAAGGTGTTGTCCTCGAATCTTTCCATACGGGATTGTAACCCGACCGTTGCCAATAGCCTTTTGTGTTGATTCATTGAGACGTTTATTCAACTGCATGTTTCTGCCTATCTGCGAGCTGTAAGTGGCACAAGTTCGATTTCTGTAACACCGTGCCTATTTCTTCTGTTCATTACAAATTTTCCAGGTTTTTCTACTTCCTTTGTGCTTCAAAGCTACATCCAAAGCACCAGAGCCCTCTTTCTTAAATTTTACAAATGAACTTACGCGGTAAACTGGTAATGTTAATTTTAGTTAACGTCGTACTGAAGCAACAACGGGCTATTGACGACGGTTCGGGCTCAATCCCTTAAGGAAAAGATACGAGGACGACACCACATAATATTGAACCATGGTCAGATGACGAGGCAACACCTGATCAGGCACCCCACTTTCCAAACTACCGCACCAACCCAACGTGAGGACTTTCGGCCACGACAGATTTAAGGTGCACCAGCCGCCTCTACACCATACGCTTACAAACATCCATGGCCGGACGCGGATTCGAACCAGGAACCTTCCGATCTAGAGGCTAACACCTTCAGTGCGGTACACTGGAATAGCTCGGTTGAAAGAGTAACAGATTAGCACCCCAAGGGAACCAAACACCGATCGGCACAAAGGGCTGGTGCACGTTAAATCTGCCGTAGCCTCAACTGGCCTAACATTGGTGTGGTACAACTGTCGTGGCCTCATGCTAGCGGGGTTTGAAAGACTGGAAAGTTTGGTGCCAGTTCAGGGGCGATCTTGTTTTCCACCGTGCTTCAAAATTACATGGTGCTGTCCTCGTATCTTTCCCTTCTGGTTGATACCGGAACGCCATCAATAGTCCGTAGTTTTGTTCCAGTATGACGTTAATTATAAAATACATTACTTCCAACCAAATTACCCCGGCATCCTAAATTAATCAAATGTGACACTTCAATCCTAACAAAACCTTCATTATGGTATTTTGGCCGACTAACCGGTACAGTGGTTAAGGTGTTAGCCTCTAGATCGGAAGGTTCCTGATTCGAATCTTGATCAGTTCATGGATGTTCGTAAGGGTATTGTGTAGAGGCGGCTGGTGCACCTTAAGTCTGTCGTGGCCGAAAGTCCTCATGTTGGGTTGGTGTGGAAGTTTGGAGAGTGGCGTGCCAGCTCAGGTGTTGCTTCGTCATCTGTTCAAAACTACGAGGTGTTGTCCTCGGACCTTTTCCTTAATTGACTGATCTCGGACTGTCGTCATTAGCCCGTTGTGTTACTCTAGTACGATGTTAACTAAAATTACCATTACCTTATGTTATTTGGCGTTTGTTTCTATTAGCGTTGCACTGGAGTAATACAACGGACTATTGGTGACTGTCAGGGTTCAAGACCCAACACCGCATATTTTGAACACCACGTCAGATAACGATACAACACTTCAGCTGGCAACCCACTATCCAAACTTCCACACCACGCCAACATGAGGACAGCTGAATCTACGACAGAATTAACGTGCACAAGTCCTCTTTGCACGCGACGGTCTTTTGTTGGATTCAAACTGGCAACCCTCTGGTTGCTAATCCGTTACTGTTCCAACCGGGTTACCGCAGTACTCCCCATTATGGAAATCCCTTAGTATTAGCAACCGGTATGGTGGTTAAGGTGTTTACCTTTATATCGGATGGTTCCTGGTTCGAATCCGTATCACTGCATGGATGTTTGTAAGGGTATGGTGCAGAGGCGACTGCTGCACCTTAAATCTGTCGTGGCTGAAGTCCTCACGTTGGATTGGTGTGGAAGTTTGGATAAAGGGGTGCCAACTCAAGTGTTGTCTCGTCATCTGACCGTGGTTCAAAATTACGCGATGTTGTCCTCGGATCTTTCCCTTGGGGGAATGATCCCGGACCGTCGTCAATAGCCCATTGTGTTGCTCTAGTAAGACGTTAATTAAAAAATTACCAAATTCCCCTCAGTATTAGATTTTTCCTCATTATATATCACTGTGGTTAACTATTTTATCTCGTACGACCACTTAGAAATAATTTATAAGCGTATTAGCCTTGTGGTGACTAGAGAAAGGGTGTGATGAGTTATATGCAGTAAAGTTGTCAACACTGAAATATAACTACAGAAAAGCAATTTATGGAGAACACAAAAGACTATAACAAAATATAAACGTTTAATTTCGCTTAGGTCTTCAGTTATGCATGTGTCTTGAGACAAGGACCAAATAGCAGACTAAATTTGCATAAATACCGCAGAGGTTTAACCACTGTGGTGAAAAGATAACTAAGTTTATATTTCTTTGTATGTTGGTTCTTAAATTAAAAGCATCTACCCGTTCTTTAACCACATTCGTTTACTTATTCTAAAAAAAAAATAAAGTTAAAACCAAAAGTTATACTTTTACGAAACGCCGACCAACCATTACAGTGGTTAAGTTGTTAGCCTCTAGATTGGAATGTTCCTGGTAAGAATCTGGCTCCGGAAATGGATGTTTGTAAGAGTATGGTGTAGAGGCGGCTGGTGCACCTTAAATCTGTCGTGGCCGAAAGTCCTCACGTTGGGTTGGTGTGGAAGTTTGGAGAGTGGGGTGCCAGCTCAGGTGTTGCTTCGTCATCTGACCGTGGTTCAAAATTACGAGGTGTTGTCGTCGGATCTTTCGTTAAGAGACTAATTCCGGACCGCCGTCAATAGCCCGTTGTGTTGCTCTAGTACGACGTTAACTAAAATGACCATTACCTTTACGAAAAAATTGAATACCTAAGAAATTTAAGTGAAACAAAAATTAATGTTTTCAAGGTTCTAAAAACATTGTTAGGGGCAATGATGGTCCTCCCACTGGGTGCTCCTTCATAAGTGGCCATCACTTCCGGCCTTGTTGTGGCCAATGACTTAGGTCAAATGTACCCGCCATTAGAAAAAAAAAAGGTTCTAAAAACTAGTGTAAAGCAGAAATTGGGCTTAAAATTTACGATTACTTTTTACATTACTGAATAGCTTTACCGCCTTTTATAAATTAATGTAATAAATAACAGATTAAGAAAAAGAGCTTATATCAGTTGTAATTAAGCAAAGAAATCCAAGTTGATAACGAATATAAATTTGGTCGTTATTCGAATCAGCTTAGAATGGCAGTGTTCATCAATTAACTTAGCACTGGAGCAACACAACGGGCTATTGACGACGGTCCGGGATCAATCCCTTAAGGGAAAGATCCGAGGACAACAACTCGTAATTTTGAACCACGGTCAGATGACGAAGCAACACCTGAGCTGGTACCCCACTCTCCAAACTTCCACACCAACCCAACGTGAGTACTTTCGGCCACGACAGATGTAAGGTGCACCAGCCGCCTCTACACCATACGCTTACAAACATCCATGCCCGGACACGGATTCGAACCAGGAACCTTCCGATCTAGAGGCTAACACCTTAACCACTATACCGGTTGGTCGGCAGATTGATTTAGGACGTGGTCGAAGGAAGACCACACTGGAATGGACGTACATGTTTCTTTGTTCTTGTTTTTGTCCTGTTCTTTTTAGTAAATATACAAAAAGACAAACTGGATTGGACTCGTATAGATTTCACTACACGCAACTTTGTGGATTGAAATTAGACTAGTGTGTAATTTTTATTGCAACAGCATTTTGGTACGGTATAAAACGCTCATTCATTGATTCATTAACTGTTTGGTCCATTGATTGATCACCTGATAATGGTCGACTTAGGCGATTTCACCACTTTCGGCACCATCACAAAAATGAGGATTCACAGCCCACCTACCCTGTCATAAGATGTTATATCCTCAGACGAGGCGAGGTGTTAGCCTCTAGATCGGAAGGTTCCTGGTTCGAATCCGAGTCCGGGCATGGATGTTTGTAAGCGTATGGTATAGAGGCGGCGGGTGCACCTTAAATCTGTCGTGGCCGAAAGTCCTCACGTTGGGTTGGCGTGGAAGTTTGGAGAGTGGGGCGCCAGCTCAGGTGTTGCTTCGTTATCTCACCGTGGTTCAAAATTACGAGGTGTTGTCCTCGGATCTTTCCCTTAAGGGACTGATCCCGGACCGTCGTCAATAGCCCGTTGTGTTGCTCTAGTACGACGTTAACTAAAATTACCAATTACCTCAGACGAGGCGATAAGATAACCAATCGGACAAACAAGCCACTTTTTTCACAAACAGTCACGTGATTACTATTCAAGTGTTGGTCACTTTTTGAAACTCGACTACTTTTATTTGAGGTCAATAACAACATCCTGTACGCTACAGTTGAAACAGGTTCGATGCCTCTAAGTATAGTTTCTTGTGTCAGTAAAAGTGTGTACGTTCTTTTATTATGTGTATCTCCTTTTACGCATCGAAAAAGCATTGCTCGACACAGCTTCACAAAATCGGACAATTATTCCCACAAATATCAACCTTCTAGGTGAACTGGCATATTTGAAACGATGTTTATGAGTGGTTGGACTGTGGTTTGTTTATAAGAATTACCTATGCCACTCAGACTGCTCAGAATTAGTAACCGGAAGATTGCGAGTTCGAATCCAACCAAAGACCATCGTGTACAAAGAGAGCTGGTGCACATTAAATCCGTATTGGATTCAAATATCCTCACGTTGGCGTGGTGTGGATGTTTGGATAGTGTGGTGCAAGCTCAGGTGTTGACTCGTCATCTGACCGTGGTTCGAAATTACGTTCTGTTGTTCTTGAATCTTTCCCGAAGTTGCTTCAGTTCGACGTTACTTAAATAATACCTACTTAAGGCTGCTCAGTGGGTAATTTTTTTTTTGGTAATTTTTTTAGTTAACGTCGTACTAGAGCAACACAACGGGCTATTGACGACGGTCCGGGATCAGTCCTTTAAGGGAAAGGTCCGAGGACAACACCTCGTAATTTTGAACCACGGTCAGATGACGAAGCAACACCTGAGCTGGCACCCCACTCTCCAAACTTCCACGCCAACCCAACGTGAGGACTTTCGGACACGACAGATTTAAGGTGCACCAGCCGCCTCTACACCATACGTTTACAAACATCCATGCCCGAACCCGGATTCGAACCAGGAACCTTCCGATCTAGAGGCTAACACCTTAACCACTATACCGGTTGGTCGGCGGGCTGCTCAGTGGGAAAACCTAAGTTAAGTACTTAAATTAACGTCACATTGGAACAGAACAACAGGCTACTAACGGCGACGGTCCAAGAACAATCCCGAAGACAAAAACTCGTAATTCTGAACCATAATTTTGTAGGTATATATTTTAATTAACGGCGCACTGAAGCAACCCAACTTGCTATTGGCGACGGTCCAGGTAATTGGTAATTTTTAACTTACGTCGTACTAGAGCAACACAACGGCGACAGTCCGGATCAATCTCGAAAGGAAAGATCCAAGGTCAACACCTCGTCATGCACACGATGGTCTTTGGAAAGATCGAGTTTCGAACGCAAACCCACGGGGGCAAGGTATAAGATTCATAGAAGTTCTTTCACTACTGCGCAAAAGGCACCTCAATCAATTAACGTACTGTTTTTCCCACGATTGCAAATGGACAGGTGTCGACAAGCTACTGATTGAAACGATCGGAATAAATGAAAAGGAATACGTGACCATTTCGACGAAGCAATTAGAAACTTGAGTAACAACTCCATTAACATGCAGTACGGGAAACCAAGGCTTAAACCTTCAACTCAGGTTTTCTGGATTAGTAAGTAAATGGACCGCGCCAGGTAGGTATTTTAATTAACGTCGTACTGAAGCAAGGGAACGGGCTATTGACGAAGGACCGCGTTAAAAGTGATGGTCTTGTATTCATATTATTTCTTACGTGGGTTGATGTCATTGACAGTCAGTAAATATTCAGTTGAGCAATTTGGCCATGAATCGCAGGATATTGAATCCAACCCATTGCCACCATTTATATAGGAAGACAGTGGTGATCAGAGTTGGCTCATAGTTCTCCTAATAGTTTCGAAGATCTGTCTCTCGGGGGGGTGGTAGTTTTGTTGGCAGAGTGACGGATAAGCAGCCGGAGGGTTGCGAGTTCGAATCCAACCAAAGACCGTCGTGTACAAAAGTGCACGTCAAGTCTTTCGTGGCTCAAATGTCACGTTTGTGCTGTGTGATTTTAGAGATTGCAAATTTAGAGATTGTGGTGCCAGTCGGGTATTGACCTCGTCATCTGACCGAGGTTTACCACTACGAGTCATCGGATCTTTCACTTCGAGAGGATTCTGCAATAGCCCATTGTGTTGCTACAATGTGACGTCGGCTCGATAACCTACCTTAAAGGTTTAGGGTTATGGCACGCTATTATGGCCATCCTGTTCCAGGCACAATACATATGTATGAACTAGCTGAATTACCCGGAGTTGCACGGGTTTAAATTGTTAAATGTTGATTGAAAAGCGAATCGGAATAATCACTTTTCTTACATAGAAAAATGCAAACATTTAAGTTATACGGAAAATACTTTTTTAATTTCGTTTTTACTTTTTCATAGGAAAAACGAAAGATGTGCATTGCCGAATTTCAGCTTCGTGAGATGAAATAGAGCAATTCGAAAAAAAGACATGAGAAAAATATTGATAAACACAATAATCATCCCTGTAGAACGTGTTTCCTTGTCAATACTCATTTATTGCAACAAAACAAACTTCAGATTTTAAAATTGAGGCTTCAGGGGGCACTTTTAGGACTACTTGTGTGCCAATTGTCATTGTTGAGTGCTATAGATTGTTCTGAAGACAGGAAAAAATCTGTTTTCCTTAGTGTTCTAAAGTATAAGCTTGCCAAATTTGATGCGGATTGGAGAATATATACACACAGAATCCTTTTATATATAGATGAATAAATTAATAAATATACACACACAAGGAAAGTTTTACTGACACGAAAATTAAATTTTCCCAGGGAGAAATTGTGCCTGCACAGCCTACAACTCGCAGCTAGGTAGGTAGGTAGGTATTTCAATCAACGTCACACTGGAGCAATACAACGGGCTATTGACGACGATCCGGTACCAATCCCCGAAGGGAAAGATCCGAAGACAGCACCACGTAATTTCGAACAGTGGTCAGATGACGGGGCAACGAATGAGCTGGCACCCTACTCTCCAAACACACACCACGCCAACGTGAGGACATTTGATGCAACGACAGATTCAACGTGCACCTCCACCACCCAATTGTCACGACGCTGTTTGTTGGATTCAAACTACGGCCCACTACAACTCGCAGGTTGCTAGCGCAGTGGGCATAACCACTGAGTCACGACGTTCCCTTTTCAATCCGGTAATGGTAATTTTAGTTAACGTCGTACTAGAGCGACACAACGGGCTCCTTTTCAATCCGAAAACAGATATGAATGGTAATTTTGTAATCAACGTCGCACAAGAGCAACGCAACGGGTTATTGACGACGGTCCGGGATCAATCCCTTAAGTGAAAGATCCGAGGAGAACACCTCGTAATTTTGAACCACGGTCAGATGATGAAGGAACACCTCAGCTGGCACCCCACTCTCCAAGCTTCCACACCAACCCAACGTGAGGACTTTCGGCCACGACAGATTTGAGGTGCAACAACCGCCTCTACACCATACGCTTACAAACATCCATGCACGGACTCGGATTCGAACCAGGAACCTTCCGGTCTAGGTAATGGTAATTTTAGTTAACGTCGTACTAGAGCAACACAACGGGCTATTGACGACGGTCCTGAATCAGTCCCTTAAGGGAAAGATTCGAGGACAACACCTCGTAATTTTGAACAACGGTCAGATGACGAAGCAACACCTGAGCTGGCACCCCACTCTCCAAACTTCCACGCCAACCCAACGTGAGGACTTTCGGCCACGACAGATTTAAGGTGCACCAGCCGCCTCTATACGTTTACAAACATCCATGCCCGGGCCCGGATTCGAACCAGGAACCTTCCGATCTAGAGGATAACACCTTAACCACTATACCGGTTGGTCGGCCCTTCCGGTCTAGATGCTAACACCTTAAACACTATACCGGTTCAGACATGAATGATAACACAACCTACGGAGCATTTAAAATTGATCCCAGTGCGTATAAAATTCCTAAAGGGTCTGCATTTTAAAGTGAAATTTGAATGCGGTTCAAGCACACACACACACACACAGCAACGGACGTAACTTAATAGGTGTAATTAAATAATCATACACACAGACGGGTTGAGTCGTTTGGTCCGCCGCTCCACGAGCCAAATTGAACCATGCTCAGATCATACAGCTGTAGCTGTAGTATAATCCCATCAGAATAAAGCTTTTCCCGCGGAAGTTCATCTAGATTCTGCAAAGCCTATGGAATGGCAGGACTTGATGGTTATGGGGTAAGAGACGTAAATTAGTTTCTCGACGAAACGCGAGAGTAGTCATTAAATTTCTCACGGGAGCTAATAAATTTGTTAGAAAAGGTGCTGACATTTTCAAATATTAAGCTGGTGAGGTATGGTAGGCATTTTTAAACTAAAATCGCTCTGGGACGATACTACGGGCTATTGACGACGAACAGGGATCGGTAACTTTGGTAATTTTTAATTTACGTCGTACTAGAGCAACACAGCGGGCTATTGACAACGGTCCGGGATCAGTCCCTTAATTAAGGAAACGATACGAGGACAACACCTCGTAATTTTGAACCACGGTCAGATGACGAAACAACATCAGAGCTGGCACCCCACTCTCCAAACTTCCACACCAACCCAACTAAAGGACTTTCGGCCACGACAGATTTAAGGTGCAACAACCGCCTCTACACCATACGCTTACAAACATCCACGCCAGCACCCGGATAGGAACTAGGGATGCGATATCGATGTCCATGTTTTCAAAACATCGATGTTTTATAAAAAAAAATTTTAATGTTTTTAACATCGATGTATTGGAGCCGATGTTTTTGTAACATCGATGTTTTTTACGTTGTGGATGTTTTATTTTTAATTCAAAAAAGTGCCATTCTAAATTTTTTTTTAAATAACCAATTAGCATAATTTTCATAATCAGTAAATTGAACATACTTTTAGACCAAAGTGGCCGAGTGTGAAGGGTCTGAAAAGTAGGGATGCGACATCGAAGTCGGTGTTTTGTAAAAACATTGTTGTATTTACCATCAATTTATTGAAGACAGTGTTTGTTTAGTATCGATGTTTTATTTTTGAATGAAAAAAGTACCATTGTAAAAAATGAAGAAAAATAACCGCGCAACTAAGTATTTGTCAGTGATGGCGACATATGTCCCATAAGA
This sequence comes from Metellina segmentata, assembly GCA_947359465.1. Taxonomy (NCBI): domain Eukaryota; kingdom Metazoa; phylum Arthropoda; class Arachnida; order Araneae; family Tetragnathidae; genus Metellina; species Metellina segmentata. The sequence goes on from OX375882.1 coordinate 96,113,319, forward strand.
AAGAATTTTTCCCAAACTGGTGAAAAAAGAAGTCGGCTTAAGTTGAGGAAAATTAACTAACTTCTCTTTTTTACGAACTGTAAAAAACAAATATTAAGGCCTACAATATTTATAGACCCCTATATTTTTTTTACTTAAAGTAAATAAAAAATAAGTTTGTTGTGTTTTCTCCCAATAAATTGATAAATAATTGATAATAACTAACAATATAATTATTGTTATGTACCTACCTTATTACACTTATAGTTAGTAATACTTGTGTCAAATTGCTGCAAATATTATTGTCTTTAAAACTATTCATTTTGAAAATAAAAGATTTGTTAATTGTTCTTATTAATTTTTGTACTAGCTTTGACAGTAAAAAAAAAATTTCAGTTTTAAATTAATCAAACATCGATGTTTTAAAATGGTTTTTGGTCGATGTATTATCAACATCGATGTCCCTAATTCGAACCAGGAACCTTCCGCTCTAGAGATCAGAGATCGGTAATTTTGGTCATTTTTAATTAACGTCGTACTAGAGCAATATAGCGGGCTATTGACGACAACGATCAGGGATCAAACCCGAATGGAAAGATACGACGACGACGCCACGTAATTCTGAATCACGGTCAGATGACGAGGTCTCACCTGAGAGGACAACCCTCTCTCCAAACTTCCATGCCAACGTGATGACATTTGAGTCAACCTACAGATTTAGCTTGCCTGTACACGGGGCCGCGGTAACTCGGTTAGAAGAGCATCGGATTAGCAACAGAAGGGTTGCGAGTTCGAATCCCGCCAAAGACCGGCGTGTAGAAAGCGGGCTGGTGCACGTTAAATCCATTGTGAGCCTCAAATATCCTCACGTTCGTGTGGTGTGGAAGTTTGTAGAGTGGGGTGCCAGCTCAAGTGTTGCCTCGTCATCTGAACCGTGGTTCAAAGTTCCGTGGTGTTGTCCTCGGTTCATTTTCCTTTGGGATTGATCTCGGACCGTCGTCCATAGCTCGCTTGGTTGCTCTAGTACAGTGGTCGGCAAACCGAGGCTCGCGAGCCACATGTGGCTGTTTAGCCACTTGAGTGCGGCTCTGCCACGAGTCTATTTCGACGAAATTCTGGGGAAATGTAACGATACCTTCGTTAATACGAGGAAAAGAGCACTTAAAGAACTTTAGAAAAGTCATGAGAAATCAAGTTCTGTATTTAATTAGTAAACCTTAGTGCTTATGTAACATAATTGAATTTTTTTCTCCTTTTAAGGGGGTCCGGGACACATTGAAAAAAAATTTATTAAGTTAGAATTTAGTATATTTTTGTACTGATTACCCATCTAACTAATAAGCAAAATCACAACACAAAATTTTTCTAAAAGTTTTTTAAAAATTTTAAATTAAAATTTAAAAAAAAAAGAAGGGTCATTTTTAATTGCAAAAACTCAAAATATTCTTGATCAATTTTTAAAATTCTTGCAGTAAATTATTCACAAATTTATAAATTTTAATTTTGATTCATCAATTTAAAAAATATTACTTTAGTAAAAAATATAAAATATTTGAATAAAAATTTTTGAAAATTCCAAGATATTTTTTTTTAAGTCATATTTTTAAAAGTAAATAATTGTTTCAAATTTGCTGAATCAAAATTAAAGTATAATGTTTGAAAAAGATATATTCCAAATTTCAACCCTTAAAACTTATCAGTTTTTGACTTATAGCAATTTGAGAAATCTTGACAGATGTTGTTGCCATGACAACAACTGTCAAGAGTGTTAGATTTTGAAAACAACGCACCACAAAAATTATTATATCTCTAGTCCTAATCAAGATAGAAACACGATTTAGACGTCATTTTAAGCAGAAAAACACAGAGAATTTCTTTAAATAATTTTTTTTTAATTCGAAAATGTGACAATTTTTGTGTACCGGACCCCCTTAATATTGAAATTGGCGCTTTTGAAATGCAATTACTGGAGTTAAAAACAAAGAATTTTGGAGCTCCAAATTTGAACGCCTCAATGCAATATGGAAAAATTGGAGAAAAATAAATGTGATCTTAGTTCACAGAAAAAGTGGTCGGCTTTGAAATATCTGGAGAAGGAAGACACGATAATTTTCAACACCTGTAACAGTGTTCCTGATTCACAGGATCAGTTAAAAAAAACTAGCATTTGCTGTTCATTCACTCTGGCTCTACAAATTCAGGAGAATAATCTTTTTCAAGCATGAACCTTATCAAAAGTAAATTTCCAAATCGTCTTATTGATGATAACCTGGAATCTTGCTACAAATTAAAAACAACGACATATAAACCTGACTTATCCAAACTTTCCAAGGAAATGCAAGGTCATTGTTCACATTAAATGCGTGTTTTGCCATATTTTTATTTTAATGTAAAAAATATTTTGTCAATAAATAAGATTATTCTGTTGATATCTGGTTTTATTTAATGTTAGTAGCTAGTTTGAACAGACTCCTAAAAACATGGTTCTTGAAAAGAAATTTGGCTCTCAAAAGAAATCTTAATCATTGTAAAGCTGATCTTTGGCTCTTTTGAACGAATGAGTCTGCCGAGCACTGCTCTTGTACGACGTTAATTAAAAATACCAATACCTTTGTACACGACGGACTTTGGTTGGATTCGAATCGCAACCTTCCGGTTGCTGATCCGTTACTCTTCAGACCGGACTACAGCGACCAAAATATCAAGATGGTCTAGAAAAACGGTTCCCAACCTTTTTCTCTCTCCCGTAGCCACAATATCAAGATGGTCTGGAAAAACGATTCCCAACCTTTTCTCTTCCGTAGCCACAATATCAAGATGGTCTAGAAAAACGGTTCCCAACCTTTTTCTCTTTCCCGTAGCCACAATATCAAAATAGTCTAGAAAAACGGTTCCCAACTTTTTCTCTTCCGTAGCCACAATATCAAGATGAACTAGAAAAACGGTTCCTAACCTTTTTCTCTTTCCCGTAGCCACAATATCAAGATGATCTAGAAAAACAGTTATCAACAATTTTTTCTCTCCCGTAGCAACAATATCAAGATGGTCTAGAAAAACGGTTCCCAACCTTTTCTCTTCCGTAGCCACAATATCAAGATGGTCAGGAAAAACGGTTCCCAAACTTTTTCTCTCTCCCGTAGCCACAATATCAAGATGATCTAGAAAAACAGTTATCAACAATTTTTTCTCTCCCGTAGCAACAATATCAAGATGGTCTAGAAAAACGGTTCCCAAACTTTTTCTCTCTCACGTAGCCACAATATCAAGATGGTCTAGAAAAAAGGTTCACTACCTTTTCTCTTCCGTAGCCACAATATCAAGATGAACTAGAAAAACGGTTCCTAACCTTTTCTCTTCCGTAGCCACAATATCAAGATGAACTAGAAAAACGGTTCCTAACCTTTTTCTCTTTCCCGTAGCCACAATATCAAGAAGGTCTAGAAAAACGATTCCCAACCTTTTTATCTTTCCCGTAGCCACAATATCAAGATGGTCTAGAAAAACGGTTCCAAAACTTTTTTTCTCTCCCGTTGCCCTTGATTAGACTTTTCATTTACGATTAACCCCTTCTTTTCTTTACACCCATCCAGTGCCGCGGCGTGGGTAAGAAGCGCCCTTGTGCAAAAATATTTTGGAGGCCCCCCCCCTCCTAGTCCAATCACCAACGCAATCATAAAAACGGTGCTGGTGTCTTTCGAAGAACCACCTCGAGTAATGTATAATAGCTTAGCTAGATATTCAAACTAACCTAATGACATTTGTATGCCTTCTTTTATTTTTTAATTTAAATTCTACTTAATCAATATTGACGCTACTAAATCTTTCCGCCAATTCTTTCGTTTTCAATATATCTTCACAAGAAAAAAACTCTGAAAACAAAAACGGTGGTATTTTTAAGTAAAGCTGAAAAAAATTTTGAAATTTTTGTAACCCCTGAACTCATTTGAATATTGAAGAATCAAAGAAGCTTTATCCATACAACCAAATCTTTTCCAGCAATGATATGCCGTTTTATATGTAATGGAACAATATTTTAGCTAGTGAGCAGATCTATAGCATCTGCGAAAGTGAAATGAAGTTGTAAAATACAGACCAGAACGCAACGCCTTAGACCATTCGTACATACCGACTCATACCAGAAGAGGAATATACACAAGATAGTTAGTTTGGATAGTTCTATGGCTCAATGGCCATATCAAGGCCCAGGAAGGAATCGAACCTGAGGATAATAACGAAAGTATTTCATTAATGCTACTTGCTCTCGACTATCCCCATGGGTGGCAACTTGTAATTCTAGTTGGTGTTTTGTTCGACAAGAATTTATTGCTGTTCCAGAAGGATTAAGGGGCCCTCCGAAAAAAATGGGAAACAATAACCTTTCCAGATGGCCTTTTGTTCTTCCTAGTCGAAAAGTTCGGCAAGAAACAGCAGGAGTTCGATCCCTCGTAATACAGGTCAAGGTCATGTTCCGTGGAATTTTTTATTAGGCTTATAGCACGCTTGGCAAAAACAACTGTTCCATTTGTCAACACGAACGTTTCGGGAAGGGAGAGATCATCCCCGTCTTCTGGGAATTAGTTCGTTCGAATCTTCCATCCATCAACAGGTCCGCATGTTATCGCACATGTTGCCGGGGACCCACGCAGATATGCGTTGCACCCTGGGGTTACGGAGGTGACGGAAAAAAAGACACAAAAAGTCGTCAAATCGAATGCGAAGATAATGCAGTTGGGTGGCAGCAACTTGCTATGGCAAAGGCCTATGCCATGGAAGTACACACTTGTTAACACAGATTCACTGTGACTTATGTAAAGGCCGTCAAAAAAACAATTACTATCGATATTAATAATTTACAGCATTTATATTTATATTTTATATATACTTAATATTTATATATTTTGTATTTATGTTTTATGTTTATATTTTATGTTTATATTTATATTTTATATATACTTAATATTTATATATTTTGTATTTATGTTTTATGTTTATATTTTATGTTTGTATTTATATTTTATATTTTATGTTTATATTTTATATTTATATTTTATATTTATATTTTATATTTATATTTTATATTTATATTTATATTTTATATTTATATTTTATATTTATATTTATATTTTATTTTTATATTTTATTTTTATATTACATGCAGAAAATATTGTTCCATTATATTACACGCTGACCTACGTTTGTGCATTTCTGGCCAAAGCTCTTGTATTGTGTGGCCTGGTGCAGCGTTTTTGAACCTCTTTCATTTCAAGGGACACATAATTGCAACAATTATGTGGCACACCAGAAAATCTATATATATAATTCTCTTACGTGGCACGCAAAAAAGACGTTATTTGTTTTCGCGTTTTGGCAACATTGTACGATTCTTTGTTTATCCCAAAGCCTCGCGCTTCAATTGAATTTATAGCGTTATCGGATGAAATTTTATTGAAATAAAATGAATTTTAGTTGAGCTTTTGCAGTAAATAATAGAAATCAAAGAAAACGGAGGATCTTTTCATAGTCATTTAAAAAAAAGGTCCGTTTCGGGTCAAACTATTATAGTTCAACAAGACGCTTGCATTACAACTTTCGACAACAAACTCAATGAAAAAGCGTGGATGGCTCGAGTACTGGGTAAATGTACACACAACCAACATGCTGGGTTTTCAATTTCCAAATCAACGCTCACATTTCGAGTCAAAATTTGCTCAAAGTTTCCATTTGAATTCTGATTCCAGAGGTACTGTAAATATCTTTTCTGAAAAACAACATAAAATTTAGATTTGAAAAATATTTTTTTTGGAATATCATATTTTGTAAACAATTCCTTCTGCTAGGACACATGTCTTTATTGATGCGAGCGAAGCGAGCATAGGTTCGCGCAGCGAACCAATGAGGATTGCGAAGCAATTCTCTGGGGGTTGGCGAGCAGGGGGCGGGCCCCCTAGTATATTTTATTTCACGATCTGACAAACAAATGCCACAAACGTCTGGGACATGGTGCTCTAATTATCGATCGGGATTGAAAACGTTTGCAAAATTGAACTGGTAAATTAGCCATCATTATATGGGTAATTTGATAATTTTTTAATTAACATCGTACTAGAGCAACACAACGGGCTATTGACAAAGGTCCGGGATCAATCCCCTAAGGAAAAGATCCGAGGACAACACTACGTAATTTAAAACCACGGTCAGATGACGAGGCAACGCCTGAGTTGGCACCCCCACTCTCCAAACATTCCACACCAACCCAACGGCAGGACTTTCGGCCACGTCATATTTAAGGTGCACCAGCCACCTCTACACCATACGCTTACAAACATCCATGAACTAAGTCGAATTCGAACCCGGGACCTTCTGATCTAGAGGCTAACACTTTAACCACCAGACCGGTTGGTCGGCTCATACATATGGGAACATTATTCAAGAGTTTCTGGATAGGTAGTTAATTAACGTCGCTCTGGAGCAATACAACGTTCTATTGGCGATGGTCCGGGATCAAACTGAAGGGAAATATCAGAGGACAACGTCATGTAATTTTGAATCACGGTCAGATGACGAGGTCACAACTTTGTTGGCACCCCACTCTCCGAGCTTCCACACCACGCCAACGTGATGGCATTTGAGACCATAAATAGATTTAACATCCTCCGGCCTACTTTGTAAACGACGGTCTTTGGTTGGTTTTATAAATTGATTGAATTTTTATGGCATAAGGGTCAGGATTGGCCAAGTTACCCCAAACTCGGTTTTTGGTTGGATTCGAAGTCGCAACCCTTCGGTTGGTAATTCGTTACTTTACCAACTGCGCTACCACAGTTCCACAAGTATGGATAGAGGAATACAAAGGAGAAATGGAGCTTTTTCTCATTTATCTTCATATCGTAGTATTTATTATAGGTTCTGCTTTTCATCAGAATTAGGGATTTCTTTGGCCGTCACGGGTCATACACTTCAAATGTATTTCAAGCTTACTGGGATTTCTTTGTGAAGAAATGACATCAAGCAATCATGAGAGACTTGCATTTACTATGTAAAATATCAAGATAAATATTATTTTATTGTTCTTGATAGTGTGTTGTTGGCATTGTTCTTGATATTAGTAATCAGCTGTAAGAAGAATTACGAGACAACAGATTATGGAAGAGTTCCAAGAACTAATTGTAAAACTGGTATTTCTTGGGCTTTCCAGATGGAAGAATTAGATTTATCTTTCATCCTCAAGCACCTGTTATTATGGTTATGACATCTGAAGACATTATCAGTAGATGTCAAAAGTCCTTTTATCACCATAAATACACTACTCTACAATAATGGACCGGACGCCAGCGGATTTGCATAAATCCGACTAGTTATTTGGGGGATGTTTTTCGTGATATGGCCTGGGACCTTTGCATGTTGTTCCTGGTCAATTGAACGCCGACGCCTACTTGAACATTTTGGACAATCAGGTTCTTCCTACGTCTGTCAATTTTATGGAATGGACGAATTTTACTTCCAGGATCGACAACGCTCCATGTCATGTTGCACCCTCTGTCAAGCAGTGGTAGCAAGATATGGATGTAAAACGTCTTCACTGGCCTGATAAGAGTCCCGACCTAAACCCCATAGGACATTTGTGGGACGCGTTCGGACGTTTAAGGACCAGGGCTTACGGACGACGCTTACAGATCAGGGAACCACGTCCGAAATCTAAGCTGAGCTGGCGACATTCTTGCAGCAGGGATGGACACAAATATCCATAGCTGTGTATCTAAACCTCGTTGAAAGTATGTCCAGAAAGGTTGCTAGTGTTATTGCAGCGCGTGAGGGACCATCCCCCTATTAAAGCATGTATGTCCCGGTTGATCTCTTTCCATCCGGTGCAGCAGACAGGAAGAAACTACAATAACACGATTTCGTAGTGACCGCCTCAAAACATTGACTTATGCCAACAAAGAAAATGACTTTCCAATTTGTACCAAGTGTTCCAAAGGCCACTCCGGATCATATCCTTGAGTGCTTGGGACTTGATAAAGAAGATCTTCTGGAGCGACCATTATTGGTCATTGATTTCTTGAGAGTGTGCGATATCACGGACCTAGTCTAGCTCTGCTGGGCTACAGGGTTCAGCAACAACACAACAACAAAGCATGTATTATTTCCCTTATACCATCACATCTTGCTGTCCGGTCCATTATTGTAGGGTGGTGTATCTATGCTGGGGTTTGAATTCAAAATCTCAACAAAAAAGATTTCAGAATATTTTTGATGTGTTTGCTTTTGAATGTTGGACTTCTTGGTATCTTCCCATATCACAGAAAATTATGTGAAAAGAAGAACAAGCAATACTTGAAGCGTTCGTCCAAACTATGTATTACGTATCATCAATTTACCAAGAGGAGCGTAAAAAAATAATAACAATTTTTATGTCAATGTTTCATGGGAACCAGGTGGACTATTATCCCAATTATGTTTAGTAAATAAAGCTAAGCATGTTATAACCCTCCAAGTGGTTTGGACGAGAATATTCGTCCATCAACACTTGACCAATTTTGTTGATGACGAGATATATCGACATCAATACACTGTCAATTTTTTTTATGATGACGAAATCCAGATTTACAGTTTTGTTTCAATGACGATATATCTCCTCTATCAAGATCTGCCAATAGTTTCGCGAATGACGAGATATCTCATCGCGACAACCACAAGGTGGATTAACTCTCCGAGTGGTTCATCTTGATGGACGACATATATCGTCGTTAGAAGAGAGACAATTAACCAGATCTTGATCATCAAAAACGCCCCTGCGTAGATATTTACTCTGTAGCTTAGGGAGCGTTGTAAGGTAATATTAATTAACGTCGTACTAGAGCAACGCAACGGACAATTGACGACAGTCCAGGAACAATCCTTTATGGCAGGGATTCCCAACCGGTGGTACGCGTACAACTGGTGGTACGCGGCAACATTTAAAGTGGTACGCAAGGATGATACGAGCGACCCAAATATTCTGCGAAGTTTGTTCGATTTTTTTAGTATGTACAACCCCGTTTTAGGAAAAAAGGAATTATATGAAACCAATTTTGTGATTACGTTTTTATTACATTGTAATAAACGACGCTAACTGATATGTTAATAAAATACAAACAACAACAAGTTTCGCACTAAAAATTGATTTTTGATTATATTAATCTTTGTTTGCTTAGTTTGTACTAATTATTTAGAATAATTTGTGTTTAGACCTGTGAGTAAAAAATAAAACTGTAATTTTCAATAATCGTTTTATTTTTTTCCTTTATTAAAACATCATTAATACGACGTACAAGTGCATTAATCATAAAATATGAAGCTTTCTTAGCATTTTAATTAAAATAAAACAAGCCATTGGGCAATTTTCTGACCTTAGATATATGTTTTCTAAAAATATATAGAACTGGTGGTACGCTAAAAATTTCTAGAAATTTCAAGTGGTACGCAGTTACTAAAAGGTTGGGAACCCCTGCTTTAAGGGAAAGATCCGAGGACAGTACCACATAATTTCGAATCACGGTCAGATGACGAGGCAACACCTGAGCTAGCACCCCACTCTTCAAACTTCCAGACCAACCCAACATGAGGACTTTCGGCCATGACAGATTTAAGTCGTCAGCCGCCTCTACACCATACGCTTACAAACGTCCATGCAGTTACCCGATTCGAACCAGGAACCTTCCAATATAGAGGCTAACATCTTCATCACCAGACCGGTTGGTCGGCAAATTTAGCTAGAGAGAAAATGTTTCTCATATCCAGTCCAACCTCTGGCGCAGTCCCAAACAGCAGTATTTACAACCCACAAAACAAGATTGTTGATAGGGAGGGAAATTGCCCACCACCTTATCAACTAAACGATTGCGTTTTTCCTACTCACCAAATTTTTCGGAGCGCTACATTGCAAACACGAATTAAACGGGATGTTTTACCCCGATCAAGAGATGAGATAGGGAAAAATAAAAACGCGTTGGAAAAGCTCAGAAAAGGATTTTCGTGTTCTATTAAGCAGGGCGAAACCCTTCCACCCGAAGCTCAAATAAAAGACCCGGAGACCAATTAGTTATTCCATACTCCACGAGAACCCATCTTTGATAGTAGACGTGGAGCTTTATGCGACCTTAGGGCACGGCTCTCCACCCACTTGAAATAAATCGGAACTTTCCTCTCAACGCCAGACAGTGATCGATTGATGGATGAAAGAAGGGCAAGACATCCATCTCTGTTTTATATTATGCTGTGGAGAATAGTTTTATTATCTCTCTTCGCCAACATACAAATTTCAGTCTGATACGATGTGGTGATTCTGGGAAATCGTTTACCGTGGTTGGTAGATGATTTTACGTCGCACTGGAACAACACACCTTGGACAATTTAAACACGGTGCACAAAAACGATTTTTCAACGTGCGGCACCGAAGCCCAACTATGCACGCATAACAGTGAAATGACGCAAGTACTCATTTCGCGCCATTTGCGATAAATATGCTATCGAAAGAAACGTGTTTAATTTCGCTTACTTGGTGTAAGAAAAGTATATTTTGAAACACACAAAATAGACGTTACTGGATACAGCCATTTATTAATTATATTCCATTTATTCATGAAAACAAGGTATTTCAGACCGGAGAAGCGTGTGCGGCGAGCTGCGGCGCCGTGGGGAACTGCGGTACAAATTGCACGCAAGTTAGGCCCGATGCACATATCCGGTTTTTCGACGTGCGGCACCGCTGCGGCACCGACGCCCAGCTATGCACACATAACCTTGAAATGCGCACGTACTCATTTCGTGCCATTTGCGATAAATATTCTATCGAAGAAAAACGTGTTTATTTCGCTTACTTGGTGTAAAAAAAAAAAAAAAAGAATATTTTGAAACAAAATAGACGAGTTACTGGATACATCCTTTCATTAATTATTATTTGTATTCCATTTGTTTATGAAAACAAGGTACTTCAGAACGGAGACTCATGTGCTGCGCCTTGGGGAACTGCGGTACAAATTGCACGCAAGTTGGACGTGCGTCGCCGCAGCGGCGTCAGAGGCATGTGTGCACTACTCCATTGTATCTGATGTATCTCAGACCGAACTTGCGTTGCGGCAGCAGCGCCGCACATTGAAAAACCGGATGTGTGCACCGAGCCTTATTCGGCCATCGACTTCTGGTGAAAAATCGGGGACCCAACAGCTTTCGAACAAGCAAATCGAATCTTTGTTCAAGTGATTGTTTAAAGACCTGTCGCTTGTTCGATTGATCCCATGAGAGGTATTTTGTCTAAGGCTAAATGTAGATGGCGTTAGTGTTTCTGCGGCAGACGTGTTCCTGTACATATTCCGAACACAGGGTTGGCAGACATTGCAACAGTGAAAGAGCATAAATTCGTAAAAATAGTAACTCATCTGACCTCGGTTCAAAATTACGAGGCGTTGCAATTGGATCCTAAGGGACTGAACCAAGACCTCGCCGATAGCCCGTTGTGTTGCTCCACTGCGACGTTCATTTTCTACCTTAAAAAAGTAATGGCAAAACCTTGTATTAAACCCTATTTTAGTTGCAATATTAGTTGCTCAGATTAAAAATGAATCTGATAAAACAACAGACCGTTGAAGATCTCACCGAACTTAAATTTTTAAATTAAACACCTAAATATTTTAGTCAACCAACGAGGTCTGGTGGTTAAAGTGTTAGCCTCTAGATCGGAAGGTTCCTGGTTCGAATCCGGGTCATTGCATGGATGTTTGTAAGCGTATGGTGTAGAGACGGCTGGTGCACCTTAAATCTGTCATGAGCGTAGTCCTCACGTTGGGTTGGTGTGGAAGTTTGGAGAGTGGGGTGCCAGCTGAGGTGTTGAATCGTCATCTGACCGTTGTTAAAAATTACGAGATGTTGTCCTCGGATCTTTCCTTTTAGGAATTGATCCCGGACCATCGTCAAAACCCGTTGTGTTGCTCTAGTACGAAGTTATTTTTTAAAAAAACTGCATTTACCATTACCGCTGGTGTAAACGAAATTTTAGTGGTAAAAATTGCCTATCTGCCGCAACGTAAAGGTTGAGGTAATCCCTTTATGCATCATGCTAGAGCATTTGAATAAAGTAAAAATCTCATCCTGTCGGGCTTGTTTGTTCATCCTGATTGCCCATCCTTCTGATCAAAAGCGAAGAAGAAGAATTCGTTTTTACTGTTCGTATTTATTTTTCAAATATAAGAGGCGTAGGTGTGAATTGTGTAAACAACCCTCAGTTACAGCAGCGCAAGATTCATGACCAAAATGATTCCCGTGGGAAGATTCAGAACCAAGGACATTATTTGATTAAAGCAAAGGAAAAAACAGCTTCGTTTGAAAGATAGGATCTCTTTCCATATCGACAAGAGGTGGTTATAAATCAGTACTAAGTAACAGGACTGCACCCTCATGAAAAATGCAAATGTGCTTTACAAATGCAAAATGTATAACTGTTCAACCGTTTCTGGATTATGGTAATTGGTAGTTTTTAATTAACGTTGTACTAGAGCAACACAACGGGTTTTGACGATGGTCTGGGATCAATTCCTAAAAGGAAAGATCCGAGGACAACATCTCGTTATTTTTAACAACGGTCAGATGACGATTCAACACCTATGCTGGCTAGTCGAGTAAACTACCAAGAAAATTAAATCAACACCGTTGATAATCCCTTCTACCAAGTTTTTTATACTTTACGGCAGTTTTCAAAATTCGGACAAAATGAATGTAGAACAATTGCAATTGATTGGTAACGGTAATGGTAATTTTAGTTAACGTCGTACTAGAGCAACACAACGGGCTATTGACGACGCTCTGGGATCAGTCCCTTAAGGGAAAGACCCGAGAACAACACCTCGTAATTTTGAACCACGGTTAGATGACAATAGCAACACCTGAGCTGGCACCCCACTCTCCAAACTTCCACACCAACCCAACGTGAGGACTACGCCCATGACAGATTTAAGGTGCACCAGCCGCCTCTACACCATACGCTTACAAATATCCATGTACTGAGCCGGATTCGAACCAGGAACCTTCCTATCTAGAGGCTAACACCTTAACCATCAGACCGGATTGTCGGCGACGAGGATTATGAGAATGGAACATTTTGACATTGGTGATTTCAATGTCCAATGTCAAAATGCTTCATACTAAATAAGTTGTTATTTTTTATAACTAATTATAATAAATTCGTTTTGTGTGCTTTTAATTATTTCCGAAATAATATTCCAATCAATCTGAAATTCTTTATTGGGTTGCGATTAGCAAATCCGAAGGAAGTCTACGTAATTTTTACATCGCAATGTCCAATTATGAAATTAATATACGAAAATATGGGTATGAACATTCTCTCATATGTCCAAGTATTGAACTGTTTATGCGGTAAATAACCAATAGAAAACAGTTCGAGGTTCAGAAACGTTACTACACTTTGATAGCAGACGATATTTTCCGTATTATTTTGTTTATCGTTAAAAATTACATTTTTGATGATGGCATCGTAAAACTTTAAAGAAGCATCAAGTAACGCATCATGAAACTTAAATAAAACTGTTCATTATTATGTAAAGTGGTGAGCAGAATGGACAAAATTAATTCTAAATCCACATAGAAATAACATCGAGTACAAAACGATTACTATACGCGACTCAGATTATTTTACCAGTATTGCTCGAAAACAATCTTTTCCAAAAAAATTTAATTATATTTATGTTTGAACTGACTTTTTATTTCTTCCCATAATGTAAATGATTTATAAATATTTTATTGATGAATAAAGAATATAATATATTTAAAATATTTAATTTTACGTAACTCTCAGTTTGTATTGGAACACGAAAACTTCAAATAAAAACTAATTTATAATAAAAGAGTAATTATGCTACTCGGTATCTGGAAATGCTAGAATTAATGTTTAATTTTTTAATTTAATTCATAATTCTGTTTGCGTATTTGAGTTTATAGCGAAATATTGCTGTCATATTTGAGCATTTCCAAATATTCTAAATATGTGTGTTCTTTTTTTGTAAATAAATCATTATTGTCTTTATCACTATTGTTCAAAAATCTTTTGGCGAATTGTTCTATTCTGGATGTATTCAAAAAGTCGAAATTTCACATGTTTGTACATATCTTTTTTTCTGAATTCTGCACTTTTTCAAGGATTGAAATTTTATTTGTTTGTATTTATTTCTTCTAGTATATTACATATTGCAGATAGATTATTTAGGAGTCAAATTTTAATGGTTTCATTTATTTCCTTCAAAATATTAAACATTGGTAATTTTATGGCGGTATATGTATATTTCGGTCGACTCCTTTAAGTCTTTGGTTAAATATGTAATGGTTTGGCGAATACTGTTTCAGAAATATTAATAAACAAAACATTTTTAAGTAAGGTGTGTAATTTCTTATTTTAAAATGACCGGTAGAGTTTAAAAAAATCACTTTAAAAATAAGATGGGTGACGTTAAATTAAAACAGGTAGCCATACGCGTTGTAGTCCGAATTTATTTCAAAATTAATTTTGACGCAGATTTTCATAACAAGATTAAAATCAGATAAATTTACATTTGGTTTTCATGTTGCATTTTGGATTTATTGAAAGCAGTACTCCGTTGTCAAGTAACTACAACGATCATAGTAAATAGGTACGTGGTTTTCATTTAGGAACCGAATATCTGAATTTGGAAAATTACCATGGATTTTTATTTAAAACTAAATGTCTCTTGGGAATAATAGGACTCTTAAAAAAGACTTTGATGCTCTTATAATGATCTCACGTTAGGAATTATTATTTTTTTTTATTTAAATTCTTTGTCTTAAATGTCAGATTTGTCTGGTTGCTTACTCTACAAATTGAAGTTGTTCTTACGCAGCTTAGATCCATGTGAAACATTCGTTGAAGGCAAGGATTTTAATTTTTAAAAACGCTATAAAATCAACCTACTGCTCTCTCTTGCTGACAGTTTTTTTTTTAACATAATAACTGCAATATTCGCCATTTTGAGCCGCTTTTGCAAAGAGAGAAATGGCTAACTTCTAGAAGGAAAGAGATGAAATTTTGTATTATCTTGTAAAAAGTCCTTCGAAATCGATTTATCAATTTCAATCAAAATATATTTAAGTTCCTATTCAAAATTGTTTGCAATATTGATTTTATAATTAATATTCCAAACAATTAATATTAATTTTATGGTTTAATGTTACACCTTAAAAATTATTTAAAAAGAGCTTTAGCCACTTCAATTAACATTTAAGCAATTCAATCCCTGTAAATCTGGGTAATTCCGCTAGTTAATTATAAAATTAATGTTCGAAAAAATCA
Organism: Metellina segmentata; assembly: GCA_947359465.1. NCBI lineage: Eukaryota > Metazoa > Arthropoda > Arachnida > Araneae > Tetragnathidae > Metellina > Metellina segmentata. The sequence continues at coordinate 96,128,650 of OX375882.1, forward strand.
ATTCAGAAAGCTTCTTATGTGATCGTGTGAAGTTCCAACACTTTAATCCTCTAATTTGTTTTCATGATAAATGTAATATTCGCCATTTTGAGCGGTTTATTGCAAAAAATAATGGCTAACTTTTACAATTCCCTCACCGTGTCAAAAGCCTAAAATAATTTTTATCAAAATATACAAAAATAGCTGTTTATTATTGTTTCGAATATTATTTTTTAAATTAACACTACAAACTAAAAATTATTTTAAAAGTACTGTGTAGACACATCTTTTGAGCTATTTAATTATTCCAGTGTGATGATGATTTCGTAAGTTGTGTAAGAGTCTGGGTTAAATTTTTACTTAAAATTATTACATTAATATTCGAAAAAATTGATTCAGAAAGCTTCAAATTCGATTATGCGAAATAAAAAATTTGTTTCCTCAGATGGTTTTTATATTTCATAATATTGCACATTAAAAATTATTTTTGAAAATCATGCACCCCGGCAAAAAAAAAAGTGACAACTCAAAATTGCAGAATTTGAGAAAAAATCAACTTAAAAAGGATACTATAAAACTTATATTGAAATAGTATGAGCTTCTTTTAAATTTTAGGTAAGTATTTATGGTGGTAACTTCTCTATTATTTTCTATAGAATAGTAATATAACACGCTGGGGCACCTCATACATATTTTTCAGTGACATAACGTCAAATTTTTTTTTTTACTTGTGTCACTTTTTTAACGGGGTGTGATATGTAGAATTTTGGGTTTTTAAAATAAAAAATATAAGCGTGATCTGGAAGTGGTTGAATTAAATGACTTGGAAAAAAAACTTGGTGTCCAAGATTAAATTAAGATGTAAACTTAAAATTTCGAGTTTAATTTGTGTTACGTTGAAAGATAAATTTTGTGGGAAAATTTGGTAGACAGTCTCTTATGCAAATTTCATGGATACACATAGAAGGTGTAATTCCTATTGAATAGAGCATCTGAATTTGCTCTACTGTAAACAGTATGTAATAAAAAGAGGGCGATGTGTGTGTGGAATTTTTTTTTCCATAACTGGTCAACTTAAAATTTATTATGCGCTGATCATTTAGACTACATGTGTCATGTCCAAAATTCAATATAGCTTCTGCTCAGTACAAGTCATATGTTCGTGACAAAAAATACTCTCGGGAGCTTAGTTGGAAAAATTTCATATAAAGATGAAAGCTCTCATATCTGAAATGTTAAGGTTGGTCTGTTGAGTTTTACGGCGTAAGGACCATATTTGTCCAAGCTACGCCAAATAGACAACGTCAAGTAATACACACTATAAATGTTTTACTGACACATAATAGAGTTATGCACGCAGGGAGGAATCGGAACCTGCATCACCCACAACTCGCAAATTGCGAGCGCAGTGGACTTACCAACTGAGTCACAATGGCCCGTGAAATATTTAAGAAAATTGTGGAACACGCTTTAGTGGGGCTCCTGGGAGGAAAGAGTCGTTAGGATAATGCTGTCATACGCAAAAGCATGAATAGTGATGGCCGTGGATGTTTCTCCCCCTGCCAACTCTCTATCAATGCTTTCACTTTCGGTACCGAATCAAACTTTAACCAGAATTCCGCGCTAATGAAACCCACTTAAAGAGCTTTGTATAGTTTACGACCAACACCCTAATTTAACTAATAAACTGACCCAAAGCCAAGTGGGAGCCGTCTTGCACAGTGGGTACGTCTACTACGCTAGCAACCTGCGAGTTGTAGGCAGAGCAAGTTTGACTCCTGTCAGGTTTATTCCTCCCTGGGTGTAGTTCTGTATCAGTAAACTTTCAGAATATATTATTTTTTTTTTTACAGCTCGTCATTTTTTACGTTATGGGAAATTTTGTTTACCGTAAACCCTTCGTAGGGTCGGTATCCCATGAAGTTAAGTAATGTCTTTCTGAGCATCGCCATAAAACCCCAAACAACACAACCCACGTGATTCGACTACCAACTCCTGGGATTGTCGAGTATAATAGAGAGTATATCCTGAGTATAATAGTGGAAACAGAATGCTTACAAGCAATCAACATTGCTGAGAGTGTTTCGCGCGCCCCTGTAGGTCACAGAACAAGTTTCAGAGGTCCTCCTAATTCATTCTCGACCCTCCTGACCCATCGCATGACCTTTCGAGATAGAGTTCAAAGAGTCCCCGAAAACCAGGTGGTAAACTACAACCATTACATGACAGCCCTCAAATAACGCTAACGGTACCACTTGAGGTAAATAAAAACGCAACATCAGGTAAGAGAGGTAGGTAATTAACGAGGTGCTATTGGAGACACTCTGAAATCATTCCAGATGGGTAATGCTAATCGTAATTTTAGTTAACGTCGTTCTTGAGCAACACAACGGGCTATTGACGACGGTCCGGGATCAGTCCCTTAAGGGAAAGATCCGAGGACAACGCCTCGTAATTTTGAACCACGGTCAGATGACGAAGCAACACCCGAGCTGCCACCCCACTCTCCAAACTTCCACGCCAACCCAACGTGAGGACTGTCGGCCACGACAGAGTTAAGGTGCACCAGCCGCCTCTACACCATACGCTTACAAACATCCATGCCGGACATGGATTCGAACCAGGAACCTTCCGATCTAGAGGCTAACACCTTAACCACTATACCGGTTGGTCGGTCATTCCAGATGGGAAAAATCCGACTTGTAAAAAACTTGTAATTTTGAACCAAGTTCAGATGACGAGGTCATGACACCTTAACTGGAACCTCCTCTCCAATCTCCCACACCACGCAAACTTGGCGACACTTGAGGACACGACATATTTAACGTGCACCACCACCACTCCCTGTACACGTCGATCGTTGGCTGTACCCAGTTTCAAACTCGCAAACAGGTTGCTAATCTGTTGTTATTCCAGACGACGTACGACCAACCGGTCTGGTGGTTAAGGTGTTAGCCTCTAGATCGAAAAGTTCCTGGTTCGAATACGGGTTAGTGCATCGATGTTTGTAAGCGTGTGATGTAGAGGCGGCTGGTGCACTTTAAATCTGTCGTGACCGAAAGTCGTCACGTTTTGATGCTATGGAAGTTTGGAGAGTGGGGTGCCAGCTCAGGTGTTGCCTCGTCATCTGACAGTGGTTCGAAATTACGTGGTGTTGTTCTTGGATCTTTCCCTTTAGGGATTGATTCCGGACCGTCGTCAATAGTTCACTGTGCTGCTCTAGTATGACTTTATTTAAACATGATTAAAAAAGTATCCAAACGCCGTATCGTAGCCCCATCACGTACTATAGGTATGTAGGTATTAACGTCCCACTAGGGCAACATAAGGGGCTATTGATGACAGTCCAGGTAATAGGCAATTTTTGGTAATTTTTAATTAACGTCGTGCTAGCGGGCAATTGGCAACGGTCTGGGATCAATCCCCAAAGGGAAAGATCCGTGGATAACAGCACGTAATTTTGAAACACAGTCAGATGACGAGACACCACCTGAGATGGCACTCCTCTCCAAACTTCCACATCAACCTAACGTAAGGACTTTCGACCACGACAGATTTAAGGTGTACCAGCCGCCTTTACACCATACGCTTACAAACATACATACACTGACCCGGATTCCAACCAAGAACCTTCCAATCTAGAGGCTAACACCTTAACCACCACTCCGGTTGGTCGGCGGCGACGGTCCAGGATCAACCCGCGAAGGGAAGGCCCCGTGGACACCACGTAATTTGGAAACACGGTCACGAGGCAACACCTGACGAAAGGTAGGTAGGTAATTAATGACGCTCTGGAGTCTCATAGTCACCAATAGCCTCAGCGGTTATTTGTAATTTTGAACCAAGGTCAGAAAATGAAACCAACGTTTAACACAAAGTTAGTGTTCTATCCAAAGGTCAGGATGCTAGCTTCTAGCAAGAAAAATTCCTGATTTTAATTCAGGGTAGGCCATAAATATTAGTCCGTCGAAAGAATGTGTGGATCTCGGGTGCAAAATGTGCTTAAAACTGCGACTTACGTCGCAGAACAAACAAATTCTTTACAGAACAATTTTTCCTTAATTCTATCAAAATGCTGGCCGATATTTTTTTTCATTCATAAGTTACGATGCACAGCAGTGTGAAGCGCGCTCCTAGACCCACCTTTTTTTTCTTCTGTAGCTAAAGAACTAGGGTAATGGTAATGGTAATTTTAGTTAACGTCGTACTAGAGCAACACAACGGGCTATTGACGACGGTCCGGGATCAGTCCCTTAAGGGAAAGATTCGAGGACAACACCTCGTAATTTTTAACCACGGTCAGATGACGAACTACAGAACTAGGGATTGCAACTCGGGATGCGATATCGACAGCAAAGCATAGATGTTTTTAAAATTCAGTGTATTTAAACGTTTTACCCCATTTCTTATAACTGGTTTAGCAACTAGTGATGTGACATCAGCTCCAATACATCGATGTTTTTATAAAACATCAATGTTTTGAAAACATCGACATCAATGTCGTGTCCCTACTTTTCAGACCCTTCACCTTTGGTCACTTTGGTCTAAAAGTATGTTCAATTTGTTGATTATGAAAATTATGCTACTTGGTTATTTTTTAAATTTTTATAACGGTATTTTTTTCATTTAAAAATAAAACATCGACAAGTATAAACATCGATGTTACAAAAACATCGATCCCAATACATCGATGTTAAATACATCAATGTTAAATACATCGATGTTAAATACATCGATGTTTTTTAAAAAACATCGATGTCGCATTCCTAATTGCAACCCGATCCGGCTTCATTTGGCTACCTACCGGATACAGGAACATCTATCGGATCAGGTCCGAATCCGATAAACCCGAAATTTTTTTTTAATTAAATAATCGATTATTCAAACCCAACATTAAAGTCGCAAAATCGTTTATTAAGCAATCGATTGTGAATTAATCTATTTTACATTTTTCAATCATCAGTTTGGAGAATTCTAGCAAAAATATTAAATTATCAATATTTTTTTAATAAAGAGGAATTATAAAAGTAAATTCTGGAAGAAATTGAAGACTATTGCAAAAAAGACAAACTTTAGAAAAGAAACAGATTTTGAGAAAATACTGAAGAAAGAAATGACTTCATACAAAATGGAGTCAAAGGAAAATATTTGTCTCTTATGTACTTTTTTTTAATGACGGTTAAACCAACTAGTGTCGAAGCTGAGAGGGCCTTCTCGGCCGCTAGTTAAATTTGCAGTTCATTGAGAAGTAGGTTGGGGGATGACCACAGATACAATTTGTTTCCTTAGATCGTTTTCTCAAACTCAAAAATGATTTTCATAACTGTATAACTTGGATTTCAGCAATTGAGAAAAATTTAAAGTTTCCTTTTTGTTATGTTGACCAAAAACTGCCAAAGATTATATTTTTATGTTAGTATGAGACAAGGTTAGGTACAATTTATGTCATTTTCTCAACGACATTAGAGATAGAGACTACATAATTTTAGATAAATAGAGAAGTACTAAGTATAAAATAAACTGTTTTTGGTGTGGAAACGAATAAGACTGATCTTCATCAATCGTTTAATATTTACAACTAATAGTACAAGTAGTTACTATAATTAATTGTTTGTGATTATTTATTATTATCTATAGGTAGAGGAAATCAAAGTTGATTTTCTAATGCTAAAATAAACGTTTTGTTCGTCTATTGGGAATAATATCATTCTTACCTACTTTCACTCAGCCGATTTTGGAAAAATACATACTGGTTATAAATACTTATTAACAAAGTACCGATTCGGACGGATTGAAAATCGTGCCGGATTGCAATTAGGGATGCGACATCGATGTCGATGTTTTCAAAACATCGATGTTTTAAAAAAAACATCGATGTATTGGAGTCGATGTTTTTGTAACATCGATGTTTATACTTGTCGATGTTTTATTTTTAAATGAAAAAAGTACCGTAACAAAAATTTTAAAAATAACCAAGTAGCATAATTTTAAAAATCAGCTAATTGAACATACTTTTTGACCAAAGTGGTCAAGGGTGAAGGGTCTGAAAAGTAAGGATGTTACATCGATGTCGATGTTTTATAAAAAAACATCGATGTATTGGAGCCGATGTCGCATTACTAGTTGCTAACCAATTTTGAAAAATGGGGGGAAAAGTTTAAATACACTGAATTTTAAAGACATCGATGGTTTGGGGGCGATGTACTATCATCATCGATGTTTTAATTTTGAACATCGAAGTTTTGCTGTCGATGTCGCATCCCTAATTGCAATCCCTATACGGAACAACCTCCCTACACCGCCTCAAATTACCAAACACTTTATAAATAACACATCTTCTATGTGTCAATGACAAAATATTTAACTTCAAAAGTAATCGACCGAATTGTAAATTCTGAAAGTACGTCTTGGTTTTAAACAAAGTAAGTTAATTCATTTTGATGTTTTTTATAATAAATATGTAATACATATTTAGTCGCTAATCGTGTGTTACGTCTGTTTTTGATGTTACAGCAGTTTTTTAAAATTTGAACAAAATGCCTGCAGAACAATTGCAATTGCTTGGAGTTTGTGTTGCAGAACCGTGAATATAATTCTATACCTGGGGTGTAGACTCTCAATAAATAGCTTATGCTTTGAAGTAGGCAGGTGATAAAACTAGCACTGGAGCAACTCCACTGGTGGCTGTGCTTCGAAAGTGTGGTATGAATGAAAACGTGTAACGGGAGATGAGGCCTTTCGGCTCACGTTACTTCGGGATTGATACAAGACCGTCGCCAAAAGCGGGTTCGTTGTGTCTCATTGGATATATAACCACTGCACTAGCAACCTTCGAGTTGTAGGCAACGCAGGCTCTATTCCTGTCACGTGTGTTCATCCCTGTGTCTGTCCATTACTTTACATTGTATGTCTGCCACTACGAAGTAAAATCAAATACTACCTACCATAATTGTGACATAATTTATAAGGTTCAAAGGGGCCGGGTATTATAGGTAGCTAGATGGATTAATCGCACAACGGGTTATTGGTGACGGATGTGTAATAGCAATGGTAATTTTTAATTAACGTCGTACTAGAGCAACGCAACGGACTATTGACAACAGTCTGGGATCATTCCCCTAAAAAAAAAAAGATTTTTTCGGATTTTTTTTTATAAAAATTAATAAACGATAATAATTAAGCGATAAAAATTTTTCCACGAGATGCCAATTTCGAAGTTTTGGCACCACAAACCGTGGCAACCATGAGAGAAGAACATCAGAATCTGTGTCTGCTAGATTGGCATTAAAATATTCAGGTAGTTGGTAGTTTTTAATTAACGTCGTACAAAGGCAACACAACGGGCTTTTTGATGATGGTCCGTGATCAATCCCTTAAGGGAAAGATCTGAGGACAACGCTTCGTAATTTTAAACCATGGTCAAATGACGAGATCAACACCTGAGCTGGTGCTTCAAGCTCCAATTTTCTGCACCCATATAAAGACATATTTAACGTGCACCAGCTCCCCAAACACGATACAAACGTCTTTAGGCTAGATCGAGTTTCGAACTCGCAACCCTCCGATCGCTAATCCGCTATTCTTCCAACCGGGCTGTTCCAGGCATTAGCAGAACAAATAATATTCAAAAACTGACCACTCACCTTCTTCGTGAGCTGCGATAACCTCTCCTCGAGGGCCTCTATCCTCATCTGCTGCTGCTGATAATCCGTGTCCAGCCGCAGCAGTTTATCCTCGATGGTAAACATCCGCAGTCCGATGATGGCCACCACAAACACGCACGAAAAGAACATGAAGTACAAAACGGCCATCCGGGAGAACCCCTCGCCCTTCTTGTCGGGGCCGCAGCAAACGGCCTGCCGGTCCGTGCTGCGGGACGGCCGGGTGTCCACAGCGCACTCCCTGTACTCGCGGCGCGGACTCGGCATGTTGAGCACATGCTCCTTGGCCTGCCACAGCTTGAGGTCGTGTTCCGAAGACTTGTGCTCAAGAGATTTGTGCTCAGGAGACTTGCGCTCAGGAGATTTGTGCTCGGGAGATTTATGCTCGGGAGACTTGTGCTCGGGAGACTTGTGCTCAGGAGACTTTGACTGCTTTTTGGACTTGGAAGGACTGCTGCACTTCTCTTTGGAACACCTCCTGCTCTTGGGAGGGGTGGCGGTATCCATGGTTACCTAGACGCCGACCTGAGTGGATGGCATGACACCAATGATCGGCACTTGATGAACAATCCTCAAGGGTTAGGTCTGTGTGTCTGTTAAAACGGCACGCGCTACAATTTCCTGGGGTGCAAAGATGGCTAGTGTGACAGTTACACACAATATAAACTCAAGAACTATCCTCAAGGGATAGACTCTAATGCACCTCTCAACAACGAACTGCGTGTAAAGATACTTTATCAAACCACTGCACAATTGAACGGCACTTGAAGAAAATCCTTTAAGGTCTTCGGGGTTAGTTTGGTGTGATCGATTCTAATCCATACAGATGGTGTGGCCGTTAATAACCACTACACAATCCAACGGAGATCGCTATAAAATCCTATAAGATCGTTTTAATTTGGTATATATTCTATTCTACTCATTCGCACTCATCAAATGATGGCATGGCTCAGTAACCACTGATAGGTGTTTGCTGAAGAACGATTCCAAAAGTCTTCCAGTGTATGGTTAGTGCGTATTCTATATTCTAATACACACTCAACAATGATTGCACAAGAACACACTCAAGACATCTTCAAGGCAAGGACCATCGATTCCCTACAGTAGTAAAAGATCCGTGTATAGAGAATCTGGGTTTTGTATCCACTTTATGATGTGCTGTAAAGTATCACCCACTCAAAGATCAGTGCTGGTTATTTACACAACGGTTGTCACAGGCGACGAATGACCACCATAATTTAATCTCGTATCAAAAAACGAACGATCGCCAATAATCCACGCGATCGAAATATCACTTCCTCTCCGGCGTTGATTAATCCCGCGACAGTGGAATTGTCACCTGGTCTGGAAACAAGCGCGCCCTTCGCAACAAATCATTCCTGGACGTTCGAACTGTCAAGCACCACCGGCCGCTGGCTGATCGAAACACGTGGTTTTCTCGGCGGTAGTCGCCGGGCAAGTACAGATCGTGTTCCTGGCGATAGCTCAGCGGAGAGCTATGAACCGACTGTTACATCGTCGGAGCATGGGATTTAGCGTTGGGCGTGGCGGTCGCCAGGGGCGGTGTTTCGTCGCCAACGCGCCAAGCAAATCGCTTGTGAACGTGAACTTGAATTGGGAAGTTTAGGGCGATCGGCGTTCTCTTCGTTCCCAACCCCAGTTTGAGTGAACTGCAGCTCCTTTTGGAGTCTGAAACTTTTTTGACTCGTGCATTCGGGCTGAAGGCGCGTTCTCACGAATCAAGTTTAATTGACTAATTGCAGTTGATCGATAAAAGTTTGAATCAGTTTTTGCTCACACATTTCAATAGAAACTGATCTACAGTTTAATAAGCGAAAATATAGAAGTTACAATTTAAAAACTATTTATTTATAGAAAATCACATTTAAGGTATCGAACTGGTGTAACATTTCCGCAGATTTCAAATCCGTTGAAATTTTTACTCCATCTCTAACGATCGCGAAGATACAAACTTGGCCTAGAGCAGGGATTCCCAACCGGTGGTTACCGTACCACTGGTGGTACGCATCAATGTTTCAAGTGGTACGCAGCAATGTTTCAAGTGGTACGCAGCAATGTTTCAAGTGGTACGCAAGGATGATACGAGCGACCCAAATATTCTACGAAGTTTGTTTGATTTTGTAGTATGTACAACCACGTTATTGGAAAAATGGGATTATATGAAATCAATTTTATGATTAACGTTTTTATTACATTGTAATAATTGACGCTAACAGTAGCACATTATTTAAAGACAAACTTCGTTGCTGATTACACAGCTCAACACAAATTTGGGGTTTGTAGAATATAACTTTTTTTTTAGTAAAGCAGTCACGCTGATCGCAAATATGACATAAGTTTTTTGCTATCACCCACAGTTTTTTCACAAAACAAAAAAGGAGGGGGTGTCTCTTAATAAAACTAATGTGTCATATTTATTAAATAAAATACATTCTTAATAAAAACAAAAATTAATTTCTTAGTATAATGATATTAATAAATGTAAAATTGAATACTGCACTAAAGGATGGGAAGTATAATTATGGATGGCGCGAATTTATGTGTTGATATTGCCTGAGAAGGCGCAATTTTCTCATTTGTCGTGAGAACGTGCGTTTATTTTGTTCGTTTATTGGTTTTTTACATTTGTTTTGTCAGTTTCTTATAGCAATATGGCATCAAGAGGTTGTATACATAACCTGAACTCATTTTGTTATATCTGTGGTGGATACGTTGTCAAAAAAAGGCAGCAGAACATAACCGATTTCGTTAAAAAGGCATATTATGCTAACTTCGGTATGAAAACTTGGTGACCAGGAAAAGAAATGGGCCCCACATATAGTTTGTCACACATGTGTTAACCATTTACGGAAATTCTTCCTTTTGCCATTCCAATGGTATGGCGAGAGCCAGCTAGTCATGAGGATTGCTATTTTTGTTTAACAAAAATAAAAGGCTACAATAGCAAAAACAAAGCAAATGTTGTGTTCCCAGAAATTATTTCAGCTATTAGACCTGTACCGCACGGTACAGATTTACCTGTGCCTCTACCTCCTACATCTCTTGATTTATCCTCCGATTGTCAAGAATTGAGCAGTGATGAAACCGAAATCTTGTACACAAACCAAGCAACTGATGTTGAACCACAAAAATTCACGCAAAGTGAGTTAAACGATTTAGTACGCGATTTAAATCTTTCGAAACAAAGTGCTCAAGTTTTAGAATCACGACTAAAGAATAAAAATTTACTTGCTTCAGGAACAACATTTCCTTGGTACAGAAATCGAGAATAAGAATTTACACCTTCATTTCCTGTAGCTCATTCAGTAATTTTGAAAGAATCATATGAAAACCTTGATTTTCTCCTCAGTAAAATAAAACATCAAGAATTTAAATGGCAAATCTGTGGGGATTTTAAAATTGTATCCATGTTATTAGGCTAGCAAGGCGGCTATACCAAAATGCCCTGTTTCTTATGCGAGTGGGAAAGACGAGCTAAACACCAACACTGGATAAGGAAAGAATGGCCTGCAAGAAAAGATTTAAATCCAGGATCAAAAAATGTGATTCGGCAGAACTTAGTTGATCCAAAAGAAAGCCTCTCGACTCCCATGCACATTAAATTAGGTTTAATGAAACAATTCGTAAAAGCCTTAGATAAAACAGGGGATTGTTTTCGATGAAGTTTTTCCACATTTATCGGAAGGTAAAATCAAAGAAGGTGTGTTCGTCGGCCCAGATATAAGACGGTTAATGAAGAACGAAAAATTTGTGAAAAAAAATCATCAGTCGAGAAAGATGCATGGGTTAGTTTCAAAGACGTTACTCAGAAATTTTTAGGAAATTACAAAGATCCTACGCAACGATCTTTGAAAAAATGCTTCAAAACTTTCAAAAACTTGGTTGTAACATGAGTTTAAAAATACATTTTCTGCACTCCCATCTTGAATATTTTCCTGAAAATCTTGGTGAAATGAGTGAAGAACAAGGTGAGAGATTTCACCAGGACATAAAATGCATGGAAAAACGCTATCAAGGACACTTGAATGTCAATATGTTGACAGATTACTGCTGGGGATTAAAAAGAGACACTAAACGAGCTTCAAAATCTAAAGGACACAAGCGTTCTTTTGATGACAAAGAAAAGTAATTTTACTGTACATATTAGAATATAATTCCTTATAAAACATGCACACACATTTATATATGTATATATGATTTTATTTACTTATCTGATTTTTTGTATATTTTTAATGAATGTTGTGTAAATTGTATATTCTCAAATTCCAAATTCTTAGTTTCTTAATTGTAAAAAATCCTGACGTGATACATAAAAATGGATACTATGTTTTAAATAAGCATAGCACACACAAATATCTTATAATTTACATAAATTCATAAAACCCCCAAACAAAAGGTTAAATTTTGTAGGCCTGTGTCATCTAATTTTATTCAATGTCTATCTCGGCGAAATTAAGTTGATATCTCTCCCTGTCAAATCGTTATACGAATAATTCCTTTATCTTTATGTATGAGAAATACGCACGGATAATTCGAGATAATTATTTGTTTTTAGACCTGTGAGTAAAAAATAAAACTGTAATTTTCAATAATCGTTTTATTTTTTCCTTTATTAAAACATCATTAATACGAAATACAAATGCATTAATCATAAAATATGAAGCTTTCTTAGTATTTTAATTAAAATAAAACAAGCCATTGGGCACTTTTCTGACATTAGATAAATGTTTCTAAAAAATGTAAGACTCGCGCGGTACGACAAAAATTTCTAAAAATTTCAAGTGCTACGCAGTTACTAAAAGGTTGGGAACCCCTGGCCTCAGGGCCGCCCATAAGGGGGGACAAACCCGACAAATGTCGGGGGGCCCGGACGTTTAAGGGGCCCGCGGCCCCAAGGTTTGTTCAAGAAATTATCTGCCTCATTTTAGGGTTATTTTCTGAATTTGACAAAAAAAAATATCGAACAGAAAATAGTCTTTTCAAGTCCTTAAAACGACCCCGTCAAGGTGGTCTCACATTTTCACCAGTCTACGACAACGAGTAGTTGGTTTACATGCCACAAGGAGTAATGAGTATAGCACATATACATATTTAATTCCATTATTACTTACCAGTTCATTATTAATATATTATGGGTTTGCTTGTACATTTCTGAAGTTGGGTATTTGTAAATATATGGATACTTGGGAAATTAAAACTTCCTACACAAGAAAAAAACTTAGGGGCCCGCCCGAAAATTTGGTCGGGGGGCCCGGGAAATTTATGGGCGGCCCTGCTGGCCTAGAGAATAACAAAATCGTTTGCGTGGAAATAACTCGAAAGCAGATGGAGGATGACTCATCACTTGAACGATAAAATTTGGAAGGGGTCAAACTTTTCTTGATCCACTCAAAAGTTGATCAACTCTAATGAAACAGAGGTTCTCACAAAAGTTTTCATTCAACTTTTGTTGATCAACTATAATAGGGCAATTAAACTTGATGAACGCGCCTTTGGGAGTCTTTTTTTTGACTCGTGAATTCGCTAAAGTGAAAATGAGTTCTAATGGAAATGTTTTCACCATTATTATTAACATTCGATACTGACAGTTGAAGTTTAACAAATCATAATAAACTTAATCTTGACAAAAATTTTCAAATTGAAATGCTTTTTGGATCGATTTATTTGCGCGAAAAGTGCATCTCGCAAATTTTTAAATTGTTTCGTCAGCTTAGAATTTAAACTCAGACAAAATATTTTTTTCTGTGTACAGCTGTTCTCGTATATTGAAATGCAGCTCTTCTGACAGTCCCAAACTTTTTAGACTCGTGCACTCACAAAAGTACAAACTATAATTATCACACAAATGTTTGTACTTTTTATGAACATTTGATAATGATAGTTTAAGTCTTACAAAAATTATTGAACTTAATGTTGCACAAATATTTAAATGAAAATACTTTTAGAACGATTTACTTTAGTGAAAAGTTTTTTCGCATATTAAAAATACCATAGCACGCAATTAATTAATTTGTCTGTTAATAAATTTCTGCTCAAGTCGAGACGATGTATAAATCTGCTTGCGCAAACTTCAAAGCTGCTGTTTGCAAAATAATGCAAGGCTCAGCTTTCTGCTACTTTTTAATTATTTACTTTTTCATGAATGAATATATCCTTTTGGGAAGGATCACGTTGGGTTGGTGTAGAAGTTTGGAGAGAGGGGAGCCAGCTCAGTTGTTGCTTCGTCATCTGACCGGAGCTCAAAATTACGAGGTATTGTCCTCGATTCTTTCCCTTAAGGGATTGATCCAAGACCGTCATCAACAGCCCGTTGTATTGCTCTAGAACGACGTACCAAATTACCTTTTGGAAGGAAAGTAGTTAATTGACGTCGCATTTGAGCATCACAACGGGCTATTGGCGCCGTTCTGGAATCGATTCCGAAGGGAAAGAAAGCCCGTTTTGTTGCTCTTTCCACATTACGCCAACGTGAACACAAGATTTTGCATCAACATTCGACATTTGTTTTTCTCGACAACGCTACCGTTACGAGATCAATGGGAATTAACCATTTTTGTTACCAGGGCAACCAGTATTGGAAATAAAATCGAATTATAAAAGCAAGAAAAACATCACTTAATATATATTTCAGAATTTTTAAGTTTTATGTGTCAACAACACAAGCGTTTGTGACTCTTTGTCATTCAAGGTTCAACATTTCCCCCTTCTGCTTGGTTCTTCAGTTTCTAGTTTTTGAGATTTCACCTTTTTCGTAGACGCAAATACAAACTTCTGAAAGATATATTCCTTATTTCAGAGTGTTGTATGGATTTTTGAATCCCGAATTTCGTAAATTTTCTTTGCGTGGATATTTTTATAAAGTATATGTTGAAATTATTTCAAGTTTCTCTTTTGAAGACAATTCCTTGATTTCTTGGCAATTCATTCTGTTGAGAAATACAAAAAAAGTATATGCTTCACTGAGCCTAAGATAACAATGGCGTAGCCCAAGGGCTGCAGAAGAGAATATTTTGAAAAATTCTTGCGGTGAAAAGGATTCTTTTTACGATAACAATGTTGCACGATATAACTAGGGAATAGAAAATTATTTCCACTTCAGATTTTTATTCGCATACCCATTGCTTACCTGAAAATGTTGATTTTGATGATATTCCAATCATTATTTGTCCTGTTTATGAGAAATCTTAATTCAGTTGTATTAAGTATACAAATGGGTGGAGAACGTAGCTAAAAAGCGTTTGTTTATACTGGTGATAATAATGTTGATAATTTACACTTCATATTTTACATTTTTTTCTGTTTTATTCTTTAATTTATACATTTTTTTATGTTTTACTCTTTGTATTTATACATTTTTTTATGTTTTACTCTTTATATTTGTATATTTTTCGATGTGTTATGCACTTTATTCTCAATAACATTGCAAATAACATTTTATAAATTATTTGAATGAAAATAAACATAGTTCTAATAAAATAATAATTCTTATTCTAACAAAAATAATAGTTCTGATTCTAATAAAAAAATTATAATTCTCAGTGAAAAAATAATTATTATAATTATTCAAATAAAATATAAATATTAGAATTCTAATAATAATAATTATTAAGATTCTAATAAAACTAATAATTGTGTTTCTAATAAAACTAATAATTGTGTTTCTAATAAAATAATAGTAATTATAATTATAAAAATAATACTAATTACATATTTCTGGAAACTAATATTAATTATATCTTCTCTACTATTATAAAATGAAGTTTCTGAGTGTGCGTGTACGCCGTGTACTGACGAATTTATGGTATTTACAATAATGAAATTTGGCGCACATGTAGTCCCAAATTTTTTGTGATTTTATAGACCAGCCCGATTTTTGAAATTTAATCTTGAAATTTTTAAAATTAATTTAATGCGATGTTTAAATATTATTTTCTTTCCTCCGAATGGCAACAGTCATGAATCGGTATTGAATGAATCCGTATTTACTGTGTATCCGTTCCCGTGTAGCCGCCCGATTACTGGATATCCTTTCAAAAATTTATTGCCTTTTTAAAAGTATCTTAACTTTTAGTTAGCGTTAACTTTTAATATTTTATATAAGTATCTTTTTATTGTGCTTACTTCATTTTTGAAACGGGATAGCGGTTGTGCAATACGTTTGTTATTGTTTCTTTTTTAGACTATACGATAGTTTGGGTTTTGATTTTTAAAGCATATTAACTTTTAGTTTGGATTATTTGGATATTTTTTTCAAAGGTTAGCGATATTTAATTTTGATCATTTGTGCAATTTCTGGTTTATTTCATTTATGCACTATTTTGTTTGTTTCTGTATAGTACTTCGGTTTTCGTGTTGTTAATTTTTATTATTTTTGTTTCGATGTCTTATGGAAAGAAAATCGATATTTAATCCCAATTTTAAATTTAATGTATAACATTTTAAAATGAATTTATTATTATATTTTTGTTTTATTTGGGTTCCTAAAAATGTCCACAGAATTGAAAAGGTCTTTACAGCACTAAGGCCAATCTTGAATTTGGATAATTTATGCAAACTAAGAACATTTCTTGTATGTACTTCTACGCTCACAGGATGATGATGTGCTCTTCGAATTTCAACATTTTACTGAGAAGCAAACACATGTTCCATCAATTCATTGTCGCCATGTATTCCGAGATTGAATCGGAGACGGTGCTGTACATACGACTAAATCAGATGACTCAAGAGTGGAACAGTATGCACATTTGACGCATCTGATTCAGATGCGTTGATGAACGATGGAAATGTTTCTGTACGGAAACTGAAGTACACAGAAATCGCCAAACATCCAAAACGATATCAAAACCAAAAGTTACAGGTGATGCTTTTGTAAACTTTTATGTTGCATAAATTATCAAAATTAAATATTGCTATTCTTTCAAAAAGATACGCAAACACAGAAACAAACAAAAAATTGCATTGAAGAATAACAAAATTATGGGATTTCGCTATAACAGCCTCTTTTCATGTACGCCCCACAATGTTTTGTTATACGACCAAAACAAATGCTGTTTTTATGTTTCTGTTTAGTTTCAGCTTCTCCCTTTATGCATCACTGCTACATTTTGCCTCACGAAAATATCAGGAACTAGGGGGCCCGCCCCCTGCTCGCTGACGCTCGCCAACCCCCAGAGGATTCCTTCGCAATCCTCATTGGTTCGCTGCGCGAACCTATGCTCGCTTCGCTCGCATCAATGAAGACATGTGTCCTAGCAGAAGGAATTGTTAACAAAATATGATATTCCAAAAAAATATTTTTCAAATCTAAATTTTATGCTGTTTATCAGAAAAAGATATTTACAAAACCTCTGGAATCCGAATTCAAATGGAAACTTTGAGCACATTTTGACACGAAATGTGAGCGTTGATTTGGAAATTGAAAACCCAGCATGTTGGTTGTGTGTACATTTACCCAGCACTCGAGCCACCCACGCTTTTTCATTGAGTTTGTTGTCGAAAGTTGTAATGCAAGCGTCTTGTTGAACTATAATAGTTTACCCCGAAACGGACCTTTTTTTTAAATGACCCTGAAAAGATCCTCCGTTTTCTTTGATTTCTATTATTTACTGCAACAGCTCGACTAAAATTCATTTTTTTTTTCAATAAAATTTCATCCGATAACGCTACAAATTCAATTGAAGCGCGAGGCTTTGGGATAAACAAAGAATCGTACAATGTTGCCAAAACGCGAAAACAAATAACGTCTTTTTTGCGTGCCACGTAAGAGAATTATATATATAGATGTTTGCACAACATTGTCAGCATTTTACTGCTTTGTCGCTTTAGTGTAGTTAGACCAACACCAACTTTATACAAAGCCCACGTCACAACTCAAAATCCTATCGCGAGGCTACTTTTACGCGCTACGATACGAACTGAAGTCAGTTCAGACTAATAGGTGTAGTTAAACATAAGTAACTTTTTCATATATGTCTTATAATACACTCACTACCCAAAGTTAAGCACGGAGAGTAAAATGTTAATTTCCAGAAGCCAATTTAATCATATATTTTGTGTTTTGAACACTTTAGTCAAACATTTTTACATTGTTTATCAAAAAGAAGAATTCAATTGTTAAATTTAATTGATTTCTATCAATACTTCATAATTTGTTGAATTTAAGATTATTGTTAAATTTTACTGAATTTTACTGAAATTTTTAAGGCTGTATTTTCGGTTTTAAAACAATATTTTAATATCACAGAACAAAGTCCCAAATCCGGAATCCTCCGGACCTCGGCGATTCCGTATATCTCATTATTTGCATGTTTTGTCAAAAGAAAACCTTAATCTAACCCCCTACCCAGCGAAATTTTCGTTTGAATAGTAAAATAGCAGATATATAAATAAGAATAATTTTTAAAAAAGGAAAAAAAAAACTTTTTTAATACAATAAAACACATTTTACTTGTTAATCTTTAATTTTTCTGTGTGGTATTTACTCTGAACATGTTCGTTATTTTGCGTTGTTTCATCAATTAGGTCCAGGTTTAACGCCTTATGTTCTTTAAAAATTATGCAATGAACAATGAATGTACAAAGAGGCAGAGAAAGAACACGTCACAAAAGTGATCGTAACGGAAACATTTTCAGATTAAACGTTTTCAGAAAACATTTAATAAATAAAATTATCGTGTATTGCTTTTTTTTTTTAATTTTTGCATTGTGGTGACATTTAAAAAATCGTTTGGCTTTAATCTTTGCTTGCTTACATCGCAATATTCTATTTATTATTTTAAAATGGCTCGTTGTCGTCAGGAGAAACAACGAACAGCATTCTACGGTGCAGTTTGTGATAAAATGCTTTAAAGAAGAAAATCGGATCGAAAACAAGGTAAGAACAGGTAATCCGGCGAAGTTAACTCAAAGTGATCAGAGATTTATTGTTAGAAAACGTGAAAAATCCACGTTTGAGTGTCGTAAAAAATTCTACAGAATTTACTGAAAAATTTTCTATTTCAATCTCATCTGAAATTTTTCGACGCGTGGTCAGATCATCTGGATTAAATGGGCGTTCTGCCCGAAGGAAAAGTTTTGTAAGAGCGAAAAATAGAAGACTTAGACTTTCTTTCGCAAAATCAATGATAAATATGCCCGAAACGTATCGGAATCACGTCTTATTGGCAGATGAAAGAAAAGTTAGCTGTTTTGATTCCGATGGGCGTATAATTTTGTGGAAAAGAAAAAATGAGGAACTTAATCCCAAGAACTTAGTAGGGGGAGGACAGTAAAGCATGGCGGTGGAGGTGTCATGTCAGCATCAGGACAAGGTAATTTGGTATTTATTGATGGAATAATGAATCATGCTCTTTATTTAAATATTTTAAAAGACAATTTAAAAGTGTCAGCCCAAAATGTGGGCATTGGAAACAACTAAGTTTTTTATCGATAAAGATCCTAAGCACACGGCTCTCAACGTTTGCCTATGGTGTTTATAACTGTCCACAAGTTCTGAAAACAACACCTCAATCTCCGTATTTAAACCCAACAGAACACATGTGGTAGAGAACTGTATTTTTGAGTACGAATACAAGACATTAAAACGAAAAGAGAACTAAAAACAGTAATGGTTGAAGAATGGAGAAACATTGATGCAGAAATTACAAAAAATAAATTGCGAACTCTCTTCCCCCCAGGCGCTTAAAAGCTGTTTTGGATGCTATAGGATATCCTACTAAGTACTAATTTACCGAAATATTTCAATATTCACTAGTTTTAGAGATTTTTTTTAAGTGTGAGAGGCAAAATGTTTTTTACTTTTTGATTAATGATTTTCCAAAAAAAAAAAAAAAACGTTTTACTATGTTTAAAAAATATTTATGAGTTTTGTCAAGAACAAGTTATAGATATTATTAAAAAATTCCCACATTCTGAATTATTAATTTTTATTAATGGATACATTGAAATTCGTAAGTGTACGAACACTTGGGAGACAGTGTATTTCTTCTCAAATACAGTACACATGGTACGAAACTAATGGAAAACTAATTATGCATTCTTTACCAAAATAACATAGTATAAAACTTCTTCATCTTCACCATACCTCAGTCGATAATCAACGAAAGCAATTTTTAAAAGTGCCTTAAAAATGGAGTTTCGAGATGAAACTCCAAAGAAGTAATTGAAACTTGTTCGATTCGAGAAGAATATGGAGCGATAAATTGCAAGAGGGGGGGAAAGAGCGTCGATCCTTTATTTTGATAAATGAAAATTCGAAAACAAAAAAAGTTACTCTAAATGATGATTGTATCAGTATCGTATCGAAAATAGTTACTCATTTTTTACAATCTTTCGAAGATCGGAAAAAGAAATAAACGAAAATCGTCTGTGGCAGAATAAGAACGCCATTGCCATTTTTCTTATCGCTTCTGCAAGTTGTATTAGTGTTCGAATGGCGGATTGTACGACATTTTCAGAACAAAGACGTTGATTGTATCGGGAGAAATGCAACGGAGAAGATAATACGTTTGGATTAAAGGATATTACAGGTAGTATGTGGAAGAGTATTTTCTACGATGTTCTCTCAAGGGACACTATGGGAGAACAATAAAAGAAAGAGATTTCTTTTAGTGTTTAATAGTTTATTGGAATATATTTTTCATTGTTTATTGAAAAATATATTCAAATAAACTATGTGTTAAAATGTCAGATTATGATCTCCATGTGTCATGATTAAATGTTCTTTTATTAAATGTTCCCACTTTTATATTATTTATTAATTTTTAATAGCCTAAAAGGAGCTATAACGATTGAATTTTCATATTTCAAGCTAATTTTAGAAATAACACATTTTTTCGAATTTTCATGGAAATTAGTATTTAGATATTCCAAAAGCATCTTCAATAGAATGTTAGGTAATGGGTTTATTCTCTAAGCCAATGGTGTATCTCAGATCAGAAAAATACTCAGATAGAATATGATTATTATGTGCATTCTGAAGAAAAAATATAGAGAGAGTGTGATAGTTTAATAGTTAGTCATGTAAACCAGATTATGATTAGAAATGTGAGTATAAAAATAACTTTTACGTCTCCTCAACTAAGTATAAGCATCCTTATAATTATTAAAATATAGAATAACTATATACGAGCGCACGTGTTGCAATAAACACAGTCATTGTACAAAATATTTGCATTTTCTTATAAATGCAGATTTTATATTTCAGTTGTTACATATTGCACAGTATATTAATAAATATTGCAATAAATATTAATAAATGAAAAAGATTTTACGTATACTGGAATGTATTGGCGATGGAAGATTTCATTCCTTAAATAATCCTTCCCAGGAACTGAAATATCGCATTCGAATGAACAAGATTGGTCATTTCACAACTTCTGTACTTATTAGGTTTATAATTTCATCTCTCGCACACGTGTGGAAAATTTAAAATATTTTTGATCGGTAAATTAACTAATCAATTAAGTTTACTCTTTAAATGGATAACAAAATAAAGTTGAAAAGCCATTTCATTTTTAACTTAATGAATTCCACTACGAGAAGTTCGAATTTCTAAGATCCATGGGCTAATTGCTTCATCTGATATTTATAACATGTTGATTATCTTCGTACAGAGTTCATTTTGGACACTTTAAAATATCACAAACTCAGCAAAACGCTGTGTCTAAAGACTGTCTAAACTTATGATTAAGCAATAAAAGACATATTTCGTCTTTTTTTCATCGCTTACTCATGAATGTATTTACGTTCATAATTTGTTTATAATTGCGATATTAAATATGCACTGATTAGTAACTGCTAATGCAATCCAAGTTCCACAAATAGTTTAAAATTTCGATAAACAAATAAGTAACTATTAAAAAAATTAGGGGCTACATGGCCCACTGCTTTAGCAATCTGCAAGTTGTAGCCGGCGAAATTCGATTCATGTCAGGGTCTCAAATATCCTCCTATTGGAGTGAATTGGAAGTTTGGAGAGTGGGGGGATAGCTCAGGTGTAACTACGTCATCTGACCGTGGTTTAAAAAGACGTGGTGTTGTCCTCGGATATTTCCGTTCGGGATTGAGTGGTAATCGTAATTTTAGTTAACGTCATACTAGAGCAACACAACGGGCTATTGACGACGGTCCGAGATCAATCCCGTAAGGGAAAGATCCGAGGACAACACCTCGTAATTTTGAACCACGGTCAGATGACGAAGTAACACCTGAGCTGGCACCCCACTCTCCACACCAACCCAACGCGAGGACTTTCGGCCACGACAGATTTAAGGTGCACCAGCCGCCTCTACACCAAACGCTTACAAACACCCGGACCCGGATTCGAACCAGGAACCTTCCGATCTAGAGGCTAACACCTTAACCACTATACCGGTTGGTCGGCTTCGTGTTTGAGTGAGGTTCCAGCTTAAGTATGACCTCTTCATCTGACCGAGATGCTGTCCTCGGTTCTTTCCCTTCGTGGGTTGATCCCGGACAGTCACCAATAGCCCGTCGTGTTACTCCAGTGTTGCGTTAAACAAATACCTACCTATTCTGTGTCAGTAAAAAATTTTGTGTGTGTCTACTTCTTGAAAGGGGCCGACCAACCGGTCTAGTGGTCAAGGTGTTGGCCCTTGGATCGGAAGGTTCCTGGTTCGAATCCGGGTCAGGGCATGGATGTAAATTGTGCTGTCCTTTGTTAGGGACAATGATGGTCCACCCACTGGGTGCCCCTTCACAAGTGACCATCACTTCTGGCCTTGTATAAGGCTACAATGATGTCGGTCAATTCTGTACTGTATTGTATTTCTGTATTGCATTTGTCTGTGCAATCTATACCCAGCCTTGCCATTGGAAATAAAAATTTCTTGAAAGGGTAATGTATGTCTTGTGTCTGGCAGCATCTCTTTGCGGTAATGATCAGTGCAACATAAAACGCTGAAATCAATCAACCAATAAAATTGTTTTAGGATGTTTATTTTAATCCATTAGGCTAGACCTCCACTTGTGATTTCTAGTCGGGGCAACCACAACATCGCTGTCGCAGAAAATCTAAAAGGTGTACATACTGTAATAGATAAATCGCTGAATTAGAACAGTTTTCCAATGGATGTCACAGCCGACCAACCGGTATAGTGGTTAAGGTGTTAGCCTCTAGATCGGAAGGTTCCTGGTTCGAATCCGGGTCCGGGCATGGATGTTTGTAAACGTATAGTGTAGAGGCGGCTGGTGCACCTTAAATCTGTCGTGGCCGAAAGTCCTCACGTTGGGTTGGCGTGGAAGTTTGGAGAGTGGGGTGCCAGCTCAAGTGTTGCTTCGTCATCTGACCGTGGTTCAAAATTACGAGGTGTTGTCCTCGAATCTTTCCCTTAAGGGACTGATCCCGGACCGTCGTCAATAGCCCGTTGTGTTGCTCTAGTACGACGTTAACTAAAATTACCAATTACCAATGTATGTCACTGAAACTACTTGTGTGATCGCTCTTTTGCTTCGAGGCGAGCTTTTCTTATGCATTAAATTATGTTTTTTATTCCCCTAATCCAAGTTTCTATCTTTGCGATCGTTGAAGATAGAGTGAAAATTTCAACGGATTTCAATTCAGTGTAAAATTCTACGCCAGATCAATACCAAAAACAGATTTATTGTTTAACTAATTACCATTTTATTATTTAATTATTTTTATTAAATAATTATTTATTTATTTAAATGAAATCACAATTAAGGTATCGGTCTGGTGTAAAATTTTCAGCTGATTTGAAATCCGTTGAAATTTTTGCTCCATCTTCAACGATTGCAAAGATTGAAACTTGAATTTGGGTAATAAAAATCATAATTTAATGGTAATGGTAATTTTAGTTAACGTCGTACTAGAGCAACACAACGGGCAATTGACGACGGTCCGGAATCAGTCCTTCAAGGGAAAGATCCGAGGACAACACCTCGTAATTTTGAACCACGGTCAGATGACGAAGCAACACCTGAGCTGGCACCCCACTCTCCAAACTTCCACGCCAACCCAACGTGAGGACTTTCGGCCACGACAGATTTAAGGTGCACCAGCCGCCTCTACACCATACGTTTACAAACACCCATGCCCGGACCCGGATTCGAACCAGGAACCTTCCGATCTAGAGGCTAACACCTTAACCACTATACCGGTTGGTCGGCAATCATAATTTAATGTATAAGAAAAGCTGATATTGGAAAACGCGCGACTAAATTATCGCAAGTAAGTGCACTTCCATGCCTGTCCGTTGATTCATTGGGTAGAGCGACAGTCGCAGTGAAAATAGGGCCGGTTGCAATTTTTTAATCGCTGCGATTGTTTAGTCGTAAGTGTGTGCACTTGTGTTTGAAACAATGAGTTTTATTTTTGAGACTGAAAAATCGCAAGTGGAGGCTTAGCCTTAAACGTTTAATTTTCGTTTAGTTAACAGACATATTACTCTAGCCTCCGACAGTGGCTAATGATGATATAATATCACCAACACAATACGCAATGTATTACCTCTTCCAAATGAAATCAATCTGGCTGCAGTTTAAAACACGAAAGAACTTCCAAATTTAATCACGGCAGTTGAAGTAGACACTTGTAATCTTTTCTCTTTGTTTTAGCAGTTTCCAGATAACTCGTTCGTGAATAATTTAACGCTTTATTGCTTTGTTATGTTTCTGCCAAGAAAAATTACAACGATTCCACCACTAGTTCCGTTACGTATCGTTTGCAAGCAGTTCATTAGTTATGGCGAATGCTTTTCCAAAGGAATCAGAATCGCGGAGAACAATCTCGAACTCATTTGCATCTGACGCTTTCATTGCAAAAGAAGTAAATTAAATAACAACCCCGAGAGCTTACGACCGGAATATTCTGTCGCAAAACTTATCTTTTATTCCGAAATAGAATATATCCGACCCTCTCCGACGGGAAACCATTCCATTAATCACTAGAGTCAACTTTTTAAATGCGCTGTGACAAGTCCACTGCGTGCGTGACACGATTCGCAGACGATTCGGGATAATTCAATTCGATGACGACACGAAATCATCGATTTATTTTACAGCTCGGAACACTGATTCATTATCGCCCAAAAGAAATGTTGACGCAATTGAGATGTACAAGAGCAGCTGGTGTTCATTAATATTCACCGGGCATTAGCAGGACAGAATCGTTTGCGTTTCCCATCGACCAAAAACAGCTCTGTGCTACAAACAGTTCATTTATTATAATGTGTGCCAATATCAGTACAACCTTATTGAAATTCATGTACCAAGAAACAAATGAGGCAGCATGATATTGATGAATAACAAGGTGATAGAGATGTCTTAACAAATTAACCAGTTTTTATTCTATTTGAATTCTTCTAATTTTATTCTCTTAGAAAAGAAGTAAAAAAAATAGGTAATTCAATGTTTTGTGCGGATAAACTTTTGCGAACAAAATTTAGAAAAACAACAAAATGGAACGTATTAAAAGAAAAATATCCGAAGTCATACTCCCTTCGAAAAACAATAAGTTACGTAACTACCTTTCTTTATTCAGAAAAAATAAATGTTTTTTTCTCATGCCTACACTGGCAGACCAAAGGAGTGCCAGGCCAGTCGAAGACGTCAAGAGGGGTGCGCCTGCCATGTAAGTGAGCCCCATTGGGAGGAAGTCCGACATTGCTCGACATACATGACACATCCGTTTTACAGAAAGGTCTCTTTTATACATCCATTCACTCACATCGTAATTTAGATCCCAATCAGAGGCCGATAACCCCTTGATCAGGTATCCCCAAAGGTATTGATTTGGTATGGGAACATGGGGGACTTTGTGACCACGACCTATTTAACGTGCCCCATCCACCATTAGTGAACACGACGGTCTTTAGCCAGGTCGAAGTGCCGATCTCGCAATCATCAGAATTGCAGGCTCCGCCGAGGACAGAACCCACAACCCTTTTGACGCGAGCCCGATGCTCTACTGACTGAGCTACCGCGGTTCAGAAAAAAGAAATAAAACAATTTACATTAATCAAAGTAAAAATGGTTCGAAACAACATGTAACAAAAACATACGTGAAATACTGGAAAAACTTTTTGTAACTAAATTTAGGAAAACCACAAAATGGAAAATGTCTCAAATTACTTTCTCTTCGAAAAAGAGCAACGAACATTCGTTTTCGGATTTAGAATAAAAGAAATAAAACAATTTACAACAATTTAAATAAAATGAGTATACAACAGTTGATAAAAACGTATTATTTAAACGTATGCCTCTCAAAAAATGGAGTATACACACACCATGAAGATAATTCTTTAACAGCCCAAACCTCTGTAGAAAATATTAGTTCAAACTTAACGTCCATCTGGAGTAACACAACGAAATATTGGCCACGGGTCAGGGATCAATCCCGAAGGGAAAGATCCGAGCACAACACCTCGTCATTTTGAATCACGGTCAACCCCTAAGAGTCACCCCTCTCCCCACCACGCCAACGTGAGGGTATTTAATAGATTTAACATGCCCTAGCCTTCTACGTATACAACGGTCTTTGGTTGGATTGAATTTCGAACACTCGCCCATTACTTTCTAACCATGCTATAATTTGTATAGGAATGATAAATTATACATTTAAAAACATATCAAGCAAAAAAAAAAAAATTCAGATTTGCAATCATATTATTAAATATAGCGAATATATAGTTCCAAATGTCAAATTTACAAAATCGATTGTCGCAAAATTCAGATTACACACAGTCATTTAACATCAAAGCACAAAAACCTAATATATTTTTGTTGCATATATTTTTGTATGTGGAACAGTATCTAAATCAAGGGTCACTGAATTAACAAGATTTTTATATTATTTTCTGAATTATTTTTGCCCATTTCTCTCCCATAGACGTTCGTAGACCGTTCTGAACCTCAAATTTTCATATTCCAATGAAGCCCTGAGATTGTGGTAGGGTGAAAACTTCCTGTTTAAGGTGGTAAAGAAGGTTTAATTTAGCTATTTTTGCTACTCTGTGTGAAGTTATTATCTACAGGCACAACATTTTTGAATAAGTCAAACCTCTACGGCCAACATTCTTCCTCATACAAACACCGAATTACATCAATGCTTGGGAGTAGGGATGCGACATCGATAGCAAAATATCGATGTTTTGAAACATCGATGTTCAAAATTAAAACATCGATGTTGATAATACATCGACCCAAAAACATCGAGGTTTTTAAACATCGATGTTTTTAAAATTCAGTGTATTTAAACTCTTTCCACTCATTTCTTAAAACTGGTTTATCAACTTGTGATGCTACATCGACAGCAAAACATCGATGTTTTTAAAATTCCGTGTGTTTAAACTTGTTTCCCCATTTCTTAAAACTGGTTTTCCAACTATTGATCGACATCGACAGCAAAACATCGATGTTGAAAATTATAACATCGATGTTGATAATACATATCGTCAACAAACCATCGATGTTTTTAAAATTCAGTGTATTTAAACTTGTTTCCCCATTTCTTAAAACTGGTTTAGCAACTAGTGATGGAACATCGGATCCAATACATCAATGTTTTTTTATAAAACATCAATGTTGTGAAAGCATCGACATCGATGTCGCATCCCTGCTTTTCAGACCCTTCACACTTGGCCACTTTGGTCTAAAAGTATGTTCGATTTGCTGAATTTAAAAATTATGCTACTTGGTTAGTTTTTAAATTTTTAAAACGGTATTTTTTTCATTCAAAAATAAAACATCGACAAATATAACATCGATGTTACAAAAACATCTACTTCAAGACATCGATGTTAAACATCGATGTTTTTTAAAAAACATCGATGTTTTGAAAACATCGACATCGATGTCGCATCCCTACTTGGGAGTGGATATACTGATAGTTTGATTAAACCGCGCGATCACAAGAAAGAAAAACTTGTCTCAATAACAAAGAAATAAAATTATCCGGATCGAATTTTTTTGCCAAGAAGAGTCAAGGTCCACTTCTTACCACATAATGACGTCTAGTAAATACAGTTATAAAAATATAGAACGGATTTATTTTACAACACACAGAACTATAAAAACGTTGAAAAATTTGCAAATCAAGACAAAGACTGCATTTTTAATTCTGACACCAATGATCGGAAAAGAACATTTTAACCGTCAGCACATATTTTTAAGCAAATTACATCTCGGTTATTTTAAAAAAAATAAGAATTTAGTCTCTTTGTAAAGACACGTATAATAATCCTTGGATAAATAATTTTCACTAATAGTATTCTCAATTTAGGGTGGTAGCCAGCGCCATCTGGTCGCGAAACTTGACACTAAACTTAGAGATTGTATTGGCGAATTTTTTTATTTTTTCTATTTACATATTGCTTACTCCTTTCCCCAAGAACATCCTATCACAAAAAACGTGATTTTTCAGTAGAGTGATTTTTAAATTTAAAAGAGTGGAATAAAATGTATTCAAAATAAATATTGAGCGGTGAGATATGACGATCTTGCAGGGTTATAGTACTACTCTTTCAGGGGATTCTGAAAACAGGCATAACTAAACATCACCGATTTTTGAGATATGACGTTGTTGAAAGGAGTGAGTGATATATTCTTTGTCCCTTCTGCTCAACTTCCCGTTTTGTAATATTTTCTTCAGTAACTTAATTAGAAAATGCTACTATCACCATCAGACACTCCAAACGGTCGAGGAAGTCCATTTGATAGAGTCGTTTGATCAAGATCTGGAACTGTCCAGATCTTGATTTCGGCGTTATAAAACATATGCCGTTTTCTTGATGACGAGATATTTCGTCATTGGCAAAATTGGTCAGATATTTATGGACGAGATATATCATTTAAACCAGTGGATCAAATGGTACCGGGCCGCCCAAGGAGCACTAAATTATTTCCATTTTATTTACTTTTGTGTATTTCACTCGGGTTTATGCGGCTATAATCTATGAAATGTTCACTCAAATTAGGAGGCGGTAAATCAGAACTTGAAATTTGTTCTGTTACTAGAGCTTCAATTATGATTTCTGAATTCTGTATGTCTCAATTTTCGAACTGTGACAAATGTGACAACTGTTTTCAAGTTAGCAGACAAAGTAGCTGCATTTAAAGCCAAACTGAAGTTGTGGGGACGGCGCGTGAACAGAGGCCTTTTGGACATCAAATGGTGTTTAGTCATTAGCGGATATTTAGGCAAAACTGAGCCTAAACATTCATTCTCCCAGTTGGTGTACGATCACCTTTTGCTTTTAAAAGAGTTCGAGCGCTACTTCCCGACCACAAAAGACCCACGATATAGTAAGGAATGGATCCGTGACCCATTTGTCAACAAATCAGACGAATCTAGCGTCGTCCGTGCCCGTGATGTAAGGCAGTGGTCCCCAACCCCCAGGCCGCGGACCGGTACTGGTCTGTGGATCAAATGGTACCGGGCCGCCCAAGGAGCATTAAATTAGTTCCATTTTATTTACTGTGGCGTATTTCTCTCGATATTGTGCGGTTCTTATCTATGAAATGTCCACTCAAATTAGGAGGTGGTAAATCAGAACTTGAAATTTGTTCTGTTACTAGAACTTCAATTATGATTTCTGAATTCTGTATGTCTCTATTTTCCAATTTTGACAAATGTGACAACTGTTTTCAAGTTGGCAGACAAAGTAGCTGCATTTATAGCCAAACCTAAGTTGTGGGGATGTCGCGTGAACATTTAGACATGTTTCAGACATTAGTGGGGATTTTAGGCGAGACTGAGCCTAAACATTCATTCTCCCAGTTAGTGCACGATCACCTGTCTTTGATTTTAAAAGAGTTCGAGCGCTACTTCCCAACCACAAAAGACCCACGAACTAGTAAGGAATGGATCCGCGACCCATTTGTCAACAGATCAGGCGAATCTAGCATGTCTGTGCAAGAAGATCAACTGCTGGAGATTTCAAATGAAGTCGGCCTTAAAACTACGTTCGAGACAACTCTGTCGGTGTTCTGGATTAAAGTCATGGCGGACCCTGAGATTGCCACCACAGCACTTAAATCCCTATTGCCATTTCCGACAACCTATCTGTGTGAAGCGGGGTTTTCTGGAGTGACAGCAACCAAAACCAAAAAAACCCGGAATAAACTGGACATAAGCAACACACTTAAGGGTGTCATTGTCTCCTGTTACCCCCAGATAAAACAGTCTCGTTGCAAAGAAACAAACTCAGGGTTCTCATTGATTTAGCGTTCTAGTGAGTTAAAATGTTAAATCACTTTATATTTATTTTTTGGTGTAACTATATTTTATTTTGAAGGCACATTTTTATGCAATTAAATTAAAATTATTTCAGCGGGCCGCGTTAAAATTATTAAACGTTGATCCGGTCCGCGGCTATAAAAAGGTTGGGGAGCACTGGTCTAAACTACTTGGAAGGTTAATCAGTGATATATTATGGCGTTGTTCCCATTTTCTACTTTACTTAAATGCATCTCTGCTGATACAAGTATCTATATGCACATTTCATAATTCCAAATGAAATGAAATTGGTTATTAAAAAAAAGTTTAAAAGGGCATTTTATTTACATTTTTCAAATGCACTCCTTTCAGGGGTGTCCTTACAGAACTTGCTGTCATAATTATTCTCAATTTTTTTCAGTTTGCATCGCATGCAATTTTTATTTTATTTATTTATTTTTTTATTTTACGTATTATAATTTTGGTTGTCATTCTTATGCTTTTTTTGTTGTTGCTATAGCTTTGTTCTTCAAAAAATTCCTTTAAAAAGGCAGACAAATTTATTTAGAAAATTGATTTATAATGTTTTGAATTCAGTAAACTTTTCAAAATATGAACCGATAGCTGGATGCCAGAACAGTCATTCTATATAGACAAATATTTGTGAGTTCATTTTTATTTATTCTAAATAAGAAGCACTAGACTAATGTACATCTGAAATTAGAGCTCACCACTAGTAATGTAATTAAAAGAGTTTGTACTTAGATTTTTATAGAATAGTTTTTATTAATATTTTTTGTCTGGATTTTTTTTTTCTTTCGTTATTGAACAATTTCCTTTCAGAACTTGCTATCATCATTATTCGTCATTTTTTGCAGTTTGCATTTTGTCCAGTTTTCTGTTCTGATCGTTTGCATTTTTAAATTTCAACTTTTTTTAACTTAAAGTATGATAATTCTGATTGTAATTCTTGTGTTTTTCTGTTGCTCTTATGATCTGAAGTTTTAAATGTTCTTGTAGATAGACAAATAAACTTCTTTAGCTTTAGAAAATTGACTGTAATATTTTTGAATTCAATTAACTTTTGCGAGAAGACATGAGCCGCTGACTTAATGCCAGAATCTCATACAGAGATATTTGTAAATTCTTTTATATTTATTCTGAACTAAAAGCAATATATCAACTTGATCCATCTGTAATCTAAGCCACTATAACAATAATTAAAGAAATATGTCTTATTACATATTTACGGGAAAGGAAGATTTCCACTTCACCAGAGCCAATCAGTTTCCCAATCTTTCAGAATCTACCAGAAGTTTCATCTCCCGATCCAGCAAAACAAAAATCTTTACTTTTGATCTATAAGCCACTTGAGAAGTCAATGTATTTCTTCCGTAGATTATAGTGCTCGGGAGATGATATATATGAAGCAAAATGCTCTCTGAGACACAATTCGGGGAAAGTCCTTTCTCATAGAAAAGATGGGTCATTTAGTTCGCAATGGAACAGATGAATATAATGTTCCTTCCCCTCCATTCGAATATCTTTCTTGACTTCTGAAGATCATCCTGGAAAAATCAATAATGGCTTTGCGAAGATTAAGAAGTCGGAATTTTGACAAAGCTTGACGTTTCGTGGTAGATTGTTTTATGAACGATTTGGAGAGCAATACATCTAATCGAAAGTAAGCCCGTAGTAGGAGAAAGTTTTACAAAATAAATGACAAAGGAAAGAAGACAAAATAGTTTTTTAAATAATTTCTGCATTGCTCAACCATAATGGGAAGTGCGTTCCTTGAATACATGGCAAGACGTTGCTTGAGTATATATATAATCTGCTTTTAAATGGAGTATTTTCGATTCTATGTGGGGTTTTTTGTTTCCCCACGAGAGATTTTAGACCAAATTTTAATGACCCAATAGGAAGAAACATGTGTCCTAAAATGATAGATCACTAATATATTATAATTGGGAGTTGCGGTAGTACAGTTGGAAGAGTAACAGATTAGAAATCGGAGGGTTGCGAGTTCGACTCCAACCAAAGACCGACAAAGGAGGCTAGTGCACGTTAAATCTACCGTGGCTTCAAATGTCTTCACGTTGGAGTGGTGTAGAAGTCTGGAGTGTGTATGGGGGGGGGGCAGTTCAGGTGTTATCTCATCGTCATCTTATAGTTGTATTGTCCTAGAATCTTTACTTTTGCGATTAAACCCGGGCTGCCGCCAAAAACCAAATAAAAAATAATTAATGTAAAAAAAATAAATAACACAGTAACCCGGATGGAAGAGACCGGATTAGGAATTGGAGGGTTGCGAATTTGAATCCAACCAAAGACTGTCGTGCACGTGGGGGCTGGTGCACGTTAAATCTGAATTCAATGAGACCTATGATATGTCTAGAAACGTCTCTGACAGATTAACGCTATGTGTCACTTCAGTTTTTTTAATACACTAAAACTATACATTTTAATATTTATTTGCAATAAGAAACTGACACTATTTTATAGGGGCTATGGGGCCTCACGACCATCTCCCCCGACTACGTTACTGATTGCTGTGAAATGACATTTGACCTTCAACCTGTATTGGTTTTGATAAGGTAAAATTCTTTAAACACGTGTGGAAAAAACCTGTCAGATTTTGCATAAGTCGGTACATCTGGAGTGGCTCCTTCCCACAAAAGCACAAGTTTTTCAATTCTGCGGATATTGAATTCAAAAGTATGTGGAATAACTTTTCGTTATCCCGCCTTTAACTGACAGGTTATTTCCGAGAAACGTTATCAACTGAATTTCAAATAAAGCTACTTGGGGGAGGGAGTTGTATCGGCATTTTGATATGAGCTACACAGCAACATTCAATGTGTGCACCATAGCCCGTTGTGTTGCTCTAGTACGATGTTAATTAAAATTACCATCTATGTTTAGAGATTCTCTGCTGGTGATTGAAGGTCCCGACAGCCCAGTTGGAATACAAACGGACGAGCAACCGGAGAGTGTCGAGTTCGAATCCAGCCAAAGACCATCGGGTACAAAGAGGGCTGGTGTACGTAAAATCTGTTGTGGCCTCAAGTGTCACATTGGCGTGGCGCGGAAGTATGGAGACAGGGGTGCGAGCTCAGATGTGATGTCCTCGAACCGTGGTTCAAAATTAAGAAGTGTTGTCCTCAGGTCTTTCCCTTCGGGGTTAGATCCCGGATCGTTGCTGACAGCTATTTGTGTTCCTCCAGTGGAATGATAACTAAATACATACCAAACAACCTATTATAGCTCAAATGAAACATATTTAAGGTCAGTGGCTAGATGGGTAGGTACTTTAACTAACGCCGTACTGGAGCAATATAACGGGCTATTGACGATTGTCCGGAATCAATCCTCAAGGGTAATTTGGTAATGTTTAATCAACGTCTTACTAGAGCAACACAACGGGCTATTGACGACGGTCCGGGATCAACCCCTAAGGGAAAGATCCGAGGACAACAACACGTACTTTTAAACCGCGGTGAGATGGCGAAGCAACACCAGAGCTGGCATCCCACTCTCCAAACATCCACACCAAGCCAACGTGTGGACTTTCGGCTACGACAGATTGAAAGTGCACCAGCCGCCTCTACACCATACGCATACAAACATCCATGCCCTTACCCGGATTGGAACCACGAACCTTCCTATCTAAAGGCTAACAACTTAACCACCAGACCGGTTGGTAGGCTACGAGAGCAACACAACGGGTTATTGACAACGGTCGAATTCGAAACCGAAGGGTTGCGAGTTCGAGACTAGATGCAACCAAAGATCGCCGGATGCGCAGGAACAGGTGCACCCCTTAAATCTATCGCGGTATCAAATGTTCGCAAGTTGATGTAGCGTGGAAGTTCGGAGAGGTGAAGTGCCAGCTCAAGTGTCGACCTCGACACCTGACAGTGGCTCAAAATGAAGTCCTATGATTTTCCATTTCCGCATTGAATAGCCCGTTATATTGCTCCAGTGTGACGTTAATTAAAATACCTACCTGCCTAGCCTTCAGCATTGATTTCGGACTGTCACTAATAGCCCGTTATGTTTGTCCAGTTCAACGTTAATTCACCTACCAACTGAAACACATTTGAAAAAGACTGGCATAATTTCCATGGTTAATTTCATGTTTTATATCCGTTGTTGCGATTCGCTAGTATGCAAACAATGTCAATTTCTGTGACAAGTACGTTTGTTAAATATAGACGTAGATGGTGTTAATCAACCCTTTGGGTACAGATTTATTTGAGTAAAAGTAGTTCGGATTATCGTTTGCACTTTAGTTACTGTTATATTTTCGCATTATCGTTTGCACACTAGTTACTGTTATATTTTCGTATAATTTGGTTTGATAAAAATGGCAACAGCATGAGAGAGATCGCACAGCTTCTGATCTCCGCGTTCATTCCAAAAAAGAATGTCTGATAACGCAGCTTTGTCAATATTTCTATGTATGGAGTCAGATTAAATAAAGTGTATTTTTGTAGAGAACGGATGAATAATTTGATTCAAGGAGAGTCTCGTGACACTAAGCACTCTTGCCTTGAACAAGAATGTTTAATTTTGTCCTAGTTTGAATGACGAATTGGACTCCTCATTAGGGATACGACACCGATGTCGATGTTTTCAAACCGTCGATGTTTTTTTTAAAAAAACATCGATGTATTGGGGTCGACGTTTTTGTAACATCGATGTTTATACTTGTCGATGTTTTTACGTTGTCGATGTTTTATTTTTAAATGAAAAAAGTACCGTTATAAAAATTTAAAAAATAACCAAGTAGCATCATTTTTATAATCATCAAATTGAACATACTTTTAGACCAAAGTGACCAAGAATGAAGGGTCTGAAAAGTAAAGATGCTACATCAATGTCGATGTTTTCTAAACATTGATGTTTTAGAAAAAAACATCGATGTATTGGAGTCGCTGTCGCATCACTAGTTGCTAAACCAGTTTTAAGAAATGTGGAAACAAGTTTAAATACACTGAATTTTAAAAACATCGATTGTTTGGGGGCGATGTATTATCAACATCGATGTTTTAATTTTGAACATCGATGTTTTGCGGTCGATGTCGCATCACTAGTTGCTAAACCAGTTTTAAGAAATAATGGAAAATGTTTAAATACACTGAATTTAAAAAACATTGATGTTTTTGGGTCGATGTATTATCAACATCGATGTTTTAATTTTGAACATCGATGTTTCAAAACATCGATGTTTTGCTATCGATGTCGCATCCCTACTCCTCATCCGTAACTTGGACAAAACAAGTGCATGACGAGTCTCAGTCGTCATATATACCCAAGAGGAATTACGTCACAATGGAGCAACAGAACGAGTTATTGACGACGGTCCGGGATCAATCTCGAAGGGAAAGAATCGAGGACAGCGTATCATTTTGAACCAATGTGAGATGACGAGGTCAACGCCTAAGCAGGCACATCACTCTACAAACTTTCAAAACATTGCAACGAAAAAAAGATTGTATGTGATTGATATTAGAACAAAAAAGGGGCAAGAGGTAGATGATAGTTGACTACAGTGGTTTAAATAAGCACTACATACATCAAAGAGATGTGTGTGTGTATAACAGACAAAAAAAAATGGATGTTTATGCGAACGAAAAACTTATTTCCTCCAACCTCCTAAATCATACGTGGGAAACGATCGTAAATTCTTATATCTATTGAAATATATTGTATACGGAGAGAAATTTATGATACATAAAGAAGGGTTTGAGTGAGATAAGCCCAAC
The DNA here is from genome assembly GCA_947359465.1 of Metellina segmentata. Classification (NCBI taxonomy): domain Eukaryota; kingdom Metazoa; phylum Arthropoda; class Arachnida; order Araneae; family Tetragnathidae; genus Metellina; species Metellina segmentata. Next base: position 96,164,277 of record OX375882.1, read on the forward strand.
GATTCCCGAGGAAACAAACTGAAATTCACGGTTTTGAAAACAGATTAATTTTTTAGTTCAAAATCTAACGTGATCGCATGACAATCGTTCATTGACGTTACTCAGTTTTATTTGGTTACATATTTTGGCTTTTAGTTAATGATGCTGATCTCACACTGAAGTTATTTTATTTTCGATTATTTTGCTATGCTCCATGTAAAATATGGACACGGTAGCCCGGTTGCGATTTTCCAAACCCTCATTGGTACTACAACTGGTGGCGATGCTAACCGTAACGGCCAATGATCGCGAGCGCTGGATAGGAATCTCCTTCACTACGCTAAAGACAACTGAAATCCTGACTGATCCTATTTGCAGTGTAATAAATGAAACATGTTAACTAAATTTTCTGTTTTTTCTTTTCTTTTCAGATCCATGGCTATGGGTGGGTAGAGGTGGGAGCCGAAAATTGAATCCTTTTATTATATGTTAATAATTATATAAGTTAGTATTTTATGTATGCTTTTTGTTACATCAGAAGGGTCCTAAACCAGGGGTGGATACGACACCATCATCCTAAAGCAAAGGGGACGGCAGAGGGGCGGGAAAATATCAGCTGGTAGTGAGTTCAGGAGTGGTTCTTAGATTATTTATGTAAAATCAACGGAAGCTTGGAAAAATATAAAAAGGGTATTAAAAATTAGCAAAAGTAATTTAGAATCAAAAGGAATTAAATTGGAATTTTTTTTTTAATAATTTGGAGGATATAAAAATTTTTCGGTCAGCTGGATTCGAACTCGGGAAGTCATCCTGCGCTGCCGACGACAAACTGAAGGTATGTGACTTTAGCCATTAGGCCATCGTTGCTTCACGAAAAGAAGCTCTTTAAAAGAAGACATCATTTTATATTTGGTTGATTTCAGTCTCATTGGCCGTTATGGTTAGCCCCGCCCCCAGTTGTAGTATCTGTGAGGGTTTGGAAAATAGCAGCCCGGTTGGAAGAGTAACTAACTAGTAACCAGAGAGTTGTGAGTTTGAATCGTATACAAAGGGGGCTGGTACAAGAAAAATCTGTCGTCGAGTCGTATGACTTCACGTTGACGTGGGGTGCCAGCTTAGGCGTCACCTCGTCATCTAATCGTTCAAAATTACGTGGGTTGTACTCGGATCTTTCCCTTATAGGATCGATCCCGGACCGTCGTCAATACCCCGTCGTGTTTCTCCAGTACGACTTTAAGGTGTATGTACACACTAGAAATCCTGAAGATCAACCAGAAGGTTTTTTTTATTGCTTCAAAATAGTCTTCAATTCGTTAGCTTTCAAACAATGTCAAGATCTTGCAAATATTCGAAATAGTTTTCCAGTTACAAGGGTTTTCATTAGGTGCTGTCACCATGAACAGACATCTTTCCAAAACTTTAAGCTCAATTTCTGAAGAAACAAGTTTTTGCAACATGATGCTTTGATCAAACAGTGATAACTCAATAATAAATTAATCTACTATAATTATTTTTGTATCATTATAATCTATATAATACAGTGTATGTTTTGACTCTCAATCAGACTTCAATGTAAGAAATAAGTTTTTAACGGATTTTTAAATGCTAAATTTACAGAAAAAATCTTGATTTTTTATGCATTGCTGGTAAAAACATTGCCGGTGAAAAACAAAACGGGGAGACGAGGGACGGAGGCCGTAGGAGAAAGTGGTGATCGATAGAGCTCTCGAGGCAGCTATTCGGTGAGGTTAAACATCGTAAAAAAAACTAACTGCGAAGATAAACTTTTGTTTTTCATGAACATTCATTCAGTGTAGATAATTTTGTAGATAGTTCCATTTGGGTAAATTTTAAAACCTTTTAAGGATAATAAAAAACTTATAAAGTTATCCATCTTAGTCCAACTCCATTGTATTGCTTGTGGTGCCCAAAACGCCACAGAATATATCTTTTAGGTGACAACGCGGTTAGGATTAGAGTTCAGAGTCAAATGAACTCGGAATCCATAGACATTTGAATGCATGTAAATTGTCGCAAAGGGATACACTGTTGAGTTGGGCTTGTGGAGTGGACTTGTGGACCCGACATGGGTTCTGAGGAACTACATCTGCGGAGTAGGAGGAAGTCATGTGCCCATGCCCAAGTTCTGAGGAAGAAGCTCTGAGGAGCAGGAGAAGCGCCATAAAGCCTGTGCCCGCGGAAGTTTTGACCAGACCAGTTGAAAAATTCTCCAGGATAAAACTCCGCAAAGCAGAAGCAAGTGTGTGAAGTAGAAGAGACGTATGTAGGAGTCAGCAGAAGGAATGAGTCCTATCTTGTAGTTATTTCTGAGCGGCAATAGTTAAAGTGGGGTTTTAATGGAAGATTCTAATGTTGGGTTGACAAACAGATTTTTATTTTGTATTTTCCTCTTAAGATTTCGTAAGTGGGATTTAGGGTAAAAGAAAATTTTTTTGTATCCGTTGTAGTGTAAGAGTATATTTATTATGTTACACGGTTTTAAGTAATGTAATTCAATTGTAAATTTTTATCGTATTTGAATATCGTATTGTAAATACAATAGGAAAATAACACGTATAGGTCTAAAAATTATATTAGTTTAAGGTATCAAGAAATCATTCTTTGTTTGAAAAGGTAGATTTAAAAATGTTAAATTACCTAAAATAGAATTTAGAAAATAAAAACTTATTCGGAATGAAAAAACAGTTCCATAAATCGGGAAGAACTGATAACAGGGTCTTTGCTATTCACTTTTTAGAATTGTATTTAACAATTAAAGAGAAAAAAAAATTCGAATTTTTTACCTCTTTATGTAATACAGCATCGATAGCATGGAAATCCTGGCTTTTTAAGTGACATGTCAAACACAGAAACTTGAATAAGTAAGGATTTAAAATTTTGTTCGTAAAACTGAATGTTAAAATAAAGAAATCAGGTATTTCGATTTAATTTTTGGAAATAGGTATAAATAAGATCGGTGCTATGGGAACTAATAAGAACTAAATAAGAACATTACAATGTACAAAGATAAAAATTCTACCAGAAAATGTATGGGAAGACGTCTGCTGTAAAGCACTGGAGAATGTTTCAACAATAATTTGATTAAAACCCACGACGAAACGTGGGAATTATGCTAAACTAAAAACAATCTAAGAATGACCAAAAAACAGTTCCAAGTCAAAAACAGGACGATCGCAAAGATAATTTCTGTCTATATAAAAAAATTTCGATAAAAATAGTAATAATTTCAAGATTCAAATATATAAAGATTAAAATATATAAATAACTTCAAGATTAAATATATAATTATATAAAATAACTTCAAAATTGAATGTTTCAATTTAGCTTTATTTTAAAGACATTTGGCACACATGAAAAATTAAACGGACCGTTGTCGGTATACGTTATCTCAGAGATAAAATTAGCTACTATCCCCTTTGATGTATAAACTCTTACAACGAATACATTTAAATATTCATCCTATTTTTAGCTATTTATATAAAGCAGTAAATTAAGACAACTAAGTAATCCATTCAAATTATATATTTTCTATAAATCGAGATAAATAGCCCTTTTTGTGTTCGTAATAAATATCTTCGTCAAATGCGGCTAAATTCGTATAGCGAAAGTGTAAAAGTTACAATCGAAAAAATTATTTATTTAAAGAAAATCACATTTAAGGTATCGATCTGGTTTAAAATTTTCCGCAGATTTAAAATCTGTTAAAATTTTTTTTCTATCTTTAACGAGCGCGAAGATATAAAATTGGACAAGGAAATAAAAGTCCTTTTGTTTTGTTTCTCGGATAAAATAAACCACGACAGTCGTCTATAGTGTGCAAGCAACGCGCGATTCAATATATTTACGTTTGTTTATCGCCCGACAGGAAATCGATGTGTGTGCAAGTGGCCTTACTTAGACAATTGTAAAGAGTTTATGCAAGCTACGGAGTAAGATGAAAAATTAGATAATTACGAAAGTGTGTGGCTAACCTTCAGGAAAACTGAGACCAAACCATGGGAAAAGAGAATATCTGTTTAAGGAAAATAATTTCAGGCAAATAATAAAGGTAGGGGAGAAATCCAAACACGAATGGAAATTTCGGAAAAGAGAGAAATGTCTAGAAAGGATGTAAATCGGAGTTTTGAACGAAAAAAAAAAAACAAATTTGTTCCCAGTGCAATCAACCAGGGTACATTAGACCTGATTGTCCAAATGGGAGTGGCTTAAATGATAGCTTTAATCCCTTTATGAGCAAATTAAAAGTGAATGGAGTTTTCCCTCTCCATTCACTTTAAAGACTGTTTGCAAGATACGGGAAGTTGTATAGATGTGCTTGTGTGTGTGTTAAGAGCTGGGTAAGCGTATTACATTTTACGGGTGAAGTCACGTGGGTGAGACAACCTTTAGACACCTAATGTAAATGTTTGCCTTTGGCTAGAGTTATGTTGCAGAGAGATTTTGGCACTGTGACTACAAAAGTTTCAATTAGGACTGACGAACTTGATCAAGGATTTCATTTGCTGGGAAATAAAACGGCTCAGTTAATTGAGGAGGCTAGAAAAAAAACCAATCCTTTTAAATACAGTTATAAGGCGGAGCAAGATCAAGAGGAATTCTGCAGGAAGTAGTTTCAAGTAAACGGGTGAATCGAGTAGAAAAACATGAGGAAAAGAAATTTCTCGACGGTATAGGAGATGAGAAGGAAAAGTTTAGCGAGAGGGGTGAAAAAATGGTTTTCCCCATAGTGGAAGAAAATTAGGGGATTTTGTTAGAGTAGGAAATTGTGCGAAACGGAGTAGAATTTAGTTGGGTTTTGTCGCAGATGTGTGTGTGTGTGTGTGAGCAAAGGAAGTGTGAATCGTTAAAAAATGTGGGAGCGTAGTGTCAACCCGGAGGAGAAAGAATTTGTAGAAAATAGTGGCAAGTTAGTTAGTTAGGAGATCGGTATCCAAGCGGGATGAGGAAAAAGTACAATTGTGCGTTCCAGTTAAGTTTAGAGAAAGAATTATGACTTTTTGTCATGATGAAATTTCGGGGCATTTAGGTACAACAAAAACCAAAGATAGGGTGTTGCGTTATTATTTTTGGCCCATTTGCTATAAGGACATCGAGAGTTTTGTAAGCGCATGCGATTCCTGTCAAAACGTAGGAGAAAACGGGGATACGCGTAAAGCCCCAATGAAATTGGTGTCTATAATCTCGGAAGTCTTCTCTAAAATGAGTATTGCCGCAGTCGGACCTCTTAGTAACAAGAACAACCTATATTTAATTACGACGATCTGTCTGGCATCGAAACATACAGATGCCATTCCGGTAGAAGGTATATCATCATCAACTAGTGTGATAACTGGTTAACTCACGGTTTTTTCGCGAACGGGTTTCCCGAAGGAGATTCAAAGTGATTTAGGGAGCTCTTTCAAGAGTGTTTGGACCACGGAATTTTTTTCCAGATTTCGTATAAAAATTGCACATAGCTCCGTGTGTCCTCCTCTGAGTAGCCCTTTGGAAAGGTTCCATTCTTCAGTTAAACGGGTTTTGAAGGTGCTATGTATAGAAACGGGACAGGATAGGGAGTATAATCTGCCGGCGGCTTTGTTTGCTTTACGTACAGTGACTCACGAAAGCACAGGTTTTACTCCCGTAGCGTTAGACCCGGTGGACACATCCGGTTTTTCAACGTGCGGCGCCGTTGCCGCAACGCAAGTGCGGTCTGAGATATATTAGATCCAATGGAGTAGTGCACACATGCATCCAGCGCACATGCATATACGTCCAACTTGCGTGCCATTTGTACCGCAGTTCCCCACGGTCGCCGCACATGAGTCTCCGATCACAAGTACCTTGTTTTCATAAATAAATGGAATATAAATAATAATTAATAAATGATTGTATCCAGTAACGTCTATTTTGTTTCAAAATATGCTTTTTTTACACCAAGTAAGCGAAATAAACACGTTTTCTTCGATGGAGTATTTATCGCAAATGGCGCGAAATTAGCACTTGCGTCATTTCACGGTTATATGTGCATAGTTGGGCTTTGGTGCCACAGCGGCGCCGCACGTTGAAAAATCGGATGTGTGCACCGGGCCTTAGTTCACGAGAAAAATTTAAGAACATCCCCCCCCCAAAAAAAAAAAAAACGATTGTATATGATAATTGGTTAACGCCGGAAGAGTCGGATCAAAATGTGGTGAATTATGTTTTGGGTTTGGTGAATACATTGAAAAGTTGTCAGGAGTTGGCGGTACAGATGATGTCGGATACTCAGGAAAAAAGGAAGGCCTGGTATGACAAAAACGCAGTGTTCTAGAGTTTATAAAGTAGGGGATAAAGTGTTGGTTTTGGCTATGTCTACACCAAATATAATGGTCGTAAATTGGATAGGACCTGGCACGTTGACGAGTCTGAATTCGGAAACTAACTACTTGATAGATTTACCCGAAAAAGGGACAAAACAACTATTTATCACGTTAATCTGACGAAGCCATATTATAAGCGATCTAAGTGAATTAATTTTTTTATAGACTAGCAAAATACCCGACCTTACTCGGTTTGAATTGGTTTACTCTAGATTGAAGAGATAATAAAAATATATAATGACTTACGTTTTCGTAGAATAAAAATTTATTTTAACACCTTTCGCTATCTTTATAATTTCTACCACTTACTTTCGACACATATCCTAGACTTACATATCCATTCATATAATACATTTCACATACATCGCATCCTTGCTGTATGACGAAGCTACAAAATGACGAAAGGTGACACTAAGGTTACTACTATAAAATACGATTTTGAGGGAGATTTGGAATTCCCTTTCTTAAGTTCTTTTCATGTTCAACTCAATTAATTAAAATTACGATTTACGGCGAGTGCTCTCGCACTCATGGTCAACAAAACAATATTTTTTTACTTGTGGCACTCTTGCATCTGGTATGCGACATTGTGAAATTTTGCAATCTTCTCCTGTCATTATTACAACGCATTTTTTAATGTTTGAAACAGTTCTAGTTCGGATTTTTAACCATTATTATTCTTTCAATAACAGCATTATTCTTTCAATAACGGCATTATTCTTTCAAAAACGACATTATTCTTTAAATAATGACATTATTCTTTCAATAACGGCATTATTCTTTCAATAACGGCATTATTCTTTCAATAACGGAATTATTCTTTCAATAATGGCAAAACACTTAAAATTTACTGAACATTTATACTGACTTACCTGCCATTTTTAAGTCTAATACTTTGTGGTGCTGTTGCGCGTGATGAGAAGGAAAACACATTTATTAAAATAATAAATATTTAAAACAGAAAACAGTGAAATAAAACAAAATAAAAGATGTCGGAAAAAATTGTTCTGAAGATATTAATTTGTGATTCATTTTTATCTTTTGATATCGCACAGTTGCCACAACTTACAACTAAAAGTGCACAAAATTTAGAAAAGTGAAATTAATTCAGAGCGAAAGAAACAGAAAATATCACTGCTCACGCGATCTTGCTCATTCTCGTTTCGTTGAAAAATATCGTCTGTCGCAAATATTCGGAAATCGTTTTCATTGTGCAAAGAACAAAAATAAGACTCGAAATAAATGAAGTATAAGAGCTGAAATTCCATAAAAAAAGTAATAATTTTTTTGAAGAATAATTACTTTTTTTAGCACACACAGTACTGGTAAAGCAATCGAAGTAATCGTAATATTCAATAGGCATTCCAATTTTTCCAAAACTACCAAATTATGGTTGATTTAAGTAAACCTACTCAGGTGTTTTAGCATGAAACTCATCGAAATATAACAATAAAAAAATGTTTAATATTGTATTCACTAAACTAATAAATAGTGTATAAAATAAAGCACATTACAATCAAATATCTGGAATAAAATTCATGCCATGCCTGAACAAACACACAAACACAAAATCGAACATAGCACTGAAAGACGGACAGATAGACTTTCGCAACCAATTCCACTCACTAAATGAAGATAAGTACTCACTGTATGCAAATTTCCATGAAAATATACCAAACCGTGTGGACGTGTATAGGGCACATACATGCATACAGACAGACAGATGGACAGACAGACAGACACCAAACTCGAAAAGGGCGGATTTGGTATCAGAAGGGTCCAAAACGGATAGAAAACTTGAAATGGGTCGAAAATATTGAATGTACAAACAAAAACTCCATTCTTATTTATATAGATGAAGGGCTGGAAGAGATTGAGCAAGAGGCCGAAATACCTTACCCTCTACCTAACCCCACACTATTTAATGTGCAGGAAATTATCCGAGGAAGCGCATTAGAAGAGAGGGCAAATAGCGAACAGGTAGGTCGTTTTGTTAAAATGTTACAGGGGCACGAGAGGGTGTTTTCGTCCGATCTCGGTAACACACATCTGGTAGAAATTAATATCGAACTTATTAGTTCAGAGCCAGTTAAGGCGAAACCCTATCGCATGTCCCCTAGACCAGGCCTCGAAATAGATTTTTTAATACAGGTGCACCTTGTGCACCTAAGGTTTTAAATTAGGTGCACAGGTTATATACACAGTCCGGTTACATTAATGTGACCACCTGTCAAAAGCCAGAATAACCACCTTTGTCAGAGCGGACCGCTGCGAGACGTGCAGGAAGAGAGTCAATTAGGTTTTCTGAAGGTGTTCACTGGGATGTTGAGACATGCCGACTCCAGTGCCGTGGCCAGCTGCGTTAGATTACCTCCCTCCTCCAGCCTGGATCCTTCCGACAACTGTTGCAGGGTGTTTGCTTTCAGACGTTTCACGCCGTATACGCCAACGTCCATCTGTCCGATGGAGCATAAAACGTGATTCATCGGAAAAAGCCACCTGTCGCCTCTTTGTGGACGTTCAGTTGAGGTACTGGCGTGCAAATTCCAGCCTTCGTCGCCAATGAACAGCAGTCAGCATAGGTGCATTCACCAGGCGTCTGCTGCGGAGGCCCATGCGCAGCAACGTTCGCTGAACCGTTGTTAAGGATACACTCTTGGTAGACCCTTGGTTCATCTGGGAGGTCAGTTGCTCAACAGTTGCACGTCTATTCGCCCGAACGCATCTCCGTAGCCTTCGTTCGCCTCTGTCATCTATAGCCCGTGGCGCACCACATGTGCCACGCCGCTGATTTTTTGGGTAGTGCCATTTTGCCATGCACGGTATACTTTTACCACGGCGGCACGCGAACAGTTCACAAAATTAGCCGTTTCCGAAATGCTGCCACCCTGGGCCCGAAAGCCAATAAACCTGCCCTTTTGGACGTCGGATAAATCACTACGTTTCTGCTTTACGCCAACGATTGAAATGCTTTCCGATGCCCTAGGACATCATTTATATACACTCCACTACAATGGGCTGCCACCTGCCTTTTGTGATTGGTTATTTCACATTGACGTCGAAAGTAGATGGTGGTCACATTAATGTGACTCGACTGTGTATTTTAGGTTCACATTTAGAAAAAAAACCATAATATAAGCGTATTAATGTAATGTAAACTACTTTATTAGTTGGGTACGTATAGATAGGTAAGGAGGTAGTAAATAAAAATATTTAAATATCTAAATTTCCCCTTCCCTGGCGCGCGGCTGTTGCGACAGTCGCTTCACCTGAGCCATCTGGAAAATGTTTCGATCATCGGAAAGTTCTGGTGGCACTGGCACAAATAAACCTTCCTCCTATACAAACCCGTTACGGCCCAGCGATTTTGTTTTCGCTTAGTGTGTATTTTGGAATTTTACGTTACTTTCCTTTAGAGCGAGAGAGGTCGATACTAATATTTTGTTCAATCATCAAAATAACATAAAACACGTTCCCCCTTTTTTTAACGTTGGGTGCACTGTGTACACCTAGCGGAAAAAAATTAGGTGCACAATTTTATTTTCATGTTCACCCGGGTACATCGAGCCCTGCCCTAGACAAATAGAAATTTTGAGGGCAGATATAAAAAGGTTGTGGAGCTTGGGGTGGTTGAAATTGGGCAATCGGACTATACATCGCCCATGATATTAGTGGAAATCCCAGGTATAGACACGAGACGACGTGTGGACTGTCAGCGATTGAATGACATCACAAGGATTGAGTTCTTTCCTCTAAGCTACTTCTTACGAAAGCAGAGCCGTTATCTTGCAGTCGTAATACGTCATGATGCCGCGGGCATAACTAGGCGGCCGTCTTAACAGAGACCGGAGGTGGCAACTTAGACGGACAGAATGCAGTGGAGAATGGACAATATAGACGGGTATCGTGGTTTATTTTATTCGAGAAACAAAACAAAGGGGAATTTTTCTCTAGTTCAAGTTTCTAACTTCGGGATCGTTGAAGATAGAGTGAAAATTTCAACGGATTTCAAATCAACGTAAAATGCTTAGCCCGATCGATGCCAAAAACAGATTTATTAATAAATTATTTACCATTTGATTATTTAATTATTTATTACATAATTAATATTTATTTGAAGAAAACCACAATTATGGTAACGCACTGATGTAAAAATTTCCGCAGATATCAAATCCGTTGAAATTTTCAATCTATCTTTAATGATCCCGATTTTATAAATACAAACTAAACAATGCCAGTCAAAAAATTTTGTTTGTTTTGCTACCCTCCGCTTGAATTGTTTGGCGCAGGAAATGAAATGTTGGTCGCTACAAGAGAAAAAAGTTCCCCAACTATTTGAGACCGCTATGACGATCGTCATGCAAATATCGACTCCGCTATTTATCGTGACGCTCACAAACAACGCTCTCTAGGATACCAAAGCCATCTGCTTGTATAAACAACGTTTTAGTGACGTCATCCACAGCTACATTACGGCTGCTAGATAACGACTCTGCTTTCTTAAGCTTCGATTTCCTAAGAAAGCGTAGCCGTCGATACCTTACCTGCTTACCTGTGATTTTCTTTAAATAAATAATTAATTATTTAGTAAATAATTAAATAATCAAATGGTAAATATTTAAATAATCAAATGGTAAATAATGGAATAATAAAACTGTTTTTGATATCGATCTGGCGTAAAAATCTACGCTGATTTGAAAACTGTTGAAATTTTCACTCTATCTTCAGAAACTTTGAACTAGAGAATTAAAAACCACTTTGTTTTGTTTCTCGAATAAAATAAACCACGACAGCCGTCTGTGTTGCCCATTCTCCAACGCATTCTGTTCGTCTAAGTCAGTGTTTCCCAAAGTGTGGTACGCGTACCCCCAGGGGTACGGGAAGATTTTGGTGGGGATACGCGCTGCACCGGAGTTTGGTGGACTGATTAGCTGATATTTCTCAAAGTCGCATTGCAAGTCGATGAGTCCACTGATATTGCGAATTTTTCAAATCTTATGGCGTTTGGTAAATGCGAAAAAAATCAAGAAATTCATGACGACTTTTTATTCTGCCAGCCTTTATTAGGTCACACAACAGGGGAAGATATCTTTAATGTTATGAAAAAATTTATGCAAGAGAACAAAATTGATTGGAATAGATGTGTTGGAATAAGCACAGATGGAGCAAAAAGTATGGTTGGAATTAATAAAGGACACATTGCAAGAATTCAAACTGTTGCCCCAAATGTCATATTCACACTTTGTTGCATACACAGAGAGGATTTGGCAACACGTAAGATGCCCGCTGATCTACAGAAAGTTCTGGATAAAAGCGTGAAAATCGTTAACTACATTAAAAACCGTCCTTTGAATGCACGGCTTTTTTCGCATATATGCGAAGAAATGGGAAGTAGTCATACCCAGCTTCTTTATCATACCGATGTTCGTTGGCTATCTCAAGGAAAAATTCTAAATCGATTGTTTGAACGTAGACATGAACTTCAATGTTTTCTTAATGATAGATTTGAGTTGAGAAATTGTTTATATGACTGGAAATGGCTTTTTAAACTAGCATACTTTGCACATATATTCTCTGTTTTAAATTGCCTCAACTTATTGTTACAAGGCAAAGAAATTTCACTGCTTCACGTTCAAGATAAAGAGAACGCTGCTTATGGCAAAAGAAAGTTGGTAGTGGAGAAGTGGACTCGTTTCCCTCTCTTCATGAGTTTATAACACGTTCGACTACTAAAATGGATGCTGATACTCTGAAATGCGTAAAGCAGCATTTAGTGAGTTTACAAGTGGCCTTGAAAAACTATTTCCCAGTTTTAACCAAAAATATTGAATGGATAAGATATCCGTTTAACATTAACACAACATCCATGCCAGAAGATTTGTCGTATGCGGAAGAAGAGCAATTGTTGGAATTGTGGCTTCAGACGGATTCTTGAAAAATAAATATAAGGAGAGTACTTTAACATCATTCTGGTTACAAATGCAACTTGTGTATCCGGTTTTAACAGAAGAAGTTCTAAAATACATCTTGCCTTTTCCAACTTCATATTTATGTGAAGTTGCTTTTTCAGCATTTGTAGACATTAAGTCGAAAAAAAGGAACAGACTATTGGACATGGAACCACATCTCAGATTAAAATTAACAACCAGGGAACCAAATTATGACGATCTGTTATCTCAGCACAAACAATTTCATCCTCCTCATTGATCCAAATAAAGTTATTTATAATATAACTTTTACTTATATTTCATTATGAATAATTTTATTTCTCTTTTCTTATTATTTTGTGTATGTCACAAAAAAAAAGAAAAAGAAACATTTTGATTCTTATTAAAATGCAAACATTTTTTTGACGAGGGGTACTCAGCGTTACAAAATTATAGAAGGGGTGCACATACGTCAAAAGTTTGGGAAACACTGGTCTAAGTTGACAACTCTGGACACTTGATTAGACGGTCGTCTAGTTATGACAGCGGCATCATGACGTATCACGGCTGTTAGATAATGGTTTCACTTTCTTAGGAAACCGAAGCTTTACCCAATGTAGAGGAGGTTGTGGGAAAAGTGAGCACTGCTCCTTGGACTAACAAAAGGGAATAAGGGAATTTTTTCATATACCATAAACAAGAAAGCTCTGAAATAGCAGCTTTTGTAACTCCTTTTGGTGCATATCTCCTGAAAAAAATGATGTTCGGGCTGATCAAAGCTCCATTTTAGTTCTGTGAATTGATGGCCCAAGTTTTGGAAGGGTTAGAAAGTTGGACGGCCCCTTACGTTGATGACATCGCTATTTTTACTCCACCATTGAAAAAGCATGTACAGGACGTGGGAAGACTAGCTAACTTTTGTACATGACAGTCTTTGGTTGGATCAGAATTCGCAACTCTCCGGTTGCTATGCCAACCGGACTTCCGCAACCCGGGAGTATTTTAAAAAGTTTGGGGAAATATTTTGCACAAAAAATTACAACACACACGACAGATCGAGTTCGGTTGTTTCAACTGCTTTTCTTTTCCCTTCCAATTTATCGATCCCACCGTCGATTCCTAAATTTAAAAGATCGATTCCCGTTCCTTCGTGTCATTTATTCGGCGTTAAATCTCTCGCATAATCTCACCCGAATAACAATACAGGGATATTCGGCGCACTCAGCATCTTTCAAACAAAAACTCCCCCTCTGGTTTCGAAAGAATCGCTCATTTGCATTCGAATACAATCTCGCGTGAATCCAAGGGTTGGAGATGTGATTTCGAAGCCAACCTCTGGAGCCCATTTTCCAGTTTTTGTTTATTCGATCCGGGAAACGGGGAGGAATTTGGATGCAATGGCCGAATCTGATCCCAAATTTCATTTACGTATTTCCATCCTGGGGAACAAATGGGATTATTATAATTTATATGGAATCGAATTCTTTTATGTCCATGCCCTTTCTACTCGACTGCTTTAGTGAAGGCCATTTCTTTTAAGCTTTGATTTGTAACGGGGCCGTGGTAGCCCGGATGGACGTAGGTAGGTACTGGTTTAACGTCCCACTCTGGAGCAGCACAACGGTCTACTGGCGATGGTCTGGGTAATTGGAGAACCACAACGGGCTATTGACTACGTTCCGAGATCAATCCCTTAAAGGAAGGATTCGAGGACAACACATCGTAATTTTGAACCACGGTCAGATGACGAAGCAACACCAGACTCTGGCACCCCACTCTAAAACATTCCACACCAACCCGTGAGGACTTTCGGCCACGACAGATTTAAGGTGCACCTGCCGCCTCTACACCATAAGCTTACAAACATACATGTCCAAACCCTGATTCTAACCAGGAATTTCCGATCTAGAGGCTAACACCTTAACCACTATACCGATTGGACGGCGCGATGGTTTCGGTAATGGTAATTTGGTAATTTTAGTTAACGTCGTACTAGAGCAACACAACGGGCTAATGACGACGGTCCGGGATATGTCCCTTTCGGGAAATATCCGAGGACAACACCTCGTAATTTTGAACCACGGTCAGATGACAAAGCAACACCCGAGCTGGCACCCCACTCTCGAAACGTCCACACCAACCCAACGTGAGGACTTTTCGGCCACGATAGATTTAAGGTGCACCAGCCGCCTCTACACCATACGCATACAAACATCTATGCCCGGACCCGGATTCGAACCAGGAACCTTCCGATCTAGAGGCTAACACCTTAACCGCAATACCGATTGGTCGGCTGCTATGAAAGGTAATGGTAATGGTAATTTTAGCTAACGCCGTACTAGAGCAACACAACGGGCTATTGACGACGGTCCGGGATCAGTCCCTAAGGGAAAGATCCTAGGACAACACCTGGTAATTTTGAACCACGGTCAGATGACGAAGCAACACCTGAACTGGCACCCCACTCTCCAAACTTCCACGCCAACCCAACGTGAGGACTTTCGGCCACGACAGATTTAAGGTGCACCAGCCGCCTCTACATCATACGCTTACAGACATCCATGCCCGGACCCGGATTCGAACCAGGAACCTTCCGATCTAGAGGCTAACACCTTAACCACCATACCGATTGGTCGGCGCTATGAAAGGAAAGCGTCAGTTGTAAATGTGCCCCTCAAGGCTCTATTTCTCAAGTTAGGTAATTAGGTAAGGGGGTCGGACATACAGGTGAAAGAGCCGATCTGTGAGATGATTGAAAAAATGTAAACACCGCAACGTAAAGGTTAATTAAAAATTACTATTATCACATTTCACATTTTTTCACATCACGTTGTCCAGCGTGCAGCTTGTCCATCTTGTTATGTGTTTGCGCCATACAACCACAAAACAACTAACCGAATTCAGATATGACTATTGAAAGATCCAACTCCAATTCTGAATTATTTTAGTCGACCAACCGGTATAGTGGTTAAGATGTTAGCCTCTAGATCGGAAGGTTCCTGGTTCGGGTCCGGGCATGGATGTTTGTAAGCGTATGGTGTAGAGGCGAGTGGTGCACCTTAAGTCCGTTTTGGCCTTAAGTCCTCACGTTGAGTTGGTGTGGAAGTGTGGAGAGTGGGGTGCCAGCTCGGGTGTTTCTTCGTCATCTGACAGTGGTTCCAAAATTACGAGGTGTTATCCTCGGATCTTTCCCTTAAGGGGGTACGGGACACATTGAAATTTTTTTTTATTAATTAATTTAGAATATTGAATTTTTTTGTACTGATTACCCATCAAACTAATAAGCGAAATCACAACACAAAATTTTTCCAAAATTTTTTTAAAATTTTTAAATAAAAAATTTTCGAAAAAAAGAGGGGTCATTTTAAATTGCTAAAATTTGAAATATTCTTGATCCATTTTCAAAATTATTGCAGTAAATTATTCACAAATTTAAAAACTTTAATTTTGATTCAGGAATTTAAAAAAGATTAATTTAATAAAAATAAAAAAATATTTGAATTAATTTTTTGAAAAAAAGAGGAATCATTTTAAATTGCTAAAATTCAAAATATTCTTCATCCATTTTCAAAATTTTTGCAGTAAATTATTCACAAATTTATAAACTTTAATTTTGATTCAGGAATTTAAAAAATATTAATTTAATAAAAATAAAAAATATTTGAATGAAAATGTTTGAAAATTTTAAGGTACTTTTTTTTTTAAAAAAAGTCATATTTTTAAAAAGTAAATATTTGTTTCAAATTTGCTGATTCGAAATTAAAGTATAATGTTTGAAAAAGATATATTCCAAATTTCAACCCTTAAACTTTATCTGTTTTCGACTTAAAGCAATTTGAATACAGGAAATCTTGAAAAAAAAAGTATCACGGAGAAAAACGCATTTAAAGTTTTAAAGACACATGTTGTTGCCATGACAACAACTGTCAAGAGTGTTAGATTTTCAAAACAACGCACCAAAAATTATTATATCTCTTGTTCTAATTAAGATAGAAACATGATTTAGACGTCATTTTAAGCAGAAAAACACAGAGAATTTCATAAAATAATAAAAAAAAATTCGAAAAATTGACGATTCTTGTGTTAGGAACCCCTTTAAGGGAATTATCCCGGACCGTCGTCAATAGCCCGTTGTGTTGCTCTAGTACGACTTTAACTAAAATTACCAAATTACCAATTGTGGATTAAATACCCAATCCTGCTAAAGGTGGATGATAAACTACAATTTAAGGTAGCCCCGATGCAACATTTCCCATCGGGATTGATCCCAGACCGTCGCCCATAACCCGTTGTGTTACTCCTGTGCTACTTTTATTCAGCTACCTAACAAAGGAATAGTGGGTGTTGTGGCTCAGTGGGTATGTCCTGTGCTATCTACCTAAGCGGCGCAGATTCAATTCCTCCCTGAGTGCATTTTTCTGTTCTTCGTAAAAATTTCATTGCGCGTGTATGTTCGTTACTTGTCGTTGTTTGTGATGCGTTTTGGCGTAGTATGACCATGAACCTTGAAAGAATCCTTGATCAACAGTGTCAAGGGTGTATCGAGAGTACACCCGTCAGGAAAAAAAAAACGGCTCACCCGATCGCAATTGCACAATTTACATCACAGAACAAAACGGAAGGTAACTATCGATAGGGATGAATGTTGTCTACAAATACCAATATTTAAAATTTGTCTAAGGTGTCGTCTTCATATTAAATTGGCCGACCAACCGGTATAGTGGTTAAGGTGTTAGCCTCTAGATCGGAAGGTTCCTGGTTCGAATCCGGGTCCGGGCATGGATGTTTGTAAACGTATGGTGTAGAGGCGGCTGGTGCACCTTAAATCTGTCGTGGCCGAAAGTCCTCACGTTGGGTTGTCGTGGAAGTTTGGAGAGTGGTATGCCAGCTCAGGTGTTGCTTCGTCATCTGACCGTGGCTCAAAATTACGAGGTGTCGTCCTCGGATCTTTCCCTTAAGGGACTGATCCCGGACCGTCGTCAATAGCCCGTTGTGTTGCTCTTGTAACGTACACTTCCGGAATATCTTTTAAATGTATTTCTATAGTATTTCTTTTTCCTTATTCCCCCCCCCCCACACACACACACACACACACACACACACACACACACACAAGATATTTTGTGATACTTCCTGTGTTTATTTTTACTTCTTAATACTCTTGGAAAGGATATCTTTTCTTTTGACATATTTATGTGAGCTTAAATGGTTTTCCCGGAAGTTCATTTTTTCTTTTATGTATAACGTTGGTGAAAAGATATTTTTTTGTAACGGTTTTTTTAGTCGATTGGATGCTTCGTTGAAGTGTGGACTGAGTGCAGTGTTCGAATGGCGTGTTTCAGCCGTTATGTGTAAAACATATGATGAGAGGTAGTTGTAACGGTGATGTCGCTACCATATTGTAAATAAATTTTTCTTTAATTCTTTAAAAAAGGCTATTTCTTTTATCACGACGTTACAGCTACCTATTAATGGTGGCATGCACTGCGATCGTTCCCATTAAATTGAAGTCTTGGACATCCCGTCCTGATTTGAGAATAAACTGTGGACATCTCGTCCTGTGTTCAGCGAAAATTTGCGTGCGTCCTGCAGCAACGAAGAAGGCCATCCGGTCTGAAGTTTTTGGACATCCCGTCCTCGTGAGTGGAATATTTGCGTGCGTCCGGCAGCAACGAAGAAGGCCATCCGGTCTGAAGTTTTTGGACATCCCGTCCTCGTGAGTGGAATATTTGCGCGCGTCCTGCAGCAACGAAGGAGGCCATCCGGTCCGAAGTTATTGGACATCCCGTCCTCGTGAGTGGAGCATTTGCGTGCGTCCGGCAGCAACGAAGTGGGCCATCCGGTCCGATGTTTTTGGATATCCCGTTCTGTTTCTGTGTATGAAACGTGTCCTGTTACTGCGTGTGTCCAGCAACGAAGCTTAGTACGGTCAGTAGAATTGGGACATCCCGTCCTGTTCCTGTGTGTGAAACGCGTGTGTGTTCAGCATCGAAAGGGCCATCCGGTCCGAACTTTTTGGGCATCCCGTCCTGTCATCGTCAGCAAAGTCCAGTTCGAACTTTGGGTTCCTGCTCAAGGACTTCCTGTGTACCATCAAGCAACTGTTCCAGATAAGTGGTTTCGGTTTTAAATCTAAAGTTTTATGCACTATTATATTTAATGTACAATTTTACTTCTGTTTTTGTGATAACTTCCATTTATCGTAACAGGTTTCGAAACAAAAAAATTTCTTAATTGCAAATTTTGCTTTTATAATAGAAATTAGTATTGATTTGGAATTTATGTGAAATAGAAATTTAAGAGATTTTAGTTGTCGTAGATGATTATTTATCTTAATTAATAATTTAAATTTGTTTTGTATTTGAAATGGTATTTTGATTTAAATTTTTTTTAAATTAATTTTCTTTTGAAGGTCTTTTGGGTTACAAAATTGGTTTTTGTACATTTATTTCTTTTCTATTGTTCTATTATCTTTGAGTTATATTTCTTGTGGCTTGGCTATAAGGTAAGTCAGAATTCTGGACGGTTTCGGTTTCGAAAAGTTTTCATTTTGTACCTTACGTTATATTTGAGTCCAAAGGGGGAAACTGTTTAGAATTTAATCATGACTTATTTAGTTAAGGGAAAGAAAGAGGTCTTGATCAAATTGGTGGAGGAGATAGATTTAGAAATCACCGTAGAAAAATCCATAAAACAGTTAGTGAATCTTATTACTTCAAGTGAGGGATATGATGAAGAATTCACCAAAGCACTTTTTGGTAGAATTATAGAAACTCGAAAGAAAAATGAAGCCTTTGAAGTGGAAGAAAAGCGGAGAATTGAAACCCTTGAAGTGGAAGAAAAGCGGAGAATTGAAGCCCTTGAAGTGGAAGAAAAGCGGAGAAATAAAGCCCTTGAAGAAAAGCGGAGAATTGAAGACCTTGAAGAAAAGCGGAGAATTGAAGACCTCGAAGAAAAGCAGAAAGAACGAGAGTATGAGTTGGAAAAATTGAGAATAGAAGCAACTAGTCAAACCCAGCGAGGTGCAGTTGATAATTCTAGACCAACGAATCGAGACTTGACCAAGATCCTTCCGAAATACGACATGAAAGATGATATGAGTCTTTATTTAATCTTGTTCGAGCGACAGGCAACTTTGCTGTCGCTGGGTAAAGAAATGTGGGTATCTCACCTATTAAGTTTGATCCCCCAAGAGATTGCTCATATAATAGCCCGTGAACCAGCTGACCTAGCTATAAATTATGATCACATCAAGAATATTCTGTTAAAAAGGTTCAAACTAACACCAGAAAGATTTCGACAGTTATTTAGTTCACACCATAAAGCAGTTGATCGGAACTGGAGGGATTTCTATCATGAATTGTCTACTTATTTCGATGGATGGATTGCAGGTTGTCAGGTCCTTACTTTTGAAAAACTGAGAGATTTGATCATCACAGATCAGATGAAGAAAAAAACACCATTCGAATTCAAAGATATGTATCTCAGAGAATGGACAGAAATAAACTCCCCTACAGATTTGGTGGAACTGTTGGAGAAGTTTGAAGACGTTAGACGAACTGTGAAACGATACCCTGTCTTTGCGAAAGACAAGTTCGAGGGTCGAGTTCAAAACAAGTTTGAAAAGACCGATAATCCACCAAGGAGAAGTGATACCATAAATGGTAAAGGGGTTAAGATAGAACGAAGATTTTCCGAACAAGACCCAAATCCGGAATTCGACCGCAGGAGACAGATGCGGTGTTTTCATTGCAATCAGCCTGGTCATATCCGACCAAATTGTCCAAAGTTGAAGAAACCTTCGGAAACTGTAAATTACTTTTCGGACAAAGAACCTGAGAAGTACCTGGAACCGTATATCATGAAAGGAAAAATAAACGGTCAGGATATAAATTTACTAAGAGATACCGGAGCGACCATTGACATTGTGTGTCGGAAATTGGTGAATTCAGCTGACATGACTGGTGAACATGTTTGGGTACAGCAACCTTTGGACTCCAGCTCAACTTGTTTACCTCTTGCCGAAGTTTTGATAGAGTGTGAATTGGGAAAAACACTCACTAAGGCTGCTGTGATTCCAGATAAACTAGACCGCGGACGATATCTTTTAGGGAATCGGACTGCTGCCTTGTTAAAAAGGGAAGATTGTCAATCTGTGGATCAAATAAATGCAGTACTGACAAGGCATCAGAAAAAAGTGAAAGAAAGGGAAGAATCTCTCTCTCTCTCTCTCTCTCTCTCTCTCTCAATCTTTAATTAAAGAATCCGAAAACCCTATCCCAGCCGAAGAATTCAGTACCTTGGAAAAAAATGAAATGGAAACAGGGGAAGTAAGTGACGAGTTCACTCAGGTGGCAGAAGATCAAGATATCACTGAATTGTTAAAAGTGGACACTGAGCAGCTAATCAAGGCTCAAGGTGAAGATGAAGAGATGAGCTCTCAAGTAAAACAAATCCAAAATGGAAACCCTCCTAAAGATTTTGAACTGGAGAAGGGCCGACTTTTGGTAAAGATCAAGGAGGACAAGAGTGGTATCGAAAGGAAGCTCATCGTCGTGCCCATAGAGTATCGAGAAAAGATACTGAAATTGTGTCATGAAGGCACGTCAGGTCATCTTGGGACCACCAAGACCAAAGACAGAATGACCAAGTACTTTTTCTGGAAAAACTGTTACAAAGAAGCAGAGGACTTCGTGAAGGCTTGCGATTCCTGCCAGAGAGCTGGAAAGGCAAGGGACAAGAAAAAAGCGCCGATGTCTCTTGTTCCAGTGATTACTGAAGTTTTTTCCCGTATTAATATTGACGCTGTAGGACCTTTGCCCGTGACGGACTCAGGCCAAAGATACCTGATTACGGCAATGTGTATGTCGTCGAAGTACCCAGATGCTGTGGCAGTACCAAACATAACATCTAGATCCGTAATTAATGCTCTCCTTCAGATTTTTAGTCGAATGGGTTTTCCTAAGGAGATTCAACACGACCAGGGAACCTCGTTTATGAGCGAACTCACATCGGAATTTTTTGAACGTTTCGGCATCAAGGTGGTACTTAGCTCTGTGTATCATCCCCAGAGCAATCCGGTAGAAAGGTTTCATCGTACCCTGAAACGGATTTTGAGAGTTTTGTGTAACGAAGAAGGACCAGATTGGGAGAAGCATGTCCATGCAGTCTTGTTCGCCTTGAGGACAGTTACTCATGAATCCACCGGATTCAGTCCAGCTGAATTGGTTCATGGAAAAAACTTGCGGACTCCCGTCACTCTTCTGTATGAAAACTGGTTACAGCCGGAAGAAGGAAATTCTTCAGTTGTTGAATATATCATCAATCTTCTCAGAAGATTGGAAAAATGTCGCAGCCTAGCCATTGATAATATGGAGGAAGCTGCCAAGAAAAGAAAAAAATGGTACGACAAAAATACCGTGAAACGTGAATTCAATGTTGGAGATAAAGTACTGGTACTGGCACCCTCACCTGTAAATAAGTTAGCGGTTCAATGGCATGGTCCTGGGACCATTGAAACCAAGATTTCGGAGACGAACTACTTTGTTGCCCTGCCCAACCGGAAAAATTCGTCACAAATCTATCATGTAAATTTATTAAAACCTTACTACCAGAGGCCGGAATTCATAAATCTGGTCACTACTTGTGAGGATGAAGAATCAGAGTTGGAAGAAGAATTCCCGCCCGTGGAAAACAATCCCAATATTTTTTATCTCGAGGAGATATTGAGAAACAGTGAAGTGAAAGGAAGACTGGATGACGACCAGATTGACCAGCTCAGTTGTATTATATGTAAATATTCCAATTGTTTCTCAAACGTGCCTGGCCTCACAGATCTTATCCAGTTTGATATCGAACTTTCTGAAATAAAGCCCATCTGTGCGAAGCCATATCGAATGTCGGTCCGACAATCTCAGATCTTGAAAGCCGAAATTGAAAAGATGCTCCAAATGAAAATTATTGAAGTGGGTGAGAGTGATTTCACTTCGCCTATGATTTTAGTTGAGGTATCAGGGAAAGACCCAAGGCCCTGCATTGACTATCGAAAGCTGAATGAAATCACGAAAACTCAGTATTTTCCTATCCCTAACATCGAGGAAAGAGTGGAAGCCGTCTCCAATGCCAAATTCATCACTGTTCTGGATTTGTCAAAAGGTTACTGGCAAATTCCCATGACTAAAGGTGCTCAACGGTATGCCACTTTCGTGACAAGTTTCGGGTCGTTTCGACCATTAAGGATGCCGTTTGGACTGAAAAATGCTCCTTATTACTTCAGCAAAATGATGTCTGAGCTCTTGAGAGGGTGTGACATGTTCGCAGTACCATATCTGGATGACGTGGCCATATTCTCTTTGGATTGGAGTTCTCACCTTAAACATCTGAATTGTGTCTTGGAGATAATAAGTAAAGCGGGCCTTCGTCTAAAAAGTAGCAAATGCAAATTTGCCCAAGCGAAAGTGATGTATTTGGGACATTATGTGGGACAGGGGGAGAGGTCCCCTAATGAGTTAAAAATTCAGGCTATCCAAAAATTTTCTATTCCAACCACCAAGACAGACATTCGAGCATTCCTTGGATTAGCCGGGTATTACCGCCAATACATCCCAAACTTTTCTGTTATTGTTGCTCCTTTGACCGAACTCCTGAAGGGAAAAGTCAAGAAGTCCGAAATTCAGTGGACCAATGAATGCCAACGGTCTTTTCAAGAACTGAAGAGGAGGCTAACTCAGAACCCTATTCTGTATGCTCCTAACTTTAATGCCCCGTTTTACGTTCAATGTGATGCCTCAGATTTAGGCATGGGTATAGTTTTATCCCAGAAGACAGAAAAAGGGGGAGGAGCATCCTATTCTGTTCCTCAGCAAAAAGTTCTCAACAGCAGAGCGAAAATACGGAACTACAGAAAAAGAATGTGCCGCTATTGTGTTTGCTGTCAAGAAGCTACGATGCTACCTGGATGGACCTACCAAGTTCTTTATTCAAACTGATCATAATCCTCTAGTATGGTTAAAAAAGAACTCTGGGGTAAATCCACGTCTCATGAGATGGGCTCTTGCATTGCAGCCCTGGAACTATGAGGTAATCCATCGTCAGGGCAGAAAACACCAGAATGCTGACAGCCTTAGCCGACTGTTCTGAGTTACCAAAATGTCCTTTGAGTTTATTTTTATTGTTTTTTTAGGTAACTTGGCAGTTGTATATATTTTTGTAAATATTTGTATGAAATTTTGTAGAATTTAGATTTTCTTAAAGTTATGGTAACTTTTTACATGGTAAAAAGTTATTCTAAGGGGGGAAGAGTTGTAACGTACACTTCCGGAATATCTTTTAAATGTATTTCTATAGTATTTCTTTTTCCTTATTCCCCCCCCACACACACACAAGATATTGTGATACTTCCTGTGTTTATTTTTACTTCTTAATACTCTTGGAAAGGATATCTTTTCTTTTGACATATTTATGTGAGCTTAAATGGTTTTCCCGGAAGTTCATTTTTTCTTTTATGTATAACGTTGGTGAAAAGATATTTTTTTGTAACGGTTTTTTTAGTCGATTGGATGCTTCGTTGAAGTGTGGACTGAGTGCAGTGTTCGAATGGCGTGTTTCAGCCGTTATGTGTAAAACATATGATGAGAGGTAGTTGTAACGGTGATGTCGCTACCATATTGTAAATAAATTTTTCTTTAATTCTTTAAAAAAGGCTATTTCTTTTATCACGACGTTACACTCTAGTACGACGTTAACTAAAATTACCAAATTACCATCATATTAAATTGGGTGGTTATTACGATGTTTTCAATACGAACCCCCGTCTTTCATCACAATTTCAGGCGGATTTTATGAAAAAATAATGAAAAACGGTGTAAAATTGACCGAGAAAATCCATAAATACCATTGAGGAAGCGTGTAAACATTCGGTGTTCAATCACATTAAAAATATTAAAAAAGACGTGTAGTGGCCGTCGCAGTCAAGGGCCTGTTGTAGGCGCCTTGGTATGGAGTCTATTAAGATGGTGACAAAGTCAGAATCCATTTTGATTGAATCCCAGGATTTGTGCCGACCAACTGGTATAGTGGTTAAGGTGTTAGCCTCTAGATCGGAAGGATCCTGGTTTGAATCCGGGTCCGGGCATGAATGTTTGTAAGTGTATTGTGTAGAGGCGGCTGGTGCACCTTAAATCTGTCGTGGCCAAAAGTCCTCACGTTGGGTTGGCGTGGAAGTGTGGAGAGTGGGGTGCCAGCTCAGGTGTTGCTTCGTCATCTGACCGTGGTTCAAAATGACGAGGTGTTGTCCTCGGATCTTTCCCTTAAGGGACTGATCGCGGACCGTCGTCAATAGCCCGCTGTGCTGCTCTAGTACGACGTTAACTAGAATTACCATTACCATACCCAGGATTTGTTGGCAGAAATTTCTGTTTCCACTTTGTGAACAATCCTAATAACCATAATAATCATCGAATTTTGTAAACAGCCTCACTGCGCTACTAATTATGCATATGGTGAGCTGAAATTTGGAATTCCGATGTTTCAGTAACAGTTGAATCACGTGGAGTCAAAATTTTGCCCAGGTTAAATAATGTAATAAATAATAAATTTGCCCAGATTAGATAAATGTTTATAGATTGTGTTTGGGTTTTTGGGTAGCGCGAAGGATTAAAAAACAATTTCCAAGGAAAATTAATGTTTTTAGCAAATATAACAAGAAACGTGAAACACCAATTTAACATTAGATCTAATTTTTAAACACTTACAAATCGGTGAAAAATCCAATAAAATGGATTAATTTTTTTTATTTCCGCCTGAAATTGTGTGTAAAATCCAAATTTGTGATAAAAGTTGGGGGTTTGTATTGACAAATTTAGACAAATTTTAAATATTGATATTTTTAGAAAACATTTGACGGGTGTACATCATGGATGGCATTATCTTCCACAAGGTTGAATAAAGTTGAACCTGAGGGAAGTTGAACCATAGAGACAGAAATCTGACTTAACCTCAGGTAATGGTGATGGTAATTTATATTTAATGTCGTACTAGAGCAGTGGTTGGCAAACTCATTAGTCCCAAAAGAGCCAAAGATCAGCAGTACAAAGATTCGATTTCTTTTGAGAAATGTCTTTTCAAGAACCATGTTTTTTTATTGACAAAAAAAAAAAATTTACATTAAAGTAAAAAATATAACAAAACACGCATTTAATGTGAACAATGAACTTGTATTTCCTTGGAGAGTTTGGATAGGTCAGCTTTGAACGTCGCTGCTTTTAATTTCACACTCATACAAACAGAATTTCGAGTTCTCCTCAATAAGACGATTTCTCAATTTACTTTTGATACGGTTCATGCTTGAAAAAGATTGCTTGCATGAATATGTAGAGCCAAAGAATGAAAAAACAGCAAATGCTAATTTTTTTTAACTCATCATGAGTCATGAATAGCATTACATGTGTTGAAAATTATCTCGTCTTCTTTCTCCAGGTGGTCTTTCAAAGCAGACCACTTTTTCTGTAAACTAAGATCACATTTATTTTCTCCAATTTTTCCATATCAGCATTAAGGCGTTCAAATTTGGTGCTCCATAATTCTTTGTTTTTTAACTCCAGTAATTGCATTTCAAAAGCGCCAATGTCAATATTATACGGAGAATAATTAAATTCTGTTACGTCAGCACTGAGAATTTTTTAACAAAGGCTAACGTCGTTATGCTATTTCTGAATTCCTGAAACCTCCGTAGAAAAGCTTCCCTCCTATTTAAAATTGTTGTTCTGAAATAGTAATCGATTCGTGGCTGAACCGCACTCAAGTGGCTAAAGAGCCGCTGTTTGCCGACTACTGTACCAGAGGAGCAGAACAGGCTATTAGCGACAGTCCGGGATCAATCCCATAAAGCGTCGGTTTCCTAAGAAAGCGTAGCCGTGGGTGATGTCACTAAAACTTTGTTTATACTAACACATGGTGTTGGTTTCCTAGAGAGCGTTGTTTGTGAGCGTAACGAAAATGATCGGAGCCGCCATTTCCATGACTATCGTCCTAGCGGTCTCAAACAGTTGGGGAATGTTATTTCTCTTGTAGCGGCCAGATTTCATTTCCTGCGTCAAACGATTCGAGCGAAGAGGAGAAAAACAAACAAACATTTTTGACTGCCATAGATTAATTCGTTTATGTAAAATCGGGATCGTTAAACACAGAATAAAAGTTTCAACGAATTTGAAATCTGTGGAAAATTTGACACCAGATCGATACCTTAAATGTGATTTTTTTTAAATAAATAATTAATTATTTAATAAATAATTAAATGGTAAATAATTGAATAGTAAAACTGTTTTTAATATCGATCTGGCGCATAAATTTACGCTGATTTGAAATCTGTTGAAATTTTCACTTTATCTTCAACGATCCCGAAGTTAGAAACTTTGAACTAGAGAATAAAAAACCACTTTGTTTTGTTTCTCGAATAAAATAAACCACGACAGCCGTCTGTGTTGCCCGTTCTCCAACGTATTATGTCCGTCTAAGTTGACACCTCTGGACTCTTGTTTGGACGCTCGTCTAGTTATGCCCGCGGCATCATGACGTATCACGGCTGTTAGATAACGGCTCCACTTTCTTCGGAAACCGAAGCTTAAGGGAAAGATCTGAGGACGACACCATGTAATTTTGAACCACGGTCAGATACATTCTAGCATTTAGCTGGGAATATGGCACGACCTTCATGCCTAACATGACCCTACAAGTATAAAACTCCAAATGTACTTCACTCAGTCCTTCCATTGACATCCCTTTGCCACAATGATTCGGCTAACAGGACTTGGTATCTTATCAGGGACCTTTACACCTTCAGTCCAACTCTCTCCTAACGGAACATTGGCTTTCTTATTCTAAACGGACCGCGGTAGCTGGAAGAGCATCAGATTAGCAAACGGAGGGTTGCGAGTTCGAATCCAACAAAGGACCGTCGTGTACAAAAGGGCTGGTACACTTTAAATCCGTCATGACCTCAAATGTTCTCACGTCGGCGTGGTATTGGAAGTTTGGAGGTGCCAGCTCAAGTGTTGCCTCATCATCTGACCGTGGTTCAAAATTAAGTGTTGTCCTCCTCAGATCTTTGTTTTAGCCCAGAACGTCGCCAATAGCCCGTTATATTGCTCAGTGCGACGTTAATTAAAATACCTACATATATGATATCTGAAACTCAATTTTCAAGGCTTAAAGCTTAATACTATATAGACGAGGAAAGAAAGTTATCTTAAAAATTCCACAATGAAAACAATAATAATTAAATTTCATTAAATTCATTTTAAAATGTTGTAGATTAAATTTTAAAATTCGGGCTGGACTATAAATTCGGACTACCTGTGTGCCAAATTTCATTATTGTACGTGCCATAGATTCGTCAGGACACGGCGAACACCCAATACACGAACTTTCTATCTATATATATAATTCTCTTACGTGGCACGCAAAAAAGACGTTATTTGTAATCGCGTTTTGGCAACACTGTACGATTGTTTCTTTATCGCGAAGTCTCGCGCATCGATTGAATTTATAGCGTTATCGGAAGAAATTTTATTGAAAAAAAAAGGAAATTTTAATGAGCTGTTGCAGTTAGTTTATAATATAAATCAAAGAAAGCGGAGGATCTTTTCAGGGCCATTTAAAAATGGTCCTTTTCAGGGCCAACAATTATAGTTCAACAAGACGCTTGCACTACAACTTTCGGCAACAAACTCAATGAAAAAGTGTGGGTCGTCCGAGTGCTGGGAAAATGTACACACAAACAACATGCTGGGTATTCAATTTCCAAAGCAACGCTCACATTTCGAGTCAAAATTTGCACAAAGTTTTCATTTGAATTCTGATTTTAGAGATACTGTATATATTTTTTCTGTAATACAGCAAATTTAGATTTGAAAAACATTTTTTTGGTAACATATTTTGTAAACAATCCCTTCTGCTAGGACACATGTCTTCATTGAGGCGAGCGAAGCGAGCATAGGTTCGCGCAGCGAACCAATGAGCATTGCAAAGCAATCCTCCGGGGGGTTGGCGAGCGTAAGCGAGCAGGGGGCAGGCCCCCTAGTATTTTATAATACACTAGTGTGCAAAACTTAAGCAACTTTTCTGATTTTGCCGTAATTCTGCAAAATATCAACAGGGAGACATGAAATTCATACTACAGAGTCACAATGTAGTACTTAAATTATGAAGGAAGCATAGTAGCAACAAAAAAAAATTGAACAAGACGCTTACAGTATGGAACGAAGCAGAAAAGGGCATTATTGACAGAATGGAGTTGGTACAAAACACCGACTGGCCCAGAGTTAGAACAACAAAACAAAGTCCCTTAGTAAGGGACATGACCTCCCCTAACTGCAATGGTTATGTGGCATCGTCTGTCCATACTCAGCAGCAGATTATCCAAAACTTCTTGCGGTAAGAGTGCTCATTCCTCAATGAGCATTTGTGTCTGTTGTCTAGTGTTCTCCGGAGGATACGATCGTGCCGCCAGGCGTCTCCCCAAAGCATCTCCCACATGTTCAATGGGATTTAAATCGGGGGACAACGCAGGCCAATACATTCTACGAATATCTTCACTTTCTAGAAGCTCCTGAACAGCATGGGACCTGTATGTGGCATGTGGCTGTACATTGACCAGCATGTGGCTGTACATTGTCGTCCATAAAAACATTGTCTTGACCAATGGCTCCTCGGAACAGACGCACGTGGGGGAGGATAACTTGGTGGAGTGGTCTTTCACGGTAAGACGTTTGTCGCCAATTCAGAGCCTGGAGTGCGATAAATTTTGAAGATAGGGTTGCCATAACATAAACGGCAGATGCGAAGAAAAACCGCATAAGGTGAAGGTTACCATATTTGGCGACAAATCGCCTTCTTACCGTGAACGACAGTTCCACCGATAACTTCATCACAGTAAAGCTTTGGTTTCCTAAGAAAGTGGAACCGTTATCTAACAGCCGTGTTGCGTCATGATGCCGCGGGCATAACTAGACGGCCGTCTAAACAAAAATCCTGGTGTCAACTTAGACGGACAGAATACGTTGGAGAATGGGCAACACAGACGGCTGTCGTGGTTTATTTTATTCGAGAAACAAAACAAAGTGGTTTTTTATTATCTGTCCAAAGCTTCTAAGTTTGGGATCGTTGAAGGTAGAGTGAAAATTTCAACAGATTTCAAATCAGCGTAAATTTCTACGCCAGATCGATATCAAAAACAGTGTTATTATTCAATTATTTACCATTTGATTATTTGATTACTTATTAAATAATTAATTATTTATTTAAAGAAAATCACATTTAAGGTATCGATCTGGTGTCAAATTTTCCGCAGATTTCAAATCCGTTGAAATTTTCATTCTGCGTTTAACGATCCCGATTTTACAAAAACGAATAAATCAATGGCAGTCAAAAAAATTTTTTTATATTTCTCCTCTTCGCTCGAATTGTTTGGAGCAGGAAATGAAATCTGGCCGCTACAAGAGAAAAAACGTTCCCCAACTGTTTGAGACCGCTATGACGACAGTCATGGAAATGGCGGCTCCGATCATTTTCGTTATGCTCACAGTTACAAACAACGCTCTCTAGGAAACTAACACCATCTGTTAGTATAAACAACGTTTTAGTGACGTCACCCACCGATGCATCACGGCCGCTAGATCACGGCTACGCTTTCTTAGGAAACCGAAGCTTTACGATCTCCGGTAACTGAACCTCTGTCAAAAACGTTGGGCTCCGTCCGTTCATCATGCCTCCCCTCACAAGCACGCCAGGACGACCCCAACAGTCTCTTTCCCTGATGTTAGTGGGATGAAAGCGTGTTCTTACCTCTTCTCCATATCAACTATTACCGAGAATAGTTTGTCAGACTGAAACGACTTTCATCAATAAAGAGAACGTGACTCCATTGATGAGATCTCCAGTCTTTGTGTTCGTTACACCACTGTAAATGGTGCCGCCGATGGGCTGTTATCAATGGTATGCAGCGTTCGGTACAGCTACACTCTACGTTTATGAGCGGTGGCAACGGTCTTGGCGATTTTTTTTGGCGCACTCCTAGTAGCGAGTTACGGTAGATTAAGGCAACCCATTTGTGTTCAAGGTAATTGTGGTTTCCATGGTAACCTCGGCAAACGATAACTTTCAATTTTCATTTTGAATTTTCTAGAAAGTTCTTCCAAAATCCGTATAAGTCGTTTGATTTCATCGGTTCGTTTGAAATTTTTTTTCTCGATACCATTGGTTCATTATTTGTATTTATACAGTTGTGGAATTTTTATTTTATAATAACATTTTTCACAAAACGTTTAAGAGATTTTTTTTTTGTTCTTTGCCATTTGTGGAATTTTTTTTTTTTTTTCTATCGGAACAGTTCTGAGGTATCAGGTTGCATTATTTCTTGCTTTTTTTTCTTTTCAAGCAGCCTACTGTATTTAGTGTAATTGATAAGTTTCAGGGTATTCTTACCCAACATTCGCAGCTTAGTTTTTCTGCTAGTTCACAAATGTGTTTTAAAAGGTTTTTGAGCTTACTACATCTCACGAAAGTTTTTTAAAAATATATTTTTCAAAACGTTTTCAAAAGTGTTTTGAAGCTTTCATTTTCTGTTGTAAAAAGAAAAATATTTTTGAAAGAAAGAGAGTTTGGAAAATAATTACTTCCTTGGCGACCAAAGAAGTTCGCCAAAAAAAAAAAATCGCCAAGGCCGTTGCCACCGCTTATAAACGTAGACTGTAGCTGTACCCAGCGTTCATGAGGGCGGGCGAACAGGCCATCTTTATGAAGGCGTCTGGACACAGTAAACAGGGACACCTGTCGTCCAGTTGTACGCAGCTGCTGAGCAATTTTGCCCGCTGTCTGGTTTCGGTCCCTTTTCGCCTGCACGACGATATATCGGTCATCACTTGCCGTTGTTTTCATTGGCCGACCACCACCAACCTTTTTTGCATCTGTACCTGTCCTTTGGAAGGCTTTCCAAGCTCGTGAAACAACACTTTTGTCATTTCCAAACTCTTGGGCAACACTCGTCATACTATGCCCCACCTCAAGCTTGCCAATCATTGACTCCACGCGTTTTGCTTGATCTCACGTAACCTCTGACGTCATACTCCTGATATTTGCAGATGCATCACCTTTCTACTGAATTTGCTTTTCATTGTACTTGTCGCAAAAAAAGCCCTTTTATACAATTTCTTGTCTGCATGATGAAAAGTGACTGTTGCTTAACTTTTGCATACTAGTATAATAGATTATCGTCTCGCATCAATTTCTCTATTCCTCTTACATTTGTTTTAGAAGCACTTTTAGTTGTTCAATACAAAATCGGCTAAAGCTCAAAATGCGCTAATTAAGTATGAAACACAGAAGTTGAAGACCTCACCACAAAATCTTAATTTTAATAAATAAACCAAAATATTTTCTAAAGGTTGTCGCGACAAACCACAGCAAACGAATTCCTGTTTTTATTTCCCGGTTGCAACAGTTTAATCAGTTTTCAACAAACCTTTAACGCATAAAATAAGTTGCTAAAATATACAAACGTAATGTAGAACAATATTGACCTTTCACCACTAAATTAATTTTTTGAATTTCAAGTCCTAGTTTGATTTTTTCTAACATTAATAATCTTTCAATATCGGCAAAATCCATTTAAAAATACTCAATTTTGTGGGTTGTTGCGCAAGATCAGAATGAGTTGCAATTTATTAAAAAATAAATATTTTAATTTTCAACCACAGAAAACATCGGAATAAAGCTAAATTCGTGGAAAAGAAGTTAAGATATCAATTCGTGATTCTTTATCATCTCGCAATTTCAACAACTTGCAACTAAAAATTTTAAAGTCAGAGATAGATTCGGAGAGAAAATATTACTGCTCGTGCAGAACGAACAAGAGTTTCCGTTTCATTGAGCAAACGCTTCACCTTTAAGTACCATTTTCCCATTTATATATTGTTTTTATTCGAAACCACTTATCTGTTTAGAGTATAATTTTGCTGTAATTCTCTTTAAAAGAATTTTAGGTACCTTTATAAAGAAATGCACACGGAAACAGATGAAATAATAAAATTATTCAATAATTTATTTACAATACATAATATACCACTAGAAAGATTTTTGTACATAATCACAACACTAACAGAAAGTTAAAGCATTAAGGCCTCCGTTGTTTTTAATATTAAACTAAAGCGAACTTACTAAAAGAAAAGTTAACGAAAAACTCGGAACAAACATTTAAAATCTTGCTTCAACGTAAATGTTGATCACAGTCAGCATGGAAAAATCAGACTTCAGCATATAAAAAAATAAAGCACAATTCTTTTTTTTAATTGTTGCACATGAATACAATATACTCCACACTATATCGAGTTAAATTTAATAGTTCGCTTATAAATTCTGACATACAGTAAAAACTCGATAAGTCATCAATCTTCTCCAGACTCATCAAGCTCTAATAGATGACAACGTAATTAAACCTTCGTTCATTCACCACTTTCAAAGAGTTGTTTGTGAGACATACAGGGTTTGTGACTGATGGCAAACAAAATGAAAAAGAAATAGAGGACTCTTTTAACTGTATCGAATTTATAAAGACCATGTATTACTCCAGACTTCTCAGGTTTGATTTCTACGTAACACGACTACATAGAAATCAATAACGTCGCAGTACGTTCCTGAGAGAGTGGAAGTAGGTATTTAATTAACATCGCACTTAAGCAACACGACGGGCTATTGACGACGGTTCAAGGTCAAACCCGAAAGGGAAGATTCGAGGACAACATCTGAGCTGTCACCCCACTTTCCACACTACACCACACCAACGTGACGACATTTAAGGTCATAACAGATTTAACATACACCAGCCCCCTTTGGATAAAAGCATGGTAGAGCAAGCAATGAAAGTGGAGAAACAAAAACAAAAATTTCAATGTGCAATAAGAAAACAAGTTTCTGAAGCCTTACAAACAATTATAAGATAACCAAAAGTCAGTTCAAGGTACTGAATGAGTACAGTGTAAGGGTATGAATATGACAAATTTACATTGATCGTTAGAGTAACACATATTGGGTACATTCTGAGGTTACTCCAATTTTGACGTCATTCCACTTAACAGTCAAAAACGTTTTCGTCCATTGAGTGACGAGCTCAGGTGTTTCTTCGTCATCTGACAGTGGTTCAAAATTACGAGGTATTGTCCTCGGATCTTTCTCTTAAGGGACAGATCCCGGACAGACCGTCGTCAATAGCCCATTGTGTTGCTCTATTACGACGCTAACTAAAATTACCATTGCGTGACGACTTCTCGAGATTTTTACTGCATTTTAATCAACTTTTGTGAGCTTTTCAATAACTGTTGTAACACACATATCAATATACATAATGCATTAAACAGTGGACATATTTTAAAAAATAATGTGTTAATAGTAGTGTTTAGTTCATTGTTTATTTCATTTTTCAAGTTTAGGAACTTACTGTACACAATTGCATTCAACCATGGAATTTTAAGCAGTTCGAAGACGTTTAAGAAATTATACATTATTTCCCTTATAATGAGACTGGACATATCATTTTCTCTAACCAGAAGAAAATGAGCCACTTGATAGATGGTCAACCAATATGAGTTACAATTAGCAAAGCCATGAGCATACTTTCCAGCAGAAATAATCAGAAATCAAACACTAAACATTCCAGAACGCAATTCGAACTTTCATCCAGGATAGATAAAAAACAAGTATTTTTAAGGTAAGTTAAGAAATGAGAGTAAAATTTCAATGATAGTGTATTCTTAAATTATTTTGCGAGTGTTTCAGTTCACAGCATCATGCTTTAAATTAAGTAAACCGCCATGTTAAAAATTCTTATTAAACACTAAGTTTGGAATAAATTCATGCGACTTATCACGACTTCCCCCCTCTCATTGGAATATCCCAATTTTACGGTTTCCTTGAAAGAATGAATGAAACCAATTGCCCTTTCTGAAATGTTAAATCGAGGTTCAGCCGATTCCACGACTTGATTTTTGAGCCAAACTAAAACCTTGGGGTGACGATTCCGTTATCATGAGAATTTTTCATGGCTTTTCAACATAAGAGGACGTAAGCTCATTTATGTGAAAATTATGGATCTAAAAATTGGTTTTGTTTGCAAATTCATGCCAATATTCATACACCAAGTGGTTTTAAACGAGATACCTCATCCAACAAGATCTGACCAATTAAGCCAGGACAAGAAATTGATGATTTTTGTTATGATAACAAGATCTAGACCTGGTCACTTTTTTTACGACAAAATATCTCGTCTATCACCATCTGACCAATTAAGTTAGTGACGAGATATCTCGGCATCTAGATATATTACGTCAATATCTGGTAAGTTTTGGCAATGACGAGATACCTCGTAGAGACAAGTACCAGATGGGTTAATCCTCCTTGTGGTTCAGATGCAAAATGTCGTTCTTCAAGAGATGACAAATTCTGCTGACATATCTCATCATCACTATAATGACAACAAGATATCTCATTAGCAGAATTTGTCAATTTTAGTAACATACCAGAAAAAGGTGATGCCGCGATCAAGATCTGGTAGGTTTTCTTCCCAGATATCTCATTCATCAAGATTTGCTTATCCTTGCTGATAGCTTTGCTTGCTTGACGAGACATTACTTGGAAAGAACCACCAGGACGGTTATTCTTAATGATAACTGAAACCTGTTTAGTCTTAAGACATTTGTTTAAAAGGAGAAACTACATTGGTGATACACCCTTTGATTAGGTTTTTGTAAATTTTTCACCGAATCTAATGATATATATATATATATGTGGGATTGTGCGACGAGCGCGCCAAAGCCTGATACGTCCGCAGCAGTAACGCCACCTAGAGGAAGCGTCCGCTCAGAAGCGACCGCAGCAATGAGACAGATGTTCCCCCAGACACCGAAGCTAGCAGTTGGGCAGACGGCCCATGACTTTTTAGGCAGATGGCCTCTTAGTTGTCGGATATTCTTAATTGTCAAAGATGTTTGTAAATATACTGTAAATACATTAATTTTGTAATTAAACTTAAATTTGAACTTTAAGAGTTATTTATCTTTTACCTTTTACGAACCCACATATACTTGAGGGTTTGGCCTGGATTTAATTAAAGGCCGAAGATTGCCGTTTTTATCTGAACCGTTCGAGAAACGCATTTTACGCTTAGACGCGGACAATTCCAATATTCGCCTGATGCTCATCGGATTCAAGGTGAGAACTTCATTTGAGTGAAGGACCGTGACTCAGCATATTGGATCTTGAGGAATACTTCATCTGAACTGTGAGTACAGATTTTTCATTTTGACACTAACATGGCTACGTATTTAGCCGGAGCACGCAAGATCGATCTTCTAGCGCTGATAGAAGAATTAGATCTGATAGCAACGGAAGGAACCAAAATTCCGCAGCTTATTAAGTTAATAACGAAAGCCGATGACTACAATGAGGAATTAACAAAAACGCTTTTAAAAAGGATTGTTTCTGAACGAGAAACAAAGGAAAAGGAACGCGAAAGGGAAGCTAAAGAAAACGAAAAGAAAGCAGAACGCGAATTTCAGTTGAAGAAGTTACAGCTAGAAAACAAAAGTACTGGAAGTTTCGATTTTATTTCCCCACTTAAAACTGACTTTTCAAAACTAATGACACGTTTCGACGGAAACTGTGATTTAAGCATGTATTTATCTTTGTTTGAAAAACAAATTAATCGCATAAAAATACCTAAAGAAAATTGGGTTATTTTCCTTGTGAGTCTTTTACCGTTGGACATCGCAAATTTAATTGCAAGAGAGCCTGATCCGCTCGCAAATGATTACGATCACGTGAAAAAACTTTTACTGAATCGATTTAAACTAACACCGGAGCAGTTTCGACAGCACTTTTTTACTCATAAAAAAGAAACAACCGCATCTTGGCGTGATTTCGCCTACGAGTTAGATAATTTTTTCGAAGAATGGGTTGTGGGCCTTAGTATCTCTAAATATGAAGAATTGAAAGATCTCATAGTGGCGGATCAAATTAAAAGGAAAATACCGTTTGAAATGCGCGAGCATTTTATTGATGAATTACCGAAATTGAATAAAGTAGCCGAATTAGTGAATAAATTGGATGAGTACGAGGCGGCAAGATTCCATCTTAAAAGACCGGGAGCTAGAGATATGAAATCAGCTGAAACACAAAGTCATCAGCGCTCCAAGAAATTCAATGATAAACCGTCGATCGTCCGTGCTCACCAGAGTGTTACTAACCAATATGTTAAATGTTTTTCATGTAATGAAATTGGTCATAGAATTTCTGAGTGTCCAAATAAGAATAAAGGAATTAAATGTTTAAAGTGTAATGAATATGGACACCGTAAATTCGAATGTAATAAAGGTGTAAAAACTGATATAAATGAAGAAAAGAAAGTTTTAATTAATATGTCCAGTAATCATGAAAAGAAGTTGTACAAATGTCTTAAAATTATGAGTAAATATGTTGATGCTTTAATTGATACAGGATCAGATTTATCTATTTTGAAATATGATTT
The DNA here is from genome assembly GCA_947359465.1 of Metellina segmentata. Classification (NCBI taxonomy): domain Eukaryota; kingdom Metazoa; phylum Arthropoda; class Arachnida; order Araneae; family Tetragnathidae; genus Metellina; species Metellina segmentata. The sequence continues at coordinate 96,201,116 of OX375882.1, forward strand.
TTATATGCAAATTGGTGCACCAGAATTAACCCCCTGTGACATAATGTTAAATGGTATTGGAAATCAAAGTGTAAAATCACTTGGTTATTTTTGTGCTGAAATTACTATTGACAATTTTAATATTCTCACTGAGTTTTTTGTTATTGAAAACTTGTGTTGTAATATTGTGATTGGTATGGACGTAATTAACAAGCTTAATATTTCAATATCAGGAAATGATTTAAGGATTTTGAGCTTTCGAGAAAATTCTATTAATCTTTCTTTCACACACACTTCGGAAGTGAAAGAGTCTGAAAAAATAAAAGCTAAGCGTTTTGAGGGACCTTATTCAGGAAGTGAAAGTATAAAAACAAAAACGAGTTGCCGAAATGGAGCCACTGTTTTGGAATCCGAAAGTAATGAAAGGCAGATGTTTGGTATCCCCTCCCCCCTGACTCACCCTTTCAAAGAAGAAAACAGGTGTGAACTATTGGCGACTGCCATTAATATTCCAATGATAGGCGTTGCGTCATCTTGTGCACAGGATGTTCAAGAAAATGATTTGACTTTTAATCCTTTATCCGAATTGCCGATTTCCTTGACAGATGAAATTGAATTGCAACATATAAAAGATCCTAAAATAAGAAACGAGTTAGATATCTTGATTAGTAAATATAAGCCGCATAAAATTAAAGACACAGAAGTAAAAATGACTTTAATTTTAACTGATGATATACCGATTTGTCAGAGACCGCACCGAATGTCTTTAAAAGAACAGAAAATAGTTGAGGAACAAATACAAGTATGGTTAAAAGACGGAATAATTAAACCCTCCTGTTCTAACTACGCTTCACCCATTGTTTTGTGTAAAAAGAAGGGTAATAATTCATACAGATTGTGCGTTGATTATCGATCGGTTAATCGAAAGTTAATCAAAGATAAGCATCCACTCCCATTAATTCAAGATGTTTTAGATTGCTTGGGAAACGCACAGGTATTTTCCACTTTGGACTTAAAAAACGCATTTTTCAACATACCAATGGACCCTAATTCGACACGTTACACAGCATTTGTCACCCATGAAGGACAGTACGAATTCAATGTTGTACCTTTCGGATGTAGTAACTCACCAAGTGTTTTTGTGAGGTACATAAACACGGTGTTTAGAGACTTAATTCGAGACAAGACTATAATAATTTACATGGATGATATTGTTATACCTTCCATTGATGAACAAGAAGGACTGGAAAAAATTAAAAGGGTTTTGAAGGTTGCGTCAGAATACGGCGTAATAATAAATTTTAAAAAGTGTCAATTTCTTCAACATAAGATAGAATTTCTCGGATACGTTATCGAGGGCGACAAAATTCAACCTTCCCCATCCAAGACGCGTGCAGTGAAAAATTTTCCCCAGCCGAAAAATGTAAAACAAGTCATGAGTTTTTTGGGTCTTTGCTCTTACTTTCGACAATTTGTCGGTGGATTTTCAAGAATTGCAAAACCATTAAGTGACCTGCTTCGAAATAATGTCGAATGGACATTTGGCTCTGAGCAAGTCAAAGCATTTGAAAGGCTAAAGGAAATTCTCTCAAGTAGTCCGGTATTGCATCTCTTTAGGCAAGGAGCAACCTTAGAATTACATACGGATGCTAGTAGCCACGGCTTTGGAGCTGTTTTGCTTCAGCAAGCTCATGATGGGAAATTTCATCCCATTCACTTCATGAGCAAGAAGACTACTCCTCAACAAGAGAAGTATTGTTCTTACGAATTGGAAGTACTGGCTGTAATCGAGGCTTTGCGGAAGTTTCGCTACTACTTGTTGGGTACTAAGTTCAAAATAGTGACTGATTGCGCTGCATTTCAGAGGACTATGCAGAAAAAAGAGCTTACACCAAAAATTGCTCGATGGGCATTGTCACTCGAAGAATATGATTATGAGGTTGTCCATAGATCAGGCACCCAAATGAAGCATGTGGATGCCCTAAGCAGGAACATATTGTTGATAACAACTCGTGCACAAGGAGAATTAACAACCCAAATAGAAGCTGCACAACATCTAGATGATCACATTAAAGCAATTAAAACTCTAGTTGAAGAAGGACATGACAGTGAACATTTCATTAAAGCAGGAGTTCTATACAAGTATGAGAATGGGAAACAACTACTAATGGTTCCTCAGGCGATGCAAAATAACATCATTAAAGAAGTTCACAACAAAGGTCACTTTGGCGCTGCCAAGACAGAGGAAATTCTTAAGCAGCAGTTTTTTATTCCTAATGCAAGAAAACATGTTGAAATCGTTATTTCTAATTGCGTACAGTGCATCCTCTGCAATAGAAAACGTGGAAAAGGCGAAGGGTTTCTTAATCCAGTGCCGAAAGACAACGTTCCACTTGGGACTTACAATATCGACTTTTTGGGACCCCTTCCAACAACGAATAAAAGATACCAACATGTTTTCTCGGTAGTCGATGCCTTTACGAAGTTTGTCTGGTTGTACCCAGTGAAATCTACCTCGGCTAGCGATGCTATCGAAAAGCTGAAATTACAACAAGCTACTTTTGGAAACCCATCACGAATAATTTCAGATAGGGGATCAGCGTTTACATCGAAGGAATTCACTGATTATTGTACTGATCAGGGAATTGAACATTGTAAAATAACAACCGGAATTCCTAGAGGCAATGGGCAGGCAGAAAGGATGATTGGTCTGTTGATTCCTGTTCTTGCCAAACTTTCAATAGAGGAGCCTAGCAAATGGTTCAAATATGTTCCAAGTCTACAAAGTATAAACAGTACACCATCCAGAAGTACGAAGCATACGCCATTCGAACTGATGATTGGCATCACAATGAAAAATAAAGAAGATCTGAAGATAAAAGATGTACTGGAAGAAGAGTATGAAAAGTTCATGATGAAGGAGAGAGTAGAATTACGCGAACAAGCAAAAGACAATATTTTCAAATTGCAACAGGAAAATAAACGTCAGTATAACAAAGGGAGAAAAAAATCTAGAGTGTACAAAGTAGGAGATCTAGTGGCCATTCAGCGCACGCAGTTTGGAGTTGGGCTTAAGCTGAAACCTAAATTTTTGGGACCCTATCGAGTTGTAAAAGTGTCTCCTAATGACAGATATGCCATTGAAAAAGTGGGCGATCATGAAGGTCCACGCCTAACTACTTCAGCAGCTGATTACATGAAACCCTGGTCCACTGGTCAACAGTAAAAAAAAAAAAAAATGTATATATAAGCCTTTTTTCCCTCTTTCTTTCTTCTTTTTTGTTTGTATTTCAGATATGTGAGAATGTTATGGCCTGTTTACTGATGTTGAAGACGGCGAATTTCGAGGACGAAATTACAGTCAGGATAGCCGATTGTGGGATTGTGCGACGAGCGCGCCAAAGCCTGATACGTCCGCAGCAGTAACGCCACCTAGAGGAAGCGTCCGCTCAGAAGCGACCGCAGCAATGAGACAGATGTTCCCCCAGACACCGAAGCTAGCAGTTGGGCAGACGGCCCATGACTTTTTAGGCAGATGGCCTCTTAGTTGTCGGATATTCTTAATTGTCAAAGATGTTTGTAAATATACTGTAAATACATTAATTTTGTAATTAAACTTAAATTTGAACTTTAAGAGTTATTTATCTTTTACCTTTTACGAACCCACATATATATATACACTACCCTGCAATAATGGACCAGACATCAACGGACTTGCATAAAATCTGTCTAGTTGCTTGGGGGCGTTTTTCATGGTATGGCAGGGAACCTTTGCATGTTGTTCCTGGTCAATTGAATGCCTTACATGAACATTTTGGACAGTCGGGATCTTACTACGCTCTGGCAATTTTATGGAATGGACGAAAGTTACTTACAGGACGACAACGCTTCGTGTCACGTTGCACCCTCTGTCAAGCAGTGGTATTGAGATATTGATGTAAAACGTCTTCCCTGGCCTGCTCAGAATCCCGACCTAAGCCCCATAGAACACTTGCGAGACTCGTTAGAGCGACGCTTACGGACCAGGGAACCACGTCCGAAATCTACAGCCAATCTGGCAGCATTCCTGTAGCAGTAATGGACACAAATACCCACAGCTGTATATCAAAACCTTGTTGAAAGTATGCCCAGAAGGGTTGTTAGTGTAATGGCAGCACACGGGGGTCCATCCCCTATTAAAGAATGTATTCTTACACTTATCCCTTCTTTGCATGATTTTTTCTTTATTGGTGATATAATTCATGTTCAAAATTAAAGGAAAAATGGTTTAAAAAATCTTAGTATATATTTATAGTATAAATTTAGCAAAAAACAATAGGATGGTATCATGTGGTATTTTTTAAATTAAACGCAAACTTTTTCAGAAATTGCTCTAAAAATAACAGAAACACATGAAGAACTTTCTTCCACTCATTTTCACTTTTTTAGCAATAGAAACTCAAATATAATAAAACAAAATTAAAAACGAAATCATACGTTTATTGCAACTACAACAAACAGCGGAATGACAACTTCAAGCTCGTTTTACTGATAGTGACACTAGCTTATTTTTGACAGCTATGTTTTTTTTTATGCAATGGACATTAAAAAGGTATCCAGACACGATCAACTTAAAGTGAACTTGTTCTTTTATATAATTTTTGGGCATTCAATGTTATGATGGAAATTTCCACCATTATGCAAAGAAGGGTTTTCCATCACATCTTGCTGTACGGTCCATTATTGTAGAGAAGTGTATATTAGTCTAACTAATCAAAAAGATTTATGTAAAGAAACTTCCTTTTTCATAACAGAGTTGTAAGGATCATAATTGGAACTGGCTAAAATTGATTCATATTATTTAACCTTCAAGCAAATTAATTTACACTTTAATTTCCAGACAAATATTCCATTCGTCTTCAGCACAATTTGAAAAACGCTCTTGTGGAGCAGGACAAAGTATTTGGCATAGCTCGGCGCCATATTCAAGTCAGTGAAAAGTGAGATTTGGCTTTTTAAGTTCTTTACCAAAAGCCCCATATAAGTCTACCTCAAATTGCACTTGGTCTATGAAAGAAAGCTTAGGTCCTCTTTGAAATAACTGTTAATTGTAGTTTCATAGCACTAACTTGGAAGGATTCAATTTGTTGTCAGTCAAAATGTGGATGTTGAGTCGTGAAATAATTTCGGTTTCATTACTTTGAGGCTCCATAGAGGTCTTATTCTTTTACAACCATCTACATAACAAAACTAATTTGCCCTTTTTAGTTTCTCTGTAGCGGTTTTAATCTCTCAGGGTATTTCACAACTGTAATTTATTTTTATTTAAAACCTTTTAAAGAATGCATGCAACAATTTTCTTACAAATAGATTTTAAACTGTATAATTCTTTCTTGGAGTTCGATACATTTTTTTAATAATTTCAATTCAATGAGTAATTTGCTTCAATGAAGTGTTTTGTTTTATCTTTTATCAAACTATATTTGTATATGTCTTTTTTCATGAATTTTTAAGATAACATCTGGCATGTTTGGGCAAAGAAGTATAAATAAATAGTTGTTCCAAGTCGAGATCAGTAAACGTGCACATGAAAAATTATCCTTTGTTTGATCAAATTAGTATAAGGTGTCGACTAAATAAATGCAGGCTAAAATGATTAAGTTGATTTATAATGGATATGTAAAGAAATACATTCAATAAAATTGTCTTTTGAAAACAATTTCTCTTGACCTGTACCCATTTTGCCACAACACATTAGATATATATATTTTGTTCTTTGCAAATAGATATTTTTCTGTAAAGAAACAATTAAATTCATAAAATCTGGAAAGAGAAATAAAGTAAAATAACAAGTCTTTTAGCTCACATGGAAAAGTCTGGGCACTATGTGTTAAAAATACAATTCACAGTAATTCATTTCTGTAAATAACAGAGCAAACTATCTTTCAAATTTCCAGACTATTGCAAGCATCTAATCAATATACACATTTATGTATAATAAAACATCGTGAAAATTGAAGTTGTTTTACATCACTTATTTGTATCACTGCTGTGAATAGCATCAAGATTGTCAGATAATGGCATAACATTAAGGACTTTTCTAAACCACAATATACCCATACACAAAAAACAAAACTTCTTAAAATTTACAGTACAAATATGAATAAAACTGTTGATAATTCAGAGAGAGATGTTAATTCGGGATTCATAAATAAACCACAAAGAATCGGTGCCAAAAAACACTAATATCTGTTAATGAGATCTCAAAATATCCACCACTCTGTAACCATCATAAATGAAATTGTTGTCCCCAAATTCATTTTTAATCATACCATATATTAAGTTATAATTTACACTTCATTAGTTATGTACAATTCCCGAGCCGTTCGGCTCCATTACAATTGGTACGCTTACGATTTGGTAGTGCTTCATACATAAGATTTGGACTAGTACACAAGATGCAAAAGATGCACTTCATTTTCTGAGATCCACAACTGTTAAGGACGCGTGATCATCTAGCTTTACATGAACGCTCTCCTGAAAAGAAACATTGAGAACATGAGTGAATATTAAATAATAGGTTTCTTTAGGTTACTAAATAATTTTACTTTTGAACCCAGGCATTTTAAGTGTACTACAATACATCGTTGGATGCGTCTGAAAGTGCAAATATAAAGCGATGGACATCTGAGGAAGCATCTAGAGCCGTTTCCAACGGGAGAATGGAAATTTATCATCATTTAAAGGATTTTCAATGCAGTTTTTTTTTACTTAGGAGATAGATTGTAGAATTTCAAAGGTAGAGGTTTGGATTTTCACCTACCGTTTCAATGAAGAATGGAAAATTATCATAATTTACACGATTTTCAATGCAGTTTTTTTTAACTTACTAGATAGATCGTAGATTTTCACCTACCATTTCAAGGGTATTGTGACTACAAGTACTACTGGCAAAGACTATTCTGGTAAAACTTATGGTAGCAGTGTGGCTGTAAAGACTGGGTGAAGACGACTAGCATTGGCTGGCCAGTATCATTTCAAGCAATAAACATGCAACACTGTCTCCAATAACTCTGGAAATCAATGCTAGGCCCTCAACAAACATCAGTGTAAGAACTACGGGCTATTGACGACTGTCCGGGATCTATCCCAAAGGGAAAGATCTAAGAACACCTCGTCATTTTGAACCAGGGTCAGATGACGAGGTCAACATCCTGTGTGAGCTCGCACTCCACTCTCTAAACTTCCACACCACGGCAACGTGAGGAAATTTGAAGCCACAGCAGATTCAACGTGCATCAGCCCCCATATCCGCAATGGTCTTTGGTTAGATCCAAGTTTCACACTCTCAACCACCTGGTTGCTAATTCACTACACTTCCGATTGGGCTAACACATTCCATGTGAGGTAAATCTTGATCCTTTCATCTCCCATATGGATCATCTATTTCTCTTTAACAACAAAAGATCATAAAATTTTAATTATAAATTATTCTACCCCAATACATTCCTATGTGAACTGCCATTATTATTAAAAGTTGATACTTAAAACTCATCCAAAATTATTGAAAAATAATAATCAATAGAAAGTTTAAACATGGTTCCCACTCTTTGGTGGGAAAAAAATATTTAAGTACTTTTCAAGCTCCATTTGAAGATTTTCAAGGACTATCGTAAAAAGGCAGAAATTCCCTCTTTAACCCCCCCCCATTTTAGTAGACAACTTTTCTGAAGAACCTCTCGTGTAATGTAACCTTTTCATTACCATTCACTTACTTAACAATTCCAAACATGTTTCTAGTCAATATTCCAAGCTTGTTATGGGAAAGAAAAAATTCTTAAAAAGAAGAAGTAAAGTTGCTAAGTTATTATACTTATGTTCTATATGTTCAAACTGACACAGAATCCCACTGACCTTGAGAAAAGAAACATGTGCCTATAGATGAACAAGCGCATTTGGCGTATTCTTCGGAATCGGAATAAAACCACGCCTTCTGAGCGTATGTGTTTCAAGCCGATTCATACTCAAGAAAATTCCAGATTAAAATTTTTCAAAATAAATTCAAGTACTTTGCACCAAATTCAAGTACTTTCCGGGGCCCTTGAAAACGAAATTCAAGTACTTTTCAAGGATTTTCAAGGCTCATGGGAACCCTGTTAGACTATACTAATCGATAGCAGATCTTTCCAGATTGTTTAGAAGAAGCAAAGAACTGTGTTCAATATTATCAGTGATTTGAGAAACAAACTCAAGTGCTGTACATTACAAAGATCTAAGGTTTTGTTTTATGCATTCAAGTCTCAAATGCCCGTTGTGAAATTTTTTACCGATAAGGAATAAATGGGATAATCATTCTACATTGTTACTTGCATATTTCATGCAACACAGATGAATTTTGCTTTAATATTATCCATTTCATGAACATTTGTTGAATTTATTTTGCATCACTAAAAATGCACACAATATTTGTCGCAACAGTCTCCCTTAAATTCTGTACTTATAACTAAGCCTTGAAGTACAAAGCAAAAAGCTTTAAATAGTAAGAAATTTGAATAAAAAATATGGATACCATCATTAAATTTTCATAACAAGTATTTTTAAGCTAGATAATTCACATTTGAAACTTACTTCATATATAGGAGGTTCATTGGGGTGTGGATGAAAACCTTTTTGCTGGCACTGTGATATATAATCCAAACCATAATTAGCAGTCAATGAAAATATACAAGTCCTAAGAGATGGAGAGTATTATATTAGTTAAAATAAAACGTATTGTGATAGCTTTTTATGATAAATAATGTATAAAATAACTTTTTCAATTTAAAAGGTAGATTTGGTTCAGACATTTGTTGATGACAATAAATGAAGTCAAACAGTAAAAAACGATATAAAATCCAACTATTAAGAGATTAATTCACCAATTTTGTTTCTTTGCTTAAATTTGCTTGATTGGAGCTACATAGTACGGCTAAAACTACATGGAGGATGTAACACTTTAAACGACGTTTCTCTGATCAAGCCTACATAAAGTAGACAGATTCAAGAATTCCCTAATTAGGGATAATAAAACTCTTTTCAAGAGATCAACTGTCCGCAACCAACCCTAGACTGTTACAGCACTCCATTTGACATTGCATCAGTCATAAAGTTATGGGCACTTGACATAAACCCTCTTCATCTGACGTTACACTGACATGATTAGGGATGCAAGATCGATGTCAATGTTTTCAAAACATCGATGTTTTGAAAAAAACATTGATGTATTGGAGTCGATGTTTTCGTAACATCGATGTTTATACTTGTCGATGTTTTATTTTTAAATGAAAAAAGTACCGTTATAAAAATTTTAAAAATAACCAAGTTGCATATAATTTTTATAATCAGTAAACTCAACATACTTTTAGACCAAAGTGTCCGAGGGTGAAGGGTCTGAAAAGTAGGGATGTGACATCGATGTTGATGTTTTATAAAAAAACATCGATGTATTGGAGCCAATGTCGCATCATTAAGTGCTAAACCAGTTTCAAAAAATGGAGGAAAAAATTTAAATACACTGAATTTTAAAAACATCGATGCTTTGGGGGCGATGCATTATCAACATCGATGTTTTGCTGTCGATGTAGCATCACTAGGTGCGAAACCAGTTTTAAGAAATGGGTAGAAAAGATTAAATACACTGCATTTTAAAAACATCGATGTTTAAAAACATGGATGTTTTTGTTATCAACATCGATGTTTTAATTTTGAACATCAATGTTTTGCTGTCGATGTCGCATCCCTAATTATGATCTCCTAAATCTCGAGCCACTTGAGAATACTCAAAATTCCATCGACAGGTGGTTTTCAGCTGAAAGGGACACTGGAAATTGCCAGACTCGAGAGAGCGAGGACACATTCGCTAACCTCTGCCGAACCCTTTTTGTCCCAAAATATCTTTAATTTTGTTGTACATATCTGTAAAGCCGTAGGATGTTGGAATAAATGTTGTAGTGGTGAAACCCAAAGATCTTGTTTTTTACGCTACCATTTCTGTCATCCACCATTTCATCCAGTACCATGAGCTTGCACCTTTAATAAAATTCTTAAGCAGTCTGATGGAAAAAGCAATGTCAAATCCAAAAATGGAAATTAGCGTAGAAAAAATATGAGTTTAGAGGTCGAATTCACTTTAAAAAAACAAGTGAATGAGATGCAATTGAAGTTTACTTTCAGAAGATAATTGCAGTAACATAAAATTGCAGCTCAACTTCTGACAGCTATTCCATGCTGCATATAAGCACTTACTTATCATACTTTGGAGAACAAACTATTGCAATGGCTTCTGGCATCATTAGTTGATAGGAGCAGTGAGTATGCAAGTCAACACTTGACATAAAAGCAGTTTGGGTAGGATGAGTCTGCAAAAAAAAGTATTATAAAAACATTTGGATGCAAGAATAAAATATACCCAACATAGAACATACAAACTGCAGTCACATTTTCTCTTATAATCTAACTGTCAATAGAAATTATTATTTTCATATTAAAATTAATTTTTTTTTCAATCTACAGTTTATTATTAAAAGCATAGAACATAAAGGTAAGGCATGTTTGATGTGCCTTCAGTTTCAAATATATTGGGTTTTAATAATTAAATACATTATTTCTTTGATGCATAACATCAAAACAGTGAGAAACATGATAGATTGCAGAAATAGAACTATTTTAAGTCTCTGAATTTTCTTCGGATTAAAGAACATACTATGTTAGTTAATACTTTTTACAAGTTTCAGAAAAAAAAAAGTGTGATTAATTTTTTTATAGCCTTTTAAATTGTTTTTAAAAGTAGTTTTTTCACTTTACATGTTAAAAAATCCACTAAAATCAATATTACCATTGCTTTTGTAGATTATATACACTCCTACAATAAATGGCTTTCATTTGGTACAAACATTACTAAATTTGTGAAATATTAGTTCACACAATATAGTATACACTCAAGTTAGGGCCATTTATAGACAGTGTAGCAAATCAAAGATGGCCACCATTTTGTAATATTGATCAACTTTTAAATTCCTGTATCTCACTTAATTTTGGACAAAATATTCAAAAAAAAATTGAGATCTATAGGTTTTAGCGCCATGTCTACCTATGGTAAAAATGTGATACAAATTATTGACTATGGTGCAACACTTATCAGGTGTCCCCATAAGGAAATGACCTAGTTAATAGTGTGAAGGAATTAGGGATTATACCACAATTCTGTTGAGATTCATATAAAAAAATTCTAAGATTTGTACTGTCTAAATGGATTGACAAGACTTCCAGCAGCAGTCCAGATTTTTCTATGTCTATGGAAGCTGTTATGTGCTACAGGAACTAAAATGGTTGCTTGGGGGTAGTGAATACTAGCTCGTGTTGAAAGCAAACTAGTAGATGTAAAAGGAATTGAATTATATTTTGAAAATTTCAATATGTTGACATGTGAATTAACTTTAAAAATGTGTACATTTCAACCATCTTTCCTTAAAAACACTTTGTTTTTGCAACATTTCATACAAATTAAGAGATTTCAAAAAAGAATTGATTGTACAGTGCATTTATATGGTATATATGTTTTCACATTTAACTTTTCTGAGAAGTACTATTAAAATAGGACAGAACTTTGTGGCAGAAAAGTGAAACTCTAGCTCTAACAAGGAATTTACAAATCAAGACTGCCAGTAATGGGAGTTTTTTGTTGATTCAGTTAGATGTGATTTTACATACACTGCATTTTAGTTAAATGATATTCTATGTAATAACTCCTACAAGAACACAGTGACATTTGTTTGAACCTGTTTCAGGAAACTGGTTAGAAAACAGATCAAACTCCAGACTGTTTATATGCAATACATATTAGCATATATTTACTAACTTTTTCCACTGTGTTTACTTTTATTTTGCACACATAAAAAACAAAGTAGCATATGAACATTTGGAAATGAAATAGTCTGAACACATGCTATCCTTAGGGTATATTATTCGAGTCATTGATATACACGTAGGTAAGTAAAAAATTATCCACACTTTCACCACATCTTCAGGTTTGTCACTCTGCCTTTTGCACATGCATGCTTAGAGTTGATACTACTGTGGTCATGTTACCAAGTTTGACCTTGAAAGCATCATTTTTATTGCTCCTGCTTCAGTGTAAACATGGCCGCTCAGCTAGCAGCGTGCACCATAAAGAGAAGTTATTCGATTTCTAGGACGGGAAGTCGTGCCAGGAGCTGGAATTCCCACCAGAGGCCTACAACCACAATACGAGGACAGTGCTCTACCACGTAGAAGTGTGTAGGAGCGGATCGAGAAGCTTAAGAAGGATAGGCGCTGGACAAGCGTGATACACGAAGGAGCAGAATACCTGTCAACCTCCACCACTGATGAGAAGATTCAGCAAGCTCGAGAAATGGTAGTCTGGCAAACCGGCGACTTACCATCGACCATGGAGCACATTATCTGCAGATTAAACAAAGAAATGAGGGAAGTGGTGCATTAATGGTTGAGTGATCAACAAAAAACCTTATTTGGAGGGAATATGCAAGCTTGTGGATCATTGGACCAAGTGCTTCGAAAAAGAAGGAGTACGTAGAAAAATGATGATCTTGTTCAACCCCAATATTTATGCAAGTAGATTTGAAAAAATAAAGTGTGGATAAACTTGGACTTTTCCTCATACTACTAGAATTTATCGTCATTTCATTAATAACTCACATGAATCCAACCCAGCGTGATAAGGTCATGTTTGTCTTGATACATGAATATATCTTCTTCATTGTCTGTGTTACAAGAGTCGGCTGTACCCGTCTGTTTAGGGATAAGTAGATGAGTCACCATCAGTTGGTTGTGGGACTGGAAAAGAAATTATAATCTTAATCATCAGGATGCTAAATCTGAAATTAATTCAGTTTGAATGATAAAATATACATTTCCTAGTTTTTTACCATTAGGCATTTATATAAAGCAGTAGCTATTTCCAATTCCTTTGCTTCCCTTCACCATTTTCTCCCACACCTCTTTTTACTGAAGTTATTTCGATTAAATGCGTACTTGTATTGTATATTTGTTTATCATAATATTAAGTCTGTAAACTTATGTGCTTTTCTTAAGACGTAAGTGACAAAAAATTTGAGATGCAGCTCTTTTGCTGTTTCACAATAAATAGATTTTCTTATAACGACTTAATAAAGTTGATAAAAAAAATCTTTTGTTTATTGATTTCTGCATTACTTAAAAAACATTTGTAAATACGGAATTTTGTCGTAAAAAGTAATTGTAATTATAATGTGTTACTATTGAAACGTAGTAATTTTACAAGTAATTTGTTATTTTTTACGAAAAGTAACTGTAACAAGTTACATTTAAACAAGTAACGGCCCAACCCAGACTACCATAGGGGTCCGGCTATCAAAAGAGATGGCACCCCAGACCATAATGCCATGTTGTGGGCATGTGTGGTATGCGATAGTAAGTTCAGGATCCCCGCGCCGCCCTGGACGTCTCCAGAAACGTCTGTGTTTGTCATCAGGACACAGAAATGGGACTCGTCACTAAAGACTATATGTCCCAGTCAGCACCATTCAAAGTTGATTGAGCCCAGCACCACTGTAATTCTGCATCATCATGGACCATCAGAACCTCGTCGTAATCTTCTTGGTGCATGGATTTTTTTGTTACATAGTATCAAATAAAATAAATGCGTACTATTAGTAGGATATTTTCCTTGAATATTCATAGCTCTATACTAGCAATTTCCTGCCCCTTCTCTATCAGATTCAAGTAATCACTTTAGAAGTATGACTAATTTTGCAATAAAAATTATCATAAAAATAATTTCAATTGACACAATCAAAGTACTCAATTTTTACCATTTTCCCAGTTAAAATTCCACAGGTTTCGACGTTGCGCTCCGTATTGGACTTTGCAAGCCCCAAGAAGGTGTTGATTCCACCATAAGGCACAATGACGATTCTGAGGCCGTGGACGTAAGCAGAATCTGGACCGGGACTCAGCAAAGAGCGAGGCTTCGTGCTACGGTCTACAGAAGGCAGGCTGATGGCTCGGCTGCAACACAAAAGTAATCAACTAAATTAATTAAAAGTAATCAAATAAACTCAATGTTGGATATTAAGAAAACAGATTCAAAACCAAAATCCTTTCAGCATGGAAAACTATCAAGTAGGAATATAATTTCAAGCAACCTTTCAATCAATAGATCACGCTTCTTCTGGGACAACCAATGTTTCAACTGAGGAGAATTTACTTATTACTGTATGGGAACTTATTACTGTATTATTTTATTCTGTATAAACTTTCTCAGAATCTCCATGTGGGATTTAAAAAGGAATTCAAACTTTAAAAAAAAAAAAATCACATACAATGAAGAAAATAAAGATTTGAGCTGAAGACTCACATGACACTGTGTGGACCGTCAGAACCTCGTTGTAATCTTCTTTCGTCTCTCCTTCCAAAGTGAACCCAGTGCAGTCAATTTCTTCACTCCTCTAGGTCTGAGGTTGCAGAGTAGAAAAATGGGGAACCCTCATTGGTGGATAGGGTAATTGGACCTTATCTCACCCAACTCAAATGAGATGGGGGGTCATCGTAAAATACAATGGCAGACTACTTAGGCCTGATGCAATGTGTTATATTTTACGGCTAATAAACATGTGGCGAGTCTGGCTTCACAACTTTTCTCTTCAGTCTTGTACCCAAAGTTACAAAATGTTGACCCTTAGTATCCAAGGCCATAATATTATTTATACGTTCTCCTTCTTTTAAAGGTAAAATGTTGACTATCGGCCTTCCTTTACTTTGAGATCCTAGCAAAAAATATTTTGTAAAATTTGTTTTAGAGTTAGATTTTTTTAACCAATTTTATATAACATGACGGTTAAAAAAAAAATTTATCAAGTTGTGTTAAGTTATTTTAGACTCCGCGCCAAAGCTAAACAACCTTAGGTTTTAACACATTGTCATTCGATTAATTGTGTTGCTCTTCCTTTAGCTTTTGGCAATTAAGACTTAGGTTCGCAAACATAAAATTTAGTAATTCCCATTTTTCAGCTATCGTCGCCATTTTCCAACTGATGATATTTTTTCTTTGATAAATATCCCTTGTTAGTATAATACTTTATATATTATTGAGGAATTATGAAAAATATTATCTTTTTAATTTTATTTTTTGCTAAGCCGTCTAATCCTTCAGAAAATGCAAGTTTCCTAAATATCAATCATTTTTATTTTTCTTAGCAAAATAAGATGAATCCAAAAGAAGAGTCGTATAACGCGAGAGTAGTTAAACTTATGTTTATAGCAACTACTGATCATGATTCTATCCAGCAATTTTTGTTCCCTCTCGCTATCTAAAGCACTCATTGCTTCATCTAGAAGTAAAATCTGTAAATCGTGGTCTAACAAAATCGTTAATAGGGATATTCCTTATCATCACCATACTCTTCTGCTTTGAAGAATTGATTTTTGCAAATACTTGCGGGGTATTCTTACTTTTGTGATAAAAACCCCTAATAAGTGTTTTGTAGTTAAATACATAAAATTCAAAATACAAGCAAATATTTTTGTATGGTAGATCGTTTTTTTAAATCTTCCATCTTTCTGTAGGGTCTGACAGATAAAGAAGTTCAAAATGAACAACTCAGACGAATAAGCAATGTTTTGAAGAGTTATTGTAATTTGATTTTTACAAAGTTGCGCTTTGGTAAGGTAGTTAATTAACGTCGTACTGGAGCAACACAACGGGCTACTGGCAACGGAATTCCCAAGGACAATACTACGTAATTTAGCAACACAGTGATATGACAAAGACAGCACCTGAGCTGGCATCCCATTCCCTAAACAGTTGCACTTTGGAAAATCAGTCAGCTTGTCAGCTCTGATGAAACTGCAAGTAAAACCCTGTAATTTTAACTTTCTTTCAACCTTGAATTCCATAAATTGTTTGACCTTTATATCTTGCAATTTTACGAAATGTATTGTTTGTTGTACAAGCTGTTTTTCATGCCCAAATCCGCATGTCGCAACTTAATTTCATTTCATGTCGCACTCCCAACGGTCGTCACATTCCAAACCACAGTTCAAACCTCGACATACTGAGTGGCAGACAATTGCTGTGACCACTATACCCAAGCAATAAAAACATAAACAAAACCAATACTCGAATGCATGGTATAACAATGGATGGCTGTATACATTTTCAAATTTTTCAGAAATATCAGTCTTTCTAGACTGGTACATAATGGGTTTATATTTTTACGGCAGCTGCATACTGGGAAACAACAGTACTAACACAACTTCATAAAATATATAAATGCATACATAAATTTCAATGTAGCTATTTTGAACATAACACTATGCTCCAATGTGCTACTTTTTTTTTATATACTTGGGGGTTCCGCCCCCTGGTCGCTTACGCTCGCCAACCAATTTTTCTGTTTCAATTTTGACACTTAATAAACCCTAAACTAATAGCCGCAACGGAAAAAAATCTTAACAATTGTCCAGGGAATACGATGATGAACAAACCATGTTAATTTCGTTTTTTTCTGATCAGTTCTTTCTCTGGAAACCATCTAAGAATCGAGCTAAACAACACAGTTTTCAATCCTGCGGCGGCGGTAACTTTTTTTTAATATAGAGAGATTACTTCTTTATGAAGGAGTATCATCTAGGAATATCTGGTGTCTAGTCTGTGCAACAGGTAAAATTAGGAGGGACGTATCTGACCAGCGAGTTGATAAAACCTATTCGGAAGGCCATACTATCTGGTCTGGACGTCAGTAAACCTACCCACAGTATTGTATCAGGTCTAGAGGTCAGACTGGACCAATAAAACCCAATTCGACGACCACTGATTCTCTGGCCAAATAGAAGCATATGGAACGTTGTGTCTAGACTCCAGGCCAGGAAAGTCTGTCTAGAGAGTTGTGTCTGGGCTGCATGTCTGATAAAAAACATTTGGAGGGCCGTATCTGGTATGCAAGCCAGTTTAACCTGTCCAGTAGTATGACATCAGGCATGTGAACCAAGCTGTTCAAAAGGGCTGTATCTGGTTTGCGGGCCTTATCTAGTACGCAGGACCGAGATATCTATTCATGACAAAAATTTCGTAGATGCCACCCGATTCCAATGATGTACGTAGGTTGCTAATTAATGATGCACTAGAGCAACACAGTGGCTATTGGCGATGGTACGAGATCAATCACAGATAGAAAGATCTGAGGACAATACCGCATAATTTTGAACCATGCTCAGATGAAGAGGCAACGCCTGACCTGGCACACTACTCTCAAAACTTCCACACCACGGCATTAACAAATGCTGACTAGTTTAAACTTTTTACTTACTTTTCATTGTCAGAACATGGAATAGATTGCACAGAGTACAAAGAAGGAGACGGCGAGTATGTAGATGCACGAGAGCTGTTCTGACTCCTTTGATCTAAATCCCCATCTAAGACATAGGTGTCGATGAGATTTACGGATTCTGGGTAAGGTGGAGGCTCGGTGGATTTCAGCATTTCTCTCCCTTGAGACAGCCTCCAATTCTTTTCCTTTTCGAAATCTTCCTGCAACTTCAGTTCTTTCAATCTCTGTTCCCGCTCTTCGAGTAGCTGCATCTGTCTCCGCTTCTCCTCTGCCTCCTGCAAACATAAAGTAGAGTTTTTAAGAATCAAAATGCCACGTTTTGGGTGCTTCAAACTGGCAAAGATTCGTAAAAATCAACAATGTTAAGCTCAAAACACAATGAATTTGTTGATTGCTGGATGTTTTGATAGCTCTTACCAAAGCTGTCAACTTAATTTTGAGAATAAAATAGTAGTTACTAACCTTCCTTTCACAATATGCATGAAACCCCTTTTCCCAAACTTGGCATGCCCAAAGCAAATTTTTTCAGCAACTTGTCAATCTAATTAGAATATTTTATAATATCCAAACCTTTATTTATAGCCACAATGTGGCCCCAAACATCAAGTTCAAAGTCCTTTCCGAAGGAAAAATCAGTTTTTCTGGAAATTTTATCGGGAAAATCAAAACTTGGAAAACATTTTTTGATCAAGCAGACTGGAGAAAAAAGTAATTTTTAGAACACTTCCAAAAACCTGGAAGTGTGTTGTCAGGTATATAAATTCTGCAATTCACATCCCTATCACAAAATAACAAGAAATAATAAATAATGCTATAAGCAAAGAAAATAAATGTTTGTACATAGCAATACATTATTTCAATTGCCAATGAAATGCAAAAATGAAGGCTTACAAATAGCAAATTTGAAGTTTTTTGCCTTGAGCACTAAAGTTAATCTCAAAATTTAATATGCAGAATATAGAATTTCCTAGTTTATTGACAGGTTACATATTGGACAGAATGTTACCTTCAAAATAGCACATGATGAAATATGGAACAGAGCATAAGAATAGTATATCAATTACAGGATGGTTAGTTGGGGATTTTATGGAGCAAGGGCCATATTTGTCCAAGCTGAACCTAACACAAAACATACAATATCAAGTAATGTTTTTTTTTCAGTATTTGGTGTTTTAATTAACATCGCACTGGAGCAACACAATGGCCTATTGGCGACAGTCCAGGAGAAAACCCAAAGGGAAAAATCCAAGGACAACACGACATAATTTGGAACCATGGTCAGATAACAAGGTCACATCTGAGCTGGCACCCCAATCTCCAAACTTCCACACCATACTGTGAGGACATTTATGGCCAAGACAGATTTAATGTGCACCAGCTGTTTTGTACCTACACAATGGTCTTTGATTGGATTCAAACTCAACTCACACAAGGGACTCTTTGCTGACACTCTTTAGTAACACACAAGGGAGAAATTCACTGAGGGAGGAATACACATGACAAGAAACGAACCTGCAGCGCCTACAACTCACAGGTTGCTAGGCAGTGGGGCACACTCACTGAGCCAAAAAGGTGAGGATGGATGGCGTTAACAACTACCAACATAAAAATTCAAATGGAATTAAATTGGAATATTTTTTACAAAACATTTCATAAATTAGTTTTAAAAAGCTAAACAAAACCCCAGTAAAATGCATTAGATATTACTTATTGCCCCACACTGATGAGGATTGTGTTGACAACTGCCAACATGAAAGTAAAATTGGAATAAGTTATTTTTACAAAACATTTCATAAATTAATTTCAGAAAGGTAAACAAAGTCCTGGTATATTGTATTGGATATTACTTATAGACAGAGTTTTAGCATTCAAATTAATACATTAATAACAAATTATGAAATGAATACCTTTAAAAATCTACTTACCCTTTCCTCTTTCCATTTTTCATACTTTTTGGCATAAGCTATTGAAAGTGAGGATTTGACTTTTTCCGCAACAGTAAATATACTTTGTAGTTTCTACAGAACAAAATTGTGACATTATCATCTGTTAAATGTAAGATTCTTATATGTATAACAATAAAACTATTGAGCCACGGTAGCTCAGTCAGTAGAGCATCAGGCTCACATCGGAAGGGTTGTGGGTTCTGTCTGCAATTCTGATGGTTGCGAGATCGGCGCTTAGGCCTGGCTAAAGACCGTCGTGTTCACTAATGGTGGCTGGGGCACGTTAAATAGGTCGTGGTCACAAAGTCCACCATGTTCCCATACCAAATCAATACCTCTGGGGGTACCTGATCAGGGGGTTATCGGCCTCTGATTGGGATCTAAATTACAATATGTGTCAGTGAATGGATGTGTGAAAGGGACCTTCCTGTAAAACGGATGTGTCATGCATGAAGAAGTCCAACCCTCCGGGGCAATATCACCCCCAATTGGGCCATATATGGCCCGCACGACAACAACAATAAAACTATTACTTGAAATTTAGCAGTTTGAAACATGTCAACCTCCAAGTTACTGTTTAATGAATCCAAAATGGATTCTTCGTAACACTTCCGAAGTATTTATTTCATCCATGTAGCAGTTTTACCATTTTTTTTTTTACAAATAACACATCTATTAATTCTACTTTAGATAACTATTCTCATTCCATAATTCAACCTTTATTTTGAATAAAATGTCAATATTCTTTCACCACTAAGCTTTTGTCAAAGTGGGAGCTTTTCCTGGCACAGGCCTGTTAACAGACACAACAGGAACATCAATATCATTTCTAATTGAATACACTGCTAACAAGAAATATGTCTTCATTATAGTTTCTGCAACTTTGTTACATGGTTTCCACACCTTTGTTCAAAAAAAAAATCAAGGACTTTTAAGGACTTTTCAAAACCAAAAAAATATTTTTCAAGGACCTAAAATTTTTTATAACGACCTAAAACAAAAGTTGTCGATAAAAAAAATGTAAAAAATATTTAAAAAAAAGACATAATTTTCTTAAACTACTGAGTCAAAAAAAGAAAGGTTATCATCAATTTTGGTTATAATTTGGATTTTCTTTCTCATAGAACCTGTGATTTTCTTTTGTTGCAAAGTCGGCCTCTCGTCTCAATGCTAACTATCAGGCTACTTGCATACCTATCGGTTTTGGTCTGCGATAAAATATTGTACGATAAATTCTTTTGGTGGCACGAAGAAGAGTATGGAAGCTTGCATCCCGTGTCCTTGCACAATCTCCATTTTGCTGACGTCCACTACCACTACAGCAGACGGCTGTCGTGGTTTATTTTGTTTAAGAAACAAAAGTTTTGTCTGGTGATAGAAACTTACACTAGAGAATAAAAAAGCCCTATCTTTGCAACCATTAAAGATAGATTGAAAATTTCAACGGATTTGAAACATGCAAAAAAATTTTCACCTTAAGACTATCTTTAATATGATTTTCTTTAAAATTTTTTGGATTCCTTTCTTTGGACGCATGCCAGGTTTCCAATGACGTCCCGACTGCTAAAGCTACGGTTTCCTAAGAAAGTGGTGCTGTTATCTAGCAACCATGATACGTCACGATGCAGTGGGCATAGCATGGCGGCCATCTTAACGGAGACCAGAGGTGTCAACTTAGATGGACAGAATACTGTGGAAAATGGACGATCAAGATGTAGCTTTATTGGTATATCACAGTGTCAAAGCGCAAAACACCTGTTTAATACAGAATGACGCTCAAATGGCGCACCTAGTACTAGTCTGAACAAAGGAGGAAACTAGTCTGGACAAGTTCCAATGCAAGACGAATTACGCAATTATGTACTAGTTAAAAAAATCAAGTACTTTCAAGGACTTTTCACCAAGTTCCGCAATTTTCAAGGACCGTGGGAACTCTGTTGTAAAGTGGCCTTGACAAGGATTGGAATTTTCAGATTACTAACACAAAGGTGGTTATTAATGGTGCTGTTCCATCTCAATACCAAAATCAATATCAACAAATATTTCTAATGATACAGAAACAGCGAAAAAATTTTAATTCAGAAATAATACATGAAGTGAAATTCTGTTTCTTACACATTGCCTCTTGTAACAATACAGTACTTCAAAATAAAAACTAACTGGTATAAAGGTAGGCAAGTATTTTAATTAATGTCGTACTCGAGCAACGACTAATAACTTATTGAAGGGGTGACTCTGAAGAGTGCCAGCACCGCGACTAATAGTCTATTGTACTGAGACCCCAGCTAATCTACTAAAGACCGATTGCTGAAATACCTTTCAGCATGTACCTGATTGGAATGTTTGACAGTCCCCAGGGTTCGATACATGGTAACCCAGATATTCAAATCGTTGTGCAGAGTAAGTCACAGATAGAACTCTCCTCTACCTTTCAACAGCCTCTACATAAAGGGTCATCTATAGCACCCATAAAGTTGAAGTGTCTATCTAGGTTACAGTGGCCAGTTAGAAGGTCAATAGCTACCCTGATTTATTTTCTGTTCAATTGCAGCAGTTTGCTCATTCTATCCCAGGGAGATATTCAGCTCTTTGGCCTGTCTTTGATCATAAGATTGAAGCCATGTATGGTAGAACTCAGCAAGGAGTAAACCCTTGATAGTCCCTCTAACCACATTGTGAGGTAGACCCAAAACAGGCTCTGGTCCAATAAATGGCGTTTCAGATGCATGTTTTGCAAATCGGTCTGCCAAGCAACACTGCAAGATGTTGGCGATTATTTGCCTAAAGATTGCAAATAAAATGTTTTCATATTTACAATTGTAACAATTTTGCTACATATTTTCAATCCAAACAATAAAGTTAATTCTTATCATCATCTCTGTGCACTTTCACTTTTTACTCAATACCAGTAATTGGAGGTTTTCATTATTTAACTTTGAACTTTAGTACATCTTAGTAAACATTAACGTTTTGGGGCACAATTTCAGTTTATGCTTATCGACCCACCTGATAAATGATAACCGCAAATCGAAATAATACCACTTTGTAAAGTGGGCTTAACAAGGATCGGAGTCTTCAGATTGCTAAAAAAACAATGATGGTTACCGATCTGAAGATTCCATATATATATATATATGATAAATGTTAATAATAATGACTAAGAAGTGAAAAATGTTACAGATTTTTATTTGTCACTCAACATTTGTTAGAGGACTAAATATATGTTGAGTTTGGTATGAGATGTTTCCTCTTACTTTTGGTACTTTTCCGTTATAACCATATCGATAAACTTCGGTGCCAATCACATATAATCGGTTATAATGGAAAAGTACCCTTCAATTGTTTGTAATAAGTTTTCTTCCCATACTTTTTATTATTCATATATCATTTCATCAAAGTCTACATTTCATTTCCACATATCTATGATATTGTAACAAGCGAATCAATAAAATAAAATTGCTCAAATTACAGCATAACATTGTATATTCTAAATAAATTTGATGAACTTAGATCAAAATTTATAACAAAAAATTGAACCATTGAAAATTCCTAACAATTGCAAAATTAAAATTGTTATTGATCTTTTAAAGGTTAGTAATCTCACAGAATAGTTAGTTGTATCACTCACTTACAATAAGCAAATGTAATTAGGATTATGATAATATTATAAACTTTTAAAATTCTTAATTTAACAGCAAAATAGAGTGATTGCGCATATCATGTACCTTTCGTGTTTCAATTTTTTCTACATCTGTCAGTGTAGAGTACTCTGGGTGTTTAGGAATCTGTTCAACAAATAACCTAAAAAAAGAAAAAAAAGTCAAGTAAATACTACTATTTTTTTAAATGATATAAAATTAGTATATAATAAATTTAAAAAATACATTCGCTATGTAGTAAAACTGGAAACATTTTACGAGACAAACATCTGTTTTGAGTTTTGGCATCAAAGATAATAATTTTATAAATAGAAAACAATTTTTGCAATCTGAAGTATTAAATTTTTCAAATATTTGGAATTAATCTTGTGTAATACTAAACACAAAAATGCCTTCTTTAATCAGCCTTCATTTGTTTTTTTATTGCACTAGGGCTATATTTATATCTAAGAAAAGATAAACAACATCACAGTTCACAAATACAATGTTTTACTGACACCAAAGAGAGAAATACACTTAGAGAGGAATTGAACCTGCACCTACAACTTATATTTAATCAGCCTGGAAAAGTGACATTAAATTGTCTGAGTTACATTTGAGACAGTTTTAAACATTGTTGAAATTATAACCAACTCAAGAAGTTTCTTCAAAGTATAAAAACAAATATTGTTACATAAATACAGTTAAAATTATAATTAAAAAAAAGATAATTAATATAAATGTTTAATTAATATTTATTTATTAATTACTAGCAGAATTACCCAACGTTGCTTGGGTTGTGATTAAATGTTGATTGAAAAGTGATTAGACTAATCACTTTTCTTTCATAGAAAAATGCTATCATTTAAGTTTAACAGAAAATACCTTCTCAACATCATTTTAACATTTTCCTAGCTTTTACAATTTCTTTCAGAGACAAACATGTGCACGATACATTTTAGTTATTTTAAAAAATCAGTACAAAAATAAAATTTGGTAAATTTTGTTCAATTGTGTGTGTATTCAGTTTGAATTTTAAAAAAAATTGTTTCTTTATAAATTCATATTCAAAGTTCTATTTCCAAAATTTATACGTACAAACAATTTTTTTAACAAATATGAATAAAATCTTCTCATTTTACTAACAAAACTTAAGTCTTGAAATCACAAATTTTAGGAGCAATACAAACTAGATATCAAATTGTAGATCATATAAATATGCTTACAAATTTATAACAGAATAATGCTAAAATCTCAAACTATAAAAGCTGGACTGGAGAGATTTTGATAGTGAAACAATCACACATAATTATTAAGACACATTTTCGGAAAACTAAATGCTTTATTTCTTATCACAAGACTAATTTTTTAAATATTTCCAGAAAAATACTTACGTTGTATACTTAGTATACAAAATAAAAGCATTTTCAAGCTCTCCTTCATCTAGATACATTTTGGCCATGCGCAACATTTCTGAACCTGAGCGAAAGTAACGGCGAATAGGAATCCTGCGATCAACTGTCACAGCACTAGCAACCGAAGCTAAAGAACGGATGTATGCTTTGGGATCCATCATGTCAGATGTTTCCTTTTCAGGAGCCATTTCCTCGGATTGCTTCTAAAGGTAAAATAAGAACTTTCAAAACATGCACATTAAACTAGTAAAAACGATACTTGCGTACCATCCAGTTGACCATAAAGTTAGGCCCAATCATTTCGGTGGCCAAAAATTCCTAATGCCATTCAAAATAGCAGCAAATGAGTCATCTTTGTGAAGTCGATACCAGTTTCTGTAGAATAAAATACAAGTATCTACAGTGTATTTCCAGTTTGTAAATGCACATTTGTTCATATGCAATGGATGGAAGTGAGTTGTTGTTTAAGATTTTTCTGTTATCCATCTATTCGATTAACTGTCACAATCCCGGTCTTGACCTTGACGGTTAATAGAAATATCCTTGCATTTTTTTCTTGATTAACAATTTTATTGCTCCTGCATTTATCCTCACTACTTTATCACCTCTTCCAGTAATTAACAACCTGGTCAAATACTGTATACAAGCGAAATTTTTGCATTTAAATTTCTTTAAACAATCGCCAAATACTTAACCGTCACGACATATCTAATATCAAAATCAAAGTTTGCCTAAAAATCCAATAATTGACCAGTTTGGTCAATTAATAGACAACCAGCAGTTTTGTCTTTTAGTGGATTGACCTCAATGTTCATGACTTAAATTACTTTAGGTATGAAAAATTACTATTTATATCAAAACTAGAGACATTTACCTAAACTTTAGTTCAAAATAAGAAATAGAGGATTGAAAATGAAATGAATTCAGATTGAGATAAACCTCTATACTATAAAGAATTCTTTATTTATAATATTCTATAATAATATCTACTCAAAAGAATATGTTCTGAAATATACTTCCATTCTATAAAGTACAAAAACAGAACAAATCTACTATTCTGTGAATTCATAGATCCCAATGATTTGCCAATACTTATTTAGTCAATAAAAAAAAAATTAATGAGCTTCAGAATTAGTTACTATGTATTCAAGTTGTTCATTGGCTGCAACAATACAAATTTAAAGATTGTGGAATAAACTAGTTTGCAAGTTTTAGTGAGAAATATAAGGAAATAGTTAATTACTGGTAGATGCTCAGTGACTGGTTGGTTGACCTTATTTGACCAAGAGAAACGAGAACCCTTTTCACTCGACAATCGAAAGGTGATATTGCGTTAAATTAATGTTTCCAAAATGTTTAAAATCGAGTAGTGTTTAACATCGAGATTAACTTCAAACAATTCTGACTCCTGAGGTCAGTACAGGATTGCCTTTTCCTGCATAAATCATCCGATCCAGTCGGTAACTGTTTAGAATTGTAATTTGAAAGGTTACAGCCGTCCAAAAACGGAGAAATTAAGAAAGCATTCATCTGCTTACACGCTTTCATTCTAACATGCAGAAAATTACACTTATTTAAAATACATCAATGAATATTTCAGAAAAGATTTGTTTTTAGTTTATACATTTTCGGTTTAAGTAACTTAGTTTTAGGTCCAGGATTAAGATGAAGATGACGTATTTTTACTAATTCCTACATCATCATAGTTTTTGTTCTTAAAATCAGATTTCACCTTTCGTTTATTACTCTCAAATACAGATCCACGAACAAATAACTTCGTTATAAGTTTGAGCACAGTTTAGTACACACAAAGTGAAAACAAAAATTTCGGAAATATATATTTTTAAATTCAAATGTGAATTTTATATTTTATACTGACCTTAGTGCCCAACTTTACAGCAGACAAATTCGTATTTACAACACAAATTAATGAATCATTCGTATTGCAGACAAAAAGGAAAACTTAAAGGCCGAACATTTTTTGTTGTTGTGTTGCCAGGCTACGGAATCGTAGAAGTATTTCGTCATCTGAATGTATTTCTAGGGCTCATACAGTGATACGGTGATATTAATAAGTGTAAGATTTTTCCCTTACTTTATTCAATAATTATTCTTTTTGTACTCTATATCCTTTTTAATCTACAAAGTTTGTTATTTATAACTTATTTTGAACGAATTAGCATTTAAGTTAAACTGAAAGCAGACGAAAATCGAAAGTTTTTCGTGGCTCAAACTAAATTCCTGCATTATGAAAGAGATTCGGAGTCAATACTTCAAGAGAACTAATTTGATTTTATTCATTTTGATGTGGATTCTACTTCTATGATTGGGATTTTAAGTAAAAAGAAACCACAGGAAGACGAGGGTTTTACGTCCGGTCACATGACACGGAAAACAGACAGAAGTATTGTTTTACCGCAAAAAAAAAAAAAAAAAACTTATGTCATCTTGTTAAACAACGGGGAAAAATCCTCTCATCTTCTGTCTTCCATGCGTACTTCTACCACTATGTGATCGCTGTGGACACGGTATACAGAGGCCTCACTGCCAATTGAAATAATGGGCTATGAAATAACGTTGTTGTTGTTGTTGCTTATCCTCTTTAAAAGATCTGACATATGTCAGATCAACTCCAGTAGGTTGTTGACCGCCAGAAAATCAATAACAATAAGGGGGATAGATGTCGAAGTCCTCCTTAAAAAGTACGACGCAACTCAGTATGTGCTCCGGAGAGGCGGATGGTAACAGCATTTTCTGCAAGTGGGATGGATTTTTCTGTCACGTTCAAAAGAAAGACACTTAAGGTGTCCACTTTTAAGCCTAGCTAGTGCAGTCTGGGAGTCATGATCACAATTAACTTCCAGAAGAGTGCCAGGGGATGTTTCGGTGTACCACGGGTGTGCAGGTGGAGTACGCCATTTTTAATTTAGTTTAGTTCTTTCATTTGAGTACAATTCTTGGTAAGTAAGCGAAGAGCCAGTGGCCGTTTCGTCCTCGCTGCCCTCTTTAGCCAATCTATCCGCTACCTCATTACCACTAATGTTTACATGTGGTGGAATCCATTGGAGATGGACGTAGTGGTTCTGAGTAATCTTCATTTTAAGCAGAATAGATATGCTGGTTTCATCGTCTGCAGAGGACCAGTCACTAAGATGTTGAAGAGCACTGTGGCTGTCCGATAATATCCAAAGTTCACCAAAATTATAATCATAAGATATGATAGCGTCAAGCCCTACATTGATCGCAATTAACTCGCTCCTGAAGACAAAACAAGTGTCAGGGTTACGTTGTTTTAGTGAAGTCTCAAGATGAGGGGTTCTAATATAAATACCGCTGCCAGTACGATTTTCTGTACGACTACCATCAGTATAGACCTGCACTGCATCTTTAGGAATGCAACTAATA